>SMMW01000010.1:4865000-5465000 GCA_004794655.1 Marisa cornuarietis | reverse complement strand
TGATAACATGGATGAAATAAGTAAATTTAAGGCAGCTCTGTTGATCGGATAGTTAACACGTTTGAGTCAGATGTTACAGCTATGTGATAAATTTGATTTAATCATATTACACAGTAGTACAAGTAATGTAATTTTTTCATTTCAAATGGGCTTAGGGTTCATATTACCCTCCTCAAGCCTACTCTGTAGACTATGGGTTCTTTTCACCTGTCTCCCTCAATTTCACTTACACCCACTCACCACATGTTTATGCAGGCGCACTTTTCTCGATGTGTCAAAACTTCGGACTCGGAGGTTAATAACACAAGACTTGAAGTATCGTTTGCATGTGACTGTGGTGTAGTTTCTCTTGATGTTGTTAACTCTGTTTGAGAACCCTCCAGTCAGTGTTCTCTTAAACATTGCAGCGTCAGGGACTCCGGTTGAGTCTACACACTTTCTTCTCAAACAGGTCCAGAACCGAGAGGCTTCCATTTCATTTCGTGAAAACGCATTGACAGCAAGAATGATTGGTTAATGATTGATGAGAGCGGTAATGGCTCCACCTGCAGGCAGATCATGACTAGCTGAGGTGAGGATAGCTTCCCATGCAGCGGGGCTTCAAAGCGTTTGTGGAACTAAGGACACCTGCAAAAGCTGCAGGCAGCCAATACCGAGCACCAGGATGCTGTTGACCTGATAACACATAGCAGGCACAGTCCAGTCAGAAACCCATCTGCTCATAGTTTGTGTCTGCGAGGCATGAAGATTTAAGGGGAAAAAACCTACCAGATAACAGATTTGATGAACTCAATGACGATACCTGGAGTTATATATGACTCGAGACAGGTGTGTTTCGAATATCGAAATATTTCAGGGCCTGGTTCAAAATTTTGAAAAAAGACCGGTACGATTCCTTAACTGTTGCCTGTATAATGTAATTAATATGGTTATGAGTTGTAAGATAAAAATTGATATATATTCCGTTCGGCAAGTTGTGTAGCAACACTGCTGAGAAGAAACATTAAAATGTGTTTCGGAACCACTTCTATCCTTAAAGGTAATTAGTGCACATATGATAGAAATGTCAGAATGAAACCTTGTTTTAACTTGTGTTCAATATTTTTCCTGTCTGTGCGGATGAAATGGTCTTCAGAAGGCATGGATGGATGCATGGATGTGCAACACTACTATCTTCAGTCACATGCATGATGCGAGAGTCAGAAAGGGCGTCGCTAACCCTTTCCAAATTCAGAGGGTATCCGACGGCCATCTTAACTGTAGCAGGAGGCTTTTGCCTGATATTGTAACAGCCTGATGCACAGTCCCTGTCCTGATTTCTTGCTTTGGGAGGCATCCCCGAAGGGCAGAGACTTAGTTATTTTTTTTAATTGGTGTTTTACGCCGAGCCAGCAGCTAAGGCTATATCAGGGCAAGGCAGCATGCCCTGGAAACAGATGCCATACGCAGAGAAAGAACAGCATGCCCGAGACGAGAACTGAACCCAGGACAGCCAACCTTCACTCTTTTGGTGACAATTGCTAACCGTTGCGCCACCGGACCGCCGAGTTCAGTCTTCATATTTGCGATAATGGAGCTCAAGAACCACAAAAACAGTTCGTTCAGTGCATCGAGATCCAGGAGTCACGTGACGTCTCCTATTACCCTGAAAACATCGGTAGACATACTTTCGCTATTTGGTTTTGGCTTAATCTGGACCCCTGTTTGTTTATTTACTGTTGATGTTTCATTGAGCAACAAAGACTGGGTTACGTGATCGATACAGTTCTTAAGTTGGTGAGACCTGGCTTTTAAAAGAAAATTTCCAACAAAGTTTCGGGTTGTGCAGTTGTGATCATGCCTGAGGGAAATCGTTCATCGTTGTTTACCGTGCAAGTGGGTATCGACCGTAAACTCGGTGATTGTCGAGCCCCCTGTTTCGAGTTTTAAACTCAGGGTGGAGTCGACACTCAGAAGCTTAACTGATTGCTTTTTCGCACGTTAGCCTGACAAGGGTTGACAACTCCCAGTGTAATGACAGGGGAAGCTTTATCAGTCAAGTCTGACTGGAGTGTAAAACTAATTATGGACTGTATGAAATGTTGACGGTGTAGTCCATCACTGCACGCGAACCATTTTATGTCAAACACGTTACTACATCAGGTTTGACTTTCTTGGACATCTCGACCCACACTCTCACTCTCTCTATCTCTCTCTTTCTCCCTCTCATCCACTCACTCTATTTGTTTGTTTGTTTGTTTGTTTGTTTGTGTGTGTGTGTGTGTGTGTGTGTGTGTGTGTGTGTGTGTGTGTTATGCATGTTAACCTGTCTACCTTGGAGTAATGAATGTAAATGCCAGATACAGAGTTAAAGTTCTTTCTTTTTGTTTCTCTTCCTCCCCTTCTAATTTCTCTTTCTCTGTCTCGTTCATTTTTTATTTCTTTCCCTTTCTTTCGCTTCTCCTCTTTGTCTTTCTCACTTTGTTACTCATTCTTTCTCTCTTTTTCGGTCATCTCTTTTTTCTCTTTACTCTCTGTCCCTTTTTCTTCTCCTTTTCTCTATTTTTTCTCACCACCATCTACACTGCCCCCTAAATCTCTTTATCCCGTCCATCTCCCCAACTCTTTCTTCACACCTACCTGTCTCTCTCTGTTCCTTCTTAGTTTGTTCCTCTGTCGCTCTTTCCCTTTTCTCTGTGTATAGCTACACGCGAACGCTTTCAACTTTATTGCTCTAGAACAGTTATTATTCTGCCGCCAGTCTTCACACTCTTTCTATCATCAAACTCTTTTATTCTGTTCCTTCCTTTGGAGCAGTCTTTCTTTCATCCATAAAGTAACCATTTTGAACTTCACATCTGGATCCATCAGTATATCGCTCTGCTGGTTGATGGTGTAAAGATGTCTACAGCCTGGAGTAGATTGGGACGCCACTGACATATTTCACTACTTTTGTAATCTCTACATCTCAGTTTTATTGCTGTGCAAGTTAATAATCATCTTTTCTTTTTCCTCAACCCAGAAATTCTTGCAACTAACGTGGCGCCCAAACAAGAAAAAAAACTTTCCGACTTATAAAGTAAGACTGTTCAGCTGTGACCTTTCTTTGACTATCGGCAGTCTTGATCTCTCGCCTCCCCAGCAGCGCGTACATGTCTGCAACAGGTACAAACAATCGGAGCAAAGTTTCCAGAACCTCAGAGGGAAGCTGCTCCAGTGTCTTTCATCATTGCAGGCAGATGACAGACTTGGCAGTGTGAGAGAAAACACGCATCAGCCGCTACAGGTTCTTGATAATGATGGCAAGCGAAGATGGGTCTGCCCTGCAGCGTTAAGCCTTTATGGCTGTAATATTTTTGCTGGAGGGGGGGATTCTTTGACACCCGCCACCCAACCCCTGGAAAGGGAAAGAAGGGACTTATAATCCTCCCTACCTCCCCATCTCACACAGCGAAGGATCCTGTTTCTCTTTATGATGGATCACAAGAAGACGCGAAGACCATTGCGATTACGCCACATCATACAAATTTCTTCTATCACAAAAACATCTCTTTTCGTTAATTTCCCCCGAAAAGCAATTTTTAGCAGCATTTTGCGCCCAGAAGCTTTATTAGGCTCTTTATGTGAGGAAGCAGCCCTATTGTCTCCTTCTCCCACTCAACTACCCATTAACAGACCTGTCCAAACGGCAAACCGTTAGACAGTGTTCTGCAACGCGTGTGCCCGCCATCAGCTGGACGTACGAGAGTCAATCGCGGCCATGAAGGGCGCACGCATTTTGGTACGTAGGACACAGATTACGGTTTTCCTGGCCTGTAAGCAAAATAATAGTCCGATGTGAAGTTCAACCCAAGCTGGTGTTTCATTGGAACTTCTGCTAGCTAAAGACAAGGCTTGACATTGTCCATGGAAACAAGACCACCGCTGCACCTTGAAGTAAAGATACAGACATGCTCTCATTACAAGGCGTAGAGACTACCTGCATGATAAAGGTGTCTGGGAACCCGTGAATAGCTGTCTTAACCGCTAGACTTTCACAATGAACTACAATTAGACTTGGCAGGAATTCCTGAAAATTTATCGCTGCCCAGAATGGAGTCTCTGTTATGGCATAATGCCGGCTCACAGGTATGAAAAGAACTGTTGAAACCCTCTTAGGTCGATAGCGAAAATAAAGTCACAATAAAAGCATGGCGTATAACTTAAGACGGTGAAGCCGTGGTGGGTGGTTGATTCTTTTTATTATTGCTGCTCTCAGGTAAACATAAGACCAAAAAACCTATACAGTTTTTGAAAGAAAAATATTTAAACTTTGCAATAAAAATAATAAAATTTTCCTACTTTTACTCTGATAACAAAAATAATTTAAAGAAATGCACAGCTTACTATTCAAAAAAAATTAATAAATTCAACTTATCTGCATGGAACACCTGCCTTCATTGAAAACATCGGCAAAAACCATCAACTAGCAGCAAACAGAAAGGCTCAAATATCTTTAAAATCGTTGCTTAAAGTCGCTTTCAACTACATATTTTTCTCTAGTGTCACCAACAATATCATCCTCCAGAAAACTGTCCGATGAGCCACTCATTTTTTCAAGAAAAAATTCGCAAAAATTGCAAAATCGCACCGAATAAATCCAAAAAAAGCTCCAAAACATGCCGGAAGAAGACGACAATAGAAACAAACTTTCTGATTGGTTGGTTTTTAACCAGGTCAACCAATGGAAGAGCTTTTCTTGGACCCCTATAGCAAAGCCTAAAAATAGGCCCATCGACTTCTGTCGGCAGGGCCTAAATTTAGGCCCATCGACCGAAGAGGGTTTTAAGCTGTTTCCCCTTGTACAAGGAGCCGAACTCTAAACTGTGCTTAAAGATGTAGGTGCGATATATTTAATAGAATATTTTTTCCAGCTTCGATGAAAGAAACAGGATTTTCGCCACTTTCATTTGTTTTGTTTTTGTTCGAATTTACTTTTTGGTACTTTTGTAATTAGTATTTTGACTGAGCATGCAGCTTTACCCACGGAACCAGCAGATGATAACTTTCTGCTTGAATCAGCCCTGGTACCATCTCCCCCGTACCTCGCCTACCACCTCCAGTGAGCATTTTATCCCGTCGTCCTGTTACTCTCGGCCTCAACCCTGCATCGTTCATGTTGAGTGTATTTTCTTCCACAGCGAAGATCTTACAACACCTAGTCCGGATTCAATCTGCTGACACGATAGTCGAGCGAGAGAATTTCAGTTCTTACCGGTGGACATGCCGACAGGACGAAACAGGGTCTCCCCGTCCTGCCGAGTGACGGGCACCTAGGGAGATAATTGCGTCAGAAGGGGATATCTGACAAGCCGCCACAAGGAACTGATGGTTAAACAGGGCGAGCTAGGACATCACTGGCGCAGTCAAGAGACTCGCCGAGTCTGTCTGTCACTGATTCCGTCTTGGGAATTGGATTAATGGCACCAAGTCGATCTGTTGAGACGTACGGAGCATTTTTAGCAGGGGTGGGTAGGTGCAGTAGTGATTTTTTTTCCTAAACTAGTGTCTGGTCAGACCCCAGCGCGGAGACTTACGATCTCGCAATTAACCCGGACGATCTAATCAACAAATTAGTCAATAAATCAGTCAGAGGTAAATGTCATAATTACAATTAAAATAACCTGTAGTTTGAGATTACTCTAGTATTTAATGAAAAACTCAAAGGGATCGCCAACAGAAAATATCAACTTTCTTTACTACTAGTCGTCGCTATCGGTGTAAATTGCGTTTTTTTCTCAAAACATTTTTTCAGTTGTTAATACCCTGCGTAAATTAACAGTTACAGCCATGTTTGTATTGGTATTTTTTTAATGTTTGACATTAAAGGATTTAAAGATCTTTTGTTCTCTGTTACGTAAGATGCAATTACTCCTATCAAAATATTTCCAGGCTAACCTTATCTATATTAATAATCACCTTCTGATTTATCTGCACAATGTTCATGTTTTTGTTGTCTCAGTTCATCCAATCTAATGCAGCATTTTCTTTAACTGTCCTGTAAAATCCGCCAGACTTGGTTGGTTGGAAAACTCCACCTAGATGTTACTGTAGGATGGATAATTGTGTTAGGAAACTGGAGTATCCGGAGAAAATCTCCTACCACAAGATCGAGATCTGAACGTAAGACCTTTTTGTTCTCACTGTAGTGGTGACAGGCGAGGGTTGTAACCACTATACTACCAGACTCCCCTCCAAAGTCGATCACAAACTCGTCGATATTCAGCCAGTTAGAAGCGGCCTTAATAAGCAATGGTATTTTGTGTCTACACTTAAAGAGCAAAATATTTTGAGATTCCTGCGACTGCATACCATAATAGTAAAATATTAAGCAAATTTCTATGAGTATCCGTTTTCTTGTGTGCTCCATCTTTCCGTCTCTTAGAAGTAATTTTCCTGGTAGTGGCAAAGGGAGATAATTTCCAAGGTAGCGAAAGTACGGGAGGGTCGCTGTATTAGCCGCCGACAGGTTCAGATGGAAAAAAAAACGATAATGTTTTACAGGTGGCGCATACACGAAGGGAGGGAATGCCACAACAAGCTCTCATTTTTTCTTTCATCCTCCCTTCCTGCATGTAAGAGATAAATAGTGCCATAGCCGTAGAGGCAGAAAACGTGAGTGGTTCACTGTGTATAGGATACGACATGTGGGAGGTGGAACTGTCTTCTTTTGCCTCCTTTACTTCCCCTGATAAATCATCTCCCCGTTTTCTGCTGGAAAGCTTCTGAATGGGCCGTGTATTAGTAGGATGAGAGTTTTTCAGCCCCAGACCGAATCGAACAGGCCTCGAACTTTCAACCTTGTGCTTCATTGGCGAGCGCACGACCCAAGCCGACCCAACAGACCCTATTTTTCTGTATTTCTCTGTATTTTCGTGAATCCAAACATGCCTCAGGCCTTGTTCACTTAGATATACACGCGGTTCCCTTGTACATTGCAGAAATGTAATTTCTTATTTTAAATCTGACTAAATAAGTTTATCAACACTAGTTTGTAATTCAACCGCAAACTGGTGCCATCCGATAAAAAGGGAGAAGGAGCAAAACTGCATGTGTGAAGTAAACAAAATTTGTAGGCTACTGTTTTCACCTCTTTGTATTCTTATTAACTTCCTTAAGAGGGATAACTCCGTCGAGCAAAGTTCATTAACCAAACTTTTGTCGTTGTGCAAGCAAAGTCAGAGCAAGAAAAAAACGAAAGAGAGAGAGAAGAACGCCTTCACCTTAAAGTTGACCTAGCTTCTGGAAATAATGTGACCGGAAAAATCTCAGTAAAAATAAAACAAACAAAACAGTAATTAAGACCAAAAAAAATAATTAAAGGCTTAACACGAGCCGTGTATCTGACAGCTTCTGTCCTTTTCTGGCAGTCAAATTCTTTGCACGATGTCCAATCATTCACATCTTGATTGCAGCGTCAGTCATAGACTGACCAGAGAGAAAAGTTAGAAAAGTTCTCCGGCCGGTCGGACAGCTTCACGGTTTGATGTCTGACGTTAACAGCAGCACATGGACCACATTTTGTCCTCTTGCCACTCGTGTGCAGCGATTTGCTGTAAACAGAATCCGGGCACCTCGATGGTGTCAGCGAATCGATTTGAAACTAATTGAGAGTCGGGCTGCTGGAAATGGTTTTGCAGTGCCAGCAAGAGCTAAGGGAGCAACCCCAGACGCGATAATACTGTTTTCATGGCGGAGGGGGGGGGAGGAAGATAGTGTGCCATTTATGTGCGTGCACGTGCAAATGTTGGTGTTAAAGGATAAGTACCCGTGCATGTGTGTGTGTGTCTGTGTGTATGTGTGAGCGCGCGAGTGCGTGTGTGCGAAAGAGAGTGGCGGAAACTCAGAGACAGAGCGAAGAAAGAAAAATAATTTGATGATAAATATGCTTATGAACTATTTTATCCCCGGGAATGCACGTGGGATCTTTCGAGGCAACGAGAATTATTTTAGATGATGCATTAAGAACAAAACTTTTTGGTTGATGGCTTCCAATCTTCATTTGATATCGCATAAAAATATTACACATTAATAACTGTTCCTTCCTATCATAAAAGCTAAAAAGAGAAAATGCGCTTGTTGGCTCCTCAACTTCCTAATCTTTAATTTTATTTTTTCTTTGCGCTTTTGCAACAGTTTCTAAAAATAACACACATATCCACATAGAAAGTGAGTGATATGAACAACAAACATCAGATTTCCTTCAGATTGTGGATGAACACTTTGTACAGAGATTTTGAATAGACAGGAAGATAGGTACAGTATCACCAATATAAAACGAGTTTCAGAGGATGAGGTTTAGAACAGATAATAAGGCCAGCTGTTTCTGTGCTTGGTGCAAGTCACGTGACTTTTGCAGCCCTGAACTTGGACCCCAAAATGGGCATAGGCACCTCTAGTTGGAAGCAATTTATTTTTTGTTTTCGAATGACTGGGTGATGCTCAGTAAAAAAAGACTTTATTTTCGAATCTGGGTGAACACCCCCTCCCATTCGTTCTCGAGATGCACACCTAGCCCTATCTAACATCCTCAACCAATGAGGTGAAACTCGTGAGGTCGCGTGTGTACAGGGATGCGCCTTATTACCATGTGGTCCTCAGCTGAAACTTTCGTAACTTGACCCACGCCCAAGCGCATGTATTGGTGTAGACTAGTTGTCAATTGTTGTGATCATAAGTAACTGATGGTCCACCTGCTCGTCTTCGTCTGTAGATTTATGGCACTCTCCATCTTTACTGTTTGTTCCCTGGTTCCTCTCTGTGTCTTCTATGTTTGTCTTTTATTACTTGCTTGCATATTTGTTACTCCTTCCTTCCTTCCTTCCTTCGTATTCTGTCCACGTCTCCTGCTTGTGCGTTGTTGACTTCTCTCTGGGGATGGTGATTGCTGTAGACATGTATCTCGAGAACAGGAGCTGTCCATCTACATTTCGAGAAAGTATTATATCTGTCTTACATTTACTTACCCAATCAATAGAAAAAAATTTTGCCCCCCCCCCAGTAGACCTTTAAAGACGTTTGGCTTCACAAAGTGTGATGAAGACACAAAAACAGGGTCCCTCAGAAATGCTTCCTGCAACTCCGACACGTGTTTTGGCAAGCTTCTGACTTTGCAATTAATCAAAATTAATTTAAAAAACTGACTCTACATTCTCGTTACATGGTTCTTGGAGACCAGCAAGAAAGCGGATGAGGAGGCAAAGCACAAGGGAAAACGAGTAAAAAAAAAGATTTGCCTCCGAGCCTTTCAGCGGTAAACTGAGAGTTCTGTGCCTTTGCCTAACAGGCGGAGGGAGGGGGGGAAGATCGGCTCTCCTTGATTTTGTTTCTGTGTTGTGGTCATGCTTCGATTTGGATAAAAGTGTTGGATCTTCATGGCTACGTGTGCTTTAACTGCGTTTTCTCTTCCGTTTTGCTGCTGGATTGTATATAATGTTAGTTTGAAGTGCGAACTGTGTGGATCTGTTGGCTGGATTCCACTCCACCATGCTTCACTCGCTTCGGCAGCAAACTTGAGTTGTATTGAAAACATGTAAATTGATTTGATGCTATTCTCAATATTTCTCAATATATTCTCTGTATTCTCCTGAAGTCTTTAACCCTAATTCACTGGAGTCGTTACCATTCAAGCTGCAGTGATCACCTTTTGCTGCTGGAACGCAGCGGGTCTTCACGTTGTTCGTTCTTCTACATCTTTGTGACTATTTCGTGATCTTGTTAAGCGCAATGAGTTGGCCTTTGGGTGAAAAATTGCACTATATACTTTCTCACTTATTACTTATTATTATCACACAATCCTTCTACCCACAACAGCGCCATCCTCACACTCCTCACCCCAACTTCAAGTTATGTATACTAATGATAGTGTACACAGTGTGTTTGGGTCTCAAGAATATTGTAAACAACAGCGGTTTGACAAGGCACGTTCACAGCGTATTTGCTATCTTTTATTCAGAAGTCCCTCTTATACGATGTTCTAGATAAGTTCATATGTCATAAAAAAACGTTGCTTATGTTACAGACTGACAAAGATAACTCAGTTCAAAAACAGAAAAAACGGCTTCCATAATGTTTCTAAGACCAAGGATGTTTGGTTGTTGACCCGCAGGAAAAGAGTTCATATGAGGCTTTTCATTATCAACGATAAGGCCATCGAGCATCGGTTGACACTTTTAGGTTCCTGCGATCCACCATCTCCAATGATCTCAGCTGGAAGAACAATGTCCTGTCTATCATCAAAAAGGCCCAGCAGCGACTTTACTTTCTGCGGCAACTAAAAAAGAAACTTTGGCCTTAGGAGGGACATTCTGGTCCAGTTTTACCGGGCGATGATCAAAAGCGAACTGCTTTTCCCAATCGCTGTCTGCTTTGGCAGTACCACCTAGAAGCAGAAAGTCCGACGACCGGGTGGTGCGAGCTACTTGTAGAACTATTGGCTGTGACCTACCCCCTGTAGGCACAATCTATGCACCAGCAAAATTGTGGCGGACGCATCCCACCCGGCCAATAGACTTTTTTTTTATCGCATACCCTCTGGGGTCAGGTGTCCAGCACAGAGCATCACGCAGAAGCAGTTTTTTCTGCCAAAGCGGTATCCTCCATGAACGCCGTTGTGGAACAAGTGAGGAAGTGTCTCTTTGAAGTCTGTGAGCAATATAATAATGTATACATTATAATGTGCTTACAAATAATGCGAAAAGTGGCGTCTGCGAGTGTGGGTGGTGTGTGATTGGTGTTTGTCGAGTAAGTGGTGGCCATCATTAGGACATGTTCCGTGTACACTGTCTTTGGGCAAATAAATGAATGCTTCTTCAAAACAAAACAAACAAACAAACAAACAAACAAAACAAAACATAAAGCCCCTCCATGTATAGCCCCGTTTGGTCCTCGAGATACAATCAATCCCAGACATGAAGTTGACGGAGGGAAGAAAGTGATCAAGGTCGATAGTGAGGAATGTGTTCACAAATGATCCCACCTCTCTCATTAGCTGTTGCCCTGAGAACACACGAGACAGACATTCATGCACATAAATAATCTGGTTTTATCCCATTTGTAGGTCTGTGCATATTTGTAAGCTTGGGTCTCAAAAATGAAAGGCAGTCAAAGGAGCTCACCCGTAACAATCAACCAAACAAACAACTAAAATTACTATTTGGAGCCGGAGATAATTATTAACATTTGTGACTCACGACTTTATTCGTAGATTTGAACAGACTGGTTTTGTTTTTCTGTCTTATTTATGTTTTTCGAGCGACATTGTTCCCACATACAACAGCATTTCCAGGTCCAGCTGCGATCTTTATGTAAATCATGCGTCGTCGCAACATCTGTTGGTCTCAATTAGTGCGCCAGCTGATGTTTGCCAATGCGGTTATGGCTCATATGACTATTGTAACTGCTTGTGATAGAACCCGTGAATACAGGGTCACACCAGGACATTCGACGTAGTCCTTGGTAACGTGTGTGTGTGTGTGTGTGTGTGTGTGTGTGTGTGTGTGTGTGTGATATCTATATTATATATCTTTTAGGCTGACGTGAATGGGTTTTGTAGATCCATGTGTAGGACAATGGAAAATATTGACTGACATACTGACTGACATGCTTAGGGACCAAATGACTCACTCATTCACAGATACGAAAGCAATCCAAAAGTTTTCGACTTCTGGATACGATTTTAACACTGCATAAATCAGTAGCGGATACGATGTTGATACATATAGCAATTGCATATATAATGCACATAGTAGTTTCGGATGCAGCATTAACATTATCTGTAGCAGTTTTATTTCTAAACTGAGTGTAATATAATACGGTCTAATTCTGCCCATCGACCAGTCTTAGAGAAGAATTCCGGCACTTGCTTTCTCCACTGAGTGAGCTCCCTTTCGTCATCTTCCTGTAGTTCCTTGTCAATCAGATATCTGGCGCTAACCCGCGCTCAACGTGACAGCCTGACTGCGGAAAAGAGTCGAAGAATGACATCATGAGTTAAGCTCAAGAAAAAGAAACCCCCCCCTTCACCACTACCACCCCCACCACCACAACCTCCACTCCGACCCCCGACCCCCCCCCCCCCTCGTCCCCGCAGACCACTGCGGACGTAGAAGATCGATTCGTTTAATCTTGGTGGTTACAGGGTTGAAACACCGCCAGCGCTGCTTTCGTCTTGGGCAACTGCTTGCAGTTCCACCCCACCCCACCCCCATTTCGGCATTTGCGCAAACAAAGTGAGAAAGAGAAAAGACGATGGACGGTGGCCTGACCAGCACACAGAGAAGATTGTTGGGGGATGTCTAGTGACAGGGGGAGACGAGTGTGTCAGTCATTTCACACGGTGTAACAGGATATGACAGCAGCTCTTTGGTCGACGCGGTCATCAATTTACACATCGTTTAAAGTCCTTTACTTCCCCTCTCTCTCCATCCCCACGCGTGCCTTTGACAAGACATTGCCGTTAGCTGTCTTCTGTGAGAGAGTGAGAGAAACTCCAAACGCAGAAAATTTATTGTGAAGCCACCCGGGTTCGCATATAGGGTTAAATAGAATAGCTGTTAAAATACATAAACTGCTAAAAACTAGACACACTACTCCAATATAAATTTGTTTACTAGGTTAGTAAAATCCTTCCTTCCTTACATTCCTGCCTGACTTAAAAAAAAAATAATAAACAAATATTGTCACCGATATCCTTTTCATCGTGGTAAAAAGGAAGGGTTATTAATTGTGTAAAAGTGTTGTGCTGGATCGTGTGCGTCGACAACACAACTATTTATTTATGTAAGATCATTGCAGTATGTCTGATCAGGTACTAAGGGGGTGGGATGGTATAATTGCACTGTTGTCTTCAGTCCCAAGTTTCCGCTTTCACATCACGAAGAAAGACTAACGACAGCTTGTTCACACGCCAAGTGTGAGGCCTTGTGTTTGTTCTATTGTAATATCGAACTGCAATACTTCATTGTTAGTCCTCATGGGTTGCCTTAATATTGTTTACAAAAATCTACTCAATGATTGATTCTGAACGGGTAAGCAAAATCTGGTGAAGACTAAACTACACCACCAGAAATGGGTAAAGATGCTTCTCTATAAAGGCAAGAAAAATGCTTGAGAAAGCATAGGAGGAATAAACATCATGAATACACTTTTTATAGAGTGCAGTTTAAAGATGTCATTTACTAATAATTACAATGTTTGTACAGGGCAAAATCCCAGCATGTGGCCAGGCTCTCTGCGCTTTGCATTACAAGGGTAGGAAATTAGGAATAAATAAAATAGAAGTTCAAGAGAGAAGGCTCTGACAAAAATTAGCTCTTTCTCTCTCAGCGCGCGTGGGGACACACACACACACACACACACACACACACACTTTTCCTGTTTTTGTTATCCTAAACTTCCTAATGCGATCTTAAAAGCTTAAACTGGTTTCAATTTAATATCCCTTGTTTTGCTTTAACAAGACCTCTTCTATTTCCGCCTATTTTAAAGTAAATGACAGAGAAAAATGCACAGTTGTACATGACCATTTGACTATACATGGGGAAAGTGTGGAAATTATCCCACATGAATGCAGTGAAACAGAACACTATAATCGGCGACTACAGATTATTATAGGTTGTGGCAACAACTGAACAGTATAATCCGCAGGAACAACAAGTCACTATCACCTGCGAAACCTGTAGAATATTATAACAGGCGACAGCTGCAGAACAACACAACCTGAGACAATAACAGAACACTGTAACCGGCGACAGCAGAACACTATATCCTGTGACAACTACTGAACACTATAACCTGCTACAGCAGCAGAACGCTATAGCTACAGGTTATATATAACCTCTGACAACACAGAACACTATAAGACTATAATGGAACACTTTAACACTATACTATTTATGTTTTAAAGAAAGAAAAGGACTAAACCAGTTGAAGATGAAATGCAGGCCACACCCTACTTACGAACGTTCGAGTTACGAGTGTTCGAACATTCGAACAGACGCCGTGTAGTTGAAATTATTTCTTGCAATACCTCAACGAATCCGAATTTTTTTCTTCTGCCTTGCGACAACCCACGCGAGCAGCGCCTCCATCGTCTACACGCCAACGGCCCCACAGTGTCAATGTGGTAACACGCTCGTTGGTGGTGTCCCGATCTGAGTTGGTACTTGAGATGACCTGGATATTCTCACAGTGCGCAGGCGCAGGACGTCAAGAGATACGCATGCGCAGACAAAGTGTCGAGGCTATCTTGTTAATCCTCTTCTCATATATCAACTCAAATTTATAGCACCAATTAGAAAGGTAATAAAAATTGTATTATTTATAACACCATTTTTAAATGGCAAAATAACGACTTACGACCAATTCATGTTACGAACGTTTTGGGGGAATATAATTCGTTCGGAAGTAGGGTGGCGTCTGTGAAAAACTTGGTCTTTCGCTCATCCACCAAATCTATTTCTTCTTCGCATCTGACTATTTATTGTATTTTTATTTATATTTTTGTACCAGAAGGAAACAAAGTGACATGGGATGAAGATTAGGTAATGTGAAATATTCGGTCTTGATTTACTTTTTTTTCGGGGGTTACGGGGTTGTTGTCACTGAAAGAAAAAGTGACAAAAAACGAAGATGAAGGAATGTGGAAGTTTCGATTTCACATTAATGATTTTTTTTCCTGGCAAAAAATTATTGAATGCCAACAGCAGCATATGGAGAAGAGTTTTCGCAGGGCAGAAGCCCTCTCTGATATTTTCCACACAGCTTCCGGCGGCTCTGAGATTTACATCTGAAAGGAGTTCGGTTAACATTTCCAGGCATGGTTTGAAAGAGAATTCCAGCCCGTCAACAAAATTATTGGACTGTCAAATTTCAATAACGATGAAGTCCTCTTCGAAGCACCATGAAGATCATGTCCAGCTTGGAAACCTTTTACACACGATATTTTAAAAAATGCCATAGTCTTTTCTTTTCTTGCAATAAGCAAATCCGGGCTACTTTAATTCATTTCCTGCATATCACACTGACCAGGAAACAAAGACCATGGCACTTCCATATATGGATAAAGAATGTTTAAAAATATAATAATTATAGTCTTCATCATCACAGAATTTATAAAGTTCATTTCCTTGTGTCAAGGCAAGCTAAGTGCGCTGCGCACAGAAAGACTACAAGGGAACCGACAGTCAACCATACAATCCAGAAATAAGCGGCGGCAAACAGACAAAACCATGAGAGACAAATCAGAGAGAACAGATGAAGACGAAGAACCCCGTCTGCTTGATTATAAAAGACTTAAAAAGAGACCGGACTTGAAAGCTTCGAATGTAGACAGTTCGAAGAGAAAGAGGGCAGATAATTCCAAACAGTGGGTCCTGAGAAGAAGAGGGAGCCTCCTACGAATTTCTCCCCCCCCCCTTGATGCGGGAATTAGAGAAGATTGCAACACACGCAGACCAAAGAGACCAACCAGGGTGGTAAATCGTTAATAGTTCAGACGGGTATGCTGGGCAAGGCCGTGAAGACGAGGGTAGCACAGTAAGGTGACCATGTAATCAGTGCTCCCTCGGACTGGCAGCCAGGGAGGCTCGCGGACGACGGATGTGGCTTGGGCTGGGAATGGCAAGAAACAAAATCCATTAAAGGCATTCTGTAGAAAATATCAAACCTCAGGTTGTGAGACTGCTGGTCCAACCTTGCTCTAATGGTGTCAGTTTTTTCCCAGAGAGTATCTGTAGAAAAAAATCAGACAACTGTTCGAGAGCAATGATAGTATGCAGAGTGAAGGCACCATTGCGCTTGCCTAACATCTGCCTACAATCCGAAGCAAGTCTCTGCTTGACTTACATTGTTTTATGTTCTCGCTGGTATGTCGAATTGTTGCAGGAATAGTCAAGTGCGTATGATCTCATTGTGAGGCAGAACAATTTCCCAAGTAACGAGTTCTTCAAATACCTTTCATCGAGGTAGCTATGGTAACACACTAGGATAATTCCCGTGCTTAGTTTGGGACTGCATGTCAGCTGCTGAAGATGTTTCTATCCTTCAAACACTTGGCTCTTTTTGTTTTTCCCCTAATCCCTTGTGACAGTATATAAATATACCCCCCTTTTGTCAGCTTCCATGACATAGTTTCTACATATCAAGTTTTAAAACGTACATCACCTCTAACAGGACAAAAATATTGACCTCGAAATCGAATATGTCTGGAATTTTTCTTCTGCAATACAAATCTTATTCTAATAAGCCAGATGGACAACTAGCTCTGTATGTACTTTTCACGTAAAAATGAGACATAAAATTTAGTAAAAATAGCGAACTAATCTTAAATTTTCGCTTTTGCGATTTCTAATACTTGCATATCTGCTTACTTGAATCTACATAATTTGCAATAAGAGACAGCAAGGTTTCAACAAGGATGCAAAAGAGAAGATTCAGCCATTCTTTTCCCTTAACAATTATTTCCTCCCACCCCCTTTTATAAATAATTCAAGACATTTGTAGACGCATGCTGGAATTCGAGCTCTCGAGCATGCGCCTGAAGTTTGCCAGAATCTTTGGCACAATGATTACCCTTTTGATTCTAGGGTAAGTGGTGATTCCCTCGACAGTGCAAGCTGCCTGTCACCACAGACTCGAACAATTGGCTCTCGTTGATGTCCAGTCGAGCTGTGACTAAAGGCAACCCCCCAAAACCTGCTGACAACCAGTCTGAACAATCCTTCTTCCTCTCTCTCTCTCTCACAACAAAACACACAGAGTGGACAAAAAGTCGCGCTACCATTTAAACTTAAAAAGCTTTTTATATATTTATTTATTTTTAAATTTATGAAAATTAGAATATTGTTAATCTAACAAGATGAGATCACGCAAATAACCTTTATTACCTGATTTAGATGGCGGGTTCCTTACTTTTTAATGGCACATAAATGTTCTTTATGTGCACTAAATGGACCGTCCCTTTTTTAAAATAATAGTCTACAATTCTGGCTTACTGGTCGCTGCTACTTTATTCTCTAATTTCAAATTTCTATGGGTTGACATGTTAATATCTGACCCCTCCCCAATCATTATTGTGGAAAAATGTTTTAAATTATTAAGTGATAACGTGTCCCTTGGCCCACCACACACGTGTGCTTATTTTGTCTTAATTAAATCAGCTGGCAATGACTACATCCAACTGTCGAACTTGTAAAAATAAGTGCAGTGTAGCGACCCGAATTCTGTCGTCCAAAAATCAAGGTCACATTTATCGCTGACCCAAAGTCGCTCCACATCCTTTCATCTTCATCAGCTCTTACAGCCGCCGCCATCTTGCTCAGCGACTTGTCTTGGTGGCATGGCCACGCTTTCCCACTGAAAATATTGACAGAGTTTTCATTTTACTGATAGCTTGCCAGGCCTTCGCTCGCGATTTGCATATCTGAGCTCGGCATCACTAATAGATTTCAAACATCCCGTCGCTGCCCATGCAAACACTGTTATGGAAAGCCGCTCCGCCCGTCTGTCGGTTCCGAAGCATTATCCTGATCTTAACGAAAGGCCTCCGAATCATGAGTTATGAAAGGAGGTTTGCGATATGTTTCGAAACGAGGTGGAAATTGCCCGCAAGCTTTTCTAGACACGATATTCTGGGTTTGTTCGTTTTAGTTGTGTTTTTTTTTGTTTTGTTTTTTTTTGGGGGGGGGAGGCACGTTCTCCGCAGCTATTAAAAAAAAACATTTTGCCCAGTCGAAGGGTCGTAATTTGTGTATGGAGATAAATTGTGTATTTTAATGTGCTAACTATTTAATACAAATGACAGTGTAGCTGCAGTGTTTTTATGAGTCAAGAATGTATGATGAAAGAATAGATCAAGGATACAGACTGGTACAGTCCTGTAATGTTCAATTCTGTATTGTGATGTTTGTAATATAAAAGAAGTTTTCTCTATGAGAGTAATGTATCTAAAGGAATCATGATTGCTCTGTCTGTGTCTCTGTTCTCTCACTCACACTGCATAACATGAAAGTTTATCTCGTAAAATAGTGGGAACATTGAAAACAATGCACAGAATGTCGAACAGCGGATAGTCAAAACGAGACACATGAGATAAGGGTAAGAAAGGAAATAAGAAAGAAAAAGAAAAAAGAAAGGAACAAACACAAACACACGAAACAAAGATAGACTAGAATAACGAACAAATGCAAGAAAAAAAAGAATAAAAAGGGAAAGAATGCAAGAAAGAAAAAACAAAACAATGCAGCAAAAATGAATGCCTTTTTTTTCTCTCCCTCATCTCTTAAAAAGTTCAGTCGTCAAACGCACTGGAAATTACAAGACTTAGTATTAACCTTTGTTCATTAAAATATGTTGTCACAGCGCCTATTCCTGGCGATCATTTTCAGACCGAAAGAGAACTATGTTATCAAATGGTATCACTATCTGTTGTGTATAGACTTGTTGATGTAGCGCCGATGTGCCGGGCAGATCACAATCACGCACGCAAGCAAACATCCTCAAACTCCACCAAACACTTATTTGCACAAGTGTTTGTTCCATATAATTAAATAGGACTTTTTTTAATAATCCAATACAGCTATGCAGGACAGGTTGAGAAGATACATTTTTTCAAAACAAAAAGAGTGAGAGGGGGAAGCTTGTCTCGTCGCCGAAGTGTTGTTCAGCATCTAGACTCGCCCTTCCTTTACAAATTGATAATTTTAAGCCGCTTCTTAAACTGTTTTTTTGCATACACAAGGAACTTTGCATCCCACACGCGCAAAAAGTCACAAAATGTTAAATGAATGAAATGTCGAAAACGTGCAAGCACGCTTCACCTTGATGTTTCACCTGTTTGTTGCAGTGTCAGCTGCCAGACCACTCCGCTACACACTGCCCACGTTCTTGGACACACCTACCAACATAACCGCCTACCGCGGAACAGACGTCCTCTTGCCTTGTGCAGTTCACAACCTGGGTCCCAAATCGGTCAGTGAAGTAATGTCCCTTTTTTTCTTCTTATTTTCTTATATAACTCTATGTTTGATGCTTGATTAAACTGTGAACATCACTCAAGATTATTTTGTACATCATCGAGTTTTTTATGAATAATATTTGAAGGCAATTGCCTGCAGCTGAAGAAGCTGAGATATCTTTAGCTAAGTCTTTGATTGGGAAGTAGCCCTGGCTGATATTTTGCCTGGCTGGTGTCTTATAGAAAACGTACTTCTTAAGACGTTTATTGAAATGGGTCTGGCCCTACCCCTGCACACAAAACGGCTCTTTCATCCGTTGTCTTCCACATACAAGCCCGGTCTATTTTGGTATCTTAATCAAGACTCACGAAGAAATATTCGACTTCCAGTATTTTTCCGTGCCAGTAAACTGCGTATCCTGAATTGATAATTGCACAGACTCGCCACGAAGGCTAAAGAGCAAGCGTGTGAACCCTCCTCACTTCAAATCGAGCCATTCATGCTTTCGACAGAAGATACACCGTGTGCAGGCCAAGACCAATACTGAGCAATAACATAAATACTCCTTATTTTAACCCTACTTTCTGCGGCAGGACTCAAAAGTCGAAAGAAACTGCTTGGACTTGGCATACTGTCACTCCGCCTTCAGACTAGTCCTCGACCACCGCTGGCCAGACTCGCCTGACTGATGAGGTGGTGCGGTCAAAGCTGTCTCGAGTAGCCAGCTGAGTGTTTAACTTGTGTGAGTGTGTGTGTGTGTGTGTGTGTGTGTTCCAGACAACTTCAACTACTTCTGCGACCTTTTTGTGAACTCTCAGGAACTTAGAGTTCTAGTTCGAACGCTTGCGAGTTGTCGAGAATGAGCGCGCCACCTAACTGAAACAGCAAGAGGACTTGAATACAAGACGACGCGCTTCAGAGTCAAGAGGCCATGTCCTGATTGACTGAACCAGCACAAACACAATCTCGAGACGACTAAGAAGATTTGACATCTCTTTATGCACGACCTGTGGGAGCCCAAGCCTCGGTGTCTTCCAACCAGCCTGTCAGAGCTTGGTTTTAAGCAAAAGAATCTGTCTATACACATCCCCCTCTGGGTGGATCCCCCTCTGGGTGGATGTGGGGGTGGGGTAAAGAAACGAGACCTTCAGATGAATCTGACGGGTAGATTGACTCGTAAGGCGCAGCTATTCTAAACGCTATTGAGCTGAAGCATCCATCAGAAATCACTGCTAGCTCGGTGTTTGCGAGAAGGGCGTTGGTAGACAAAGAGCATGCTGGGATGCTGTCACGAGACCTCGCGAGACTGTTTGCACGAGCTGCGCCGCTGTCCGCGGGCTGTGACATCTGTGTTGACAGCACTGGAGCTTTGCTCTCAGCTAATGCAAGGTCAGGTGCGCATGATTCCCAAACAAGGCGCTATTTTCTCACACAGCAGCAGCAATCTGTTTGAGATGGCGGCTTCGTCCCTGTTGTAAAGCTGCCACACACTGACAGAATTGCGGTGATATTGAGTAAACAGCGCCATGACACTTTATTTCTTGTTTGGTGTGTGCGTGTGTAAAAAAGAAGGGGTAGTCTGTCACAGTTGATTATCACTAATTCGTTACATGCACTTAACGATGCTCACCAGCTCTAGTAAAAAGGTAAGACATACAGATTTTAATGTACCAGTCTAAAACAGCGTGGCCTCAAACAGCTCAGACTGTACTCAAATTTATCCTCTTACGCAGAGGCAAATGCTCGCCGAGGTCAATAGCTCATTCTTATTCCCATGCTGAGGAATAAACATTATCTCATCACTCCGTTATGACAATGTAGGAGTGCTAAATTTCTCCAATAACCTGCTCTAATATTTCCTCCCAGTTACTGTTTTACATATACTTTCAAGCTAATTGGCTAAATTCTGATTTGATATGGCTGCCTAATGTTTGTCAGAAATAGCTATGATGCATTCATATTTTTCCGCCATTTTTTTCTTTTTTCTTTTACTAGTTGTTTTAGTTCGTCATTTTGTTGATAGGTTGTTTTATTTATACGATATCTGTTTCATTTCTATCTGCGTGTTTATTGTCTGCATACATTACAAACACATTTTCCCAAAACATTTTCTAAAAGATTTCTACATCATCCAGCTTGCATGTTTAGAAAACAAGAAATTGTTCTCCAGTATCAAGTCTCTAAATTCTCTTAGCTGCTGACATGGACACCTGAATGTTACTCAGCTAGTGTGACAAAATTTCAGCTAGGTGAACTCAATCCCTCCTGTGTTCGCATTAAAGGCCTAGGAAGGTGCAGACTTTTTCTAATCGGTGGATTGAGTTCAGTACAAAGCATCATTTTCCTAAACATGAGTATATAACTTCCCGTTCTCCAGACACACGTCTGCAATTATCACCATATACAACTATAGGTCAGATATGTGGGACGCCACAAATGTCCACGGATACACCTAATAAACATTCGGTTCAAGATCTTCCTTTGGTTGAACTCATGACAACATAAACTTTCCATCTACAATCATGATGTCGGAGTTTTTTACCTGTTTCTTTTTAGTTATTTATTTTAATTTTATTTGCATGGTGATGCTTGTAGGCTTGTGTCTTGAGAAAGGTGGGACAAAATTTAGAAATACAGACGGTCGCCTCACGATCTACAGGTTTCACTTTCACGAGTTTAATGAATTACAGGTTTCCCATCAATAATTTAATGCTATTTTTAGTTTTGGTTTTGCGGCCTACTGCAAAATCTCGCAGATAACACGATAGACTTTTAGTACTTATATTTTTAAAACAGAATGTTGTAATGAAGTGTACAAAATACAGTATGATTTTTTTGGTTACTTTTCATGTTAAATATTGTCAACAGTATTAAGACCTAATATTTGGAAGGGCCTTGAATTTCTTAAATCTCATCCTCCCCTTTAAAAACGGGAAGATGACTGTAATACCTTGTACTGAGCTCTCTTAGTCTGTAGCAAACCTTTAACAGAACTTTCCCATACTTCCCCCTCACAACTCACTTCTCACATACACCTGGTCTGTCTCCTGGTTTCTGAAATGCGTGCCTTTGTTCTTACAGGTAGTATGGAAGAAGTTCAACCAGGTCCATCCGATCACCATCGGAGAGTATGTGTATGACCCGGACTCCAGCTACGCCGTGGACAGGCCTGAAAAACACGAAAGCGCTGAATGGAATCTGCGCATTAATGACGTGCAGGCCAAGCACGCGGGGACGTACGAGTGTCAAATCACCACCAAGGAGGACTTCACGCGCAACGTCACGCTCACGGTCATAGGTAACGTAGCATACGGCACGCATGCGCGAAGCACCTCGGGCAGAAACTCGGCAACCACCGACCTTTACGTGTTTCCTGTCCCAGCTCCCCTTTCGTGCTGCCATGTTTTGGCAACAGGCTGGCGTTTAACTGCTAAGCCTTTAGCCAGAATGAAAGGGAAATACTGTTTAAAATTAGTCATTTCTCGATACTTTGCGTATCGCTTTATTTCATTGAGGGTTTTTTTTTTAAAACTAGCTGTTAACACCAGCATCCCACAGGTTGGAAGCCAGGTGATGATGATGATGATGTCCATTTGTAATGTGCAGGTATCCATTCAGAAGACTGCTCATTGCGAGCAAAAACAAAATAAATAAAAAATAAGAAAAAATAAAGTAAATAAATAGATAAAACACCAGGAAAGTAAAAAAATGAAGACAGAAGTGCTGCTTGGTTGTTTAAGTTTAAGTCCGTCTTAAATGATGGTTTAAAAATCAGAATAGCTTGATACCAGTGCACTATATATAATACTACTAGTCTTTAGCATCATTAAAGCTCCTTAAGGCCTGAAATGTGTAAATGTATATAAATGAACGTTCTCTGCCTATACAGTGAAGACTCAAGTAAATTTCTCTTCGTTCTTAAAAAAAGATAATTTTTAAGCAAAACAGCATATAAGTCTATTTGTACGACTTTTGTAGGGTCTTTCCATTACACGGCATATACTGTGTGCAGTAATAACCAACATATAAAAACTGCAGAAAATAATTGTTTTCTGATGGCGTTGATGTGTTTCTTCTGCATGAACGACCTGACACCCTTAGTCGCTGACCGGATGCGATTTAAAGGTCTACTAAAGAAAAAAATCTTTAATGACTAGGCCTAAGCACAGCTCAGTACAAGATACTATTTCCCAAATCTATGCGAACATCCCTTCTTCTCTCCTCAAGATACACGCTTATAAACATTACATACAGAAAGAGGCCAACATTCACAGACATCAGGATTGTTATTTGTTCATTCTTTCTTTTAACTATCTTTTCCTGAAAAATCATAAAAATGTTGGGTTAGTGTGTAGGGCGTTCGTATTCGTATTAGCATAACACAAACAAGCATCGATAAAGCTAATTAGTACTTAATTAAAACAAATAATTATTTTACAGCTTCATTCACAACTTAAGTCTTGTGAGCTCACTAAAGCAACCCTGGTATTTAATTTTTTTCGTTTCAGATTCTAAGCCACCGTTCAATCCAGACTACACGTGTAAGATTACAGTGATCTGATATTTTGAATTTTTTTGTCTAACAACTCACTTACTAACTTCTCTCAGTCTGTTTCAGACCTTCCTCTATCTGTTTCAGTAGCTTCAGGCTCAAGTTGTAACTTCAGTATTCTAGGTGTTACTAATTGTAAAAACAAACGTGTTGCTTATTATTAAAAAAAATACAACGGGTTGCTTATTTTATGTTTCTAGTTATTTTTAAAATTCTGAAGAATCTGCAACGTATCTTAAATTACGGAAGATACTATAACATATGCCTGTTAAGCTAGCAAAATATGTGTTGACTATTTCACGACTAAATTTATCTTTTCCTGGCATGTATTTCACTTCCAGATATTCTAACTATAGCACAATTGTTTCATATAATATCCACCCAAACAGCCTACTAATATCACGACTGTTGCTTGTTGCTGACTTACCTACGATTCAGCACCTGTGGAATGTACTGTTCTTAGATTCTTGTCAAAATGAATGACATTTTATGACACTGAACTTTAGCGAGCAGTGAACTCTTGTGTTTTGTTGTTGTTTTCTTGTTGCCTGGCATCTAACATTTTCACTACTTATATTAGTTTCATGACAGTTTAAACAGAATGTTAACGGAAAGCTTTTAACTGAAAGAGCATTTTGAAAGGAAAAAGATTTGTCAGATATTTGCATCTTAAAGAATGTCTTTACTGGCTATAAACGCAAGGTTAGTTTTGCATGTGCAGGGGGAACTTGTTCATTTCGAAATATTGTTTTACTATATATATATATTTGCTATCTTTTCCCTTCAATCATTCATATTTAGCTCAGGTCACGTGATCTAGTAAGTCTCGGTCCCAGCTATCAATTTGTAACTGTAACTGCACACATTTTCTTGTCTATGAAACCGTTTTGAAAACTAAACGTGTGTTACCCTCTAGACATCAATGTTGTGTAGATTCATAACTATACATCGCACACTGTCAACCAACATGCTTATGGCCTCACTCAAAGCACGTGACATGTCTGGGATTCTGAATGAGATTAAAGAGGGAAAGAAGATGCAGACTTCTATCCAACCCTCTAAATCCACGATGTTGACAATAATATTGTCTAACATTGGAGATATTATCTTCGTTTTTTATCCTTTCCTTTGCGCTGCTTTCACTTTTCAGCTTATGATTTTACGTTTGCTTTTAGTTTTGGGTTTTTAGCTTTTTGTGCATACCCTCAGGTCGTTGAACAGCATTTCCTGCTACTACAAACGATTTGAAAGTTATCTTTGAAGTAAATCAGTTTGCTAGAAGGATGTTTGTTTTCTTAAGAAGCATGGAGGGTTATCGCTGCCCATAAAGGTTTCTAACAATATGGTCAATGAAAGCACAATTTGAGAGGGTTTTTAAATAATTCTCTTTCTTTTGCTGCTCAGTTTAAAAATCGTTTGCTTCCCGTTCGGACTTAACTCTACTCCGATTTTCCATAATCTGGAAACCGTTGTTTACAGGAGAAGGATGTTATCGGTAAAGCTCATGGACTATCTTTTCAGATAAATAAGCGAAAGCATGTGCGCATGCGTATTACGATGTCAAAACAATGGACAGTTTGAAGAAACCGGAAGGAAAATTGATATTAAATAATAAGAAAAATACAAAGCAAATAAATTAGCTTTTCAGTTTATTATAGAATATTTCTTTGCATTATCTTCCTTCTCCGAGATCACCAACAATAAGGAGAAATATAATACCTTATTTATCTCAATGAAAAGCAGTTTTTTTCTTTTTTTCAGATGATGGAACCAAGCAATACCCAGAGGACACAGGTACAGTACCCCTCTATATGGTTTAAAAAATGTTAAAATCGTCATTTTTAAAGACTGGTTACACTTAATATATAAATGGCACCACACGTGACTATTACCATTTTCAGAGGTCTATGTACTATGTCCTTCTATGAACGTCAGAGATGATGATGATGATGATGATGATGATGATGATGATGATGATGATGATGATGATGATGATGCATCCTTCCAAAAGAATTGCACGCAACCCTATTGTCAGTAACTGTTTACAATTTTATTTCTTTTTGTTTATTTGCTTGCTTGCTTAGTTAATTGTTTGTGTTCAGCTGGCTGGGTGGGTATGTGGGGGTATGTCGCTGATCGCTTGTCTGGCTAGTGTTCTTTGTGCAGACTGTAGCTTTACTACTAAAAGCTGAAAGCAATATGGTTTGTTACCAGAGTGCCTTCCTTGCTACAGGTCTCCACTCCTTTTGGTTTATGACATGCTTGTGCTTTATATATGGTTGACTGCATTAGATTTTTTTCATCACTGCATGCTCTCGTTTTTTTCAAACGATTTCTAGAATTAACAGACAGTTTCCTCATGTCCTATCCATAATTTAACGGACACCTATTCTGACTTGCTATCGAAGCACAGTAAGGACAACATTCAGGATCTAGTTGTACAAAATGTTTCTAAAGCGTAAAACAGTTTTAAAGAAACGAATTTAGGAACAAATTTTCAAAAATTGCTCGTATGCCATTTAGATGCAGTACTCAACGGCAGCTCATACACAAATTTGTTCTAACGGGAACGAAAGTCTAGCTTATTAATATTAGAAAGTTTTAAAATTGCGTCGTACATTGTGTTTCTATAAAACTTATTATCTAAATAGATTTAAGGCTTAAACGTTTTTAAAATTAGAAATGTGTTGTGTAATAAGTCCCAGAAGGTTATGTAGCAGGGTTCATCAGTTCTTATGAGTGCTTACAGGCTTTTATATTTGTCAGGAGGCAAAATAAAGCCTTAAGAATACTTATTGAGTGAATAGCTCCTGACAAATTGCAATCAGGCCCTTACGATAAAATAGAAGCTTATTGATGCTTTATTCAAAGCAACCTACGTTTAAACCATTAAAGATAAAAAAATTCAAAAATCATGGTCAAAAATTCATTTGACATAAAATGCAAACGTGCTCAAGGTTATATTTTCCTTTCATGATCTGTAAGATCTGTCATTGACGAAGGCATATGGATGACATGTGTCGATGGACACTGTAGTCATAACCTGTATTTTATTTTGTCAGTCAGTGGTGAAAACAAGTCGCTAAATGGCTCTTCTAATAGGCTACAAGGTCGTTAGAAATTCAGTGTTGTTGGACATAAATGAACCCTGTTGGCACCTAGTTTACAGTAAAATAACTACACTTATGACACTTACAGCAATAGCTTTATTAATAAAAACATCAAGTCGTCATCATTTCAAAATCAAGTTACTTAACAGCAAAACTGCAACATTTTGGGGTTTTTTTCTTTCTTGCCCGTGCTTTAGTGTTCTTTGGACTCCATATTCCTCTCAGACAGGATGGACTTAATTTAGAGACCACAAAAACCTCATGCACAATATAAAATAAAATGTTCCATGCTGAAGAGCCTAGTTGAGCTTGTTCTTTCTTTTTGGAAATTAAGCAAATTCGGCAGTTGTGATTGCTAAGTGGCCAGCAGATCTGACGCAGTGGGCAACAAACTATAAAATAGGTCATTAAACTTTGGGATGACAAAAGTTTGACCACTTTGCACAAGATTTCTTGTGGATTTACCACACGCCACTAACATCATGACAAGAAAGGAACCAGTCAAATCACAGAACATTATTCTGAGAGATGCAAGAGGAGATCGTCAACTTTCTGTTGAGCTTTGTCGTCAGAGACTCATTTGATGTGTTATGCGTCGGATGAGAGAGAAGGGGACCGACTGCCCCTGTTGTTCTTTGTCAGAAACCCATAATCCTGAGAACCAAACGATTTTCAAAAGTGCATCAACAAGGAAAGAGAGGCCTTAAGTTTGAAGAGCATCGGCAGTCATGCACCTACATTTCCAACTCAGGTAGAAATATGAACGCAATCGATTCTGTCGAACGACGTATCGTTTTCGTCAAAAATATATAACGAACTGCCAGAACTCCTGCAAAAAAAATCACTCAGAAGCAGTAAGACAGGGTTCAGATTGCGATGCTGGAGCGCGCAAACAGGGCTTTCAGTAGGGTCAAGCGACTTGTCATGTCGAGTTCTCGGTCAATCGTGTTACCACAGGCATTATTCATTTCCGTGCCTTGCGAGAAATTGCGAGATCGCAGGGTTACAGTGATCTATATTTGCTTCAACGTGATTCCTTCGACAGCAGAGTAAATAAGGCCACACTTCTGTTCGGTGGAAGAAAAGGCGATGACGGACGCTTTACTTGGTTGGGAAAAGACGATAATTCTCTAGGTGGCGCAAGCACTTTGGGATTCTTATACTCGTTAGTTTAGTCGGAGAGAGATACAGGGAAATCTGTTTCACAGGTGCTGCAAGAAGACTGCCATAAACAATGCATGCACTCTTGGTCTTTCTCTACCTTCTTTTCACTTTTCGATGTTCACATACCCTTCGGTCGGCATATGACGTACACCAACCACTAACACTTTTTACTGTCTGTACTTTTCCGATTCCGTCTCTCAAAGAATCAATCAGTTCAACTACTGCATGACAAACTAGGGTTTATTAAACGTCTTGTTTGTATCATTATACGATGGTTTTGCATGCATTCAAATATCTTGCAATCAGTTCCTCCGTTGAAATTAGTTTGCTAAGCTTTCAACACATGTATGGCTGCATGTTTCCACCAATGCATTTAATCACGCGAAATTCATCTGAGACTCTATTCTCTGCAAGAAAAGATGCACGAAAGAGTCGATAACTGTAAGCGAGAAGACTCAAAAAAAAAAAACAACCGGGAGTGGTTCAACAACAAAAAGCTTGATGATAACGCAGGCTACGGTTGTTTGCACGATAGAAAGCCAGCGGCCAACGAACAGCTGTTTTATTGACTCGGGTAAATTGGATCGTTCTTCAAAACACGACACCGTCATGGGCTTCATCAGGCTAAATGTCCAATAAATATGGATCACGTGACAACACGTTCTTGGCGTCGTAATCTCTGTCGTGTCACGGGGTGTTAAGTGGGAGGGGGGGAGAAGTATTTATGTAGCTGAATCACATTTTTATTGACTGTTCTACATAAGCATTTTTTCTATGTTCCTGACGTACAACTTGTTATTATTCCACGTGTGGCTCTTTCATCTGCCCATTAATCATTAATCTTCAGCACATGTGCCATCGTGTTTCGTGATAAAGAAGACAAATTATGAAGTATTTTTTCTGCACTTTACGGATATTGTAACACTTGTAATAGAAGAAAACAATTTGATATGCCTTGTTGCAATGCAAAATAATACAATACTATTTTGCCAGTAAATGTTTATGGCCTTCAAGGGAAAGTCAGGGTATGGTGATACCTTAATAACTATTGTTCACACGAAATAAAAGGTTTTTTTTAAGTTTTCCGAAAATCTGAGTATAACAAAGTTCATTTTTATATAAACCTGCATTTGCCGTTTCACTGTTTGCCTCACAAAGAAAAAAAAAGCAGTAATCTGAAAGTCCGGGAAATACCAAGCTCAGCGTTTTTAACTTGCATAATGAATGCGAAAGCTTTGAAGAAGCTCAAAGAAAGCATTGAAAGACAAGCGGATTCTTTAAGGTTAACGGATGTTAATGCAAAGTATTCAAAGTAGAGAAACCAAATCAGTATGATGGATTTTATCTCAAACTCATGACTCCTAGCCAGCAAGCGTTTGCTCTGTACGGAATGACTCTTTGTCGCAAATGCTTCGAAATGTCGAAGCTCGACCACTTGCGTTCGCTTTAAATAGTAAGGAATGCTAACGACTCGTTTCGCAACTGCTTAACTCAAAGCTGCATGTTCGCATGGCTTGCCTCTGGCAGCACGAATGCAGTTCCTCTGTGTCCACTAACCCTGGCTTTCTGTCGTTGCAGGCATCAGACTGGATGGCAGTCAGTTCGTTGAGAAGGGCATGGCCATCGTCCTAAACTGCACGGCCACAGCCATAGATTACCGCCCCAAGGGCGTGGACTGGTTCAAAGACGGCAACAAGTTAAAGTCTGATTCTCACACGTTGATCACAGAATACCAGTCGAGCGAGAATAACATCTTGCACAGCACCCTTGAAATTCTGCGCAGCAATATGACAGACGCTGGCATGTATGTATGCCGCAGTTCCAAATTCCACGTGGCCAGCCGAAAAGTCATTGTTCTCAACAGTGAGTTGCATTCACTAAGCCCTTTAATCGAACACTCATCTTATCCATGCTTACTCTCTTGACTTCATGTATCTCGTCCATGACACTTTCATCACCTTTACTTTTCGTGCGGAGGACTAGTTTGCCACGTCCAGTTACCGATGTTATGGTCCGCTATTTGGAACCCATTTTCTGCGGTTCCAAACAAAAGGTCTGAGGACTAAGTCTGTAGAAGATAAACACGTACAAAGTCTCTTTAGAAAATCGAGTTCTAAGAAGACCTGTCAAAAATAAACTTATTTGGTGGCTTGCATATACCGGGCTCAGCTAATTAGAAGCGGGTTTCTTGTAGACGATTTGGGGCAAATATCATCAGGCTAAACATCTGCATCTGAGAAGATGCTAGAAAAATGGGAAAATGTAACTGATCAGAGAATCTGAATCTAAACTCAACTTACCATTCTGCTTTTTTGAGAATTCTTTAACTCCCCTGTTTTCACATTTCTGTCTTCTAGGAAAGCTTTTGTTTAGGTCGACTCTTTTTGCTGCATGTAATGTTTTAGAGTAAATCCAAATAGAAAGAGAGAGAGAGCTGTTATGTTTACATCTAAGCGGAATGAAACTGTTCATGTTGTTTTGTGCATGTGGGTGCCTATAAATGCAGTGTTGCTTCATTTTAAGTTTTTGAAACTGCGATTCGGACAAAATCAAATTATGTTTTCTTTTTTTCTGTTTATAACAGCGGAGTCGTCAAATAAGCGTAGAGGTATGCCTTAAACAGCATTTATAAACATCTTGACTATGTTACTCTTTAAACAATTGCTTTCTCTTACTTGTTAAATTCATGTTTGAATACCTGTTTGTTCTGTTAAGCTATTTGTCGTAACGACCATATATCTGACTTCAAACTGATCACCTAGAGATTTATTAATTAAAATATATGCTCGAATTATATAAACTTTGAAAATACGTCTACCAATTTTACAATTCCCTAAAGTCGTTGAAGATGAAAAATAAATGCTTCATCCATGGATTTCTTTTGTAGAATCGGAAGCGGTGAGTGAGACGATGGAAGAAAAAGTGGCTCCTAATCTGTATGGCGGTGCGAGTAGCCACAGAGGCATGGCCGCCACGTCAGTCCTATTGTTCTACGCTCTTCTTTGCTGGCCCCTCTTGCGAGCAGCCGTCGCCCACTTGTCAGGGCAGTGACAGTGACACGGCAGATACCTCGGGTATCTTTGTAGTGATACGTCCTCTAAGACTGCACTTGGCTTGATTTCCCTCCCCCACATACGTGACGTCAGAGGGTTCCCTCCCGTTCAGCACTCGTCTAAGGGGCCAGCAACTTCAGACCTCTTGAGAAGATTCTGTTGGTGTTTACGTAGCGTATTTAGGTGTGGAAACAAAACGTCCGTTTTCATTCGCTACAGTATCGCTTCCTGTGTGGCGTCACTACAAACACTAGCCCTTGGCGCCAGCCTTACAAAAAGTTGTGGGATGGACGACGTTCTTAAGGCTAGCGACTCCCTGGCAGAACACCCATGGCGCCAAGGTCTGGCAACATCTGCTCTTGTTCTACAGCGTAGAAGAGCGACTTCAGGAGTTAGCCAAAGTTCATCTAATCCGTACCAAAGATGCCATGTTGACGACGACGCCAGGATGCGCTCTAGCTGAGCCGGATCGGAAAAGTTTTATCTTTAAAATTTCAGTTTTTCTATGGTCAAGAAGTTTGCCCCAAACAGGAATTCTTATTAACTATTAAACAACTTCATCTCTGCGCAGGCAACGTCCAAGGGTTGTGAATGTCTCAGCAGCTTGTTCTTGGGCAACTGAGTATAAAATGAATCCTGATATATTCGTTTTTCTTACCTACGCTAAAGAAGGGGAAAAGTGTGATCTTCAGTGAAATCCACCTGAACCACAGAGCGCTTGCTGAAGGCAAATCCAACCTCAGAAACAGTGCATAGATCAGGGAACTGTGTGACTTTCATGTCAGGAATGGTAGATCCAAAACGATGAACGATATCTGAGGTTTTCGCATTAATTTTTTACTTGTCCAGGAAAGTAAAAAAAAATGAATTTAGAACTGAATGATTCTAAAAAGAAACGTAAACTGGACCCCGCTTCTTTTTAATTCTTTTGTCTACAGTGGATGATGCGCATGCGCTTTCTGGATATTTCCGGTGTCTGAGAGCTCAGGAAAGGACTGAAAACTCACAGAATAATAAGAGAGGAAGAGAGAGAGAAAGAGAGCACTTATGTTGTGTCTTATATTTTTTATTCAGGGAGATACGAATGTCTGCAGGACGGTACAATTCTGAGACAAAGGAAAGATTTGGCTTAATATCGACAGGCTACAGAATGAAACTGTGTATATATTTTTTAAGTGGCTAAGACGGAACACGATTTAAGTGTGATTTCTTTGTCTCAACATGCGTCTTTCTATTGAAATCAGAGGTAGGGCCTTACATATGAAACAGCTCGAAAACGAAACTCATATTTTTCGTACTGGTACATTCTTTTTTTACGCTGAACATAATTTGCAATAATATTTATTAATTTAGTATATTTTTGGTTTATCGACTCATTGGTGCAGCAGAAAATGCTTAATCTATAAACAAATAAAGGGGAATAGCAAGTACTTTACAATGTACTTTGCAAGTATCTTTTTAAAGTTAACTTGAAATGTTTTGGGCATGTACCACTTAGTCTTTAAAATAGTTTGGTACAAATATATTTAGTCTAGAGAATGAGAAACATCTTGATATTCTCGACAAATACTTAAGGACGTTATTACTGGGCGAAGACTTGAGTACTGTAAAGCAGTTAATTAAAATGCCTTTCGTAGTCTTTGCAGCTTTCGCCAAGCTTTCGGTCGGAAGTCACTGCAGGAACACTTAAGACCAGCCAGATGAATAGCAATTCTTAGTCTAGGAAAGTTTCAAGAAAACCCTTGGGCAATTAAGACCAGCGCTCCGCTTCGACTCCACAAAGTCCCAGCTTTCATTAAAATAAATTAATTGCAACGACAGTGAGTGTTCCACAGTGCTTCTGTTTAGAATGTAGGCTCTTCTGGGATCCTTAAACATAACAACCCAAATACGTTCAGAATTGAAGTGCAGCAGATTATTCCTTGTTTCCTATGGGAAAGAAGAAAATTTACGAGTTAGGGAATAAGGGATAGACGTTGTAAAAAGTTGGACTGCGATGTCCAGCAGTTAGGCGTGCAGCTTTGCAAGTAAGGCTTTATACATTCATTTCTCTCTTATTATTTTTGCACAGGATCCCACTTCTCCCCGAGGAATGTCGCGGTTGTTCCTACCGAATATTTAAACTTTCGTCATGCCTTCAGGGAAGTAGGAAAATGGTTCCGAACCTTCCATCGCTGAGAAAGTCGTTATTTATTGCTGTCGTTTAAAGATTAGAGAAAATCCTGGCTGATGCCACGTTCAATGATTGTAAGTGGATTGTCTAATCTTCCGTCTATTGCTCAGTCCCTCCGTGTTTGTTTGTTTGTTTGTTTGTTTGTTTTGGGTTTGTTTTCATGTTTGTCTGTATGTGCACATGGACAACAGTAATAAGTCTTGCTCCTAATTTATACAGGTAAATGTAGATTACGATGGTGTCATTATCCAAGAGTAAATCCTTAATTTTTCTTTTTTGATCAATTATAGGTTATATAAAGGGATTTAATCTGATGCCAGGTTCACTAATGTTACGGACGCCTTTTATCTTGGGCCGCTTGAGAACTCTGAACTTTTCAAAAATATCTATTGCGATTTTTTTTAAATTGAACAATACGCATAAAGTATGTTTCGGCATGACCATTGATAAAACGCTATCTGTTAGTTTTCATGTATTGTTTTGCCTGTCGTTTTCTGAAAAATTTCCCCACCAGACGAAATGCTAACTTACATTCATGGCTAACTTGTTTGTTAACATTACTATGATTTTGAATGTTTTGTCGTCTTCTCAAGAGCTGGAATCAAATTATAGGTTTTACAGCCATGTTTTATTATTTCATCAATAGTGACCATTATGACATAAATAGTGTGGCGTAATGTTCCGGTCGCAATGGTAATGTCTTGTTTCAAGACCCAGACAGCTTGAAAATCAGGTTATCAAGACAGACGACAAGAGAAAACTGTCAGACATTCCGATAATTAGTAGTCTGCTTGGGGCTTAAAGAAGTTCGGGTGGAGAAGAAGAGTAGATTTGTTTAATTCTGCTGAATATATTACATTTCCTTATCGACATTTCATACAGTTTATGTAAAAGCAAAACTGGTTAAAAATACATTTTAAAGAATTAAATATGGTCTGCGTCTGTTAAGAGCTCTACTTAAATACCCTAAGTTGAAGTTCTTGGTGTTTTGATTCTATTTGGTTCTTTAACTTTGCTTTTGCCCGAGAGATTTTTAAACCTACCTCAGCACCGCTTCGCTTGGCAAGTTAAAGATTGTTTTTCAGATTATTGGAGCGTCACTTGATGCGCACGCAATTAGCCGGGAAATGTTTTTCGTTTTCTTAAACTCATTTATAGAAAGACTTTTTCTTTAATAATCTGCTACACAACTCAAACCTGGTCCTAACCGAGAACTCTAAACATCTGCCTGTTACTTGAAGCCCTGACTCACACTATTTGCCTCGATTACCTCCCGTAGCTGTGGACCAGAGGACAAAGTTCTTGGCCTTCTCCGCCAGCAAAGTCCTCTCAACGCAGAGAGACTCAAATCTCGGAAGTCAGTCGACCTACAAGTCTTCGCCTTGCTTTCTGTTAACTTCCCAGGGTCTTCTCGGGGGCACAGCTATGGTGGTGATTTAAGGCAACCATGGGGCAGCTACGTACATCTGGTCTACACCTAAGCTTCTGCTGCCTCCTTCGTGAATAATAACGCCACGTTTCAATATTTGTAAAAGTCATTGACTTAATTTGCAAATCTCAGTTCGGGCATATTTTTCTTAATTTATTTTATTTTATTTATAAAATTTAAAGCATAAAATGTTTTAGTTTATTTGGTTGTTAAGAACTGGTCACCTGGTAATTCCATTCGTTCCCATCTAAGTTTCTTGTAAACTATATCACCTTCAAAAAGAAAACTGTTGAGTAAGGTTAAACAATTCTTATTAACACTGGAGTAAGTTCAATTTTATCGTTTGGATACCTGGTCATAGCTGTAATGTATATTCAGTATGTCGTCTGATGAAGATTTTATTAATTTCGCATGTTGTTAGGAATTTCCGTTGTACCATTTTGTTTCTCATGACTAAGTCTTTTCCTACATGACATAGTTAAAATAGAGATTGTTGTGACTCTGAATTCTTAGAAATGCCCTTAGTGACTTAATCATCACCTGTGAAATTCACTTGGGAAGAAAAGCTGTTATTATATAGGTCTCACATCTCTGAGCAATATGAAAAGTCATGGTCGTCTGTGTGCACACTTTCCAAGTTGATTCTTAGTATCGAGAATATTTTGCATTGTAGCGTTTTGGTAGTACAGTGTACAGCATTTCAAGGTAGCTACTTCCTTGCAACAAACCTGATGAGGAAAATACGAGTTTGCAATGTCAGAGAGTTTCAGATTTCGACCATCCCGGTCAGCCAATGGAATTTCATTTACAGAGCGATGCTGATTGTGCACATGATTAAAACTGTTGTTTTCTAACTTAGCACATTAAATATTGATTATCACTGCCTTATAAGCTTTTCAGAGTTTCTTTTTCTTCATCAGAGGTGATTAGAAGTGCTATCTTTTACAAATTTATGTTCGTTTATTTTTAAATGATGCACTTTCGTATTCCGCCATCTCTGATCTATTAAAATTTGACTTGATGGTTGGGCAGGTTGGAGTTAGATACTTTTCATGTCGTCCTGACATCTGACCTCAAAATTCTCAGACAACGGTTACAAAGGGGTCGAAATCTTAACCTCTCTCTAATCTTAGCATACTGAACTTGAACTACGTGCAATACTTTCATGTTTTGAAGCTTTTTTTTTTAGAAAATGTTTAAAGACCTAAGATATTATTTTGCTTACATTTTGCGGCGTGGCTAAGGGCTGCATGTTGTTGTATTTCAAGATGACTATTATTCTCTCATGTTTCTTTCACGCCACCTGTGCCTCAGCGGGAGAGGATTTGTGCTGTTTACTCGGGATATACAATCACGTGACCTAGCATAATTTATGTTCTTCGCTTCAGTCCTGTCGTGCTGGAAACAAATCGTCTCCAAGAAGTGAATTGTGGACATTCATGCAGGGAAGATAAGCGGTTATTATCTTTACAAGGTAAAGAAACAATTTGATTGAGAAGTGAATTTGTTTGAAGTGAATTGAAGTCTAAAAGCGCTACGAAGGTTTGGAAAAAAGAGCTCTTCTTTCATCTCTAAACTGGACGCTCTCACACTTTGCCGCAGGCTTTGGGTGACCAGTTGGCGAAAGAGCGAAAGGTCAAGCAACAAATGATCCAGTAATGAAAATGTTGGAAATGTCAGACGACTAAGAGCAGAAGGATTTTCTCCCTCCCGAGACACTGTTTGTAAAAGGCAAACTTTGTTGCAGCAGCAAGGCAGGAAAGAGATCCTAGGAGAAATGTGTATAAATAGATGATAAATGATTAGTTTTATGTTCCTGCCTTTCACATCGTCTTCTGTTGTGTGACTTCGATACTTCTTATCTAACCTTCATCACAGTGATAATCCGAATCATCCAAAGCACATGTTGACCCTCCTGACTATTTCAGCCCCTCCTTGTTTTGCTTCGTTTGTAATTTTGATAACTGTGACAGATGGTCAGTTGGTTTGCATTATCTAGACTCGTGTGTTTTGTGAATTTCCGTTCATCCTTTCAGAACAGTGCCGTCCTTTCTTGCAGATGGCAGAGATCAATGCAGTTTTAAACGATTTCTCTTCTACTACCTCAATCAAGACACTGTCTCTTATAAGCAACATATTTCAGAGCACAAAGTACCATCACTCCTTAAAAGCTGGTATCTTATTAAAACAAAACTATGGATAAAGAAAGAAACAGCAGGTAGACATTAGAACAAACATGAATTCTGCGGGCTTTATCATTGCCAGAAAGCAGAAATTAAAGAAGAGACGACTAAACTTTAAATTTTGCAAACTACCACCTTACTCTTTTCTGTTTATGCTGACATTAGTTAGCAGATAATGTAATGAATCTTCCTTGTTGAGGAATTGTTTTTGGATATAATTCCACTTCATTCCTGCATAAAGCTGTATTTAGTCATTACTTGTCAAGATCGTTGTGTCATTTCTTGTCCCACCATAGGCACTTTCTTCTTGCCCCATCTCTTTTCATTACAGAGTATGTCTAGATTTCGACACACATTGAATCAATATTTTACTACAACTCAGCCTTGACTAATCCAACTGAAAGTTTTGATTTGGGGATTAAGGATATTATAATGAACTGGCACTTTCTTGGGATTAAAAAAAATTCTTAATGGACAGTAAATGCATCAACCTACACACGCCTGCTTTGTCTCCTGTATAAATGAATGGTCAGACGTTTCATATAACAATTAAGCAGCTGCTCACCACTCATTTTTTCGGTTACCGAATACTAATAGTCGTAAACTACTGTAGATTTTACAAAAATTATATATTTTTACACACACACACACACACACACACACACACACACACACACATTCTAATTTAGGCAGTTAGAGTGGTTTAGCAGGTTGTGAAGGTTGTTAGTGAGAATAAGGCAGTCCATCAGTTTCCATTTTGTTTCAGTTTGTGACAGGCCGACTTAGCCGTCATTTTCCTTAGAATACTCACCCCATATTTTTATGTTACTTCATCGTTCGACCTGGCCTCCTTTTTTCCCCTATCCCCCACCCACTTCTGTCAAAATTAAAAAGCTACCTGTGTTTATTGTGCACTCGGTTTTTATTTTAACTGTTTTGTAATTTTGGTCTGTTGGCAACTACGAAGCTTCGTGGAGGGTTTGGCTGACAAATTATTAGAAATCAGAAATCCCATCACAAAACAGAGTAAATCACCTGCAGTTCACCGCAGGCGGTATTTCAATTGTACTTGTTTGTAATACTGTGCACTTCTACTAATATGACATACTGATTTCAATTAAATAGCCTGTAAATTCTGAGTTCTGATTTTTTTTATTATACCAGAAGTCCAATGGTGAAAACCTATGATGGGGCTCTGCTTTCATTCCATCTGTTGTTTGTGAGGCATGTGTGTGTTATTCGTGTGGACGTTACTCCAATGGAAGTCCGTAAAAGGTGTAACACTAGCAGACATACCATCATCTGCAAAGAAGCCTCTGGAAGCATACTGTCTGACAGACGCATCCCAGCGTTGAGTTTATGATACTTGTCAGACCACGCAGCTTCCCAGTCATTATAATACCTGACATTTATTTGTGATGATACAAAGGGACAAAAAGCATTGACGTCAAAAGCGACCTCTAGTAATACATATATCACACACACACACACACACACACACACACACACACACACACACACACACACACACACACACATATCAATGGAATCTGAACAAACTAAAAACGAAACTGCTCAAAAACGGTTTGCGAGTGACAAGCAGAACTCTAATCTGTTTTATAGTGCAGGCATATCTTAAAGTGTCAGAAATCATCTGAAAGTTCATAATGTTAAGAGTACACACACACACCAGGACATACACTTTTTCTTCTATCACGCAAAGCCAGCAAAACATTTAGAAAATTCAATTACCCCATTTTTTTCTGACAGAGAAGATAGTTCTCCCAACGACTTAGTTATTCAATTTCGCATGTTGGCATCAAATCTTCAAACACAGCGATCGGCTGTACCGACACAAGAGAACAGGTTTTTTTCTCTCCCCTTCAATTCCCAAATTGAAAATGATTTTCTAAAGAACGAGTCCAGAAAGTGAAGTCAATCCTGCGATGGACTTATGTAAATAAAAAGGCGAAAAAAAGGTTAAAGATCACCCCTTTTCCAGTCACTGACATCTGAAAAACCTGCTCCGAGATAAATGGTAAAGACCACGAGGTTACGACATCTCCCCTAAATAACACATTTAGAAGAAGCACACAAATGATCAAATTATAATAATTCTACAAATTATAATATTTTGGTGTTGTATCCTTCAAGTTCAAGAAGCGGTACATAGGAAAAAAAATCGTGGCAACCATGAAGCCTCTTAGAGGGTAAAGGTCATCACAATGGAGCTCACAACATTTTCCTGGCCTGGGGCCGTAGTTATGAAGTAGAAGTAAATTGCCTCAGGGTTAACTGTGGACCGGAGAACCGTTGCGGGGATCTGTTACTGGAAGCAGGTGCAGACTTTATAAGGTGAGCTGATAATCAAGAGGTCACTGTCTTTCGTACGGCCTACAGCGATGGCTACCACAAGCTTGTTAAGGTTGTAGGTATCGACCTCGTGAACAGGGTTGTACATCGGCGTCTGGATATCCACCCCACTCTACCGTCATGCAGTGTATCAGGAAGATACATCAAGCTGTGTAAATACTTAGGTCCAGTGATAATTGTTTTCAAATAAATTGGCTTTGAAATGGTGATTGACAATAGTATATATGTAGCTACTGCGACATTCCATCAAGATCAAACGTGAAGGTAAATGAAAAAGTTTTCTTGCTGTTGCTTTGATGTCAAACAACTTGCATATGTATATAATCGCATTATATCTGTTGTGCTACATTGAAGAATCGAAACCTCAACAAACAGTTTAGTAGCTGAAATAGCTGAACAGAAGAAAAGATACAAAGTTTAGACTGCAGATAATAACAGCTCCATCACTTAACACTGATAAGAGGAAAATAATGGTGAACACCAACGACGAAAGCAAAGCAGAGATTGACAATAAAGGAATACAAAAGTGAACAAACAAGTCCTTGGAAGTCCCCTTTTGATGACAGCTGCATGGCAGAAATCAGCACCAGAAAAACGACCACGGAAGCAGAAATGGCCTGACTGAACATGATTTGGCACAGCAACCATACAGGTTTGCTAGCAAGTACAGACTGTACAAGATAGTTACCATCCTGTTGTACGAGATGCGAAACACGGACTCTGCTTGCCAATGTGCTCGAGACCAATGCCTAATCGACAGATAGGGCCTATGTACGAGCACGGTCACCAAGAAGGCACCAAAATCCCCTTCTGAAACCTGGTCCTTTAAAGTGCCTTGAAGAGTGGTCGAGGTCGAGGTGGACAGAGCAAAAATTCGTTGGCTAACACAAAGGAATGAACTGGTCGAGAGTGGGGAACCTTGTCAACTCGCTGCGTCTACCGAATTCCTTCGCAACCACCGCCAACTTCGACAACCAGTATTAGCGGACCAGCAAAGCTGATCCTCCGCTGTTAATAGTCAACGGATACAGTAAAAGCGAATGTTGTTTTCTGGAAGATCTCCCCAGGCTTGCTTGCAAAACTATCCTACTTTGATTGTACACCCTGCTGAAATAAAGTTTTATGGGCGTCCACTCTTTTCTTTTCAGGTGCTAAGTGTCACGATCAGTTACAAAGAAGACAACTTACCTTGAAACACACTTATTTAGCAGCTAAGTGCGCTTAAAAAAACAAACTCAAAGAAAAAAGCAGTTCATAGGCAGACGACACCGTCAATAAACGTTCAAGCCGTTTAGAAACAAAAGCCTATTCGAGAACATGAGCGAAACCATACGAGGTTGAATCCTGCTATCGAGACGAAAGGATCAATCATATGTATAAACAAAATGGGTTGCTGGGGTTTTTTTTTCCTTTGAAGGGTGAGTGATCACTTTTTAGCACAACACAGTCACGATCTGCGTCCTATACATTAGCATCCAGTTTCGAGACCGCCACATTGTAGAGGCGCGCTGCATCTGGCGCAGTTTGTTCTCGTACATTCGGTAAAGCATGAACCATATTGTGCGTCCCTAGAAAGATGTATTTATCAGTATTTATCATATTTATTTTCTGCTCTTTTCATATTTTTACCCTGAATCTTAACCAGATAATCAAGTGGTAACTTTTCCTTTACAAAGTTGTATCGCAGTAAAATTGGCTATAGGTCTTATTTTCTCCGTGGTGCATGAGAGTGCCATTACAAAACTGCTCTAGTGGTCCGGTGGCCCAACGGTTAGCACCTTCACCAATATGAACAGTTTGGATTGGCTGACTTAGATTCAGATCTCGTTTCGGGCATGCTGTTCTTTCTTTGCGTGTGGCACCTGTTTACAGGCCAGGCTACTTTGCCCCGATGTAACCTTACAAAGGTAAACACCAATCCCCCCTCCCTACAGAACTGCTGTCATGCTCCTCTCACTTCAGTCAGCTTAAAAGAAGCCTGGGAACATAACAAAATTGGCTTACCTGTAGGCGGAGCTATGCAAATTAGTGACGTCCCTATTACGTCACTCATCTTCTGCTCTCTCTCCTCGCTAAACTCCCCTGATATCGTCTCCTTCATCTCCTTCGAATCCTTCCTCCAATTATTCCCAGAAATAATATCCAGAAATGAACAAAATTTTTCCTGAAGTCGCCTTCCCCATCTTCTTCGAATCCTTCCTCCAATTATTCCGAGAAACAATATCCAGAAATGAACAAAATCTTTCCTGAAGTCGCCTTCCCCATCTTTTTCGAATCCTTTCTCCACTTTTCCGAGAAATAATATCCAAAAATATACAGAAATTCTCCTTGTCACTTCTGCATTCATCCTAAACTTCTTTCTGCTATACTTTCCAGACTCTGCATCTCTCAACCTTTCCTTGAATTCCACAATTGCACCACAAATTTTCGCGAAATTTCCTTGCACACTCGCCATCTTCAATCCTCTCGAATTTCTATCGTCTGCTCATATCAAACCAAAACTTTTCCGCGCCAAATATCACATGACTAAAACCAGCCAATAATTTAACACAGCTCCATGTCAATCACCATCACGTCACTCGACCAGTCCTCAACATTTGTCCTCTACAATAAAACCTACCCCTACCCCACACCCATAACCCTAACCAAAACCCCACTTCATAAATCACACACAACACCAACCAATGCCCAACCTCACACCCCTCTCAAATATCGATCCTACCCGGTCTCCCCTCCCACAAAATAGCACAGCCCGCCGTGACCTAGTAAAACCACCTATATGAAAGTTCTGCCCCAAGCTTTGTTCCCCCTCATCCTGTTAATTTTTTTTTTTTGTAGAGGTTGTCTGGAATTTCTTTATTAACTTCGCAGACAGCTTCTTGTTACAAGAAGGAAATTCCCGACAAGATGCTTAATTTTTAAAAAAATCTCTTTTATTAGGTACTAAAGCAAGCTGAATACAAAGTACCATCACAGCTTAAAGAAAAAATAACATTTTTAGAAGAAAATCTGTACGAAAATGTATGAACAACAGATGTTAACCCATTTACAGATTTGACCAAAAGGTAAATACAAATGAGTTTTTATAATTGTGCATCACCAAATGCAGCTGTATGCTTCTGCCTTTGATTCACGTCTTCAAAAGTCTCTCTCTTACACAAACACATATACACACATACACACAGGTCTGTAAATGAACACAAAAGCACATAAAAAACACACTCCTTACTCAATCAACTGTTCAATAATCAAAATTTGATGTGTAATAACGACTAATCCATATGTACATATACATGAGCTGTTCAAAACAATCAAAAAATAATTATTTGCCACATATAACCCATAGTGTGTTACTCATTCAGTTAAATCATGTGTGCAGTATAAAAGAATGATTTTGTAGCACAAATTCCCAACCATTGTGGGAAGACAAAATTAAACCACTTTTGCTGTGTCTGATCAGCGTGGCAACAAGAGTTTCTTGTTAAGTGGGTTTTCCTTTGTCAAGAATATGTTATCTTGCCATGCTGTCAGCTCTCTTTATCAGCTATACATCTTTCCACTATATCCCGAAGGTTTGGATTTTCCATAGCTGCAAATATTCGCTCCTTGTCATTGATCTGTTTGTTAACTGGCCATGAAGAAAAGAGAGAGAAGTTAATGCACTCGATAAATGAATAATACAGCACATGGCAATGGAAATGTCACTAAAGATATTAATATTTAATATTACCTTTATAACTTATATTAACAACTGGATCCTGCATGCAGCAGGGTCAGTAAATAAATCACTAGTGTCCAGCGAGCTAATACTGACTACCAGTGTACTGACTACCAGTGTAAGTTCAGAAAGACAATAAACAGCAAGAACAAATCAATATGATTTTCTTTGTCCCAGAGGGCAATTAGGAAGCAGCTCCACATTAATAAATAAAACTCTCTTCTCCAAGATATGCATACAGGACTAATTGTTGATTGCAGTCTCATCTTTCTCCTTCTTGGTGTCCGTTTGTAAGGGATCATAGTAAGGGAGGAAAGTATAAATCGAGCTACGCAGCTCCAATTACCTCCCATTTTATCACTATTGACGATTCTTCACAATACTGGTGAGCAAATATAGGGTACTAATGTTGGCAGCACTTAAAAAAAAATATTGTGACTGAATTTAAGTACACATACTAAGTACTTTTCTTTTTGGAATCTCTTAATAAAAACTTAATATACAATAATTTTCATATTCAGTTGTGAACCTCATGTGCATATAATAATAAAGCGAATAGATAAAATGTCCCTACTTAGCAGAAGGCTCAATGTGCTTTACAAGAGAAGGGTTAATACACAAAGTAAGACTGACACAAAATGCACATTACATACCTACAAACACAGTCCAACATATGCCAGCAAACAAACGGAGACGGGCACATCAAACAACATAAACAAGACAGAAAAACCCGTAGACAAAGCATGTCCGAGAAGCATGGGTTCTGGGTTGTATAGAATGATATAAGCTTTTATAGTATCCCGGCCAAATCCTGGCTTTCTGTGCATTACAGACACAAAAACACAACACAGACAAAATTCTTGTGGCTCTCTCTGTGAAGTTAATGGAAATGCCAGGTTGTTCTTTTGCCAGACGACATTCATAGACCAAAATTTTGATGAGACAGATGTTTAGATCGGAAAGTCATTTGACTAGAGCAGAATAGACCTATCATCATAAACATAGATCGAATCGTCAGGAGAATGTCAAGATGATCACAAAGCACAAATTGCAGGATGTGTTGATGCATATAACTGTTTGGCACTGATGTAAAGTCTATCCCAGGGACCACTTGTAAAAACAAAATAAAACTGTGATGGCATTAGCCAAAGAAGACAATGAGAGAGTTGAGATCAGTGCAGCAAAATCAAAAGGTTACATGCAACTAAACAGTCCTGCACAATGCCAATGACTTGATAAAAATGTACAGGTACTAAATAGATACTAAAACCACAACAAATCCAATCAGAAACCAAAAATACAGATAGCTGGCCCTCTCAACCCTGTTAGGCAAAGGACACCACTTACTAAAGAATATGTCACCATTACAGATGTGGTTAGCTCACTTGTCACTTACAGTGACGATTGTAAGGACCTGGATTCAGATCTCACAAACAAAAGACACACAAACCTTTCTCTGGATAAGACACCAGTTAACAGGTCTAGTGCTAGTGGGTTTTATCAAGTAGCATATGGTTCCCCCCGCCACCGACAATCCCCACTTCCCTGAAAATGCAAATCATGGCTAGATAGAAAACTTTTCCAACAAATGAAATAAATATTTAAATATGTTTACCTACATAACTGCCATCACAATATGACTGCAAATGATTATAAACTTACTTTCATTTGCGGTTGCATGTGAGCCCTCTTTGATGAAAATGTCAATCTTCAGAACAGAAAAAAAAATTAAAAAATGATTTCTATGACCTGTTACATCATTCTGAAGAGTGTCAGTACCAAATGAGCTTGAAATGAGCTATTTATTGCTGTAGATGGAACAGAATACATTGTTGTTGTCGATCCATTTAAAACATTTCCTATACCTCAACCAAACCACTGAAAAATAATATGAAATTCTATCTTATATATATGTTATCATTCTTCATAATCCTGGAAAATATTATTCAGTATTGCATACTAAAAACTAAGAGTGTTGGCACGATGGCCAGTACAATATCTTCAAACACTGTGCCTGTCGCATCTTTTGTGAAACTTTTTTTTTAAATATAGCAACACAGGCTATTACTGGGGATTTCTGTTTAAGAAAAGTTAATCAATTTTGGGATAAAATATTTTATCATTATCTTTGCATCACTAAAAATAATTAGTTACTCTACTAAAATTCCTGCCCCCTGCTTGCCCAAAAACTCAAAATCTCTAAGACTAGTTAAATAAATCTGACAGACTCGATCATCTCCTGGGGGTTTAACTCTTCCTCATACCACGGACCTTCATTACTGGATAAGCGACTCAGGTTCATGTCCGGTGTAAGTCTCGGCTTTCCTTTAGACAGGCCTCATGTTTCTGGTTCTTTGTTTGCATACCTAAATAAATTCTTAAAGCAGATGTTATGTTTTCGTAACAGAACAATCTATACAATTGTTTCCAAAAAATCAAAAACAATGATTTTTAATTGTTAGTGGTAAAACAATTCAATAGTATCTGTTGTGACGATGTTTTTATATTATAAAATTTTCGGAAAATCTAAATGCGTTTTCTAGAATACATTTTACAGAAAATACTGTTTATTTTGCAATCAACCTTCTTTAACAAGGTTCTGATGACAGAAAAGCTTAATTACTCACTTCTAAAATTTCTTCTACATTAGGAAGATCCGCCATTTTAACAGAAAATGGAAGCGAAAGTCCGTTTATAGGGTTTGTTATGATTGGTCACTCCTATGATAGAGCAAAGAGGCAACAAATGAGAGACACTTATCCAGTGAATGAAGGTCCGTGCTCATATTGTGAAATATCATTAGGTGAAAAGAATTTACCTATTAAATAAATGGGCCACTTTAATCCTCTACAAAAATATACAAACTAATCTGTATACAGTAAGCAGCCATATTTCTCTATTTTGCTATTTTTCTGACCTTGTGTTTTTCTGGGAGCATTTTGTTTAACTTTCTTCGTATGGTTAAACCTAGAAAGAGAAAAGACCATGAAAAGATGTAACCATTACAGATGTGATTAGCTCACTTGTCAGCATAACCATTACAGCATATTATAACCTCTAGCACTAGTATTAATAACTTTCCAGAAGCAACATATCTTAATATACATTACTAGTAATGTTGCATTATCAGATTTTTGTGAGGGTACTAAATGCCTGCTTCATTTACAAAAGCAATGCAGATTTCTCTACAACCTATATTTTTCCCTTTTCCAAGAGGCTTAACTGCTTTAGCCTTGCACAAAAGTATGCAGTGATATCTTACACTGTTAAAAGGACATAAATACTTTGATAATCTTACCAATTAATGATGCCAAAGAACAATGTGGTACAGTGGGCACAAATTCAATCCTTATCACCTTCTGTCCGGAAGGTAGTTGGGAAATGGTCACACCTTCTTCTGATACTACATTTAGTTCTTCTAAGGTTTCAGACTTTTCTGGATCTTGCACATCTCGAATAATATCTGCAAGTCACCAGAACATGTTTCAAGTATCTGTGGCTTAAATTAGAAAAAAAATTAAGAAGTATATAAAGTCAAGAAAAAATGTGTAAGTGCAACAAAAGATAACAATTGAAAACACATATAGTACAGGTCACCATATTTAGGGCACTTCACATAAAAGATGGCACACACTCCTCTTCTTCCGCAGCTTGTAACTTTCCATGATAAATCTGGTAGCTATTAACTACGTGTTGGAAAGATATTAACGAGCAGGGTTGAGAGTCTCATGTCAGTTTTACTTCTAGGAATCCCAACAAACCTTAAAGATTTTGAAATGAATACAAAATTATATTTGAATGGTAATTTATCAAATAATTTTTGTCTTTTGTTTTCCTGTCCAAGATGTTTTGTTAATTTTTATCTTATTTATTTTTGTTAGCAGATGCGTTTGCCATCTGACACTGCATGAATTAACGTTAAGTAACAATAAAACAAAACACGTGAACTATCGCAAAAACGTTTGAAAATAATGAGATTCAATTTACCTCGAACAACAGAGAGTTAACTGTGTAATTAGGCAGTCATTACTGTACAGTAATGTTCTCAACCATTAAGTACTAATCAATTGTAAACTACGGTTACAATTAAAAGGTATTGTCGAAGGTCACCTACCATAAACAGTTTCTGCTAACTGCTTCAGCTCAAGCGGTGTATCCGAAGCCTCTTCATGTTCACCGACGTACACAGCAGCTGACATGATACGGATGACCATATATACCTGAGCCTAGACGCTGTAAATGCAAGTCCGTGATAAATATGATAAGAAACTATAAGCAGTTGCTCTGCAACAGTCGTGGTAGCTTTTCTCGTTTGGCGAGTGCGAACAGTAGCCGTTCTTGCTTTGGGTCTGTTTCTGCGAACGGTTATCAAATCAAATGAAATCTTTATTTACGACGTAACAAAATAAGTTATCCTTTCTAACATATATCCCTCGATCTAAGGAAAAGAAACTGAAACACCTCGTACATTACTACAAAACAATGTCATTAAAATAAGAGGAAAAATTAGAATACGTATAAAGACGGGGGAGGGGGGTGTTGATGTCGAAGTCGTCTGAGGTTTTTTGACTATTAAATAATACGTGCTACTTTATACACCTCCGTGATGGTACATTATTACATGTTCATTGTTAGTAATGGGTGTTTACGTTGGGTGGGAGACTGATCTGGAAGCGATCGGAGGTTTTGATATAGGCCTAGATGTTATAGGAGTTCTGCTTTGACCTCGTATATGCTGGATTCCGTTTGCTGGAGGTGCGAAAGAAGGGTGTTCCATAAAACGCTGCCTGAATATTTCAGGGACCTCTTGATAAATAAGTCAAACTTTGATATGGGAGTCTGGTGTTTGAGGGACCTTTCTTAGTTTGGTAGAAAATAGTGCAAAAAGACCAGGAGGCATTTTGCATTAACTTTGAGCTGTTTTTTTCTACAGAAAAAATAGACAATAGTGTGACATAATATAACGGAAAATAATATCAATGTATATCATAATGAAAGGAAACGAATCTATCCCTATTCGGTTCTTCTTTTTTAGTGCTAGCTCCGCAGGCTAGCTTTCGTAACTTATCCAAAAAGAACATGGCGGCGTTGTTGCGTTGTAGAAACACGTGCGTAACAAAACACGTTAATTCGGTATCTTTACTTCTAAATCTAGGGAAGGAACTATGCTGGCCATCATCTCAGATTAATGATCGATTTTTGCAGAGGGGTAACAGATGTGTGAAGTGTGTAAAGTCTCATTCACTTTCGTCCGTGCATGGAAGGCTCTTTCATCATCCGTCGGCTGCTACTTCAAAAACAGAACGATGCCATCTCTTATCCAAGCAATACGCTACAAACGCAAAAAACTGTCGACGTTCTCAGAAAACAACAGACTCAGGAAGACCTTTACGTTTATCTTTTACCCAGTATTCTAAAAATGGATTGTTCCTGTCTTCATCTCGGATTGGCATCGTTTCCTCGACTTCTACTGTCAACAATCAACAACCGTTCATCCAAGCACGGTATTTTAGCGTACGCGCTGGTGGAGATGGGGGGCAGGGTTCAGGGGAAGGAGGTGGGAGTGAAGACGGAGCGTCGTCTGCACCTGACAACAGAGAAGACGGGGCTGGGGAGGGTCAAAGTGTCCCCGCACAAACCTTTATCCCGCTTATGGGAGCACTGACAGCAATGACGGTGCCAGAATTTTTCCCCCGAGTTCCTGTCATCGCCATAAATCGTAATCCCGTTTTTCCAAGATTCATCAAAATGCTCGAGGTTTTTCTGAATTTTTATTCTTATTGAGAAATACATTTTCCTCACAAATTCCCAGAACATTTAAAATTTATTAAAAACATTTATTTATGTAGACGTGTTTTGTTGTCATCTGAAAATGTGTGCACATTTTATGCTGTAATCAGACAAACAATATACTCTGTTATGACATAAAAATGATAAAGTGGTTTACACAGTTGAAACCAGCCCTAGATATTTTCATGTTGAACCTAGTAGCTCTGACAACATTGTCTCCATTCTGATTCAAAATTTGTGCAAAATCAGTTTCAGATTTCTCTTTCCAAAGACAAATATCAATGTATTTTTTTAAGAAACTCTTCTCAGTTAAACTGTTTTACAAAATTTTTTAACTTTGTTTAATGTTCAACACATTTCCTTCAAACTGGTAGTCTAGCCTGAAGTAAGAAGATTAAAAATAAACTACATGATTATTACCTTCACAGATCAGCGATCCCAACCTGATGAACCTCTTGAGAAGGAAAGTGCAGCTGAGTCAGCCATATGCTGGAGTTTTTCTTAAAAAGGATGAGATGTAAGGAGATAGGAATCAGTCCAATATTTTTATTTTTTAAAAAGTACTTAGAGAATTTCAGAACACAATAGTTTCATAATCATAAATACATATCATACATGTATAATATTGATCGACTACAGAATGTGAAACCTGTTTAGTTTCCTTTTATATTGTAGGATGACGGCAATTGAAATGGTGTTATCCTGCCCATGTTTGATAATGTCTTGGGTTAAAATAAGAATAATAGTCCTGCAAGTAAATAAGAATGCCCTATTGTTACATAGCTACAGTAGTCGATAGTTGGCATGGGTACTCTGTACGTGTCAGTGGAGGATGTCTTTTGTAACAGGAATGAAAATGAGGTGGTAGACAACTTGGATGACATCTACAGCGTGGGAACATTTGTGCAAATTACAGAAATGCAGGATTTAGGGGACAGGCTGCGTATGCTTGTTATGGGACATCGCAGGTATGGTTTTTATTTTACCTCTGGATAAATTTTGATGGCTAATAATAGCCCATTATTTGTTGTACAACTTCTGCTGTTCATGTTTGTAATATAAATGGATTAGTGCTCAGGGTATGTTGTGGAAAAGGACTATTCAAATGCACATTTTTTATTATTATTGATGAATGAAATATTAATGTGATCTTGATAAGGGCTCTTTTCTTACTTGCACAGGCAAAAATAGCATTTGAGCTTTGAGACTAGGTTGTTTGTTTTGAGCATTTTATCTATTTCAGTTATTTTGTTAACACTTTATTTCCTAAGCAGTTTTAGATTTTTTTTTTGTTTGATTATTTGGTCTTATTTTTTACTATTGATTTTGATAACTTGGTTTTCAGAAACTAAATATTCGTTCCATTCTGTAGTCTGTAGTTTTGTATGCAAATAACTAAGAAATGGTATCAAATATTATGTAATGTGGTAATGATGGAAGACTGATTGTTGTAATTTTGATGTTAAATGCCTTAAATTTATTAACTACTTATCAAGTTTCTTTATGCTTCAGGATCAAGATAACTGATCTGGTGTTGGTCGATGAACCAGAGGCAGATGGTAAGTTAAATGGGTGGTTTCACCTAGAGTGATTGGTTATATTTCTTTTACAAAATTGGAGTGTGCATTCAGAAGTTACAGAATATTTCAGTAATTTTTCTGTTTTATGTAGATCAAGATGGATTCAGCTGCTTCCAAATCATAGGATATAACATCAAAATGTTTAACCAGGAATGCAATTTATGAAAAATAAAAGTTGATCTAAGAAGAATTTGGGAGGTTTTTTTGGTCTTTAATGATGGAATTTCTTTTTCATTTTATTATAGAATGTAGATTTCTGGAAGAGCAGACAAAGAGTTTGATTTATATGTACACGCTTTTGTCCCTTTGTGTTGCTTTGTGCTCTTGACTTGAATGGATAAACTAAAAATATTGAAAATGCATTTTAAAATTATAAAAATAGCTATTGTCTGCAAAGCCCTATTGCTGCAGTCATCGCTTATAGATATGTTACTGCACCTAGTCTGTTACAATCATAAAGCCACATTTTTTTTTGTCAGCCTTTGCTATAAAGATTTCTGTTGTACATATGGGTGTGAGTTAACTGACGTGTTCTTTGAAGCAAGTGCATTAATTGCAGTTGGTGGCACTCTCAGTAGCTCAGAAGATGACACAAAACAAAAGAGAAGAGGCAGACGAAAAAATGGACACAAGGCTGCAGACATGGCAGAAGAGAAACCTAATAAAGAGAAACCTGAAGCGCCATCTGAGGAAGGAGGGAGACAAGTTTACACGCAGGTGTTAATGGTGAACACCGAAAATGTGACTCATGAACCATTTGAAAGCACCAATGAAGTCAAGGTGAGAGGAGTCACACATTTGTATTTTTAAAAAGGAAAAGATAGTCCAGTGACCTTATGGTCATGGGGGACTAAGGAGTACAAAACCCTACCTTTCTCAGGGTCAACTAATTTGTGAGGATGCTGTCCCTCCCTTCTCTCTCACTGCCTTACCTTCTCCAACCCCATAAGCAGTCAGGTGCCCAATCCACAGCTGGTGACAAAAGTGTGCACCACATGGATATAAATAATAAAATACACTTATATAGTGTCATTTCCCAGCCCTATGGGCAAGCTCATGGCGCTTTATAAATAATGATAAAATAACTGTAATCAAGGCTGTAAATGCACCACTGATCCAGTCATCAGAACAGATCACATAGGTGCAAATCATATTTTGCTACTCTTAGGATAGTCTGCGGAATATTTTTGTGAAAACCCATAGCAAGTTCACAAACCATAGAAAGGGAAGATATACAGATCCTCTGATATAACACTTTTCATACAAGTCTAACTTGTTAACATCCTTCATACGTTGCAGATCCATTTGCTTATTTATATCAGTTTGGTCTGGAGCTTTATGAATTGTCAACCCCTCTGTAATGTTGTGTAGGAAATGATATGAAAGACAGCTAACTAAGACAATAAAGTAAGTAAGCAAATGTGGGTGTGCCTTCAGGTCACCAGGCTATCCACTTTTTTCAAAGCATCAAACATGATTTGTCACAAAACACGAGAGTTATTTCATTCATGAGATCACGTACAAAACAGGCTCTAAATGTACTGCATGCTTACTATTTTGGAAGTGAATCACCTTTCTCACTCCACCAAAAACAAAACAAATGAAGAAGTGGAATCAAAATGATGAGTACTAAACAGCAATGGTATTGTGTGATAGCATGTTATTTTTTTGTAGCAGGTGTATGTGAGTTTGTAAGGGTACTTTCAGAATAAGTCTAAATGGATTTCTGTGGCATGTGCTTATCATTATTAAATGAAAATAAAAGTCTTAAAAAGTGTTAAGTGGCTTTTAAGCATTCATCCTACTATTTATATTATAGACATATCCAAAATGTAGACATACCTGTTCCTTGTTACTTTTAAATTACACTTGAATTATATAATCAAATATTACAGCTGCTATATGTTATCAGGCCCTGACATCAGAAGTTGTTAAAACCATCAGAGACATCATTGCTATGAATCCACTGTACAGGTCAGTAGATAGGGAAAAACATTTGTTCTTTCGCGGTGACATTTCTATCATTATGTTTCAGAGTGTTTTTTTGTTTTTTAGTGGGATGCCTTTCTTTTTCATTTTTTTTTTTTTAATACGAATAATGGTATTTTAAGAAAGTTGCCCAAGTATCAAGGACAGTCCACAATATTTAATGAGAATTCTAATGTAATGATGACCAGGTTTTTTAGGATAAGCTGGATTGAGTAAAATGTTACAACGTGAACTTTGAATGGAATGTTTCAGAGAGAACCTGGCACAGATCATCCAGGCAGGACAGAGAGTAATTGACAATCCTGTTTACATTAGCGACCTAGGTGACTTTTCCTTTTTAACTAGTGCCGGTTGTTTCAGGCTTTTGTCTCCAATTTATTAAAAATCTTAATTTGATTTTTATGTCATGTATCTCTACAGTTTTAGTAGGGAAAATTATTTGCTCAGGTGCTGAAAGTGCTTGTTATAGTAAAATGTGTTGCTAGGTCGTGCATGAATTTTATTATGACACTAAGATCATATCTAGTGACATAAGAACAGTGGTGCCCAACCTTTTCTCGCCTGAGAGCTGTACTCGACATGATATAAAATCTTATGGGCCAGAACATGGCGGTTTTGCCAGAATCATGCAATTATGCAGCAATATACCAAAGCATAAGATTTGGTTAGAAAGAAAGAAATCATAAGCCAAAATGAATGAGCCGCATGAGACACCTTCGCGGGCCGGATGTGGCCCGCGGGCCTTGGGTTGGGCACACCTGCATAAGAAAGAGAAGTGTTAAATTTCAAGCTAATGTTAACACATTTTAAGTTGGGCATTTCTGGGTTGTATCGGCTTGCTGCCATGCAGAGGTGGCCAGCTGTATCAAAGCTTAACTTACCAAGCATAAAGAGACTACCTGTACAGTATAAATGATTTAGCATAAGTTTGACGATGACATGTTTTCATGCTGCTCATTTTGATACATCACCGAGTACAGGTGCAGCGTTGACAGCTGGAGAGCAGTATGAGCTACAGCAGGTGCTGGAGGAGACGAATGTAAGTGTCAGTGTGTGTGTGTTTGGAAGGGGGAAGAGGGAGCTCATGAGTATTATGTTTAGTGACTGCATTTGTTCTCTTCAGTGTTGCAGATTTTGCTTTTCTGATGTTGATATTTTTCTTTTCTTTTGAGGGAAACGGGATGTTGTAAAAAATTTTCTTTCTGCTTTTGTCCATTTTGGACAAATATATTGTTTTAGTTTTCTGTATTTCTTTACAATTTTACTTGTGAGTTTACCGTGATAATTGGCTATAGAGAGGAATAAAATTGCATATTATGCATGTCTGTGCAGATTCCAAAGCGGTTAATGCTTGCTTTGTCCTTGCTGAAGAAGGAATATGAACTCAGCAAACTGCAACAACGCATTGGAAAAGAAGTGAGTTGTTTCTGGGTTCTTTTTATATACTGTTTTTTGCATGGGAAAAAGATATTTTGTTTTATGCAAAAACAGATTTCCAGAAAAATCTTATTTTTGAATAATTATTTTTATGTTGCTGTAAGTGATAATTATATATCTTTTCTGGTGTACAGTTGACCCTCAAACAACCCGGGCTTGAACTACATAGGTGCATTTATATGCAAATAATGAGATTTTTTTTGGAGTTTTGCAAAAATCAGATAAAACTCGCAGGGAAAAAAAGTTAGGTATGCCATGAATGCTTAAAAATATATAGATATTAGTCCATTTTATCATTTACTACCACAGCTATTATAAAAAGTTAAAATCGATTAGAACTTACAAAATAAAACAGACAAACCGAAAACTTCATAAAAATGCAGACTGCAAGATTTGCAGTTAAAAGAAATGCTAACAAGTGTTAAGATGCAGGTTTAAAACATAATTACATAAAATTTTAATAACACTCTGGGACCTGTACAAAATGCCACTAGTGGTGCTGGAAGGGCTACCTAGTAGCAGACAAAAGTCATGACATCACAAGAAAAAGTGGAATTGCTTGATATATGCCCTAGGTTGATGTCTGCAGCTTTGGTATTGATAAATACAGTATTATAAATGTATTCTATTTTCACTATTGATTTTCATTTCCCTAACCTACTAAGTTCTAAAAAAAAATTTACAGTATATAATACATTTAACATTGTTTTAAATATTGAAGAAGCATACAGTCAGGAATAGGTTATTAGCAGCTAAGTCTTGAGAGAGTCAAGGGTTAAAGATGGATTTTCAACTGCATTAGGATCAGACCCCTTTGTGGTTCAAGGGTGTACAGTAGTTTCTGCTTTTGTAACTGGTCATCAAATTGCCAGTTTGCTCTTCAGAGATGCATTTGTGTATGAGTGTACAAACGTGTATATTACTACTCTCTCATAATATATTTTTTAAGTCAGATTTACATTTTTTTTACGGGAGGGGAGTCTTGGCACTATATTTTGACCAATGGTAACATTGATGATTACCCTTTCTAATATCATTAACCTGCTAGGTGGAAGACAAGGTCAAAAAGCAGCACCGCGAATACATCTTGCGAGAACAGCTAAAGATCATTAAAAAAGAGCTGGGACTGGAGAAGGATGACAAGGACGCAATTGAAGAAAAGTTCCGTTGCAGACTAAAGGTTCGTCAACATCCAGTCTGAGAAATAGCTGCTATATAATAAAAGAAGAAAAATCATACATCATGCTTAAGATAAATAGTGACATTAACATGACACGATATTTTACCTTCTTCAACCACTCGAGTACCTTTAAGCACCTTTTCGTTAGAATTTAATGTTTTCATCCTCACAACAGTGTGAATGTTCATTTGTTTTTTAATAATCAGTATTAAAACAAAAATGGTGCTTTTTTAATTAAACATTTTGTATGTGAAAACTTTTTGAGGAGGGAGATTTTTTGCAATATGACAAGTTATTTGGTCTTTGTTTTAAAGTAAACATTATCAAAACACCATTTATTATTAGGGTTATTGTGGTAACAGTGGTGTAGTAAGGCTGGTGTGATTGGTGCTGGCCGTATCAGGCAGCGAACAAAATGTTTGGGTAAGGGGCATCCAATTCATCAAGTTATAATTTTTTTTTCGTTTACTATGGTCCATTTGGCAAGAAAAGAGTGCAGAACGGCCAATGCACACATTTTAGTACCTGACTACTACTATTTCCTATCAAACGCATCACAGTAATTGCTTTGGGCACCAGTTTTAATCGAAATTAATGATGTACAGGGTTACCTTTAGAAAAAAGGACTTTGCATCCGGGATTGCACTCTCAAAATGAAAGGGCTGACAACTTTTCTGACTGACAGTAAAGACAGAATCGCCGATACCAGTGTAAACTTTGCAGTTAGCATGTGCTTGGAGCTTGGTATCACCACGGAGCCAGTAAAACATATTGGTCTGTAAAAAACAATGCCCGTAGAAGAAAGTGCTGATGCTGGTCTCTCATTCAAGAACAAACTTCGGAGAGAACTCTGTTCTTCGAAAGAGAGAGTCATAACTGTTAGACGCCAAATTTGAGATCAATCTCCAGCATGCTCCTGACGACATTGACAAGGCTGAACTCATTTTTGAACGGAAGTGACTTCAGACGTTTGTTGAGGCTTCTACAGAAAAGGCAGCCATCAGAAAATAAGTTCCTTTCTAACGTGAATTTTATTTACCAGCACAAATTAAGTGATTCTGTTCCAAACATTGCCATCATTCTTCCCATTTTCCTAACTCTAGGGAGTCCGCGTCTACCTGCGAAAGAAGCTTCTTCAAATTGAAGCTAATCAAGAACTATCTGCGATCCCCAATGAGTAATTTACGATTGACAAATCTTGCCATTTTGTTAGTCGAGCACGACCTCGTCAATAGGATAGATTTTGATAAAATGATTAATAGCTTTGCTAGTCAAAAGGCTTGTAAAGTGTGTCTGTAGTTTATAGGTTAAGACATTCATAATTCTGTGCTTGTAATATAACTTATGTGTCAACATTATTAATGACAAAATAAAATTCTTGCTTTAAAAATTTTTTTTTTTATTTTGGGTACATCAACAGCAGGTCTGCACCATGCAGCAAATACCCTAGCTATGTCACCGTATGGTAAACCGAAATATCACTGTCCTCAGAGGTTTTCTAAATTTAAGCACACATTATTTTTAACATTATTGAGAATCTCTTTAACCTTTTTAGCGAAACAGAGTGATTTATAGAGCACTTTTTTAAAAGCTTTTAGGGGCTTGTGTACCTTGTAAAGGTAAGCTGTTGTTTGATGTTATTTGAAAATTTGCATTTCTTATTAGGACCTCACTGTGCCCAAGCATGTAATGGAAGTTATTGATGAGGAGCTGAACAAATTGTCTTACTTGGAAAGCCACTCTTCTGAATTCAAGTAAGCGGTACAATCAGAGTGTGTGCAAACATTGTAGGCAGTGTTACAAAATTGACTTTGCTGTCCTTGTCTCTGTTCCCACCCCCACTGAACATTTATTTTGGGTTGTAAAGGGAGATAATTTGCCATGGAACCTAAAGGTAACTAGACAATTTAATGATAACAAAACTGATCCCCCAGATTTGCCTTTAGTGATGCTTTTCAGTGTTGATACCATCCTGTATTCCAGCTGTGTTAAAGATCTTTGGTATCTTCCTGGATTTCACTCTGACAATGAAACAGCACCTCACCAAAATCTGTCAATTGTCCTGCCTTGAGCTTTGAAAGATCAGACAATTTCTCTCCGTAGAAGATGCTTTAACTCTCGTCAAGTCTATGTACTGTCATAGTTATACTACTGCACAGCACTAGGCTGGTTGTCCTGAGGCTACTCTCTCTCATTCTCTCTTTCCCCTTCACAAATTTTATAACTCTGCTGCCAGCTTTTTTTCCAAACCACATCACAGTCAGTCTTTCAATCTTTTGATGATGAAGCTGCATTGGCTTCCTATTTGTGAGTTCATTTAATACACGGCTGCTGGTACCTTCTATACTATTATTAGCAACGTAGTACCTCGCCACTTTCTGCTCTGCCTTCTTGCTACTACTCTCCTTCGTTTTGGTCTAGGCTGCTACAGGCATCACTCCTAGAATTTCTGTTCCTTCTTCTACAGTGGACATCGGCTTTAGATTTCTTAATTTAACCAAATGACTCGACTTTTCAGGAGCTTAGGGGCTACAACTGCTCTTTGACCAAACGAATTATTATCCCTTGTAAGTGGGTTTAGCAGCCCTTGCCACCAGAGGCCCACTATAATAAGCTCTGCAGAAGAAATGTCACCAGTCTTTTCGTCAAACCTTTCAGGGCGGTCCGCTAGCACACCAGTTAGCGCCTGTCTTCAATACACTGAGGATGTGCTGTCCTGAGTTCAGATCTTGCACACATTGTTCTTTCTCTGCATGTGGCCTCTGTTTACAGGGATAGCCACTTTGCCTTGATATAGCCTTAACTCGATCTATACTGCACGACGGAAGTCTAAGCGGCGATTCCGAACCCTTGGACGGATGTATTTACCCCTTTTCAAAAAAATCATTAAAAATTAACTAAAAGAGGTAGAAGAACAACTCAAATTAATAATTATAGATCAAGATGTAGAGAAAAGGAACAGCCTAACCTTGTGTTTGCTTGAAAACACACTTTTATAGTATTCCCAACAGAAAATGCCATGATAATGCGCTCAAAAAAACTCCCGCAACGTAAATGAAAATAACATAAGGGAAGAAACTACTGAAATCTTTCAGAAATAGTCCACCATGATTCCCTCCCTTTAAAAACTCATCCAGCCAATCAAAAATTCGTTTGTAAGAGGGAAAAATGTAAACAAATGGTCGAGCGTCATTTTGAACTATCGAAAGTACGTTGGGTTTACTCAATTTGACATGGATTTGTACTTCAACAACCGCAAAGGAGAAGAAAATATTGAAATATTGAAATTTTAATGTATATTCTAATAAAACATGTTTGTTTGGTATTTTATGTCTGTATATATTGAGTAAATAATTTTTTTGTTATTTTCTTAAATTTACGTTCAAGTGTTCTAAAACACGTAAAGTCCATTTGATTTTAATACTCGAAGACAAAATCTATGTATCTTAAAATTTACACCAAGTGAATATTTTAAAAAAGCTCTTTAAAACGGTGTATTACAGATGGCTATCTTTACTGTAGATTAATAAATATTAATTTTCAAAGCTGCCGGTCGAAATTTCAATACCGGGAATATGCTTGCCTTTTACCAAACAGAAAGACAGGTAGCGTGGGAAAATGCAAAGACTTCCTGTTAAAACTTACTTCCTACATTTTTAAGAAAGACAATTGTGTTCAGAAATGAATAAGCTATCTTATTTATTAAGTTTCTCTTCTTAAAAAAAACTATGTTTAAGAGTAACAACAGTTAAAAGCTGCATCACACCATAGGGTGTGAACTGGGTTCAGGCGAAGATCACTTGATCGCCCCTATGAGGGCGATCGGTAAGGAAAGAGTTAATTGCTGGCTTGCCGTAAAACACCAATTCCATCCCCCCAAGCCCCCAATACACATATCCCTACCTTTTCCTCTTCCATGCAAGGGTGGGTATAGCTGAAAAGGCATTTGCGTCGGGTCATCTGGTAATTATTAAAGAACAATAATTTACAGTGAAATTTTCATTTACACAACAATTAGGAGAATAACTATCAGCTCTGCCAAACCACACTTGCAGACCAAGCAGTATATCTCTAGTAACATTAGGCTGTGGTGTGTCATATGGCTGAGATGAGATCTTCGGATGCTGGATGTGCGGACCCTTTCTATAAGTAGAATGCACTGAAGGTAGAGTCAGAGTGCCTTCAAACAGTGGATATACGCTAAAGGGGACAGCTTTGCATAAGCATCCTTAATGACAGTCTTAATCCTAAACGACAAGGTCTGTGCAGAGATACACCTAAGGTCTGGCCAAAGAGGAAGGGACAACTGGTACTTGTAGTGACCAAGCAAATAATAAAAATAGTATATACTGTGTTAGCATGATTATGATTTTGTAACTTAACAGTTCTTTACTCTGTCATTTTGCACTGTCTGGATTAAATTATTGTATGCTTGAATAAATGCTTAGACTAATTTGGATAATTTAGATTTTTGTGACATAAAGTAGTTCTTTCGGGGTGATTTTTTTTTTTTTTTCTTGTGCACATTTGTAATGCATTGGGTATTTTGCTGGCAGTGTTACACGGAACTATCTTGACTGGCTGACAACATTACCATGGGGACGCAATAGTCAGGAGACACTGGATTTGGTTAGAGCACGTCAAGTGCTAGATGAAGACCATTATGGCTTGGAGGATGTGAAAAAACGCATCCTGGTTTGTAGCATGTTACATTTCTTATGACAGGCTTTTAGGGAGAGTTAAATAGTTTGACATCTCTTTACAGAAATGTCAGACTTTCAGCATTCCTGAGTACATTTACTGTAGGATTTGTTAAGCAACAAAAGTCTTCACATTTTGTTAACATTTTTTGATTGTTTTTTTTTTTTGGGGGGGGGGGGGTTGGGGGGCAGGTAAATATCTAAGGCCAAACTCCACATTTTGATGTGATCAGTGTTTTCAATGTGAAGTTCCTTAGTTTCAGTTCTATTCTTTGTTTCTATCAAACCTAATGCTTTAGATTAAAATGAATTTTAGTTTTTCTTATTAATTAATTAGATTCCACTCAAATTTATGTTCTGACCATTACCTCGTTTAAGACATCAGGTTGTCCAGACTGATCGTTATTGACATATTGACCTTGTATAAAGGGAAGACCTAAACATCATTTTAAGAGTTTAATTAGAGCTCAGCAGTGAAAAAACCATATAATATCACTTTGCTCAGTGAAGTTATTCATTTCAAATTGTTCTTCTCCCTTTCTGAATCCACCTGCAAACAGGTTGTCTACTTTTTGTAAGGATGTAGTACTGTGGTTTTAGAATCCATTAATTAGACATTCCTTTGAAATGAGAATGGAAAGACGTTAGGTGGTATCTTGTTAGAAGATATAAACTGGTGCTAGAAGGGATGGCAGTCATTTACCTCTGTTTTTCAGGAATTCATTGCAGTGAGTAAGCTAAAGGGACACACTCAGGGAAAAATCCTGTGTTTTTATGGACCTCCAGGTGTTGGAAAGACCAGCATTGCCAAGTCTATTGCCCGTGCCCTAAACAGAGAAGTAATAATCTGACACTCTACTATAATTATTAATTTCACACAAGGAAGTGAAATATCCTCTGTAACAATTCTCTTCAAACTTTCTCAGTATGAATTTCTTGGATTACTATAATACTTTGTAGGGGTGGTGGTTTTTTCTAGATTTAGCAGTAAAACTGTACATAGTCTTTTTTTCCCCATTGAATATAAATGTTATATATCAAATAACTTTCCTCTTTTTATATTATTCTTATGACTTACTGTCATGTTAACAGTATTTCCGATTCAGTGTTGGTGGCATGACTGACGTTGCAGAAATAAAGGGACACAGGTAAGATGTCAGTTGGGATTGTGTTCTTTGAAAACACATTTACCTTTAAGAATCTAGATGTGAATTGTGACTGTGTTGTTTTAACACGTATTTACTTTTAAGAAAAAAGATGGCAGGGTCTGCAAATGTAATCTTGTACTTTTTTATGGTCATAATAAGTTGCTTGCATTTCATGTCTGTTTAACAAAAATGTAGAAAATGATTGTTGATTCTTCCTTGTGATATTTATTTTTAAAATTGTTTTTGTGCAGACGCACCTATGTTGGTGCAATGCCTGGAAAGCTCATACAGTGTCTCAAGAAAACTAAGACAGAGAATCCTCTTGTACTTATTGATGAGGTGAGTTACTCTTGTATTCATTGATGAGGTGAGTTACTCTTGTAGTCATTGATGAGGTGAGCTACTCTTGTACTCCATGATGAGGTGAGTTACTCTTGCCCAGGAAAGCTTTGTCTTTTTTTTTTTTTAACCTGGGGTGAAAGACAAGGGTGCTTATTTGATCTAACGGTCATATTATAATGATGTGTTAGAGATCTTACCTATCTCAAAGCCAGCTTTTGTGAGGGTAGCACCCATCTCTCTCTCTATCTCTCACTACCTTCTCAGGTTTTAGGAGTCGGTTGCCACAGACGAGTCAAATGAAGTATTGAATTGGTTAATGTTTTTGCCATATGGTTTAAACACGGCTTGCTCAGCTGTCTTTTATCTTTAAATGTGAAGCAGAAAATCAACACACACCAGTCAGTCTTTCTGGCTGATATTTTGAGCTAAACCTATGGAAACTAAACCTGATCAGAATTTACCAAAGGTTGTCTTGCGTATATTAGGTGGACAAGCTAGGCCGTGGCTATCAAGGTGATCCTGCCTCGGCACTTTTGGAACTACTTGACCCAGAACAGAATGCAAACTTCCTTGACCATTATCTTGATGTTACAGTTGACCTCTCAAAGGTATGTCTAGGATTTGCCATGTTTGTCATTTTCAGTCAAGGGGTTGGACCTACCCAATTTTTTGTTAAATGTGCATTCTTCTTTTGTTTGCTTGGCAGCTTCGGTTTTTCTAAAGAAATGTAAATAATACAGCCACTGTGTTATTTGGAGTTCTCTAAACACAAAAACATTCATTTTCGTTCTGATTAAACCTTATAGTGTTATTGAAGAAAATCTGCAATGACTTCTTTATCTTGTCCCAGGTTCTTTTCATTTGTACAGCCAATGTAGTGGACACCATACCAGAACCACTGCGAGATCGTATGGAAATGATTGATATATCTGGCTATGTGGCCGAGGAAAAATTGAACATTGCAAAGGTGATTGTGGAAACTGGGTTTTGCCTTGTAAACAGTATTAACTCTGGCACTATTCAAAGCTTTGCATTTAGATTTAGATGTTGTGAAATGAAATGGTCTTCTTTGATGGAAAGTATGCATGTAAAAAGATTATGCAGTTAGGTAAAATTAATGACACTGTACTTGTTTAGTTTTCATGCTGGTGAAGATAAAAAGAAAATGGTTAAATTGATATAAAATCACCTTGAGGTCTTCTTTGCTTTATGCAACAGACTTTTGCCTATGGCGCTGGTGAAATGCTTTTTTAATGCTGTTTAGCCCCTTGGTGTTTTATACAATAACTTGGCTATAGTTAGCTACGTAATGCCTGCTGTTTTAGCTTGAAAAAAAGTATTAACTAATTTAGTTTTCCATTATTGTCATCGACATAGCCATAGCACCATCACCTGCATTCATTATATGTGTCATCTGAAATGTTGTTCATCATTTATGCTTACTCTAGAGCTTCATAAATACTAGTATTTCATAATAGATAACTTATGTAGACGTCACATCCAAATAAAACGTTCAGCTTAACTCTCTTGGTTTGAAAGGCCACGATTGTGGCTTTGCCAGGTAGCACAGGCAAGGCAATTTTCATTCCTTTTTATTGCAAAGTTCAACTTTTACTTTTTCCAAAAATGTATAGGTTTCTTGGTCTAATGTTTATCTCAGAGCAGCAATAATAAAAAAACAAACTTCACCACTGTCGTCTTCGCAGTCTTCAGTTATAAGCCAGTTATTGTAATGTTATATTTTTATGTTGAACCAAGAGGGTTAACAAGATACTTATATAACTTGCAGATGTACTTGGTACCTCAAGCACTTACGCACACTGGGGTGTCAAAAGACCATGTGTCTGTCACTGACGACGCTTTGCACTTGCTTATCAAGTCATACTGCAGAGAAAGTGGTGTTCGAAACCTGCAGAAGCACATAGAGAAGGTAAAAATGAGCCTTGTTTTCGTTGTCTTTGTAGCTTTTGTGAACTTTTTTCCTAGCTGAAGAATGGGCAGGGAGGCAGCATGTCATGTTGACCAGAATGGAACAGTTCTGACACAAGTGCTCACTGCCATTTGAAATAGCAATCACTTTTTCTTCCTTGCAGTAAGAGATCTTCCTTTGTGATTTTTGGCTTCATAAACAACTGTCACTTTGAACATATGGCTGTGTTTTGCAGATCTACCGCAAAGCAGCATTGAAGATTGTAAGTGAATCTGTAACTGACATTAAAGTGGACACCCTCAACCTGCAGGAGTTTGTGGGTAAACCATTATTCTCACATGACCGCATGTATGATTTTACACCACCTGGTGTCATTGCTGGCCTGGCTTGGACCTCAATGGGTGAGAAAACATCTTCAAACATCCTTAAAAGTAGTTCTACTGTAGAGGGCTTGTAACAAAGAAACACAGTATTTATTTAGTGTTGAGATGTCAGGGTGCATTAAGTAGCTGCCTCTCATCTCTTGTCATTTCTTCTCCCCACCCAAAATAATATATATATAGATATAGAGTAAAACATTCCATCTGTGGACCCTCTGACCAGTATACACATCCCATATTTGAACACTTTTGGTTCACACTTCACAGCTTTTAGTTGAACAAAGGACATCCTGACATTGCAGGTTTAATTTGTGTGTGTGTGTGTGTAAATTTTCTTTAGTCACTTTCTGAATATGTATTACTTTGGGGGGTTTTGGGAGTGGGAAATTGTGAATTTTTTTTTTTTTAAGATATAATGAAGCATGTTAAAGTTCCTAAGCTTCTTGCCTTGGACTTATGTCTACTGTTTTCTGTCGTAAAGACTAACCTGAGTGTCAAATGATGTCAAATAAATCAGTTTAGCTCATTCAAAAATACCAATAACCAAAATCTAGCAAAACATTCTGTTGCATTTGCAAGATACAAGCCTTAAAATATTATCGTTTTTTTCTGGGTTTTGGACATCACAAATATCAGCTTGCTGATTATGCAATAAATCATCAGCATATTCTCAAAGCTTACACATCCTCTGCAGCCCATGATGATATTGGAAATACTAATTTAGGTCAGTCCATGTGTGCTGCTCTTAAATATTACATCACTATGCATTTTTGGAACAAATTAATAATAGCTTTGTGTTCTGTTAACCTGCAAGCAACTTTGAGCTTAATTTCATGTTCAAATTGGGCTGGTCTTTAATCTTCTGTGCTTGTTCTGTCTTCCTGACCCAGGCATTTTCTCCCTCCCATTACTTACTGGCTGTAATATTTCTCTTCTAACTCTTTCTGCAGGTGGGTCAACATTGTACATAGAAACAGCCCTTAAAAAGCCTTTGCAAAGAAGTGACAAAAATGAACCTGGCTCCATTGAAATCACAGGTAACCTTGGTAATGTTATGAAGGAGAGTGCCCATCTGGCATACAGCTTTGCCAGGGCCTATATGGCACGACATCATCCTGACAACCAGGTCCTTCAGCATGCTCAAATTCACATGCATATTCCTGAGGTAAGTGTACAAAAATACAGGTTCGTGTGAGGCAAGTGTGAATAAATACATGTTCATGACAGTTGGAAACAAAGAAAAACCTGTTAAAACTTCCTGTTAAGATACATTTTGTGTCAGGAAAGTTACAAATATTATTTTGTCCTTTAATCTGAAAGTGGAAGTCATGGGTCAAGGTGTGTCTTGAACAGGGTGCCACACCGAAGGATGGCCCCAGTGCAGGGTGTACTATTGCCACTGCGCTTATGTCTTTGGCGTTGGATCGCCCAGCTCGCCAAAACCTTGCCATGACAGGAGAGGTGTCCCTCACTGGAAAAGTACTTCCTGTTGGGGGCATTAAAGAGAAAACGATTGCTGTGAGTTAACTACCTCTTTTTGTTTTAGCCTTTAAAGGCTAAACTTTTAGCTTTGTGTGGGTAAGAATCACTCAACCGAAGGGAGGGCGGAGAGGAGCACACACAGTGCTAGCTACCATAGTGGTCATTTATTTCTAATTGCTTCTATCTGGCTGGACAAGTACCCTCACCTCCCTTCATCCCATCCCATTCTTTCCTGCCATGTGGTGAAAGTTCGGCCTTTAATTTCTGCATGGTGTGAAGTAGTGGTTCATGGAACATACAGTGCTTCATGAAATCTCATCTGTGAAATAAACAGATTGGGGAACTTAGCATTGGGAGGAAATTTCAAATAATTGTTTTTCTTCATGTGAATCATGAAAAGTAAAGAGCAGAATAGGAGATACTGGTTTTAAAGTTGACTTTAACTCCTACTTAGTTAACCTTAGGCTTAACTCCTGAAATTTCAAATTTACTCAGCTACTGAGTGGACATAGTTTCTGGCTATACAGTGTACATTTTTGAGTGAGCTGTAAAGAGTTTTCTTCTCTGTCCAGGCCAAGCGAGCAGGCATTAGTTGCATTATAATGCCTGAAGAGAACCGAAAAGACTTTGCTGATTTGCCCAGCTTCATCACAGAGGGTTTGGCGGTGCATTTTGTGGACCACTTTGATGAAGTCTTCTCCTTGGCCTTAACTGACAAATGAATGCTTGGTGTGGCTGGGGTGGGGCAGGAACCTGCTATAAACATGAAGGTTAAACGGTTTCTCCATGAAAGGAGCTGCTCTCAAAGAGATGCAGGGACTGCTTTGTGAAAACTTGCAAGATATAGTATCTACAGATTCATTATGCTGGGTATCCTTCATATTTATTAGCCAGATACCTACCTGTAATTACAGTGGTGGATTATGCTCCATCACAGTTCCATATTCCCATTCATTATCTCTGATTACTCTCTACACATAACCTTGAACATCCATGTTTTGTGCTTTCTGAAACAAAGCTTCTGCTTCTTTGTCTTGTACATGCTGCTGCTAGCAAAAATAATTTTATCTCACATGCTTATCATTATCCTGCACAATCAAAAGGTTGTATCAGTGATTTCATTGGTCATAACTGGTGCCAGCTGCCTGCTTGGAATCTCATGTAAGGAGGATTCTGAGGAATCCATGTAGGAATGCAGAGACAAATGCTACATCATCTCATCAAAAGCAACCACCATAAACCTTAGTCATACACCTACATTTTGTTTTCACTGCTAATCTCTGCTAATTTTTAAAGCATAGAAAAAAACAACGGTTTTAATGGCACCTGGATCATACATAAACAATTTTTTTTATATTAATGCAGAATAGTGCATTGTTAGTTTGTTGCAGTTTTTAAAACGTGCTTATCTAATACTGAAGTCTGAAGAGAAAGATGAAATGCTATAATTTTCAACCTCACCATAATTTTGTTTTAATGTTGTATTTAGAATTAGCCATGGTCTGGCATGAAAGTATCATTTATGGAGATTAACTTGCTCATTTAACATTCAAAACATTCTGCAGGCAAGATAAGATTTCTAAAGGCTAGTCTTGAAGTACATGCAGGTTATGTTTGCATTTATTTTACATTAGGTTTCAACAACTGTAAGCAGCTACAGAAATGAGTTTGTTTCTGGTGATGTCCAAAATACTCTGCATTTAACTGGACCATGACTGCAATCAAAAAATGAGCTAACATAAAATTAATATTTATATTATTGCAACTTGCTGCTCATTGTTGTTTTATATATCTTGCTCCTCGCAGGGTTCAAGGCAAGAGTTCACTAGTGTGATTTAACGATGTTTACTTGTAAAATGTGTGCAAAGTGAGAAAATAAAGAGAAAGATGTTGACTGCTGATACTATTTTTTGTTCTTTCGTCTGTTATCTACCAATATGTTTCTGCAGTTTAGTTCTTGCCCCTCTTCCCCACTCCCCAACATTCCTTCTAGTCTCTTTTTTTGTTTTTCCTAAATGTAGGTAATGTTGAGAGGTATACAATGCACTTTTCGTGACTCGGTTGAAAGCGCTGAGCTGGGTCTGTTGACCTGTTTTTGGCGTTTGGTGGTGGGGACGGTAAATGCACAGAAAGGTTGATAAGGTGGTGTGAACAGCGAGGTTTGATACTTGAAAGGTGATGCAAGTGAAGAGATGGACAAACAAGTGTTCGCACATCTTGGAACAGTGCTATTAATTTTCACATGGGTCCAGGTATTATAGTGATGAAGAAAATATTGTCATGCCTATTAAAGGTATGGTCAGTAAGTACATCAGCCCAGCAGAAAGGACTCGGACCGCAAAGGGTCGGCGTAAAAGATCGCCCGGTGCATATAACTAACCACACGTGAATGCAAGTAGGATTTTGACAGGTGTTACATTCAGGAGATGATCATTAAGATAAAAAGTTTTCTTCAGACGCAGCTCCACAGAATGCAAGTAAATATTTGCTGGTGAGTCAATGGCTAGTTTTGCTGCAGGCTAGTCTTTATCAGATGTTTCAACCAATCTCGCCATTTTGATTACATCACGGTGATTTTATCCCACATCGACTTAAACTTATTTCTAACTTTTGTTAGGCTTTCAATTTCTCAACAACCCATTCATCCCCCCCTCACAAGAAAATTGCTGCCATAATTTTCGTCTGTCCATTACCATGGCAATCAAAGATACTGTACTCCCACTCACAACACGTTCCTACAGTCACAGGAAGCAAAACAATTATTGGCCATTGGGCTATCAGGGACCAGTCACAGGAATATTTTGTCATGGCATCACCCTGAGCAAGCATTAAAGAACTAATTAACACCAAGGGGCCTTTGATTGCACACTATGTGCCTTGGTCTGGCAGGACCTAAGCAGAGCACCCTAACCTGCGAGAGCGGCGTACTCTTTGCCAAGCTCTTTTCAAGCCGAAGCCGCAGCGAGAAATCGATGGGTGCGTCTGCTTTCTGTTCGATTGCAGGAACCTGGCCAGATTTTTTTTTATTATTATTATTCACATGCACGTGCAGCAGGCAACGGTGGTTAGCGCCCGTAAAAGCGAGAGAAGGAGACGTGCGAGCTATTCTCCGACACATCAACATTCTGTTAATGGAATCGATCCTTCCTGCTGTTTGGAGGAAACTGTGGGCCGGTGGAGCTTGTGGCCGACTTGATCAAATATTAGCCAAGTGAGTGTCGTGTACAGCTATAAGGGCGAGTGCAGACACGTCGTGACATCAGTGAACAAGAAACGGTGCACAAAGAAACTATATCGAACGGTTTTCCAGAACTGTTTTATTCTTCGAAATTGAGATCTTTTAAATTGCATTGCCCATCATCCAAGGCGTCTGTTCAGCGTCAGGGCAGCAAAGCAAGTGTTCATTGCATAGTGACAAAGGTTTTCGCATATGGTGGTCTTTGAAGAAACAGATTCATAAAAAGTTTTCTGTCGATTATTTGATGGAAGTACTTAGAAGAAAAGATGCCCCTACTGCGTCCCTAAATAAACTGTAAGAAAGGACTGGTTAATTTATAAACAACCTGTCGCAAACCACTGTCTGGGGGTTGAAGTATGCCAAACCAGCACCACGGTTAAGGAGACAAAATAGATTTTATGTGAATGGCGCCTTCATTCTCATGCCTGTCCTGAATTATTTTCACTAGAGTCAGCATGTTTACCACGTGGGTTGTACTTTGTATGTGTACTTTCTTTGCTGGTGGGAAACGATAGCGCTTGATGTCTATGAACTAGGATAAATTACTTGAAAATTCAAGATCATGTATGTGAGATAACTGAAGTGTTTCACAAGAAGAATCAATCGAAGAAAAATATTTTGTGAAGAAAACAATTAATTTTTTACTTTGAAAGTAAATGGCTGTGAAAATCGGGGCAGTCGAAACAGACTGTACTGTGGTTTTGCAAACAAGCAATATTTAATTTACCCCTAACAAAAACCCATCAGAATGCACCACACATTTCTTAATCAGCGAAACGAAAAAAAAACGATACTAATGATACTGGATTAACAACATGGAAACAAAACCCCAATAGGATCTTTACGATTTTGGATGAGCAGTCTACAGTGTAAAATACTTTCCGTGCTGAGTTTCCATGGGGTCGCTGAATTATTTCTAACAGAAGCATTTTTTAAAAAAAAGAAAAGGCTGTTAGACGTGAGGATCACAAGTGAAACAAGGCGGTGACATCAAAGATTGTTCGTCCCCATGGAGAATTAAGGACATCGAACCTCATTTTTCGTGTCACCCTCCTGTCTGATTCGGAAGGGGGTGAGAAATGCCTGGAACTGTCTTCACATCTCCTCTCTCCTACTAAACTTACCTTGGTTTTATTCTCCTACCACCCCACCACCCCACCACCCCTTGTTCCTTTCCTTAGGACGCCCGTGCTTACCAACAGAGTAGGGGGTCATAAAAAATGTTGACTTATACAAGCGTGGTTCATGGTGGCTATTTTGAGTCCTGGAATCCAATGGAGAATTACATCAGGTCCTGCTAACATTATTTTCAGCACTTCAGCAGCAGGAGGGCTGCTTGCATCTGTTCGTAGGTGTTTCTAGTCATTCTTTTTCCACTTTTACCTTCCTCACTATCTTGCTTTTTAGGATGCTTCTGTGCCACTTTTCTGTATGTATTCTTCCACTTTCTTTCGTCTCATTCTTATTTGCATAGAGAGAAAGAGAGATTGAAGTCGAGTATTTTTCTCTTTAAGTTCCTGACATAATGTACTAAAACTTGATTCGAGTAAGAAGTCTTCACTTAAATGTTTTATTTTAATATTAACCATCGCATGCAGTTTCTTGTTTTCCGCGAAATGGACAAAAGAACCATTCTTTTTAAACAAAAAACCGAGTAGGTCTTTCCTGGATACTCAATGTTTTTGTCTTTTCTTTTTCTTCTTCCTCTTTATTTTTTTTTCATGATTATTTTCATTCTTATTTAGGAATTTGCAAGATTTTTTTCTGTTTTCACTTTTTGTCTGGTCTGACTTTTTTTAATTTTTTTATTTTGTTTCCCACTGCTCCATATGCGAGAACAAACTCTCTGTGGTTCTGCTTCTTTTTCTCGAAACCTGATACATTTTTAACGCATTTGCAAGAGACAGATCTTTTTGTCCACAATTTTACACCCAGCTAGTGTTGTTCGAGTTTAAGTTGCAACTGGAGCGTGACATTTTTAATTAACTTCTCTCTCTTTCTCCCTCTCCCTTTCTTTCTCTTTCTCGCTTTGCAGGCGGTTGAATACTGTCCCTCACACCTTCAAAACATAAAATCTCAAAGCTAAGACTACACTCTACCTTTGCACAAACTGTTCTGGAGCCCAGTAATTGTTTCCAGGTCAATAAACAGCAACAAAGTATGTCCTGTATCCGCTCTCCGCACGGGCAGGGGCTCAGTCAGTGCATCGGCTTCAAAACGAAATGTCAGAAAACTAAAGATGGCGATTAGATCCTGTATGTTGTCCCTTTATGTGAAATAGTATGGCATACTCATTAGTTCTAATAGTTTTCGTGTATCCCAAGAATTTTTGTTTTGTTTTGTTTTTGTTTTGTTTTGTTTTTTTCTTTTTTTTTTGTTTGCTTGTTTTGTGGGTTTGTTTGTTTGTTTGTTTGTTTTTGCTTTGGGTGGGGGAAGGAAGTTATTTAAGCGCAGCAGCGGATTAACAGTAGACTTTGTTTGTTTACATTTTACTGAAATCTTTTCTACATTGTACCTTTCTGGCATTTATGCGTTTCCTTGAGCTTTGAAGCGCAAATGTTTGTGTATCCTCTGTAATGGCAACTGATCCACCAAATCCATTTATTTATATATGTATATCTGTGAAATGCTATTAGCTCGCCTTGGTTTGAGGAAAGGTCATGTGTGATGTCTGGGAGGATGCATGGATGGTTTAGCAAACAACTTGTATTCGTTCATTCTAAGGTTTTCGTCCTTGCTGCTGACATTGTCAAGAAATATTCTTTCTCTAATAACACTCACACCCCGATTCGCTCATCCACAGAAACCATTCGACCCTCGGAAAACAAGAATACTTCTGTTTTTAATCAAATAAACGTTGGCATGAAGTGCTTACACTGAAGAAAGAACAGCTGCACAGTGTCGGCGAACAATGAAGCCCACATCATTGAAGACACAAGGTTGCAGCAAAACAATTGTGATGTGTACGATGTCTTGAACCGAATACAGTATAATAAGTAATCACATGTGGGAGAAATGGTGACTGAAAAAACTGACATTTACAGGAAAGAGTAGAAAGGAAAACGAGAACACACAGTCTGATAAAAAGATAACGAGAGAATAGAGAAACAAATAAAAGAAAGAGGGAAAAAAGGTATGATCCAGGAAGTCCAAGGAAAAAAAAAAGAAAGAAGACAGGTGACACGCAGTCTCGAAGAATCCAATAATTACATTATTTTAATGTTAAGTACAAGATCCGCGGTATACATAGATAGGTATACTTGCATGCACATATAATTACACGCAGTGCACTACTTGTGGTCACAAGCTAATTCCAATGCTCGACAGTCAAGCCAACTTTCCTGTTACTGTCAATAGTTTAAAAGACTGCTTTCGTCCTGTCGTGAAACTTGGTACAGGAAGAAATGAAACCAAAACTACAGTTTATTACAGGGATGAGCATGGGTGCACATAATTTACTTATTATGATAACATTATCTCATTGTGCTCTGGAATTAAAAAAAAAGTCTTATCTTAAGATAGAACGCAAGCTTGCTTTCAAAATTTACACATTGGTCTACAGGAACTAAAAAGGTTTAACGTTTTCAAATTAAAAGTTCCAAGCATGAAAATTACGTGTGTTTTTTTTCAAAAATTTGAAATCTGTCAAATATTGTTCAATCAGCTTCAACACAGCACACAAATGCCTGAAAGACTTCTACAAGAACATATGTTTATATGTACATCGCAAACCGGCGTTTGGTGGTCCACAATGGATGATAGGACCACGATGAAGATGAAAAATAGGTGGGTGTTTTGTTCGGTCGGACCATAGAGTAATATTTTAAACACAGAAGAAAAAAATACTGTTCATTCTGAAGACAACGACAGCAAAAACAACCGCTATATACAAATTTATTAATTTACGACTGAGACCCAAGCGGCAAGAGCTACATCATTCAACAGGGCCTACGATGAAAGAAAGATTTCACTCTGAACGCTGGGAATTCAGAATACCTTCCCGTTCTGAAGGATTTCAAATATCGACCTGGCCGTGTGTGTGCTGCACTTAATGCCCTCGGTAGCTGCTGATCAAGGGTAGGTGGGGGGGGTGCGGGTGGACATAATCAGCCAAGACAGGTGTTTGTGTGCTTCGTGGCTCGTGTTACCTCCAGTGACGACACTGGGCGTCTCTTTGGAACATCATCAGTTAATGGAGGAGGAAGAGTCTTCTTCGAACAGCCCGTTCTTAATGTTCATTGCAGCAGTTCGTCACATTTTTTTGAATGATACATGGCATCAGTTGTAATGCTACGGTGTCGATCATGCAAACAACATGAGTGAAAATAAAACGTTTCTCAGAGTGGAGCCATGTCTTCTAAGGAGACAAAGATGGCAATACACCAGTCCTTAAAGTGTAGATGGGCAAAGATACGTGTGTGTGTGTGTGTGTGTGTGTGTGTGTGTGTGTGTGTGTGTGTGTGTGTGTGTGTGTGTGACAGAGAGAGAGAGACATGCTGTGGTTCAAAAGCCAGGAATACCACTTAAAAAAAACAGGTCAGCGGAAGCAGACCTCACGAGATGAAATCAGTCTTGAATCCAAAAACGAATATGCAACTACGGTGATATGGAACATTTGACAATGGTGTACAGGTTTTTGTTTATTTCAGAAATAAGGTGACTTTATCAACAATCATGTAAATCTCTTAATCTGGACACCAGCACCCATACAAAACATGCTATTTACACAGTGAATGCAATTTAGTTGTTAAAGCTTTACCTGTTGAAGCCACAAAGCTTCTTGAACTAATGTCCTTACTTACCTGAGGTTTAGCATCTTTGATCGTTAAGTTTGGCATTTAAAGCACACAAGTGAGATTTACTTCTAAACTGAAAAGAAAATCTAGCAATGATCATAACAAGGAGGATATGGAGTAGACAGCTTCATTTTGTTCTGCAGACTTCCGTAAGCAATTAACTTCAGTCGGTATGTTTGCAACTAAGCAATTTTCAAATATATTGTGTTTATTTATGCGTTTGAGTGTGTGTTAAAATGAATACACACAGAAATAAATAAACAATACAAATTAAAATTTTTTAAAATTATAAAGGTTACTTAAAAAATGGAGAATAAATAAATAAGAAAACTGTGTATACGATAAAACTGTCAGTTTTGCCTATTAAAGTTTGCTTATTCAATTAAAAGGACAGGCCTCACTCGTGCAAATGAACCCGTTCTTTTGTCGGTTAAGGGTGCATGGATACACGATAAAAATATAAGAGGAAGCGAAAGAGCCCTAGGCAACATGTTGATTAAAGCACTCGAACAGTTGCGTCAGAAGTGAAGCTGAGGGTTAAAAAGCTGAAAGACCAACAATACTTATAGTTCTCCTGGCTCCCTCTAGCTTTCATGATGAGTACGGAACACACCTTTGCATTCACATATCTGTTTCCATGGCAAAGCTTCCATTAGTTCGAGTCATGCTGCTTTTTTTGCGATTTTAGCGATGCATTTCCTCTGACAGGGAAAGACAATCGAGAACAGAAAGACTTATCGTTACAACCTTTGTGAATTAAGTACCCTCTGTTTTTGTTATTTGTGTAATGGCTCCTTTCCTGAAAGAAAGCTGCTCCGATAATTTCATAACATTTGCGATTGTTAATTAATTTTTGTACGATTACAAGAAAAATGCTAATAATAAAACTGTGGATAGATGAAACATAATGGCTCACAAAAAGAAGGAAAGAAAGAAAGAAACAAACAAAAAATGGTGTTTAGGAAAGACCTCAAAACGATGTTATAAGAACAAGAATGTGCAAATGTAACCTACTTTAATCCTCTTCTGTGTGTTTTCGACGATTTTAACTTGAATTAAAAATATGTGACCTGGGTTTTGTCAAATAATATATAAGCATCAAAGTGTGTGTGATATCATCTGGTTCCTCGGATCATGGACCACGTATACTTGCCGAAACCTTTAAAGGAAAATGAAACCTCCTAACCAGACATCGCTGCTGACAAACTGCATAAAAAGAAATCCTCCTGTCCAAACGTTTCTGTCAAAGTGAAGCGATCCCAGTCTGTTTTATTGTGTGTTTGCATTGAATTCTTCTCGACAGTCCACAGCTGTGTTAACAAAGATCACAAAGGACGCTGTTGTGGACCATGAAAGTATGCTACTTGGTTATTATGAGTTTCTAGCATGCCACTTCTGTTTCTAAAAAGAAAACTCGTGCTCGCATTTGTTTCAGAAATGGTCGGACAAACAATGGACACGAAAGACAGGACAACGACGCTTGACGACAAGCACATTAAAGACATGCACAACAGTACGAAATGACGCATGCGCCATAGTGTGACCTTCAATGGGCTTTTTTGTGCTTCGATACCACTATTACAATGTAGAAAACATTATGATTGGCTATTTACAAATACAATATGTATCTTCTTGGTTACGATCAGCTCAAGGTCAGTAATGACCTAGGTAATGCAGATAATGGGTTGTTACAGCGAAGTTTGTATCTACAACTACTCGTGTTACTGGGGTATTTTCAATACATAGTCCTCTTCGAAAAAAAACAAACGAAAACGAACTTAAAATCTAAAAAAAAATATTTTCAAAAACCAGATCGCTTATCCCTTCACCAGCACTCCAAGATCAACAGCAAAATTTATCATGAGCAAACCGCAGTTTCTACTTGAAGTTTTATTGAGCGAAATGTTGGACAATGGGAAACGTTACAGAACGAGCTTTTCTTCTTCTTGTAATTATTACCTGCTAAAACACACACTCAAATTTAAAAAAGAGCGTCGTGTTTTTTTTCCAAACAGTTTAACTATCATTACTTCCGGCTTTTAAATGGTTTAGCTATCATTATCACCTGTTCTATAATCTCACCATGTTGTACAACACACATAGTAGGGAGCTGCGCAGTGTTTTAGTATCACACGCATGTATTGTGTAATACTTTTCTTTGACATCTCTAAGCGTCTCTAACATACATCCCTCCCTCCTCCTCTAATCTACCCTTCAGCGCCCGCAACCCCCCACTCCCTCCAACCATCTGTCCACAGACAGCCCAACCTTGGCGGTCACGGCTGCTCCTTCTCATCTTCTGGAAGCGGCTACTCACTCAGCTTGTGCCACTCGGCGATCTGTTTGCGTGGGCAGTTCATGACCTCGTTCCAGTGATTGGCCTCCTGTCCTCCGACCTTCACCCCTATCTCCAGGCGCCCGACCACCTCGTTCTTTGTCATGCGATCCCAGTCGAGGACGAGGAACTCCAGCGAGATGTTCTGCAGGCCTTCATTGTAGGGGACGTCGAAAAGGAAGGACTCGTTGAAGACGGGGTTCAGGGTTCGCTTCTTGACATGGGTCTTCTTTTTGGCAATGCGTTGGCCGTTGTACAGGAGATAGATCTTGACGTAAGGATCTGCAACAAAGCGGCACTCGTTACTGAGGTAGCACCAGGAGCAACAGCCGGGTGTTTTAGGGTGTGTACGATTCATTATTCCTTCTGCACCACTTTTACACGTTCTTCTTCATCTCCAGTTAAGTAACTCAGAGAGTTGATGCATAAGAAGTACGACTCTACCACATGCCACAATGTTTACTCTTTTCTTTACACTAGCATTTAGATCCGGAGAAAAAGTGTGTGTGTGTGTGTGTGTTTAAAAAGAGAGAAAAAAGAGAAAGAGAGTGTGCGCATGTTGTGTGTATACATGTGTTTTCAGTGTGTTTCTGTGTGCGCTTTTGTGTGCATGTGCTTTGTGTATGTGCTTTAGGGGGATGTGTGTAGGTAAGGAGAGCACATGCTTGCATGTAAACTATAACTAAATAGTTTCTTTGGAAATGAAACCCTGGACTTTTGACTCATCGACATCTAGGTTTCAGAAAGGCACAGCGAATTTTTCATTGGATATTGAAATGCTTGTTGTTTTCACAACGGACAACAAAGATGTGAAACGAAAAAAAGTTATAAGTGGACAGATTTTTTACCTTCTGGTTACATTTTCTTGTATTAAACTGACTTGTACAGGTTTAGTCTAAGATTCAAAAAGCGGAGTAAATTATTTTTCGTTGAAGATTCACTATACTGCTGTGATGTTCTCCAGTTTCACTGAGTCACAGGAGAAGATACAAATTCACGTTAACATCTTTAACGTATGATACCTACATCCAGTAAAATATTTAATTATTGTTCATTAGTGAAAAAGTGTAAAGTTTCAGAAGAAGGTTTAACTCCATGATCCACCTTTGTATCGATCTTTCCCGCACTTTCATGGCTGCAGTAACTGTTTTATGTCGACTGGCTACAAGAAAACGATAAAAAATGTATACTCCAATAGAAATGATTTGTATTTGACTAACATAGGCTCTTCTTGAAATAAGTAACTCGCGATATCTCAACAAACATTTGATCTTTTTATTAAACTATGTAGGACGGTGAGAGAGCCGTGATTTGATGTAATATCTGGTGAACAATCGATGATGTTTGTATGCTGAGTCCACGTGATCACCTAAACTCTATTGCTGATGTAAAACACCGATCATCCATAAACAAAGCCCTGGAAACAACCTTGACTCTTTTTTTTCACGAACAAATTTCGCTAGTGACTTAGAATCATGCATTGAGTGCTGGACATAAAAAGAGGTCGCCGCCTAAACAAGTTCAGGAAGAAAATGTCAGGTGATTATGTAACTGCGCATGTCAGCGCGAAAAGAGGAACTAGAATAGGTGAAACAAATGATAAACAGGGAGCAATTATTTAAAATCGGGTGGTGTGAAATAAATAGCTATCGACACATTTACCAGAATGCCTTTTTTTTTTTTTTTGCTAGCGTCGTATTTAATACATTAGCACAAAAACAGGTTTTTGTCATGGCGGTAAAAGCAATTTTGTGTTGACGATGACGAGCCTAGAGCCAGCAATCAATCCTGTAATAGCTGCTGGTTTGTTTTTCGATGGCAGACAGGAAGGAAGTATAAACCCATAAATTCCGTGTGTGGTGTGTGTGTGTGTGTGTAAACATTGAGGTCAGCTCTTCCAATCTGGTCAAGATAAAACACAAAACACGCCTGTACTAGCTAACTCTTTACGATGCACGCAAACACACACACACACACACACACACACACACACACACACACACACAGATACATGTACACATACAGAGATACAGACACATACATACGCAGACATTACACGAACATGAGTCAAATGTAGATATTCATTTACTGACAGTCACACACCCACGCGGCGCACTAAGAGCAGAAGAGTCAGACCGCACGACAAATAGAAATTCGACGAGCCATGGGTGGAAGGGGAAGGGTATCGGATGAATAATCGAGCGAAATGTTAGGATTGTGTTCTCACCCGACAGTCCAGTGATGTCCATCTTGGGTAGATTTCTGGCCTTTAGTACAACCACTCCCAGACGATTAGCTGCGGGCTGGTAGCAGAGTGACACCAGTAACTCTCCACGCCCTTGATTCCGGAACTGTCAACAAAACAAACACCACGTGACACAGTTAATTAACGCATGGCTACTCATTAATTAAACTCTGGATAACTCTGCAAAGTCTCGAAATGACCGTGACGCTCAAAGCTAGAAGGCTCATCAGACTCATTACATAAATCTCACGCCGTAACTATTTCATTCATATTTATGTCAGTACTTTATTTTCAGGGTTTTGTTTCGTGTCTTTTTTCAGCTTCTTGCGAATCAAAGCTGCTGCAGCTGGAGACACCAGGCAGTGGTGGTGCAGTGCCTTGACGTAGGGCTACAAAAACAAGTTCCAAGACTCACAATAGCTGGGGTACCGCGAGTTGTACTGTACGGCCCCCCCCCCAACCCCCCAACCCCCACCCCGATCAATTCAGTGCTGAATGGCTCTGTCATGGCCCCCAGACACCGTCAGGAACCCTTCTCTCCTCCTACGCTATTGATCTGTGAGTGGTACAGTCTTCCTCTCAGCACCGAAATCCACACTGAGCTGCTTGAAAAGACTGCGGAATCCACCGGACACGGTTTCCATGGTTATGACGGACAGGAAAGGTCACTAATGTTCAAGAGTTAGGATGGAAACGTGACGTCAAAAGCGGTTGCCTTGGCAACGCCGCATTGAGGTTTGGTTTCACATTGTGACCATGTCATCGAAAGGGTCGACATTTTGTGTTATAATTTAAAAATAGGTGCATGTGACAAAAATTTTTAGAATCGTAAAGCGTAACAGATTTGAAGAAAGAGGGAAGGGGAGGTAAATCATACAAGAGTGAACACTACTTACACAAAATAACGTAGATGTCTAAAGATCCGACTGAAACTGAAACTGATTAAACCAGACAATAACCAAACTGAAAATAATGAAATCTGGATGAGCTGTGAGAGAATATACTTCGGATGTCCACTGAATAATTTTTTTTTTGCTGTTAATTTATGATGTCGAACGAAGGTCTTTAAGTGCAGCGTTGAAAAGTAAATAAACATTTCTTAGAGTCGGGTTAATGTTATCTGTGGCGGATGTTGTATCCAATCAGCTCTTGTTTTCTCCTTATCTGCTCTGTATTCTTGTGTGCGTATGAATAAAATATGTGTGCGTGAGTGAGTTAATGAGAAAGAGAGTGAAGAGGCGGTGCACTGATCTGAAACTAATGGATGCCTGGCTGACTCCGGCAGCCGCCATGTTGCTGCTCGTACAACGACACTGTCTCAAGATCTGGCATGCCCAGGCTCTGTAATTTCATAATTTTTGTATAAACTGTCAAAGTTGCATTCTTTTTGTTTTCTTCAACTATTATAGTTGTTTTATTTCAAAAACTGAGTAAGTTAGCGCCAATCTGTCCATGTTCTGTACAATGGCTTAGATGACATTACGTGTATTAAAGTTTATTATTGAAGCTCCAAACAAAGAAAATATATATATATATGTATGTCTTTTGCGAACAGAAACAGAGAGTAATAACCTATTGTGTTGTAAGATGGCTGCGTGATTGCTTCAGCAAGTGGCATTCCGACGCACGCAGGGTCTACAGAAATATTAGATGAATGTGTTGGGGAAAAAGAACTGCACTGATGCTAGTGTGGCTTCTATGAGAGCTTATGTCACCTAAGGTTTCCTAACCTCAAAATAGCATTTCTTGCGCAAAACCAGGACAACCTACTTTTTTGTGTACATCACGTGTCCGACTTCGTGCCACGCGCTGCTTCGCGGAGCACGAGCTACAGTGTCATTACTGGGTTTTTAAAAAATGGTCACTGGAAGTCAGAAAACCATTCATCGTGTTATTTGCCTTTCGAAGGGACTTCACCAACAATGTAGCAAATGAAATTGTTTTAATGCCGAATTCAAGCAATGGCAATAGCAAAGCAGTCAGGAGGCTCTTTGTCTCGACCGAAGTAAAAGATAATTAAACCAGCATTTGCTGTCCACAAAGGGGAATAGTAAGTCATCTGCGGGTCTTTTCTAACAAAGGAATATTATTCATAAATAATATTATCTAGGACTAGAGGGATTTATAGCCACTAAAAGATGCAAAGGTAAAAGGAATAAAAAAAAGACCGAATGGAATTGTGATAAAATCTTGATTTATTTAAGAGGAAATTTTTTTTAAAGAACTAATGTCATCATGAATTTAAAAAAATCACTAAAAGTCGATAACCGTGATTTTTCCCCACTTCCTATCCTCTTCCCCCCAGAAGGACAAGAGAAACTATAAAGGCGAGGTGGGGGGAGGGATGCTTGAGTATCGGTTCAGCATCGTGCACTTCAGTGAGAGTCACAGTGAAAGGGTGTAGTTAGTGCCAGCAGGCACATCACAAAAGACCGTCAGGCCAGTCAAGGTCTGATATTGCGATGTGTATCAAGCGTGACAAGTCTTTGAAATCCATTAACCTGATTTTCAAACTATGCTTTTCAGGTTTTGGTGTTTCGGTGTCTCCGGCTTCACTCCTGAAGTATCACAGTCTCCATTTCTCTCTCACACTCTCTTTCACGCGCATGCACTCGCGCACGCACACATGTACGTATATTTTACACACACACACACACACACACACACACACACACACACACACACACACACACATATATATATATATACGCCTGCATGCACACATTGCGCTTTCTCCGATATTAACTTGTAAAAGGTAACATCAAACAACTCATGTGCGCATGTCATCAAACAACAACATCAGATAGAGACCAGTCCCGCTTTGTGACTTTGTGTGAACGTTGTTAGCTCATGAAATGATTCAGTGTAGCCGCAGCACTTGAATAACATTTGTCAGGCTGTGATAACAAAATAGTAACATTTTTATGATTTGTAGCAACGTATGAACACCAACCCATTAGCTGTATAACCTCTCAAGTAAACACACATGTCATCACTTGAGCTCCTCTGCTGCTAGCCAGCGAGTCAGAAACGGAAAGCAGAATGGTTAGAGCAACGTAGTCCGAATCCGAGGATTGGGGAGGGTGAGGCAGTGAGAGAGAGAGAGACGGGTAACCCACTTACAAACAAAGATGGCCAGGTAATATCAGCTTTACATAACACCTGCGTAGAAATGTTCCCTACAGATAGCGGGATCGATAACTCTTGGTACCTCCGTGCGTGCCGTGGTAATGTGGACATAGCGAAAAGCTCGCACTAGCCAAACCCCACTCATAGAGCGATCGACAAAGTGGAGTGATCTTCAGTAATCGCCTTCATGTAGAGTGATTTCAGTAATCACTTAAGAAAGATCTCCAAGATTGGGTAATATTCAGTAATCATATACTTGACGAAATGATAGGGTAGACTGCCGGTAGAGTTATTTTCAGTAAACAGCCATAAAACAATTAGCAAAACTGAAAAAATTCAGTAACTCCTCACAAGACGACCACCATGGCCAAGTGATATTAAATGATCACCCAGTCAACAAGACAGTGGTAGTTATCGCCCCCAAGGCGATCAGTAAGGGCCAGTGATCTTCAGTAATCATCCACAAGACGATCAACAAGGCGGAGTGAACATCACTGATCATCCACTCAGCAAGATGGAGTAACAATCCCCCAGAAAACGATAAACAAGTGAGACCTAGTGATCAACCTTTACGAGGTCTGGCGAGGGCGGTTGTTTGCTCGCGCCTACATGACCGTGACAACGCTTGCTGACTATCGATTATTTTGACGTTGATCTCCCTTGAGGGAACTCTCCATGCTATGAGATTGGATTCTCTGACCGATTAGTTGCGGAATCTTACCAAACGCCATACACGACTTGGAATAAACTGCGCCCTATTTCAAAATAGCAAGGGAGTACAACTACAACAGCACGCCTTGATGCATACAATCTATACAGAAATAAATAAAAAAAATAAGTGGCTTAACATGAAAGGAATTACCTTGTCACAAACTCATTTGAAAACGTTCATCAAAATTACCCCTGCCTGTGACATATATAGGTATCAAGTAGAATTAGCCAAGAGGAAAACACTGTCAGAAATATTCCAATAGGAATTTTTAAAAAAAAACATACCAAAGATATTCGAGGAAATAAACAAAGTTGAAATGCTCATAATCTTTATAGTTAGACTCAGTTGGATGTAAAATTACTCCAAATACCCCTTGCCCGGGAGCCAGCACACAGATGTGAGAAGGCTTGCTCTGACACAAACTGAAAATCCTTAAGACGAGAGTCATCTGAACTGACCTTCAGGTGGCGCGGTGTGATATCTCGCGTGACGAGGGCCTCTTTCTTCTCCACGTCAATGTCGGACAAGGGGTAGATGACCTCACCGATGATCTCATCGCGGGAGAAGCGGTCAAAACTGAGGACGACGAAGTGCAAGGTGATGGCCGGCATCTGGTTGGCGTTGATGCCGTAGAAGGTGAAGGTCTCGTCGTACTCGGGGTTCAAGGTTTTGCGCACGACCCGTGTCTTGCACTTGTGTTTCTTCTCCGGCAGCAGCTGCAACTTGACATAAGGGTCGCAGCCGCCCACGGCGGGGTCGCGCGGGGGCAGGTCGCTGGCACGGACCACGCTGACCATCAAGGCGCAACGGGCTTCGTCGTGCTCCACGGAGAAGCTCAGGCTGCCCAACTTGGTGGTCGGAGGATGGCGCGCGGGGGCCTCCCCCGTCTCGTCCGCGTCACAGCACCGCTGCTGCGCTTCCTCCTTCTCCGGCGTGGCGCCATCCTTTTCGTTTTCCAGGTACACCTCCGCGGCCTTGACGTGCACAGGGTCAAGGCCACCTCCGCCGCCTGACTGCGAGAAGCCCGTGGTGGGCATGCGCTCCAGTGAGGATCCTTCGCCACTAGGTGGCGTGATGGGACTGGTGGCCTTGGACTTCATAACCTTGGAGCCACCGCCTGTGCCTCGCACGGGGATGCTCTTCTTGAAGCTGCCGGAGCTGCTCTCTTGCAGCCCTTTCTTGATGGCAGACGACAGGCGGTTCTGGGCGTTTCGCATGATCCGCCGACGGTAGCACTTGTAGGCCATGGCGGCCATTGCAGCCACGAAGACCACGCATGCCAAGCCGATTACCACGCCCACTGCCGGGGACACCGCTGGCCAACAAAGTCAGATAACTCTCAGTAGAAATTTGAAAACATCTAACACTTCTGTCATTCTCCCAATATAATTTTTATTACCTAACAAAACTTCCAAAGTAGGAATATTGTGAATCTTTTCCTACTTCTGGATTACTGTTCCCACCCCCCAGGCCAACTTTGCATAAGAGAAAAAACTTCCGCAATATAGTACAACATTAATACAGTCGCTAGTCTGCATTATTCAGACAGTCAATAAAATATGTTTGTATAGTGCAAAATGCAGCAACAACAACTAATAACAAAAGACTAATGATTTCCAGGCTCACACTGTCTTTCTGAAAAAAAAAACAAAAAAAAATGTGAAAAAGCTCAAACTCGATTACAACATTGGTGTATGAAGAAAAAAAGAAAGTAAAGCAGTGTACTGTGAAGTAAACTAGAAATACGATATAATGTATTGCGGAACAAACAGAAATATATATATATATAGATATATCATAATGCAGAACAATTTAGAAGTAGGTACACTGTATTCGAAAATAAACTAGAAATACGTTTTACTGTTTGATAGAGTAAAATCGGAATACTATATATTGTATTACAAAATAAATGAGAAATGCAGTTGAATGTATAGCAGAATAATCATGAAATACAAATTTATCCTGGAGTCGTATTATATGGTTTGTCATAGTGCAAAGGAGGGGATGACAATTTTGGCAAAACAATAACAAGAACAGGCATCTAAAATCCTTTTGTCCCGCACATCATATTTTGCGGGAGAGAAATGCCTCTTATATCAGCGGCTCATCAAACATGTGTGTGTCTATGTATAATTCATTTGCTATTCCTTATAGCTCTTATTAATTGGTAATATTCAAAATACGCTTCGTTTTATACTTCAACAACCGTTAGTTCCCACCTACCCTTGAAGAACTGTTGTATTGTATTTTTTGTGTAACTATTTGTGTTCCCACCTCCTGTACTAACTACTCTCGTAGTTTCGTTAATGATGGGCAATTTATTCGTCCCGCCAAACAGGGAGGGGGAGGCGGGAAATAATGTCGGTGAAAAAAACAACGGCATCTGAAAAAATTGTGCTTATAAATCGCATTTGAAATTACCCTCATCATGCTTCGAAGGTATCTGCCTCCAGGGAATGGCCTCCTGATGCTGGTCTTAAGCCGTAATCACCCTCTTCCATTCCCAGCCACTGTTCCCTCCGTTACCATGGGAGCCCAGCTTTTTATCGATCTCTACATCGCACGTGCCGAAAGCGGTTATCGAGAACGTACGCCATGCTCGCCGTGACCAGAAAAAAAGCTGTCAGAGAGGAAGGGGGGAAAAAAGATGGGTTGGAAGAAATTATTGAGAGAAAAGTGTCTCCTTCTTGCACCGGTAGCTTGGGGTAAAAGTTCGAGAGCACAGTTGTCCATTTTCCAAGTCCACGTTTTACATAACTGCGTTGAACGAAGATGCGGATGGAGACAATGTGAGTATGAACAGCTTCCGTCGAAAATTGATGTCTTGCTAGTTTTGTGCAATGTTTTGAAACTCCTTCGCATTAAAAGAAGATTATCTTCATGCTCTTGCCTCATAGTCTCATGTCCAGTTCTTTCCTCGACGTTAAACAGACGATTTGTTTACGTGATATGAGCTCTATGTCTCCTAAATTGTAATGATTTTATTTACAGATTCTTCAGTTAACTGCAAACATTATTTCTACAGTTTGTCAACGATAATATTTGTCTATCATACATTCTCGTTTCTGGAAGCAGAAATTGGACCAGAAATATATGTTCTCTTTTCTTGCTGTTTACACCCACACACGCACGTCATCTCATTATCATGAGTGTAGCTCGTGTTTCGTTTCCAAAGTAGGCGAGTTGTGCATAACCAAGACTCAGAAATAAAGTCTTTCATACAAATACCTATACCAATATATAAGCTATATAAATAATGTATACATATATTTGTGAATATATGTTTGCCTGTGTAAAGCCTCTCATTTCGTAATAGATTATAACACTTCAATTCAAACATATTGCAACATCGAGCGAAGCCCTTAAGCAACACTTATTTCTATTTTTATCACAAACACCGGGTTTAATCATCCCCCCTCCCCACCTCTAAGTGGTGCCCTCGCCACAATCTTCTGACGTAGAAGTCGTTGGGATGTGGAGACATTTTGATGAGGAGGAAGGAGTTTGTACAGTAGAAACAATTATTTGCGTGTATGTGAGAAATTCCACAACTTTACTGACAGGAAAAAGTGAAGCAAATGTTTGATTTCTCCCCTTGTTTATTTCTTTGTTTGTTTTGGTTTGTTTTATATACGACTCGAATATTTGTGGTAAATATGCTAATGAGTCAGCGTCTCACGCACCGAAACAGAACACGGTCTAATCATTTTATCAGCAAACGATGATTAAATATAAATTTTTAATTAAAACCGTCACTCGTCAGTGACTTTTAGATAACATATATTTATGAGTATGTGTATTTATTCAATCTAGTTCATTAACTGGCTATCGTTGATCACCGAGTTCGCCAAGACAAATGTAAATGTAATATTTTCTTTATCGAAATCTTGAAATAGCTGAGAAGATTCTTTTCTGAAAAATGTGTAGCAGTGCAGATATTTTATTTTATAAAACTGCTTTGATGGTCTGTTATTTTACAGCACCTTGATTGTGACCTAAGAAACATTGTTTCTCTAAAAAAAAAGTGTTTAATGAACGACTAATTAATTGTAATTTCGGGAACGACATATCGACTATAAAAGCAACAGAAAAATCCTAATAGCTGGTATTTTATAGAACCATCAAAAGCGATCTCAAAGATTATGGACAGGAAAGTGGCGCCTGGCAAATGACTCACAGCTGACAGTACAGGAATGTCCATAGCTGCTTACCTCCTCCATGGATCGTTTCGTCGTGGGCCCCCATAGATGGAAGAGAATAAACACACGGACTTCTTTCTCTACAAAAGCGAGAAAATAGTGAAATACGGCCTTTAGACACCCGCTGCTGTTTCTTTGTTCTTTTCCTGCAGCTATCTGCACCTTGGAAGGCCTAGGAGACACAAAACTTTGACCTATACTGTTCTGTCTGCCATTCTCTTTCTGTCCAATATGGCGTCGGCAGAAAAGAAATGGTTTCCCTTCTCTGTCAGCACCGGAGCCAGTGGCGTCAGTGCTGCATCAGTGTTCCTGCATGCGCGCTGTGTCCTTCCCTCTCCCTCTCTCTACACAGTATCGATCACTTCTTGCTGTTCTCTGGTCTCTGGTCTCGTTCCAACGGTCTGACGCTCATGACGTCATCGCAGCCTCTAACGTGGATTGGACACCGCCGAGCGACCAGTTCTTCTCTCAACTGCAGTAAGCTTCCGGTCTGGAGGCCTTTTGGTGTTCTGAGGTGTGGAGCGAGGGCTCACACGATGACTCGATAGTCCATTATTAATCGCAGTGTCAGGTGTTGTTCCTTGAGCTCTAACCTTTGTCTCGATGCGACGCAACGTTTTGTGTGTATTTGCCGTGTGTGTGTGACACGAACACAGCAGACTGTATTATGCTGGTTAATATTTGTCCCCCCAAAAAAATATGGGGGGGGTGGGGGAAAAAACACCCGCGTCGCTTCGGGTGACAAACCAATCGAATATCTGCTTTGATGAGCTGATTTAAAGTTTATTGAAAAGGGCTTTAAGTTAGAAAAGATTAAAGGGGTGAGCGAGAATTATGTGTGTGTGTGTGTGTGTGTGTGTGTGTGTGTGTGTGTGTGTGTGTGTGTGTGTGTGTGTGTGTGTGTGTGTGTGATCATTATTTGAACTAGTTCTTTACGATATTCATGAAGAGATATAAAGTAAGCGATGTACCATTGCGCTAATGGATGGCCCTTTGAGTTGATTGTGCTTTGCCCCTCTCCCTTTTTCTTTTTAAACAATCTTTTCTTTTATCGATGAAGATGTAGAAATTAACTCTGTTTCTGTCTCTCGCTGATTTTTTTTTAAAGTAAGCCACACTAGTTATAGCATTTTAATAGCCATATGTACAGATGTCTAAATTTAAAAAGCTATTAAAATATAGTTCTTTCCACAATTGAATCATGGCTAGAACGTCCTCATTGTTAGGTTCAAAGGAAATGTAAAAGTTGCGTTAAATAAGTCGTCGACCGGAGAAAAGTGATGAGGAGCCATGAAGAATTTATATGCAGGGACGTCCACACACAGAGAAGTACCTCCAGATAGGTGCCTCGACATTCAGGTTCTCTTAGGTACCCTTTCAATAAAAATTCTTCTAAACAGGACATACACTGTAGAGCAAGCGTTCGGTCAAGCATGGCCTCTTAATCAGTCAGATCGTTACAAAAAAAAAAGATTTTTCTTCTGGACAAAATGTGTTCAAACCATGTGTGATTTTAAAGCGACTTTACACACACACACACACACACACACACACACACACACACACACACACACACACACGCGCGCGCGCGCGCACTGAAGCCAGGCTACTCGAATTTGCCTGTGCTGATGTCTATCGTAAACTCTCCAGCTGGTGTTTTATCGGCAACTTTCGATCTGTCACAAGCATATTCTCCTTCGTTTTCTGCACTGGCTACCCATCCATTCTTGCATCCAGAACAAACTGTGTTTGTTGTGTTTACATTTCTTTGCAGGCTCCTGGGGGTACTTCTCTTGGGGGTACTTCTCTTCCCTTACACCCTAGCCGGACAACTACGCTCTTCCTCTGATGACCGTATCCTCGCTGTTCCTGTCACCAGAACAACAAGAAACGTTCACAGGGTTTTCAGTTACTGTGCAGCAAAACTATGGAACTCTCTCTTCTTCCATAACCATCTACCCACTATTGAATCTTTTGAACGTGCACTGAAGACACACTCCTTCCTTGAGCATCACTCCTAACAACAGTCCACAGAATGCTTGTCGTTTTTCAAACTCTCCCTCCCGACAGTTTTCCATTTACTTTCTTACTTATCTTTCTCTGCAGAATCACGACACTCTTAGTTCTTGTTACCTGATTCCTCTTTGCGTTTTCTATATTTGTCTGTTATTAGTCATCAGTACTGTTCTTAATCCTTCCGTTCCTTCGTATATGTTGTTGTCCTTGTCTCGTTTTTGTTCAAGCGCTTAAAGAACACTTCTTACGAGCGTGAGTATACGCTACAAAAATGACACATTATTATTATTATTATTATTATTTTATTATTATTATTATTATTATTATTATTATTATTATTATTATTATTGCTGTTGTTAAAGAACTTAGAAAATAAACATCACAAAAACTCTTCTCTGGAGAAATGTACAATAACTAAACACAGTCGTAGACCAAATCAAGGACTGAAAATAAATACTCCTCCACAATTTGATAAGGGAGGATTTTACCATAATTGTCATACTCTGCCACAAGTACACATCGTGACACTCTAATGTATTTGTGTGTGTGTGTGTGTGTGTGTGTGTGTGTGTGTGTGTGTGTGTGTGTGTGTTTGCGCGCGTGTGTGTGTGTTAGAGAGAGAGAGAGTTTCCTAGGTTACTTTGTTAATCGATTTTTGAACGACGTATCCGTTACTGTCTGCTGGGTTTTATTGAGTTTACTTTGTTACTTCGCAGGTTACGTATCTCTCCACCACTTCCTCTTGTTACATGTCATAGAATACCTCTAGCTAGATTCATATTTAGAGCACGCGAACTTACTGGTGAAAAAAAGATGACAACCAATACGAGACTTGCCTATCATGTCGATGTGATAATGACGACGAATATCACCTCCTCTTTAAATGCTCAGCATCTGCAGAAGTAATAAAGTAGATTTTGTCCATTATTACCCTATCGCAAGATGCCCTTTAGTTAATCCTTTTGGCTCGTAAAGATGACACAACTGTTTTCAAGTTAACCAAATTTATCGCTAAGGCCTCGACAGTTAGAAGTAACAATGTTCATATTATTTGTGCAATGCCGGAATCACGACTTTCAAATAATTAGTCCACATACATATCAAATAACTTTTATCACCATTATTAATCATTTACAGCATAAAAATGCATCATTTATCAGGCTTTAGGCAATATATTGATGTGTAGATATAGGTGATATGAATGAAGTGCATCTGTGTATTTTTAGAATACTTTAGTCATATATATATCTCTCTCTCTATATATATATATATATATATCGTTTTTTAATTGTAGGAAATTTATTAACATAGCTCCATTCTCCTGCCTACGAGCGAATGATGTTTATATTGATGTCAAAAGTTGAGACAATAAACAATATCAGTCTAAAAAGTCTCTCTCTTTCTCTCCCCATAAGCCGTGTAAAGGTTGTCTATGGTTGTCAAGTGACCTTTGCGAAATGTTTTTAAGCCCACGGTGTTGCAGACTGTGCTCTCAGACAGCCTTGAGCGGCATCTTGAGAACCTTTGATATTTTGTAGAGTTGACGAAAAGACATTCGCATTCCTGTCTCACTTTTTGATGGACTGCTGTATAAAATTTGCCACAAAAAAATTTGATCACGACAAGTACCCAATAGAAAGAGGATAAGACTTCTGTTTGATCAGTGAGCGAGTGAGTCAGTGAGCTAGCGAGTAAACTAAGACGCATCCATCTTTCGTTGCCCCTTACAGTCCGTCAAGGTAAGGGAGACAGTCACTACCAGACGTCTTCCAATAGAAAGCAGAGTTACCTACCTTGCATCATGAGCCCACTATCAAGCTCTAGCTCAATGCAGTCGTAAAGAGATGCTGAAGGTTGTCTAAACAGAAATGGGAGTGGGAGAGGTTTAAAATTTAATCTGTTATCTTAATAGTCGATACGCAGGTGCGTGTGCTTCGTGCGCGCGCGTGTGTATGTGTGTGTGCTTATTATGTATTGTGTATTACAAGTGTGTATTGTTGGTTTGTGTTTATGTGTGTATTATGTGTGTTATCAGTGTGTGTGTGTGTGTGTGTGTATAAAACATGTCTTTCGTTTTTGTATCATGTTTGAAGGGAGATGGGCTGTCAGTCTGCAACAACAAATAAAATTTAAGCTTACAGTGGCAACGAATATGGTGACCTAGATCGTTTGATCATTGACTGGCTTATCTTTTTCAAAATTTTCAGTAAAAACTGAAATCTTAAAATCCATTTCTCTAGCCATTCATAAATTAATTCACCCATCACCTCTAACTACACAGCTTGAAGATCTAGTAGTGCGCCACATGTTTAACTAACGTCGTGCTCAGTGCAAGATGCTATTTCCTAAAAGTCTAGGTAAATACCACCTTCCTTCCGTTTTCGAGATACACGCCTACAAACAGCAAAATACTGACAATATTGATTACGTCTAATTAACATTCTGGGCGCAACTCTCCTATTGGCCTAAACTTTAACAGTGTAACCTTATGTACAGTTCTAATCTCCGTGTTGTTGACCTCTTTCTGTGTCTATGGCGATGTCTGTAGGTGTGCATCGGAAGAACAAAAGAATAGTTGGGGGGGGGGGGGAACGGGATTTTCACAGATTGGGGAAACTAGTATCTTGCACCGTGCACTGCCTGATCATCATACAGCCCTTTAAAGTCGGTTGTTTGCACTGTACTTCCATTGTTTTACTTTAACCGCCACGCACGAGAGGGCAGGCGCACGAACATCTGCAGTGAGGCTGTCGACTGAAGCACGTCATCAGCACCCGCCTGTTGCAGTTGCTGACGTATAGACACGCCATCAGCAACAGCCCTACTGCACTTGTCGACAGAAGTGAAGCATCAACACCTCTCTCCAGCCTACAGCAGCTGCTGACGTAAGACAAACGTCAGCAACCGCCTTCTGCAGCTGCCTGCTGGCCGTCACGTGACCTGATCACGCGCACTGGAGGTTTGCTGCTGCAGCGCTCGTGACTACGTCACAGTAGCGCCGTTGCTAAGGAAGCATCGATCGATGGAGTTGTCTGCCTTACTATACTGTCGGCCGCCAGAAGTCGTTTGTTTGTCCAGCCTTCCTGCCTGCAGGTGAAGTCGCGTGCGTGCTGGTGAACTGATTGTGGCATGCTTTCGTAAAACTTGGCTTCACCCAGGCCTTCATTAAGTTGATGCTGGGAGGAGATTTACAGCAGATTAGCATGAAAGGCGACTCAGCGTTATCTTTGTTTTACTTACCCCTCACAACAACAAACATCTTCCGTTCATCAAAAGACGGTTGTATAAGCTGAATCTGATGCTGTCAATTTGCACACACATGATAAATAAATGGCAATAACAGATCACATGACGGTTCAGACATCCACTATAAGAATGCGTGCGCTCATAATGCAATGCATGTACCAGCAAAAAAAATAAAATAAAATAAAATAACAACAACAAAAAACAAGCATCATCATTTGTATAATATTTTGTACCATGTAATATATAAATATTTAACACAAGCTATCATTATCAAAACATTAATCTCGCTCTATCTCTCTATCTCTCACTCACACACAAAGCGAGAGAGAGAGAGATGGCCTACATTGTGTCGAACTCTGCTTAAGTTTCCAATAAAATAATGTGTAAGCAAATCCGAGAGATGGTATGTCCAAAGTCACTAATGGAGAACTTTTCCTACAAACGTAAAGCACCAGTCTGATCCCTACCATCAAGAAGCTAGAAGTATCCTTTTTTATGTTTGCTAAACCAAGGAAAATTCGGATCACAGAATTCCGGCAGTGAATCCACGAGTTCAAAGAGATTTCATTCACCATTCAAAACTCCCTCCATTGTGCAGATAATGAACGTAGAAATACTACCAACCCAAGAGAATTTTAGCTAATGCAGTACAATAAGAAATTGAGAGCATGGTTTAACCTGGAAAATCGTTTGGAATAAACAGTCAGTCGATAGCTGCTGAGATAGCTGTTGCGCTGCGTGGGTATCTAAGAAAGTAGTCAGAAAGGAATGAAGAAAAAGGAAATAAAAGAGGGAAGGGAAAAAAATTGCGTTTCAGTGCAACACTGTCAGGTAGCAGCACCTACTGTCTAGCAATACAAGTCACTGGCCCTTTAAATGTTTGCCTGTTGAGACCAGCTGTATCTAGTATTATCAGGTATCATACCCATAGACTGTTATTACATTTACTCTACTTGCTTGCTCTTGATACACCAGCAGTTTCCACTTCCATCACAGACACTTCATTTCTGAAGCTAATTATTTCACCTGCGCTCTCGCTCTCTCTTTCTCTCTGTTCTTGCTCGCTCTTAGTCCAACGTTGAAGCCTGGCCAAAAAAGCAAGCGTGAAATTAATTCACTTTAATTGCAGAAACACCTGTCAGAGAGGAGGCCAAATGCCTGATGTGTAAGTCAGACAAAATAAGACTTGCTTTCTTAGTCAGCCTGCAAATAAATAAATAAATAAATCCTGTTATAATTAAGTCATTCTTGCTCATTCAACAGTTATTCATTCTTTCTGTTGATCTTTAGATATTTCTGGCTTTTTTTTACTAGTATGTCAACAGTTTTGATTCATATCTTATGCTAAGCTTTCAGAATTCCACAAAATCTACTCCCTAGAGAAGGTCCGTGGGAATAAAAATGTGAGGATTTTCAAGGTTTCTTTGGTACCTTTTCTGTCCGACTAAAAAGAAACTTGAATCCCAGAATTTCTACAGCGAAAGCAGAAGTCTTGTCGTGCGAGAAACCCCTAGCGATGCCATGACAGCCATGGTTTACTACCGAGAACACGGATGGCAGTGCACTCCTCCTCCTCCTCCTCGTCTTCCTAGTGTAGCAGACGATACAGGAAGCAGAGATCTGATTAAACAAGACAGCCGCTAGCCTCGTTATCTGTAACTGCTGTAAGATGACACAAGCGCTGTGCATGCGGTAAAACGACCAATAAATTCCTTGAAATTCCCAAAGAGCTTTTGACGTAAATACTGAAACTCTAATAATAATAAAGAAGAGGAGGATAAAAAGGACATCCAGTCATTATCAGAAATAATGTCAGGTCACCCAGAAGCCATAGTTAGGAAACGAGGGTAAGTCGTATTTCCAGGGCACAATCGGGAACCGAAAGAAAAGCGTCTTGTTTTCGTAGTCACAATGCGATGCCCAGACCCCGAGGATAAAATGCTATGTTACTTAACTCCAAGGCATCTTAACCACTGTTTACAACTGCAGCTCCTGGGGTAAAACAATATCTGGAGTATGCGCATGCTGCTTTATAACTTCGGAAACAAGACGTTTATCCTTGAGTTTCCTATCTTCCCTCAGGGCAACGACTTACTCTCGCTTCATAACTATGGACCCTACATAAAATTGGGTCATAAAACGACCCCCCTCCCAAAAACAAAACAAAACAAAAAAACCTGGCCACCAAGCGTGGATGGAACAAGGGAGAAAATTTGCCCACCGGATTGCAGAATACCCGAGGGGACATCGTGGATGGCCTAAAAACCAAGTCTTCTACAGCCTGGCGGTTGTGGGCAATCAAGGCGAACAGTGGATGTCAAGCATGTACCCTTATTCTCTTCCCCGAAAATCGGCCTCTCGGGACAGTCCTCGTCTTAAAACTGTGCACCGGGCTTCTGGAAGGAAAGAAATGGAAAGAAAAAAACACGAACATAAAACAGCGAATTTTTTTTGGGGGGTATTCACTCGGCTGTTGGATGACAAACAGGGGAATGGGAATCTAAGACTTGGCCACCAAGAGAAGAGGTTTTGAAAACGTCAGCTCGCAAATAGCTTCCTGTTCTATTTCCTCCCATGTTATTCTTCCCTGAAAACTTTGCCTTCCATAAGGGATGGACCATGGAACGGACGAACGATCAAACAAACAGTCTAAGAAGTAAAAAGTAGCCTATATCCGAGCAGACTAATCTAGTCTTTAGTCCCAACCCAATTCAACTACGCGCACCGCCATAATAAGCTTAAGGAATAATCAAAACAATAAGCGGAGGTAAATTGTTGTGCAAAATCAAAAAGAATCCATGAAAAGAGGTGCAAAGAAGCATCGAGGGTGTAACCTGTGTGGTAGTAACGTTGGGACCGGGGAAACCACTCAAAGAAGAAGAAAAAAAAAAGACACCGAGGACACGAGAATGTGAAATCATTTACTGTTGGCATGAATTCCCTCCCTTACCCATAGCCGAGCATCTTCCTACGCCATTCTGTGTGTGTGTGTGTGTGTGTGTGTGTGTGTGTGTGTGTGTGTGTGTGTGTGTGTGTGTGTGTGTGTGTGTGTCCGTCCTGCAAAATGCATTGACACGTCCGCTCATGACAGTGAGGTGGCAAAACCAGCTCTTCTTCTTGGGGCGACGTAATCACGCGCAGGATGTCATGTGACGGTATCTGTACGCATCACGTGGTATTAATCGTTGCTGTCAGAAAGGCAACAAAGTCGATTCTCACAGACCGTCGATGCCTATGTACCTTGCTCAACAAGCCGCGCACAAAATGGGCAGTTTAATTTCTACTGAATGGAACAAAATGTTCTTGTTTTCCGTTTATAGTTTACACATTGTATTCCGGAGTACTCTCCCCTTTTTTTGTTGTGCGTCACAAAGGTTCGATTTGGATTTTCCTATCCTTGTTTTCTCCTTCTTTGACGTGTGTGTGTGTGTGTGTGTGTGTGTGTGTGTGTGTGTGTGTGTGCGTGTGTGTTTGCATGGGTTAAGGCAGAAATTAAATTTGCCTTTTCCATTTGCCAAAAAATAGAGTTCAACTCATTTTTTTGCCTGTTTATTTTTCCTTATATGCTTTTTTCAGCGTACAGCTTGAGCTTGGAGCACTTTGGTAGTCCATGTTTGGACTCGCCATCGAAGAATGACGATGGAATGAAAATTAAGCAAGACACTTCACACCTCGCCGCGCGGCACTCACCCGCTGGTATCGCTGGACCTGACTCTGGGGACCTGCTCCTGCCGCACCTCCCCGCTTGGCCCCCACTTCGCGGTTCACACCACGAGAGACCGCAGCTCAGTCGCTTCCACGGATGTAGGTCCCGATGCAAATTAAATCTCACTGATATCCTCACCCTCTGCTCCAATCAATTTCTTTCAGCAGTTTGCGCAGTAGGCATGCACTTCCGGTCTGTGATGAACCAATCAAGCTTGGCAGTCCTATACCTACCTGCAATCAGTTTTCTCTTTATTCGTATTTCTCAGCCAGTGCAAATGGTGATTAAACATCCCCCCCCACACACACACACACACACACTGCTCCCATTCACACCTCAATTAATTTGCACAGTGTTACTTCCTGATCAAATATCAGCCCCTTTATTAAAGTCGTCGCTTTTGGCATTTAACTGACATTTCATCAACCTCACCTTTGTCATCCTTTTTTCAGTCGTTTTTCATCTGTACGCATTTTCGTTTGTTGGTTTGCTAGGTATATCTTCAAAAATTGATCATGGCCGTTAAACTAGATTGAAACTCCCAGCCTGGTAGTGGTCAAGAGGTCACTGTATAGGTGACCTGTTGACCACATGAGGTCTGGCATCAACCAGCAGGCTTAATATCACATTTTATTTCTATTTGATTTAAGGTATTTTGCAAACTATTTGTAACTTCTGGAGTCGCCTCTGTAATGACCAGTAGAGATAATAGTCGGTATACAGAACATCTCTTGTAGTTTTTTCCCCCTCAAATTAAAAGTGGAAAGATTTATTCTGCTCACCCCGTTGCATAATATTCTTTCCTTGCTGTGTAGTCTATTTACTTTTCTCAGAGATTTTCTCGGAAATTAGTTTATCAGCCTGTGTTTAGGAAGAAGCAGACAGTCTGCACTATCTTCATGACAGACCGGTTTATCTGATGGAGAGAGAGAGAGAAGTTTAATAACCTTAAGGGTCATTTGGATGTTTATAGCACCATTCGCGGTCCATACACAATTATCAACTGACAATAAGCCTGCAGTATATTGCTGAGGCGGAGTTTCACTACAATGTGTCAACACTTGTGCAGCGGGTACACTTGCAGCCTGCCTGGCATCGACTATCCTCTAAGTCATCGCAATGCAGGCAGATGAGCCGAGGACAGCCGGTGAGAATCCTACTTCTCTGTCTCGTCATGTACTCATATGTGTCCTGTCCCTCTCGTTCCCTGCTTGTCCCTCAAAATTTGCATTCTTATTATGATTCACTTAATATAAATTTAAGTTGCTATGAAAAATTGCTTCTAGATTGAATTTCAAGTCCTGCCTACGGTTACATTCGCAGGACCGGAGCAAATTTCGCGGGCCTTATACGGTCCCCGGGTCGAACCTTCCCAACCCCTAGGGTAGAGGTTTTCTCTGTGCTTTTACTTAGCCCAGGCGACAATGTACAAGTCTCATTTTGGAGCAGTGAGTGCAGTTCATGCTCATAAAGTTTCACCTTCTCACACTATTAATACCCTCGTGAATGTCCCCGGCACAGTGCTAGTTCGTATCGAGAGGATTTGCTCGTATCTCGAGAACACGTCGGAAAAAGCGTTACTCAAGTTACCCGGGGAATCCCGTGTGAAAAAAAAAAGAAATAGCCCTCTCAAGGCTTTCTGGAAAAAAGCTCCAGAAAAACTTAGCGAAAGACGATGGATATAAATGTATCCATCTGACAGGTAAACTTGTTCAGTTTGCTGCCAGGATCCTGCTGTCATTTTGCAATTGTTCCGGATTCGCCAGAAAATGGGAGGATTACTGCCGGGCTGGATGTATCCCCATTTTTCATGAGCGCTGTAGACCGGGGGGTGGGTGGGGGACCCGGGGTGGGTGGGGGACCCCAGTTCGATCAAGAACCTATCTTGCGAAATTAACGCCGGAACACACATGCACCCGCAGACATGCAAGGGAGGTGGGCAGATTTATTGAGCAGCGATGGAGAACAGCAGTAATGTTCAAGTCCCACGCTGTTGCTGCGTAGGTGAAAATCTTTCGGTTCAGGATTCCAGGGATAACAGATGTCTTCAGCAGTTGTACACATAAACAAGTGTATTCGAGCTGAAAGTCTTTTGGCTTAGCTAGGCCAGGCTTTGCAATGTTGTGCAACTTCTGCTCTTTCTTTCTTTCTTTCTTTCTTTCCCTCTGCACCTACATCGTGTGTGCATATGTGCGTGCGTGCGTGTGAGTCGCGTCTTGTGTGTGTGTGTGTGTGTTCGTCTGTACAAACCACTATCATGAACAGAAGATAAGGAAATAAGTTTATATACACATAAATATTTACACAAACACAAATAGTTACACACAAACACACAGATAAACACAAATATCCTTGAAACATACGTCACGTGTGCACACACTCATACACAGAGAACACACAAGTACACAGAAATACAACATTCAAACACAAACACACAGATACACAAAAATATGTTGAAACATACGCGCGCGCGCACGCGCGCGCGCACACACACACACACACACACACACAGAACACACAAGTACTCAGAAATACAACACTCAAACACAAGCACACAGATAAACACAAATGTATACAAACACATACATGCACACAAGAGCACACAGATACACCCTAGTACACATAACCACAGACACAAACACACATACACAGACACATAAACACACAGCCTAGTATTTATGGTGGCCATCGCGAAAACGATGTGTGTGTGTGTGTGTGTGTGATTGTTGTGATAGAGTACTGAATGTAAGTGGGCAGACATTTTGCTTGTGTGGACATCGTGTGGGAGGCAGCAGGGGTGTGGGCTGGGTGGGTATAGATTACCTGAAGGAAAGCCAGAGACCGCCCACACTGTAATCGCCTAGCCTATTAGCGGTGCACCTTGTCATGAAAAACATAAGAAACAACTTCCACACCTGCAGGAAATGTCAGTCCGTAGGCGGCCATTGAACACAGTCGAGCGCGTTTCCCCGTGTGCGTGTACATGCTCCTTCATCCTAAGCAGTCAAAGGTGAAGGTAAAAAAGTCGTTTATGACTGTTGTGGGAGGGAGGTGTTGAAAACCTCCCTTTTCTTGGAGACAGCTTTCTTTTAGGGCGCTGTCATTCCTTCTCCCTCTCTGTCTTACTTTCCCCAGCCGTCAGGGACCCATTCCAGCTGAGTCAACCGGGTAAAGTTTGTTTGTTTTTTTTTGCATGACATGAGTATCGAACCGGCGCGCCTCGTGGTTTGGACGCCAGTGTTCTAACCACTCGGCTATGCGAGCGAAAGAAAGAAGAGCACAGCTGGCTCTGTCTACGTAAAGATGAAGTATGCGGACACTGATGGGCTCTATATTTAATATGTTTGTATGTATATATCACGACTGACCTTGTTCTGTTTTAATTGGTTAGCTCTGTGTGTAGAGGCTGATGACCGTTTAAAGATTCAAATCAGTTCAGTTCTTTCTCTCTGCTTCTCTGCTATTTCTCCTTTCCATCCTCCCTTTCTGTCTCTTGTCTTCCCTCTCTCTCTCTCTCACTCTTTCCTCTGCCTGTCTTTCCTCTTACTTTCACTCTCTTTTTCTGTCTTCTGTATCTTTCTTACCTTCCTTTGTGTGTGTCTCAGTTTCTCTCTCTTTCTTCTCTTCTATCTTTTTATCTATCCCACTCACCCACCCTCCCTTCTCTCTCTCTCTCTTCCCCCATTTGCATCAGGAGACTATAATCCTTAACCGCAGACATAAGGAAGTCTCTAATACGTGTATTGAAAAATCAAATTCTGCACAAAGCACACAGCTCCTCCACTCCTTCAGGTGCTTCGATCGTCGGCATTGTAGCCTTCAGCATTGTTTAGTCAGTGCTGTCTCTTCCTGTTAGCTCTGCAGGTATAGCCATTCGAACACGTCTTTCTGTATTTTTGCTTTCTAAAATGCGAAAATGCCACATTTCAATAAAAAAAAATTAAGAGGAAGTCTTTGTTTTAGACTTAGGTGGGCGGATACGTCATAAAGATGGTTGAACAGATACACTCTGCCCCTGCTTGTGAGTGAGCATTGAATCAACAGAGAGACAGAAGACTTTTGTGTCCTTCAACGATTGACGATAAATTATACTAGAAGACAAGAAGACACCAGCTCACTCTACCCACCACCTCCCCACATGTCCTTTCAATCAGCCACCCGCTCATTCACGCAGTCATAAATTAGCTATGACTGGTAATAGTACTCTTGCATTCGAGAAAACGCATAGGTTCCTTAAGCACCCGTTGTTTAACTTTTCCCAAAGAAAGAATTCATTTTTTTTTTAGTTGGGCAATCTCTTCGATCTCTCAGGTTACAAATAATTCGGTCATTATCATATCTGGTTTCAATTACATCGAACTTGTGTTTGTGTTAGCTGCTGCCCTGCAGTCAAGGAAGGAAAAACTTTTATTCACCCAACTCCGGCTTCACCACCACCACCACCACCACCACCACCACCACCACCACCATCATCATCATCATCATCATCATCATCATCATGACTGTCGGCGCCGACTCGGCGACACCCTTGTCGTCATCATCAACATTGTCTGTCTTGGTAAGCGTTTGCAGGGCTGGTTGTCGCCATGACACAAGGGCAGACTAAGGACACTGGACTACTTACAAACGAATTTTCAGCGCTAAGTACCAGAACGAGACTGGTGGTCGAATACGCTTCTGATTTCAGGGGAAAATATCTGCTGCGTCGTCGAAATGAATCATTTTTGTCAATTAGTCAGACCATGCGATGAACACTCGCGTCAGTGGTTAAAGCGGAAGTAGGGGTTTACACTGTTAGCCACTCAGTTACCTTTACCAAGTCATACGAATGTAAAGAGATAAGTGGAAACATCATTGTATAAACTGTCCCAACGGTATTTTTTTTATTATTAAAAAGGCAGGAGAAATGTTAGTACATTGTATTATCTGCTTTCCTGCCGACAGATCCCTAAAACTAAAAAAATCACAATTTGTGGTTTCAAGCGATTCAAAGAACTTCAAGCTGACAGTCAACTCAACAGTATACATTTTGTATTAGGATTCCAGATAAATGAGCTTGATTCCAACATTACATCGTGGATATGAAAGTCGGTGAAAACCTACAAGAGTCACCGCGACGAGCAAATCAGCTGCTTACAGTAAAAACTGTAACATCCTTGCCAGGCTGGGATGTGTGCTGCATACATGGATTCTGAAATACCAGTTGGCGGAAGAATCTTTATCAATGTAAAAATTAATTAGCACTGTTGCAAAATGTACTTTAAAAAAAAGTCCGCAAATTGTCAAAGTATACATATTTTTATTACAGGAACGAGTCCTTGCAGAACGAGAGGAGTGTGTAGAGTCTTGCTTGACTATTTCCATCAAATTTTACAGTCATCTGCTTCCTGTATATACAGAGAAAGATTTTTTTAATTGGTGTTTTACGCCGAGCCAGCAGGTAAGGCTATATCACGGCAAGGCAGCCAGCCCTGTAAACAAATGCCACATGCAGAGAAAGAACGCCGTGCCCGAGACGAGAACTGAACCCAGGACAACCAACCCTCACTGTATTGGTGACAGGCGCTAACCGTTGCGCCACAGGACCGCTTACAGAGAAAAATAAAAAATTCTTTGAGTACAATGGTCGGGGATACCAGCCTTCTCTCTCTCTCTCTCTTATACTTTCCATCCATAAAATGGATCCTTCTTTCCTGAGCAGGCACGTGGTCGGACAGGTGTACCTGATGTGTCACACTGCACTGCTATTGCTATTTCACGGCAGCCTGCTCACCCAGTGCTCAACCTGTCGTTGAGAACCTGATGGAGTCAGAGTTGATAGCGTCGGTGATTTTGCACGTGACTCAGCCACAGCAAAGCAATTTCTACTTCACAGGAAACACACACAGACAATATGTCTGAAATACCAAACTGGTCTTCACAATCAGTGTTTCGGTACTTTTAATGGCATTCGGCAGCGTGTGACAGAGACAACACCAAACTTTGAAAACCCAGTGAAAATATTCCAGGGATCTATAGACTAGTGAATTCACATGTATTATACATATTCAAGAGTTTCTGTGAACTCGTCAGGCTCGATGAAAGAAATATGTTTGTAATGGCACCAAATAATTGTAAGTGAGGGGCTTATTTGTTGAAGTTTACAGTATAAGTGGTGAGCGTGTCTATAGGGCTTGGAGAATATGTACTCTCAAAGTGTACAGAGTGAGAACATTTATCTGTATTCTCTCTCGCTCCCATGCTTCAAGCATGTGTCCTGAGAAAAAACACCTAATAGAAAAATTTGATTTCGTTGTCTATTTTCGTTTAAGAATGTGTAACTGCAAAAGACAAAATCCCCAAAGTTTTTTTTTTTAACAAAATTTCTTGGGAGAATATGGGTTAAAATATTTCGATTTCAAAATGTTGCTCTTCCGTGGGAAGGTATTTCGAAAAAGCAAGAGGAGTGGTAGACAGCTGTTATTTATGTTTTATCCTGGTCAGACAAAGAGCTTTAAATGCCGCGATCAAAGCATTTTGAATAAAATGGCATGAAAAGGTAATGATAATATTGTTAACCCACTTACTCACCTCTTACTCACCACATACTCACCTCTTACTCACATCCTCTTTCATGTGGACGCTTACTTTGCAAAGGGTTTTTAGAAATGTTGCATTTTTATATTCGCGGACATACGGACAACATAAACTTAAATACCATTAACCACTTTTTGATGTTTTATTATTTTAATTATCTGATCTCCGCTTTTTAAAATCTCAGTCCATATGTACAGGCCATGATCAATACAGCGACACTTGCTTTCAGCTCCCCATCTCCCTCCCACCAACACAGGCGATTTCAGATGTTTCTTAGGCTAAAGTTTTTAATCAAGAATAGGAAATGTCTGTGTTAAATTGTATCGAGATTCCATTTTAGCTTGGATTTGTTGCTTCCTTGTATATTAAGTCATGCATCTTAGTTTAAATATATTTTATGTTTGATTCTTCATTCGCTTTTTCTTCTTGAATGAGTCCTTCTGGAAAAGATACAGGACTTATCCCTGGGAGCATGACAGCTAGATGGAATCCCCTGAAAACAAATTGTAATTGCCAAAACAGCAAGATCTGAACATGAAAGTGTAGTTTAAAACACATTCTTTAAGATCTTACTGTATTATCAGTTCGAGCCTCAAGAACACAACACCACACCAACACAACACCACCGCCACAACTTTATTATGAAAGAAAAGACGACTTCATTTGTCACCAGAAGCGGACTTTTCGCAAAGTTCTGTTTTTCTAAAGAACAAAAAGAAGAAGAATCGCAATGTTAGCAGCAACTGTCTCCTCAAAGTCCGGCCAGAAATTAAAAAAAACCTGTTCAATAATTCTATTGCACGAATGATGGCTGAGTGTTTAAAGCGACGAGTTTCGAAAAGACGGATGGAAGTAAAAGAGAAGCTTTAAAACGAGGTTTGCAGCATCAGCTGCTTCTTTTGTAACTGTTTGAAATCATTTAGTGCGCCTGCGTAAAAAGATGATTAGAGGGTTCAGTCCGTGTAAAAGATTTAGTGTACATATTAGTGTGTGCGTGTTTGTTTGTGTGTGTGTGTGAGAGAGAGACGATCAGTCCGACTAAAAGATTTAGTGTGCGTAATATGTGTGTATGTGTGTGTGAGTGAGTGCATTTTCGTGTGTGTTTGTTTATGTTTGTGTGTGCTTGTGTGTGTGAGAGAGAGAGAAAGAGAGAGAGATGTTCAGTTTGAACATCATGGGTATCTTCTCTCGCATCCATAATTCTGTTGTGTACTGAAGTAGTAATCGGCCATGGTTACGTACGAACGAGAGTGGAAAGAGAGAGAGAGACAGATGCTGAAAAACGAAGAGTCTCCTTCAGGGGAATAACTGTAAACTGTGAACACATCGCGAGACTTGACAACCATTTGTCAGACTACGGGTTGTTAAAAGACTTTCACGCCTTTCTTACGAGCATGGAAATCCTTTCCTCGCCAAGGAGCTAACGATCTCCACCAAAGCCTGTGCCTACATCTGCCATGTGTCGCAGCCGCATCACCGCACTCAGCATCTGTCTCTTTCTCTCTTATTTGCTCGCTCACTCGCTTCACAACTACGGCGCAAGCGTCTTGCCGATGGCAGGAAACAAAATACTTGAACATATATAAGCACAAGGAGAGAACGTCAGGTCAATCAATAGTTCACAAGACATGCGCACAGAGGCCTGGATACTTGAGCCGGCAAAGCGCGATGTCCCTACTTCCAAGGATTCTCCTCCGAAGAAAAACTACCGCATTAAAACTGTTCTCATTGAAAGAAACAGAAGACAGGGTAGTGCTGCCAGCGAAGGGTTGGGAAGGTGGAAGGAAGAACAATGAGTTTTGCGATGAAAGTTGGATAAAAGAGAAGAACATTAATGTCGCCGACGCCTGGTTGGCCACAGATAAGCGACAAGAGGATCGGAAAAGGTTTCTATCCATTGCAACAGCTGTCAATGGCGAGCTGTGCAGGCTATAAGAGCAGTCGTTAAAACACTTCAACTCTCTCTTTCCATCGCCGTAATTGACATCAGTAGGATTTCTTGCACAACACTACTCAACGATGCTAACCTCCCGCCAGAGCATCGGTCTTTGACGAACCAGCAACTTCTGTCCATCCAGGCTTCTGCAGAGAAACCAACCTTCACGTATTAGGGCATCCAGGAAGTAGTGAAGAGGACTTTTATGCCTCTGCACCAGTTTCATAATGTTGTATTTGCGGTTATCACATGCTAATGACTCAGAAGCCAGGCTTAGAATTTTTTAAAGAAAACGGTAATATTTGAGATTATGATAATCACTCTGTTTATTATTAGAGGGTCATTGAAAACGAGACAGTAATGTCTCATTCATTCATTTGTTTATTTTTTTTTTTGTTGTCTTCCTTTCTTTCACCTAGATTTGAAGTTATTGCGGGAGATTTCTTCGGCATGTTTATTATGTGAGCAACTATCCGGCCTGATTGTCTTTGCCAGGGTTGACTTCGGTCGTAAACTCTTCCTAGTGTTGATGTTGTTGTCAGCTTTCGATCTGTCGCTTCATTTGAGTTTAGCTTTTTCTTGCCAGGCGCCGGCGTTGCGAAATAATGAAACACGTGTACCCTTGATATTATTTCTCCTTTTTTGGAGATGCATGTACGACAACGGGTACACGATGTTTGAAGCAAAGAAGCCACGTGACTCGTTCTCTCTCTCTCTCTCTCTAATCAGTGTCGTCTGGAATTATGATGTTGTCCACGTTTCCTCTTCGCCATAAAGGTACCTCGCAATTTTCTCTGCGTCGTTTTTTTTTTCATTATGGCCGCCTGTAGCATCTCAGAACTGAGAAAAATAAATGTAGGACGTGCACACTCTTCATCACCTTTCAACATATCACTGAGCCGTAAATTCACAATCGAAACTCCTACCAAATTCAGTGAAAATCAGACAAACTGTGTGGATTTGGTTTCAACCACCACCATCCTGCCAACACCTCCCCTCACACACACACAAACACCCGCACACAAAAAAAAAAATCATCGCCACACTCTGATGCTTTCATAACAATCGTCCTCTTTATTAATGTTTTGCTATGTAGGCGGGTGGTTGTCACGTGTGTGCGATATACCTGTGCGAGTCGGCGTGTACCTGCGGGGAAAGCGAGACACTTGTGGTACAACAACAATACAAAGGGGTGGGTGGGGGAAGGTAGGGGAGGGAAAATGTCGCAGTTGTCATCGACCGTAAGCAGAGGTAGAGAGAACTGCACCCTGCCAGCAGACGGCGAGATGAAAGTAGAGCCAGCGCCTGATGACTCATCGGAGGCGACGCCAAACGACAGTTATTTCTGTCTCCTCACTTGCTGCACCTGCGTAGGTAAGATAACACAAAAAGGTGAGTAGAGTGGGAAAGGGGAGGGGGGAATCAAAGGGGACAGATGCAGCCGCGCACACACACGTACGCGCAGCGCTGCACGTTGACAAAGGGAGGCAATGCATGCTCGTTACCGTGCGCGCTCATGCGTGCCGGCTGTTGACACTCAGTAGCTTCCTTTAACCCCTTCTTGTTTAAGTCGAAGTCTGCTCGCTGGTTTCTTTTTTTTTTATTATTTCTGTTCCTGTTGTGTGCCTTCTTTGCAATCAGAATCAGTTCTGTTCGTTACTAGAAAGCCTTGTTTCTTGCTTACTATCACGAGATGAAAATGATTAGAATTCACTTCGGCGACATCTTAGTACAGACAACACAAAACTATTTGTTACTTTGTGTCTTCCTTCCCAACTTGATTACAGGAGAATAATTCATTTCTTGCTGGTTGTTCTGACTCTTACCATTTTGAGAAAGAGATAGAGAATGATTGTGAATACTTGATATGGGAGTGTACTGTTTATGTAATTATTATTTTATTCAATGCCCCGAAAAGGTGCGAAAAAAAAACTTTTTAATTTTGAATCCAAAGGGCATCAGATACTGAACGAAGTGTGTGGGATGGTGAGGCAGGAAGAAAGGTAATAAGGAAGATAAAGATTAAGTCATTTGTAGCAAACGCAGTCCAGTTTATAAACCTCTCTCTCTCTCTCTGCTGTACGAGGCCTCTTTATTCAAATGCCACACGTATGATTATTACTCATTATATGTTCATATGCCGCAGCTTTTGAAATTCTCCTTTTTTCGTATGAAACATTCGTCGACTACCCCGTTTTTCAAATTATTAACAAAAGACGCACTTCTTGCTGTTTTCATTTAACTCTCGCCTGTTGGTTCTTCGTGTGACTATACGGGGGGTTTAAACCTCAGGTTAGAAACTTTATAAATCATCATCATCATCATCATCATCATCATCATCATCATCATCAGCAGCAGCAGCAGCAGCAGCAGCAGCAGCAGCAGCCAGGCAGCCCTCATCAGCATCAGAATCTGCATGAACAACAGATCAGCAGCACATGAAATGAAAGCCCTGCCCTTCTTCCTCTGCAAATCCATTTATGGTAAAGAATTCGGTCACATGTCTGTAATCGCCTGTTAGGCCCCAGGAGAAATACTTCCCGTGTTTTAAATAAACCACATAGTTGTGAAATGCGTGGCAGCAATAACGTGGTTTAGTCCTAATCCATAATCTGTCAATCACTGATGCCGAAATCATAATAAAAGTAATAAATATACAAACCCTAAATATGAGGCAGCTGAACAAATACAATGACCATTTCAGCTGCTGCATTCGGAGGATAACAAACTGTTGCAGAAACGACATGACGGGGAAGAGGTGAACTTCTAAAACGAACATCTGTTCGACGGAAGAAGACGGGTGGCTGGTTGATGATTTTACGGAGTCAGTAATCCATGCGAGCACTTGTCATCGTGTAAACTGCCGCTGTCCAGCAAGTTAAAACATCCCTTGAGCGTGCAGGTACAAAAAAGCAACGTGCACTTCACACCCAAACCTCTTCTCTCAAAAAAAAAAAGTGCGATTAGCATGCGCTAGCATGCACTGGGATCACCACCCAGTCACCCCCCCCCCTCTCTCTCCTCGGGGGAGTTTTCGTGAGCAGGCACGCAATGGAGTGGTGCCTAGTCGCGCTAGTCTAGCAGTCTGCTAATACTGCTAATGCTGCTAATATTTTATAGCCATTTAACCTGACTGCTGGGCGCGGGTATTCAGGGGCCGCAACTGTGCACCCAGGTTGCAATTGTGGACTGTGCGCCGCGAATCTCGCAGGCGGAACCGCGGACGGCTGAGCCGCTTCCGAGTAGGGGTGGGTAGTCTCCCTTGCAGGCCGCATCTTGAGTGACGCGCGAGAAGATGGCGGACTTCCGCTTGGCCCGAACTTGCGATTGGACACACGCTGTTGCCCACGCTGCGTGTACAGCAATCATTTTGCATTCTTATTCAAGAGAAGTCGATGATCTGCTCCAAAGAAGAAGCCTAGAAGAGTTAATTTTTTTTATTAAAAAGAAATAGCTCAACAAAATCCTTCTGTGATTGGAAGTTGCACGACTCTATCAATCCGTCCTCTCTGCATCTTCTGATCAGCGAGATAGCAAGTCAGTCGATGTCTTTTCTCTCTCCTCACAGCTTCACCCTACCCTCCAACCCTCAGTTCATTTCCTCTGTCTATCCCCTCTGTGATTCCGTGATCAGCTATCCTCAACATTCTTTTCTTCCTGTACTCGGTGCAAACTCGGTAATCAGCTATCCTTAACACTATTATTTGTGTGCCTGTTTGCTTGTTTATTTTTCTTTTTAATTAAAGTGTGTTTAAGGATAATACTTAATCAAAGATGTATGGTAAGACAAGCTATTATTACTTGTTTTTCATTTTTTAAATATTTGTAGCCAATAATCTATGCTCAAAATATATTTGTATTTAATTTTTTGGATTTTACTTATGTCAAGAAATATCTTTTTAAAGTTTAATTCCCATTGCAGTCTTTTATTCTAGGGCTATGTTAATTTATCCGACGATGGTCACTGTATTTCACTTTTCTAATCCATGAAATTTTTAAGGCCCAAATCAAAGATGTAACGACAGTTAGAACTCGAATTTCAACTGATTTTGTTTAGACTTTGGTTTTCTACAAAATACAGATTTAATATTGTAATTTTTAATTAAGGAATCAACAGCAACCAGAGCGATGTGAACATTTGAATGCAGCTATTCTACCAATAGGAGTCAAAATCTTTTGAAGCCATATTTTTTAGACATATAGAATTGTTTCACAGTTTTCATAATTTTTTATGCAAGTCTTTTACGTTGTTTATTACCCACATTCCAAGTATTGTAAAAGTTAGAAGGTTCCATTTAAGTTTGAGTTCAGGCATAAATTTTATCGAACTATTCTTGGGAGTAGTTCCCAATAAAATAATAGTTTTATTTTTTCTTAAATAAATCTGTTCACCTTTTAAAAAGATTTGGATAATATCATCGAACTGTAAAATTGTATGCTCCACATTATCAATTTCAATTCCAGCTATGCTTATATGACCAAACATCATTATTCCAAGAATTCCATCACAGAGCACAGAGGAGGAATCAGTAAGGCACTGGATTCTCCTGTCTACTTTCCCTGTTAATAGGAAAACACTAGGTGACTTTGCTATTTATTGTAACTAGTGACAATATTTAATTCATTAAAGTATTTACAGTCCAGATACAAATACTTTTAGCAATTTATTCATAAATGTCGATCAACTCAATCGAATGCCTTTTCAAATTAAGAGATAATAGCAAGCATGTGTTTTTAACTGACGTTTAAGTAGTCTATCATATCGTAAATCTAATATTGTCACCAAGCTATATGTATTATATATTACAAAGCCTGTCTGATCTGAATGTATTCTATTTAGTAAGATATTTTATGCGTTTAGAAATGCATCATGATCAAAAGTGTTATTTGTCGCGAGTTTCCAGGTATCCTTTTGGTTGATCTCCTTTTGATATAATCCTACAAATAATACCACTTTCTTTATCAGGGGACATTTAACTCTAATAAACTCTCCTTCGTTTATAATTCTTTCAAAAAAATTACCAAGGTATTTTTTTAAAATTGGGCAGGACATATGTCTGCCTTTGGCTGTCTGTGGGTAGGGTTTCTCAAATTAATAAAAGCGTTTGTTGCCTCTTCTAAGTTAATTTCTCCTTCAAGTTTCTCAGCATCTTGTGTATTGACAGTTGGTGTCTCACTTATCTCTGTATCCGTCACTTGTTTGGACTTATAAAACTGTCACAATATAGCTCCATTTTATGTTTGATTTTTGCGTCTCAAGTAATTATAGAGCCATCATCTTGTACCAGTGTAGCAATGTATCTTTTTACATAGTCCCTATTTTATAATCTTCAAAAAATACTTTCAAAGCCCAGCTGTAGCTCTTATCAGATTGGTCGTCGAAGAAAACATATGATACATAATAAAGACGGGTGTTGATTTGAATCTCTGAAACGTCAGCAATAATAACTACTCTACACGTAGTGACCACGACTTGTAGCAGCACTTCTACATATCGCGTGTGTAGCGGTCCGCCTGGTCTTTTCAAAACCGATGACGTGAAGCGCACGTTTCCATGGCGCCACCCGTACCCGTACCCGGCGCGATAGCGCTAAATCTCACTCTCTTTTGCCCTCCTGGCTTAAGTCCGGGTCTTAAAGGAAAGCCCTATGGTGGCCAAAAAAAAAAAAAATAAATAAAATAAAACATGTTGAGTGTTGACCAAGTGTTTCGTCTGCGCTGACGTCGTACTGAAAAGTGACTGGGAAGTTGCTCCATTAACTTCTCTCTCTCTCACACATATATATATATATATACACGCACACACACACACACACACACACACACACACACACACACGCACGCACGCACATGACAGTTTCACGACGTCAGCGGACGAGCACACACAACCAGCATCTTTCAACCAATCATCAACTCTCCAGAAAGAACAAGAGGAAGACTGTACCTAACCTGACTAGTGACTAGCCCCTATAGCTCCGCCCACAAGTGGTGCGATGGAGATACTCAAACTTTTTTAATGATATGCGGCGTGGTGGAGAAGAAAGACTAATTAGTCCCGTTGCCCAGGTGTGACCAGCACTCGAATGTTTTCTTTCTGTGCTGTCACCAGACGCCAACATCATACCAGGACCCACCGCTGTTCACGCTTGGCTTTCTCTTTCTACTGAAGACCGTCTGGCTTATATGATGCTTTTCTAAACTCCTGTACACAAGGACCTTTTAATTACTTAAGTGATCTCTGACTGACAATTTCAGTCTAGACTTTAACTGTGGGGAATTTCCCTGTTCCACTCCAAGGCCAATGCGGGGGGGGGGACCCCTTATCTACTACGACTGTGCAGTAAATGTTCTTCTGACCCCGTCAATGTTACCCGTGGATTGTCTGTGATTCTCCTTGTGATAAATTCTATTACCGGAGTTACTATGGAGTTATTAGCATTTCATGAGGAAAGTCTTGGCCAGTTTTCACAATGGTCTTAGTTAAGGCGGATCTAGATTTACTGGAGTGCTGTAACTGTATACCTAACCTCGAACTGATTTTCTTGGATGTATCAGACATCTGTACAGAAACAATGAACAGTTGTATGACTGGGTAGACTGTGTGCTGCATGAACAGGAATTAGAAATGTAAGGGTACAGGTCAGGCTCATAAATATGCACAACACTTTCTATAAGTCTGGAAACTCGCGCGTCTCCAGAGACTTGTTATCAGATTTAGAATGGATACCATCAACACTGGCTGACAACAATTCGGTTTTAAAACTGGGCCAGGCCTAGTTCCTACTGTTTGCCAGCGAGTGCAAGTTCGCTAGCTTTTTTGTTTTTTTTGTTTTTTTTAGACTGTTTTCGTGGAATGGAAAGGTATTCTCATCTGCTAAAATTCTTTAGCCTTTCTCTTAAGTCCGCACATTGCTAGAGGACTGAGTACGACCTCTGCTGCTCTGCACGTGATGTATTGAGCTGTGGACTAGAGCATGTTGACATAATGTCATGGGGTCCCTAGCTGACTGGCCATTCGGTTGGCTGCGATTAGTTAGTAGGTTTGCTGGACATATATCCGGTATTTAGTCGATCAACTGCATTGGCTTAAGTCACTGGGTTCTAAAACAAACTTTACTTGCAGCCATCAACTTATGTTATTACAGATAATGGATTAATACAGTCTGCCGATTCCACCAATTGACCCACAGTGGCCTGAATTCATCTTGTGCTGAGCTTCCACCAAGCAACAGGTTTAACCTGAAAGTGTCACTGCCGTACAGCAAGTATTTATGCAAAGATCAAGAAAAAAACGTGAAAAAAATGTTCACGCGATTTGTTATTTAAAAGTCTAATTGAGATTAAACGTTTTTTTTTCAAACCATTGTTTGGAGCGCTGATCAAGGTCTCAGGAAGACCTCTTCAAAACCTCTCTGTTCTGGAGATTGGTAATGTTTCTAGGTTCCTATCACAAAATAATGTCAATGGCCTGGCGTCACAATTGTCCGCAGATGCGCGTAATTATCAATACAGCCCTCACCCCCCCCCCCACTGGCTGCAACGAGAGACAGTCACTGACGCGAGGGCTTCGGCTTCTTTCTGTGCCTGAGGATTTTTGGCTTCTATCTCCAAATTACAGTAGGTTTTTCTATTTTCTTTTTGTTTTCCTTAGATCTGGGGAAACATTATCTCTCCTTTTTGTAATGAGTATAGCCCCAAGGGTATGAAAAAAACATTGCTTTCTAGTAAACCTTTAAATATAATGAACCTGCCCGCTCTGTTTCAACAAAGGAACGTTTTGAGTGTGTCTGGCTTATGTTAAAGCGATTGTAGAATGAGTTTGGACACTCCATCGATTCAAGCGACACGCAAAACGTGGAGAAAGTTTCTGAAGTTTTCTCTTCGTCTCTAGTGTCTGCTGTTCTTTGTGTCTGTGTCTCAGTGTGTCCTCCTCGAGCGCCCTTTCTGTCTGAGCCGCCTCTCTGCCTGACTATTTGTCTTGGTTGCGATGTTTGTTTGTTTGTTTATGCATATAAACTTGGTATCACTCACACACACACACACACACACTTGTCTGTAGCCTCAGTTCTGTACCATCCTTGACCTAAGCTCGCAACTTATTCCCAATTTTTATTCCTGGCAAACAATTTACCTCCGAAGTGTGGTGCACCTGTGACCACATGCTGTCGGGGAGGGCGACTAGTTTGGGTCACGTGCACTAAAGTAATTCTACAGTGGTGGTCTGCATATGCGTATGCGTATGTGTATGTGTGCATATATATTTGACGCGTCTATACATGTTTTTGTGTCTGCGCGTATAACATGACATTCATTTCTATATATATATATATACGGATGCATATACTGTACGTGTATATATTATCTGTGTGTGTGTGTGTGTGTGTGTGTGTGTGTGTGTCCCTCATCGTCCAGTATGCTTGCAGCTCATCCCGCTGAGTTCAATCCATTGTTGCCATTATCGATTTTGCAGAATACTCATTAATCACACCCTCGATCTCAACCACACACGGGTGTTATACAAAGTCTCTAGTTTAAGTGCAATCCCATTTCTTTCGACTGTGATTGATATTTATTAAGAGCTGTCCTCCTGGGTACTTTGATGTGTAAAGAGCATTTAGCTAGCCCACAAGATCAGGCAACGGCGCTGTAGAAGTGAGCTTTATTATTATTATTCTTGTCTATTATGTTATTCTATCCTGTCCCTTCGTCTAAAATTTCTTAAGTATTGGTTTCATTTATTTTCTTCCTTCATTTTGTTTTCACAGGTCGGGTGTGCTAAACTGATGAAATTATGATTACTTTTGTTGAGGAAAAGCACAGAAGGACGTTACATAAGACCGCTGACATGTTCGAGAGCTTCATGTCTATGATAGTTAGAGACCATACTTGACCCCGTCGCCGAAAATGAATCTTGGAATACAAAATGCAGGTAAGAACTTATCAACAGAACAAAGCTTTTTACTCAGATTTAGGAGAATTAGTATCTTTATAAATTTTGCACAAATATTTAAAGTGCGACCCTTGTGTGTACGATAATGTAAAGCAAGTGTGTTTAAGGTCTAGTAGGGTGGATTTTGATTTTGAATTGATTGGATAAATCTCAGTACAAATTACCATTTCCCAAAATCTGTGTAATTACCCTCACTACTTCTGATTGTCGAGACACATTCCTACAAGCATCAAAATCACAGAAAGAGTTCAAACACATCTGTACACAGATACGTCTATGCATGGTCGTTCTCAGTTGGTGGAGCGATTTGTCTGGTTGATTGCAATGGTGAACAAGACTCTAGCCTGTTAAACAGTTTGCCGATCCTTCACGCGTCGGCGCTAACTTCTTAGAGGAACAAGTGGCGTTTAGCCACACGAGAGTGAGCAATGACATGTCTGTGAACAATAACATGTCTGTAATGCCCTGGCTCGATCTATAAGGTCTGTGATACCCGTAATCTTCTGTGATGCAACCCGAATTCGAGCAATACCAGGTCTGTGAGCTACCCCTCACATCCTCACTTTGAAATCGGTCCACTTTTGAGATGGAAATATCTCCTGCTACTGCTCCCAAAACAAGGTAAAAAAAAAAAGGCCCCACCACCTAGTGGATGCTGCCGATAGACAACAGTCCGTGGCGGAGCTTGAAGAAGAAATTGGCGCCGCCAAGCGGATGAAGCCCTCAGAAAATTCATTATGAAGCTTTCGAAGTATCATTGCACGACCAACGCGCATTCGTTTTGACCTGGAGAACCTTTGGGATCTTAAGCTTCAGGGGCAAGTCGGAGGGAAGTTCGCCGCCCTGAATCTTATCGACTGTGATGTTGACACCTGTTGGTCCACATCAAATAGGTGTTCTTGACTTCGGCAGAAAAGTTTCTCGGACGTCCTAGAGCGTAAAAAAAGCCCTTTGTCACGCAGGAAGTTCTCGACCTTTGCGACCGCCGCAAGGCACTGAAGAGTGAAAAGCTGAATATCCCTGAGGCAGCGGATCGAGGAGAGATGCGGTAAGATCGATGATGATTTGCCCTGGGGCGACAACCGGTAGGCTTTCCGCCTGCTCAAGAACCTCACCAATATGAGCCAGCAGAAATCGTCCGCGATCCAAAACAGCGTACTGAGCTTGTTCAATGTGGAGGAAGGTCTGGTACACACCATCAAGGCACGGCAGCTCTAGAAGCTCGGTGCTCTTTAATAATCAAGTGGGAAACGACGGTGTGTGTACGCCAAGGACGAACACTTTCCCTAGTGCTGTTCAACATCTACCTGGAGGAAATCATGTGCAATATGCTCCAGGGCTACCACACCTCCGTGTCGATCGGAAGGAGGACACTCAGTAACCTCCACTTTGGTGACGACACTGATCTCATGGCGGGCAGCAACAGCGAGTTACAAACCCTCACAGACAAACTCGCAACTGGGCACGGGATGGAGATCAGCACAGAGAAAAGTAAGGGGATAGAATGGCAGATATTCAAATGAATGAGGAACAACTGGAGGAGGTTCAGTTCTTTAGGTACTGGATCTCCTACAGAGAGCAAAGACGAGCGACTTCGTACGCTGCCTAGTCACCTGCCTGGTGGGTGCACAGGAGTCTCTCCTCGCTCTCGTCACGCGGCAGAAACTAAAGTAGTTCGGTCCTGTTGTCCGACATGACACCTTGCCTACGACGGTTCTCCAAGGATACATTGAAGGCAGTCGATGACGAGGTGAACATAAAGGCTGGGTGGCCAATGTGAAGGAGTCGACAGGCTGTTCACTGGGGACTTTCTCAAGCGGGCGAAAGACCAGCCCTGCTTGAGTGAGTTGATCTCTGCTGCGCTTCATCGAAATTCTCATATGACTGGTATGACAATGAACAACTTTATTTGTCCCAGTGGGCAATTTGTGGGTGCTCGTCAAAAAGTCTCAACCAGTTTTGGGATGAACTGAACACTTAATTAACATATGGTCTTAGTTCTCCCGTTGGCTGTTGTCTTAAGAAGGTTAATGACTCCATGTACAATGATGTGTATGTGTTGTTGATCTCTTTCTAAACGTAGTGATGATTGCAAGCGTGTGTGTAGAGTTGTTTGTAGAAATACAAAGATGGTATTCATAAACATTTTAGGAAACAGTATCTTGCACCGAGATTTACTGAGTTAAGAGAACAAAATCTCTTCACTGGAACTTTAAGGGCGTGGACTTCATCCTGCTAACCTGATGACAAACTTATCTCAGTTTGTCTCTGAGTGCCTGTCATAACAACAGCAAACACCGTAACAAGCTAATGCAATAAACTTGGAAATCCATTTATCTTGTTTTTCACATTTGAAGAGTTCGCAACATCGTTACGGGAGGGTGTGTGCGTGTGCGTGTGCGTGTGTGTGTGTGTGTGTGGTTTGGAGGGAGGGAGGAGGGAGAACAGTCATTTCTGATTCGCCATCACGAATTTATCGACAAGCAGTGAGAGCAAACATGCCGACTGAGCGAAAAATTCCTCTCCTCCACTGTGGCCCAAAGCTACATTCACAAGCGGGACTTTATGATACACTACTGGGCGCAACGAATAAGGGGTCGAGATGACGCCCAATTACATTCGGTTTTTTCTCTTTTCTTGCTCATCCTCCGGCCGACCGCAAAAGCCAGCCGACAGTTGCAGCTGCCAGACTTTAGAAGCGAGCAAGCGAGAGGGACAAAGAAGAGAAAGAGACTAGTTCCCGAATAGCTACGCCAAACGCAAGAAACCGCATGAAGCTCTCGTCTGCAGTGACCACCCGCTCCCTTCCACCAGATGCTTCACTTGCAGCCCTAAAATCCCATGGCGATTGTTCTGGCAAGGAGGCGCTATGCACGAGCATACTCTTCGCATTCCCATTAGATCGTGCGCCCCCCACACATCCAAACCTCCATCTCCTCGTCGATTAGACGGGTGATAGAGAGGCACAAGGGAGATGGAAATACGACCCAGTCGCAATGTGCGGATTGAGGGGTGGGAGTAAGAGGCTATTTCATGCATGTCAAGGACGGAATCTAGTGTGCATACACTGTGTGTGGAATTTTCTACAGGAAAGATCCTAATCCAAGGAAATGAGCAGCTGTGATGGGGATGAATTTTTGTTCCTCTTCACTTTCCTAAAGGTTTTCGTTTTATGTTCTTCTTGACTGTAATGTCCGTCTCCATCACATGGCTTTATTCCTTATTGGACCATCCCTCTGTCTGCAAACCTCACTTTCGTGTGGGGAAATGCGCTACATCATCATCATCATCATCATCATCATCATCATCATCATCATCATCATCATCATCATCATCATCATCATCATCATCATCATCATCATCATCACCCAAATATCTGGCCAGAAAACTCCTCACGTACTTTCTACTTCTGAGCACAATACTTCCTGAATGTTGACTACACACACATCTTAAATAAAAAACTTAATCGAGGAAACCAAGCATGAACCATTAAAAAAAAAATCAAACGATATAAATTACTCTGCAAGTGACGAGTTAGGAGGTGGTTGTGCACTGGGAGCGGGGCAGAATACTTCACCCACATCATCAGCACAGCAAGTGCATCTGCAACACCAGAGTGACAAGTGCTGTGTGTTTTATGCCGAAGGTGCGAATGAGCTGCTTCAGACAGCGGACCTTTTATCACGAGGAGCAGTCTCTAATATCACATGGGAAGTGTGTGCAGCCACACGCAAGCAAGGAGCGAGCCAGAACATGAACTGTAGGTGATGTGGACGCAAAAGAAGCGGAAACCCAGCTGAAAATACAGCGATGCTTGCAATCTGGGGGTGCTGTGTGCATGGGAGAGAAAACCCGCTGTAAAAAGTGAGGTACTTTATGATTTGTCCTGCTTTTTTACGATTTTCCTGGCCTTCTTGCTTCGATGCCAGCTGATGCCTTACAAACGAAGGTTCGAGCTCAGCTTGTAGCCAGGGAGGCAAGGACAGGCAGAGTCCTGGGGCTTGCAAAGTCGGTATTCTTGCTCTGCGCATCCTGAGCGGAGATTAGGTGTTGGCACAGTGGGAGACATAAAGCACATTAAGTATGCATGAAGACTTTAACAATGTGGGACCATTTCAACAGAAGCTAACTTTTTTCTCTTTCTTTTTGTCTCTTTTTCTTCTTCTTCATCATTTTCTTTTTCTTGCTTATGGTGCGTCGTAGAGTACAGCACATTTTTATTCCTGTTTCGGATTGTCTTCCATGTCTTCCTGCTTCAAAACAAATACTTGACCTTCTCAGAGAAGCTAAACTATGTCATCACGATAGGTATCTTGGATGCTCGCTTATCACTAGTTGTTTATGATGGGGAGGGTGGAGCTCGCAACAGTACTCTGACGATGTTACACCCCTGACTCACACGAGTTCTTATGAACACATGCAGTGTTAAAAGTAATATAAACGGCATGTTGTGTTGATCAAATTTCTAATTTGAAGTGTGCTTTGCGCCCCGCTCCTTTTTGTAACTTCGAGGGAACCTTTAATAATCGGATTTTTATTTTCATGTGTCGCTAGCTGGGAAAATCAAGAAGTTTCCTGACAGAATCTCTTTTGAACTCACTGCATACCCTGTAAAAAACAATGAGACAGTGCTGATATGAGAGAAAATAAAAACCTGCTATATGCGAGATATTCTTGTGTGCTCACCCCTTAATTGTCTGACCATCACACAGTCTCAATTTAAGCCGCGAAAATCCTCAGTGTCTACCAAACATTCTTCTCCGTCACACCTCATGAAATTCTGAAAGACTGCAAATGGCTGATGATTTTATTGACTGTAGTCAGCGCGATACCTATCTTATCCCCTTGTTGCTTTTCCTTTTTCAATCATCTCCGGGCTCAGCTGAGTCTCATAGCCTAGTGATATAAGTGGCTCAACGTGTCTAGAGCACCGTATGTGGGAGAGCAACCCCTCTCCTTCCGCCGCCGTTATCTCCCCTGATAAATTATTGACCCATTTCTGCTAAGCAACTGTTGGCAAGGCTTTGTTAGAGGAGAGACTTTTCCAGCCTCAACCCATCAACCTTCTGATGAAGTAACAATCGGTATACGGAGTATTCTTCTCTACTTGCGGTAAAACAGTTAATTTCTCGATATTTCAAGTTCACGGACAGCTTTGAAATTCATGGACAATTTTTACATGTTCTCAAATTTTCTGACGACTTTCGTGTTTGATGTGTAAAAACGTCTGTGTGTTTGTGTTTACTAGACAGCGGATGTAAAGGATGACACAGACAACCTCTAAGTGTTTGTGGTGATCGGGGGTCTACTGCTCCAGTAAACCATCGTTCTGTTATCTAGTGCTGACATTGTAGTCATGTTAAATCCGCCATGAGACTGGCTCATGCTAGAAAATGTCTGTAATGAAGAATAAAACAATCTCATCATATGCTTGCGAGTCACTCATGCGTGGATTTGAGAATGCATTTAATGTGGGTTTTTTTAAACCCCAAGCGACGAGGGCTGTCATTGTTACGGTGTTGTCATGGTACCTCAGTACTCTAGGGAGGCTGGGCACGGCATAAACACTCATTTTAATTTTAGAGGAAGTCTTCTGGACATTTAGTAATGTGCTGCATCGTACAGAGATAGACCAAACTGCATCTTGGTTTAAACCGTTTTCATACTTTCTGGGTAACCACAGACTTGAAATCTTTAGGTGCTGTGAACGTTTCAAACACCGGGGTTCTTTGATATGACCCTTAACTAAGGACCAGACAGGGACATCTAGGTATCAAGGTAAATAAAGTAAAGGTCATCCCATAACCTTTTCTAGGGGTCAGCTTTGACATGAGGGTGGTGCCAATCTCCTCTTCCTCGCTACCTTACCTTCCCCAACCCTCTATGGAGTCAGGTACCCAGTCCCGTCAGCTGGGTCGACTCGGGGAAGTATGCTGCGCTTATCGGGAATTGAACCGCAGCGCTCTCGGTTCGAACGCCAGCGCTCTAACCACTCGGCCATTCGCTTCCCTAGGTATCAGCCGACCTCCCATTTGCTTGAAAAAAAAATGCGACGCAGAGCTTTTACAGCAAAGAGAAAACTGCTATTATTCTCTCATTAAAAATGAAAATAAAAAACTAGTGTGCCACCTCTTCCCTACCAGCAACATATCAGATTTGTTTCCAGATCGGCTTAGTTGATTGAACGGCAAAGTTTAAAAGGGTTTTGCCTAGCAGTTTCTCACTCTGTGGCAGAAAGAAGTTCCCAAAAGGGCAGGAACCAGAATAACAAAGAAAATCCCTGAGGGCCAGCCATGTGAACAGGTGTCGCATCCAAAGAAATATGCGCGGATCCAAAGAGGAGATTATAACACAGGACCTCAGTGTATTTGGTGACAGGCTCTTTACCCTCTGAGCCACCGGATTGTCCTTGGAGAAAACAACAAGAAAAAAAAGAGGAGGGGTAGAGAAAAAAAAGATAATCAAAGTGAAAGAGAGGCAGAAAAAGAGAGAGGACAAATAAAGAAAGATAGATAAAAACAGGAAGAGAAAAAAAGAAAAGAGAAGACGAGGTTGTCTAGAGTATTAAAATTTAAATAGCTCTCAATTTATAGAGAACTAAATTGATGAGGGCAGCAAATGTGACAAGCGTTCACCCCTCTGTCTGCAACCAGATGATCCTTTCTGCCCTCCCTCCTACATTAATCACCTCTTTCGTTGTCCCCGATTCTGGTGGCTTCCTTCAGGGATCGGGTGCACACCACAGCTCTACCCTCTGGCTCACGGGTGGGCAAAGTACGGCCCGCAGATGTCTTTGGACCGACCCGTCTGCCAAAATGTTAAGTCCACTTCTTTTCATTTTTTCAGCCTAGGTTAATTTGATTGAAATTTAATTTATCAAGTACAAAAGCGTTAGGAATCGGCAATCCGTAACATTTTAACAAAGTACAAAAATAACAAATAACACGGGTGAGATGTCTGATGGAGTTGTTAGAGAGCATCGGGGAGGCTGCCTTCAAATAAAAAGCTGGTTTTAAAGTTTTATGGTGAGCGAATTCAAACAGCTTCACTTTACACAATAAATGCGATAAATTAACGCCATTATTTACTCATTTATAGTCCATTCCATCATCACTAGGCTTGGTGTGTAGTCACCTGGCCTGGGTTTGGGGTATTTTTCCGGTTCGCCGCATAGCTTAGAATTTTGAGATCGGCGAAAACTTTGCCCACCCTGCTCTGGCTAGGACCTCCCTCCCATCACTATGACTATGACCAGATCACAGTTCGATCAACAGTCGATGAAATTCTGCCGCCTGTCCCTTACCCCGCCCAGTGCTGACAATGGAGACGGGGGACCTGACTGAGAAGGTGAAGGGTTGCCAGGAGATAGGAAAATGACCATTTGTTTGGCTTGTGGAAATGCCGTCAAGGCTAGCATGGAACCAACAAGTTCGGGGTAAGCTTGGAAATAATATCAATAAAAAGTGAAACAGATCTCCGCAGAAATTAGTTTCTGTCATTGCAAACTGTATCTCATGTCATTGTGAAGGCCAAACTCTTGCTGCGAATTGGCAAACGGAAACTAAGTACACAAACACCGACAGACAACAGCAGGACAGGAACAATAAAAGCTTTTAGGAACGATCATTGAAATTGATGTCTGTCTGAAAATTAATTTAAGTGTATATTAATGTTTGGTGTTGTATTGTGTGCGCGTGTGTGTGCATGCGTGTCTAACGCACATTATCACGCACAATTTCATATGCATACACACACATCGGGAGAAAGATGTCAAGATATATCTATATATATATATATACACACACAGATATAGGGAAAGAGATACAAATATATATATATATATTCATTATAGTGTTACATGGAGATGGGAGAGAGAGAGAGAGAGACTAGGGGAGGGAGATAAAGGTAAAGATAGAAAGTGAAAGACAAAAAGGGAAAGGGTTGTTGAGAATCGGGGAAAATTTTCCAGCTCCTGTATACCTCGTGGTGCCAGCAACTGCTGTCGACATGTGACAGCAAGTCTCTAACCAACTGGAAGCTTCAACCTGTAAAGCCTGTGTTTACTTTGCAGTGCCTACGGCGAAAAACAATTCCGTGTTTGTATTTGTCTCTAGAGAAGCTGAAGCAATAAAAAAGTGCAATGACATGAAGGCCGATTATCATCCTATTATCCCAATGTTATATTTAGTGTAGGTACCTTCTGAAGACTTTATATGTGGTTTTTTAATATTTTTTTGCACTTTTATAGATGTATCTTTCATATGGCAGCCATCCACAAATTCATTGTGATTAATGACACATAACTTTCTGTTACATATATCTTCTTCACAGTATGTAATGTTTCATGAGTAAATGTTTCATAGTTCTCCTTCTTTTGCTAAGTCACTTGATTTCTCTTGCTCGTGCACTATTCACACACACTCGCGAGGACCACACACACACACACACACACAAGGATAGAGACGGTAAAAGACGCACGCATAGGGGTAGACTGTAAGGCGGTCTTAGACGATATCCAATCTGTAATATGGGTTTGACATTTTCCTTCACCTCGCATGGCAGGAGCTGACCATAAGCGGCTTTTAAAATGGTTACAAAGAGCTGTCTCAGCGAAACAGATATTAAAGCAAAATGTGTCCACTTATTCTATGTGTATGTCTTGATGGATGGGTGGCCGTCAGTGCACGTCTGTCTTTCTGTTTGTCGAATTGCTACTCACTTTGAACTCTGCCCCCCCCCCCAAAAAAAAAAACCGGATATCGTCTCTTGGCGAGACTACAGCGAGACTAGAATAATCTCTCGGGCTAGGTTCTACGATTGTCGCATGTCCTTTTATGCTTAGTACCCTAACGTTTGCAAAAAGCAAACGGGTTTTATGGGCGCTTTTATGCATCGCCCTTATGCTGCAGCTGTACATCCACATATCCATGGACACTTTGTGTGTGTGTGTGTGTGTGTGTGTGTGTGTGTGTGTGTGTGTGTGTGTGTGTGTGTTGAAAAGTGCGGGAGCAGAAAGTAGCTGCAACTCTGGAATCACGAAATAAAATCGGGTCTTACAGGAAAAACGCAAGATAAAAAAAAGTGGAGAATGGAAACCTAGACATATTTTGTATCTAGACACTTTGGCAGATTGCTAGATAAGTGCTGAGTCAGCGTTATCTTTGGATCGTAATCGGCTCGGGGAGAAGAGTAGGATAATAAAGATGATAACATGAGCATTGGAAGCCTTCTCAGCCTCAACACCAAGAATCGTGTTCCCTGGAGGCGGCGGTAATGCGCGCCTGGAGGAGAGAACTGAAAATCAGGATGTGTTGGAACATGCTGCAATCAAGATTTATTGGCATTGCATTCTGGCTCCCCGGTAAGGCACTGAACCTCTAACGTATATTAACAGCTCATCTACTTGCTATGTGCGTGTACATTTGTGTGCAGGGAGGTTTGGGTGGGTATGTGCTTCATAGCATGATCATGGATGTGTATATCTCTGCGCGGGTGCGTTTGTGGGTGCATATATGTATGTAATGTATACATATTATGTATGTGTGCGTGTTTATATGAGGGAGACAGACGCCACCCCCACAACCATCGACAATACTTGCACGAATAGGAGAGCAGTCACCTCCCACGTCCCAAGCACACACAAGCGCACTCGCACATGCACACAGACGCACATGCATACGCGTATTCTGTCTCTCTCTCTCTCTCTCACCCACACACACACACCCACACACACCCCACCCCCACCCCCCCACACACACACACAAACACACACACACACACACAATCTGCCTGACCCCTGGGGCTCACTTTGTTTTCATGCACTAAGAATGCTACCCCATAGCTTAGATCATCCAGACGAATGTACATCTCGTGCAACTTAACTGGTTAGTGGCTCAGAGGGAGCTGTGTGCAGAGGAATGAAAATCGTCTTAAGGAACACAATCCTGGCTTATAGTCAGCTGCGAAATATTTTTAGTACACAGCTATAGACACACGACAAATAACAAAACGGGACTCTCTTTAGAATGAGTACACTTATATCAACACTGATGCGTTCATAAACACATCCAGTCACCACAAAGGAACATTCTTTCAACAAAGACCACAACGATTGCCTTCGGCTTGTCCAGGTCCTGTATAGTCTCCGTGTCTCCAAGGACTTACAAGGGACAGTCAACAAGAACCTGCAAGCCCCACTATGACCAGACGCCGCCGATTGCTTCTCTACACTTGACAATGTCGAAGCCCTACAACTAAATGGAAGCAGCCAGGGAGTGATAAACGCAGAATGATCAAGAGAAAAATCCATTCAAAAGTCTGCATATGTCGCCCACCGAGACATCTAACCTCGACTACGAAGATCAGACGGGTTAATAAACCCTACAACTCAGTGTCATAAGTATTGTAAAACTTTTCAAATTATAAATACATTAGTCCACCATTCACCTTCTCTAACTCTATTCTTTATTCAGACTAAAGTTCATAAATTTCATTAACATCGACTCTTTAGCCTTAGCGTATGTGTTGAAACATCGTGAACCGGTTATCATGCAGAACACGCTTGGTGCGGTAAGAGGTAGTCATCATTCTTTGGAATGGCCCTCTGGGTACCTCACTGATGGTCGTCCGAATGCCATGCGATCCATTAATAGGCAGGTGGGAGCCCAACAAGTGTTGCCAAAATCATTTGTGAATAATAAGTGTTTTGCTGGAGAAACTGTCAAGCCTTGCTCACACCTCACAGGTCCTGTCATGCAAAGCACGTGCTCTCTCCAGGGTGAAACTGTAAGTAGAACGATTCATGAAATACCTGTGTTTTTCCTTCTAATAATTAATTCATCCATTTTTTTTAGAGTTTCATGATCGAAATTAGAATTATTTTGTTCCTCCCTCACAAATTTTAACAATGCGATCTGCAAAAGTTTTACAAAAAGCTAAGATCAACATCGGATTACATAATATGAAACCCCACAGTTTTACCACGTCTAGGCGAGGATACCTGTGTCGCTCGGACGATCGGTACGCCGAGTGATCAGCCAACCTACACTTCATCCGGTGAAAACTGTGCTCACGCATTCTGGCACCTTCCATCTACTCACATACGCACCGCTTTCAATAATAATAATAATAAATGCGTGATTTGTAGAGCGCATACTCGTAAGGAGAGTGTTCTTAGCGCTTGAGACAAGAGCAAGACATGGACAGCATCTGAAGCCACGGAAGGATAAACAATAGTACTGAGTAGCCCTCTTGGTTCGACAAACTACGATGGTGGCTTTGCCGGGTAGCACGGGCAAGGCGAGTTTCATTACTTTTTATTGCAAAGTTCAAGTTTTCTCTTTTTCAAAAATGTCTAGGTTTCTTGGTCTAATGATTATCTCAGAGCAGCAATAATAAAAAACAAACTTCACCCACTGTCGTCTTCGCAATCTTCAGTTATAAGCCAGTCATTGTAATGTTATATTTTTATCTTAAACCAAGAGGATTAATAAAAGACAGATATAGAAAATGCAAAGAGGAATAAGGTAACAAGACCTAGGAGTGTCGTGATTCACCAGAGAAAGACGAGTATGGAAGTCGCAATAAACGGAAAGGAGTAACATTCTGTGGACTGGTGTACTGGGCAGCCAGTGCAGAAAACAATGGAGACGAGTGACATGGTCCCGTTTCGTAACTCTAAGCCTCTCACTGAAATACACCTGTAAAGGGTTAAAATTTACTTGAGGCCTGGACTGGTCCGATTCTCACGAAACTCAAGATTTGCGCTCCAAACAGACCACGATTAACTTTTAAATTGGGCTAAAGTGAAAAACAGAAAGCAGTAACAGTGGCACTTTTGCCTACTTTTGCACTTAATATTGTTATTATTATCCCTTAAACGACGTTTTTATTTGAGTCATATTGGCTGTCGATATACTGCTCTCATCTCGAAGAAGTATTTGTAACTTGTGTTCTGAGAATAAAGCATTTTGAGGTCGACTTGAGCCAGTAAAGTCTTGCATTGCTACCTGGAGGGTTATGCAATATTTTAATCCAATAACACAGGTACAGGGTACAGATGAACACTAAGACATAAGACTCGTTCACATGGCAAAAGGCACACTGACAAATGCAAGCGAACGCCGACTTCTTTCTAGACCACATTTTCTGTCATCTTAACCTCATTTTGCTCAAATTACTTGCGGTTACAAACAAGTAATAGGAACGATAATGTAATAGGGACGAACCCTACCCCATGAAAAAAAAACCGACATAAAGCAGCCAACAAAAGTTCAACCCGGTATATCTTCAAGTCACGTTTTATATTTTTTCAAGTTTCTTCATTTAAATAATTTTACTTTCCTTTTAAAAACTTTTTCGTTTTTACCCTAACGTTTTTATAATCTTTTAAACGTGTTATTTCAAAAACGCGCATTAATCACGAGTCGACCGTAAACGGAGTATGACAAAATCGACATATGTCAGCTTGAGTATAACGATGTGGACAAATCGATATTCCGCCTGATGAAGCTAGCAATGTCAAGGGAACCTGGCATCGTGCTCCGCATGGGGCTGAAGACTCATCCACCTGGGCCACCCACCCCATCGCACCCCACCCAACCCAAACCCAGCAGTATGGTGCTTTTTTTTTTGTTTTTTTTTGAGACAAGGTCTGGACCTTAGGATCCAAATCATGCCATGATTATTGAAGTCTTCAAAACAAAAAAGGGTTAATAAAAAAATGTCCCGGATATCCTCTTCATGTGCGAGTGGAGAGGCTGAAGAAAAGTTTTCACCTCCCGCCCGCTGCCCTTCTACCGCCAACGGCCTCGGCCCGTCACCCCCGTGAGCTTTGCCACAGCCTCCATAAGTGAGGGACCATCATGGCAGAGCATGCGCACAGCACCTCATGGAATGTAGTTCCTTATGAAAACTTACTCGAGAAAGTTTTTCAGAAAAATTGTTTAGCCCTGAAACGCTAATCAATGAATCAAAATAACGGAGCGAGAATTTTCTCTGTGTGTGTGTGTGTGTGTGTGTGTGTGTGTGTGTGTGTGTGTGTGTGTGTGTGTGTGTGTGTGTGTGTGTGTGTGTGTGTTTAAGTTAAAGGTTGAGTAACTGTTTATCTGGTGAATTGAGTAGCCATTGACATCACCTTACGAGAAGGAAAGAAAGAAAGAACATAAAAATAAATGCAATGGGGTCTTCACTCAGGATGAAAACAGTTGTTTTTAAGGGGAATTATTGAAGCTTAACATTCTAGAATGTACGATTCTTGCCAAAAAAAAAAAAAGTTCATGCTCGATTTTTTCATTATATTGCAAGGTGTTCTTGACACAGAATTGCTTTAATTGAAAATTCGGTGCTGGCATTTACAATATGACAATGGTAATTGTTTGGAAATGAACCATCACTTTCTGTGTAGTCTGAGAAGTTTTGGATTTTAAAATTAAATTAGTATATATATATATATTCTTTAATAATATAATATATGAATGTGTGTGTGATGTGTGTGCACGCGCGGTTGTGTGTGTGTGTGTTTGTGTGTGTGTGTGTGTGTGAGAGAGAGAGAGACCTGAAGAACTATTTCTTTCTATTACGGTTTGGCCGTGGGTCCTGTTAGCCTTGAGTGCGTTGCTCCAGAGCACGTGTATGTTAATGTTTAATTTGTTCATTCTTGGCTTGATTGTGGGTATTTCGAAGAATTATGCGTGCACGTGATCTTTACCGAAATTTGCAATGTAGACCGCTTTTAGTCTTAATTTTGGCTATTGGCTATATGCGAGCAGTATTTGAACAACGTTTGTGGTGACTACGGTATAACTTGGCGAAACATTGTTAGAAAACTCATACAACATCGGTTCCTTTCAAATGGCCAACCTTGTTTCTTGTGAACTTTCTAAATACAACACGCAAAAGTGTGAGGACTGATATGGACGGGAAAATTAACAGCAGACGATGAGTGCCTCTAGTTTCAAAAGAAATACTTCGGCGCCATCAACATGGCCTTTGACTTTCAGAGATCTTTATTCTACAAAATGTCAATGCGCAGGTACCTAAACAGTATGCTTTTAAACGTTCACAAATTTGGTCTAGCTTGCATTCTTAAAGTTCAGTGCGTGAGAAAATGAAATTGAATAACGCGCGACCTTGATACGACTGTGTGAGATAAACTACTCAGATGTACTGTGTCATAGAAAGATAACTACAAAGCAATTCAAATGTTGCTGTAAATCAAGACGGTATTTATTTCAAAGCACCTTTTCCTGTCTTTTTTTTTTTTTGTAATTTGGATCAAAGTTCGACGAATGTTCGTTTCTTGCATATTTTTTTCTGGTGAGTAGGAACTGTAAAAAAATTTCATTTTGTGCGCAATACAAATTTCATAAAAACATGCTATAGTCTGCTGCCAAAGTTGGCATAAACAAAGTCAGAAAAGCTTGATGCAAATAAACCTTTAAAAACTCATCGCTCCATTCTAAAACACGATATATATATATATAAGTGCACAAAGTGCTTGCTTTATTAATTAAAATGATGAGGAAGAGACGTTAAGGAGCCAAGGGAACTATGCTCCACATAAACCCGAAATAAATTTTAAGTATTCATTAACTGAGTGGTAGATAGTTACAGACAGACATGATGACAGTTCTAGATAGACACGAACATTTTTATCAACAGTCATACTGTTGAAATGAAACGATTTTAACCAGTACTATCAAAAATGCGTAAGTGTATTATTAATTAAAAATGACTTTCTTTTGTGAAGAAACAAATACCCTTCCCTCCCTCTCGTGATTCACGCCCTATTTTAACTGCTCGACTGACTTTAAAGAAAATAAACAACAATTTCAACAGGCGTGGCCTACTTTTAGCAGAGCGTTCACTCAAAAACAACATATTACAGAAAAAGTCTCATGTCAGTACGTCTTACAATATAATGTCAACAAGGAAAGTTAGCAACAGAAGCAAAAAGCTCATATAACTGTATGCTTCTTTCTTGTCTGTCTTCATTGCTTGATGGATGTTTTAAGTGCAAGATGTTTATGTTTATTTACTGCAAGAGTAAGAGATCTGTTTAATGGTATTTTTAGTTTTTTGTCTTAATTTAATTTGACTTAATTAACTGTAACACTACGATTGGTCCACCCTCGTGTATTTGTATCAAGCCATTATTTTCATTATTAAACACCTGTACTAGGGCTCTAGTTCGCGATTGCCTCAATCTGAGAATATTTTGGAGACAGTTCCTTCTCTGAACGAAATATTGAAGACAGACTGTAAACTTTATTGATCTGTAGAGGTGTGTACTGGTTGTGTCTTAGCAATATGTGAACCGGAAGTAACGAAGACGATAAAATTCTGCGCATATCTTTCGCGCACCTTATTACGAAAAGGCGGATAGCGAGGAAGAACTGAGCAATGTCAGCCTCATTTTCCTCGTCTTGACCCACCTGGTCCAGTAGTCTAGTGAGTCTAGACAGCTGGGGATAGGCTGGGGATGCAGTGGACGGCCAGGGTGTCCTGCGTGTCTTGCAGTACCTTTGATTGCGCTCCAAGACAAACTAATCACTTCCTGTCGTCTTCCTGCTTTGCTGAACCAGCTGTTTGCTTACGGTCAGCCTGCCAATCCCAGTCTTAGCCTACAAGGACAGACAACCCCCGAGGTCGATCATCGGGTGTTGAGGACCTGCCGGCTGCCATCACCAGGCTTCGCCCACCTGTGGAAGTTGTGTGTGTCGTGGTGCACTCGGTGTCGTATGCAGACGTCGTCTTGAAGATACTCGCGAGGGTTGGGTGAAGATGGAGACCTGTTAAAGACCTGTAGGTACTACCCCTACCTGCCCACCCCAACAACCACACATGAATACACTAGACTCAAATAAAAAAAACAGATCGAAAGTTGACAATAATGTCACAACTGGAAGTGTTATTGTTAAATACCAACCCGGATGAAGCCGATTATCTTTCCTAGTGAACAATACAGATGATAGATGCAAATATCTGTTAGAAGTTTCTCTGGATTGTTTTTATTGAATGTTTCAAGTTGCTCAAGGTTATTACAGTTGGAGCTCAATTTTTCAAACGAATTGTTCACGCTTGGAGCAGTTTCTGGTTACATATTTTCCATCTTATAAGGCATTAAATGTTATGTTGCTTGCGTCCCTCTACGTCCGTTTGTCTTTTTTTCTGTAAAACGCCCGGAGCCTGCCCATATCACCGGTATATGGCGCTGTATGAGTTGACTGTAGTATTATTATTATTGTGTAGGTGCAGGAATACTCTTGATATATTAAATAACACCTCATTGTTTATTTTATGGAATTATTGCTTTTGACTTATCTGTGTTATTCGAAAGAAGGACGGAATACAGAAAGATTACCGACAGAGACATCGTTCCGTATAAATGTGTTATTAGAATTAAACCTGTGTGTGGTTATTAGAAGTGGATTCTGTGAATGCTTCTATTTTGCGTTATAGAGACGTGTTCGAACTGTTCACAGATATAACCTGTGTGTGTTTTTTTTAAAAGAACTGTATTCAACGATTACAGGTAATTTGTTAGAAAGATGCAGCAGACATTCATAACGGACGAGAGCAGTGCAAGCCATCTTAGCACCCAACAACAAAACGACTTATGTGAGGATTATTAACTCTTTCTTTAACATATCTAGGACACAAATATTTGTTTTCTTTTCCCCTCATCTCTCTCTCTCTCTGTCATAGGCGCACACACGCACATTGTCATGCACGCCACAAAAGCATTTCCAATACTCATCTCATATTCACAGTTATTTTAACATAATTACGTAATCTTGGGTACACGCACCCGACTTTCCCCTTCTCACAGGCTCTGTTGATTTCCTTATTCTTAGTTCAGTGATGTCATCCCTCTAGGCCTAGGAACAAGCAGACATTAAATGCCAGAGGCTGTTCTTTTGTCACTTCTCTTTATGATCTCGTCCAGGAAAAATCATTCGACGAGAACACGCGCACTGTAGCTGCATTCTTTGCCCTCCCTTTCTTTCTCTCTCTCTCTCTCTCTTGCTTCCTTCTCAGATGAGAACACTATGTAGGTCACCGCCAGGGGACGACTGCAAACCCTCCAGTGGCCAATCAGAGCGATGGCTGAACTCTCGCTAAGATCACTCAGATGGCTGGCGCAAATCAACGGTCGGCCGGATGGTTAGGTGGCGTATATGTCTTTTGGCTGAGTGATGAGCTTATTAAAATGGCTGGAATTAATGGAGATAGGTGCTGAGAGGGGCCCCCGCTCTACTCCGTGAAAACTAGGTTGAGTGGAGAAAGTTGCACGATGAGAGCTTTTACTGTGACTTTTTTAAGTGCATTATTTTGCATTTGTTGTCTGCAGTAATTATCAATTATAGTAGGTGCATCCTAGCTAAGTGTGTGCGTGTCGTGGCTTTGTACTAAAAACACATTTTTCCTACGAGCATTACAGTAATCAATATTTGTCAATAATTGAGATTATAGTGATTTGACTCGTCCACTTCATTACCGTCCTCTGCAGATTTGTGACACTCTCCATCCTTACTGTTTGCTCCCTGATTCCTGATTGCGTCTTCTGTGTTTTCTTTTATTACTTGTCTGTACAATTGTTTTTACATCCGTCCTTCGTATTTTGTCCATGTCATCTACTTGTCTTCAGCGCTCAGAGCATGCTCCCTTGGTAAACGTGATTGTGCGCTGTATAAATCATCATCATCATCATCATCATCATCATCATCATCATCATCATCATCATCATCATCATCATCATCATCATCCATCCATCCATCATCATCCATCAATCCATCATCATCCATTGTCATCATTATCATCATCATCTCTAGTGTGAAATAACGTTGCAAAAAAAAATTGATGAGGAGCATAAGTTTTGAGTGCGCTCATAGAAAGCGTACTTAGAACACGTGACTCCCAGGGACTCATTCCAGAAGGAAAATGCACGATTTAAAAATTTGCGTAAAGTGAAAACCGTCTTCTTATGAGTAATAATGGTCATATTTTTTTCCAGCTTTTGCACTCGATTTTATTTTTGCCCAGTGTTTCCTTCGTACTGTCTTTCAGTTTACCATTCTCTTTTCGATCAATCACCTTTCCTTTTTGCTTCCGAGAATGCTTTTTCGAGTTTGTTTTGAGTGAATTAAACCACTCTCCTCTTTTGCTAGACATTTAAGCGATTTGCCCTTCAGTCGAATATGGATAATCAAAAAAAAATAAAAACGTTGTTTACTCGGGCGATGAGCAAGAAACTCGAAACTGTAAGGAATTACTTGGGGTGTAGAGTAAATTTAACACAAAACCCTAAGATTTGTTGTGTGATCGGCTATTACAACCACAAGCATACTTCATTCTAGAGAACACTTTCTGCCAGTGGGAAAGGTGCGTGCGCTGAGCTGTCCCCTTTCCTCCGCAACTTTCCCCATGTCGTGACGGCGACGTGTACATTAGCTGAAATGGTAGAGCAGACGACAGTCGTCGAAATCACCGCCAACAACCTGCCTACACTCCACCTCACCCGCCGCCTGGCAGCCAACTTCCTCATGTCTGCAGGTGGCAGGAGTGAGAGGTGCTTGTGTGGGCCGTTTTCAGGAAGAGGGCTATAAATAGTCGATTGTCGTCATCGCCGCGTGATGTCCCGTAGGTGGGGATCCAGGAGAACCAACAAGCAAACCTACTTTCATTATTTAATTCATCGGACGACGAAATCGCGGCCAGACCGCACTTTCAAAAAAAAAACAAATAGAGAAAGGCTGGTTAATCTGTCTACGATTGTTGAATCTGCGAAAGCTGTTAACAAATGCAGTAGCTCAGTAATCTCTGTCCAAGATTTGTGACAAAGATGTGCAGGAAATTTTTTTTCTTCGTTTCCAAGTAATTTTATCTCTTTTTTTTCTTTTTGTCGCCTTCTTTTGTCCTCATGCAGATTCTCAGATCTTCACGTGCGATAAGGTTTTTTATGTTTTCTAGAGGTGCGTGGGCAGAGTCTGTAGTCTTTTGCTCAAGTGGTCGCACGCGCATGCGTGAAGAGACATTTTAATAGTATTTCCGCTCACTATTTTGACTGTCTCAGCAATATTGGTCTTACGGAGGCACACAGAGACCACGCTAGCGCTCTGTCATAATCTTGATTTTAGATGGCGATGTTGACAGATTAATACCTTTGTCTTTTTCTTAGCCTTTCTTTCCCTCTCTCCTATCTTCCTGTATTTCATCTTTTTTTACAGTATTTCTTTCTTTCCTTTGGATCTTTCTCCAATATCCAGGACTAAGCCGATTTTGTAGAAACGCATATGGAACATGAATCTTACCTGTTCCCAGCTTGCATAAAATAGTTCTTTTAACAAAAGGTATTTTGTGGGGCAATGACAGTAACGTCAAAGGAAAGAGGTCAATGTTTCTTAGTGGGTCAGTAGGTCAGTAATGATAACATAGGAGACGATGAATATCACTCACTAGGTCAGTGGACCAGTACAGTGAACTTGCAAGTAACATGGCATGTACTCCAGACATAATGAAAGAATGAAAGGATAGCACTTGATGTTTATTTTTGGTTCCTCCGTTCTTCTTGCATTTCATGCGTTCACGCTCTTGCTTTTTTCTTTTTCTCTCTCTCTCTCTTTCTCACACATTCATGTGCATAACACAGAACAGAAATACACACAAGAGCAATCCGAGTTGGAAGCAAGAAAGGCGCGGCTGCTAGAGAAAGAGAGTAAAAGGGGTGGAAAGAGTTGGTGAAAATGGTGGGGAGAGTGGCGGTAAACGGTGGTGAGGCACAGTCGACGCCGCAGCTCCACCAGCAGCTGATGCAGCAGCTACAACAACAACAACAGTACACCCCGCGATGCCGAGACGCCAGAAAGGAGACGTGCTTCAGAAAGAGTTAAAAGGTAACAACTCTTCAGCCTCGGAGGGAAAGTGGGTTGAGAAGAGGAAGGTGCAGAGAGGGGTCGTCTTCCTGTGCGCGTGGCTGGAATGTGTGGCACCCGGCCGCGCACACCGCTCCTCAGCAGACTGCTCTTGATGTGACTGACTTTGGAAGACATCTAACCTCCCCCCCCTACCCCTTCCCTGAGGGCACTGTCACTAGATAGACCAGCTATAACAAGTTCTGCTGCTGCTCGAGTCTTATCATTATACTCGAGCTATCACACTTTAGTATCACTCCTTGTTACCCTTTATTTCTCGACTCATATCGCTTTATATCTCACGGTGTATCCTTTGCTTTCCTGGTATTATATAGCACTTTGAGTTATACTACTTGCTAGTTCTCTAAAATTATAATCAGCAATAACTCGAGTCTATCACTAGATGTACTAGTCATACTAGATACATCACTAACTTTTAATCCAATGTTATCGTTAGTAACAGCTGAGCTTTATCACCAATTCTAGGTCGATTTATAGATCACCGGATATAGGTCGAGTGGGAATCGAGCTTAATCATTCTTTTTTTTGTTAGGAGTCATCAAAGTGTCTCATTGCAGGTAACATTGCTAGTTATAAGACTGCTTAAGGTGATAGTTATATCGCTTGCAATGTTCTCCAGCCTAGAAAATGAACATAGCACACAATTTGCTTCAATTTTATTTTGCTGACGACGACAGCTCGCCCACGACCACCAGACCCCACAAGACTGTGTCCAGCCCTGCGGCCGTTGAGGACAGGCTGCGCAGTGACCTGACCCAAATGACACGCACAAGAGACAATGTTTGCTACCTCCTGCAGCCATCCGTTGCCGTTAGCAACCAGAGTTCGAAATAGCATCGCTACAACCTTTTACATCTGCAGCCACTTTCTCTCTCCCTGATATCGTATATGCCTGTGTGTGTGCGCGTACGTTTGCGGGCGTGTGTGTGTGTGTGTGTGTGCGTGTGTGTGTGTGTGTGTGTGTGTGTCAATGTGTCTGTGTTTGTGTGAACATGTTTTCAAACTGATGGTTTTGTCCATTAGGAGCATTCCACAGCTGCTAGACGCAGTCGAGGTGCAGACGACAAAAAGGGTCTTGTCTTGTCAGTGCAGCAGGCGGCTGGGCCATGCCATACTGCCATCCTCAGGTGATGGTCAGCAGCGGTTGCCTGTACTATTTCTTTCAATCACTCCGTACATTCCTTTTCTCTCCAAACATCGATTGTTCTTATTATTTTCCTTCAAAGCTTATATGCATTAAAAGACAGTATTACATTTTGTCCTTCGTGGTCTTCCTTTAATTCAATTTTTTTATTTTAGTTATTTAGTTTTTTGTGGGGTGCTTAAGCCTATGTTTTTACCGTAATTTTGCCAATTCACGCTGTACAGCGACTCTGTACTAAATGATACGTAGAAATCAGTAACTAGGTAATGTACCCCACAGCCTAATGTTCATTAGGGCAGGGAACTATTAGTGGTTCAACGTGACTAATGCCTCATGTTAAAAGCGTAGTCCAATCCTCTTATAGCCTTCATTGCAGCCTTTCATCTTCGCCGAAATATCATATGCTTTAAAAGAGCAGAGGAGCTTTGTAGACGAAATTCCTAGCAAGCTTCGAACTCTTTGCTTCGCAATTGTGCGTCAGGCACCAAACTAAGGAGACCCTCACTATAACACGCACGCACGCACGCACGCACGCACGCACACACACATACACTCACACTCACACACTCACATGCTCTCCTTTTTCCTGTACCAGCGGATGAAGCGTCTTCATTGCCATGTCACTTTGGACACTGGGAATGCCTTCAGCGAAAACTTCAAGACAGCGACCTGCTGATCTTCAGCATTTCCAATTTTTGGTTTCCCTCCAGCTTTTCGCACGAAGACCTCATCGGTGAAAGATCTGCAATCGGGACTAATAAGCAAACATGACCAAAGAATAGAACGACGTTGGAGTTGAGTTGATGGTAGGAATGCTGTTTTGTCCCAAATAATACCTCACCTTGAGGAGTGGCTAGTTTATTTAATAAGAACTTCGAAATTCCAGTCAAGAGAGTTCATAAAAATGGAAACTTTAATTATTATAATTACCGTGCAGAGATGGTACGGTTGAGAAACCTGGACCTTGCTAACAGAACAAGAGTGAAGGATCCAGGCTTTTGAGATAACGGGCTTTAGGAAACTCGTCCTACAGGGAGCAAAAGACGAACGACTTTGTCCGCAACCTAGTCACCTGTCTGATGGGTCTTCAGGAGTCTGATTGCTACCATCAAGCGGCAGAAACTGAAATGTTTCGGTCATGTCGCCCTACATGACACCTCGCCCAAGGCGGTCCTCCAAGGATACGTTGAAGGCGCTCGACGCCGTGGTGAACAGAAGAAGGGCCGGGCGGGCAACATGACGATGTTGAGGATCTTGTCAGGCGAACCCAAGATCGTTCCAGTTGACAGGAATTTACGAATGCGTCGCCCTGCGATTGGTAATTGCCAAGGGAGAAAAAATATTATTTTTAAAAAGTAAGATTCTGCTGAAATTAGAGACTAGTGTCCACATCTAGTTTCCTTCTTTATTATTATTTTGTTTCTTTTACTGTTAATCTATAGTTAAATAATTTTCTTTCTTTTTTACTCCTGAATAAGAAAAAGTAAGAGAAAATTAAAGGTTTATAAAGCCGCTACAAAATATATTTTTATTGTGCTTTTGTTTGTATTTCATTGTAATACTTTTATTTCGTATTATTTTATAATTTATTAATTTTTTTATATTTTTATTTTTTACTTTGTTCTGTTAAATTTTTTGTCTAGTTTTTTATTTATGTTATTAGAAATAAACTTTTATTTTATGTAATAATTTAATTATTTGCTTTTGGTACCCTTGTACGTGCATTCAAAAGATATAAAATAAAAAGCATCAATTTAAAAATTGTTTTTTTTTAATCCAGCTCAAATAATCACGTATAAAACGACATCCTTGATGATTATTTTCGCATCTTTTTACATTTCAGGGGGGGGGGCTACTGATTCGTTACGATGCATTTTGCTGAAGTGCTCGTTATCTTCGTCATTATAATCGTCATCTACAGCCTATCGAGTAGTTGTCATCGACTTTCAAACAAAGACATCTGACCAACAAATTTCTTGCAGCACAGCTACTTGCTGTATCTACCAGTTGCCGTTACTTGATCTCAAGTGCTTGGCCGCACCATATAAAGACTTGGGAGAAAGTCGAAAGGTTGAGTTAGAGAACTTTGACACAAGGGACCAATCAATGACAACGGAGCGTCAGGACTGCCAACTGTCGTTTTGGGAGCTCCAAGGACCAAGTGACCCAAACCTTTGAATATATATGAGAAGTAGATGTTCGACTCCAAGGCCAGCAGGAGAAGTCGCCGTTCTCACGAGGGAGAGGAACATCTGTGCATTCGCCCATGCTCCAAAGCACCGGAGCCAGGAGGTTTACAAGGCATCAGGGAGGTTTACAATTTGTCATTACACCCATTTTTTTAGGTGCAGGCACAGTTTTTGGGCTGAGAGCGAAAGGTTGGCTCGCCTGGAGAAGAAACCGTTGGCACAAGACCAACTCTTCGTAACGGACGCTGACAGAGGCGTTTTTTGACGGGGATTGTACTCAGGACAGCACCTTGTGTGTTCTATTAATGGAATAAATGTTTCTGGACGTCGAAAGCTGGGGAGCCACATCTGCGTAGAACGGAACTCAGAGTGGACACAGGAGTACCTGTCTTTAATACCAGGCGTGTGACTTTGTCTCACTACCGGTTTGTGAGACAATTCAGTGAATACCTACAAGTGAGAACATGACAGACACAGTTTCTGGTGAGGTAGTAAGGAAGAGATTAGTTTTATTAGTGTGTTTGGTTTTGAGAAGTTTTATATCTTGTATGATTAAATGTTGACAGGGCCCGTAAAGGTGGAGCTATCTTTTATTTTGTGGAGTGAAGAGAGCATGTATATGTCAGCGCATGCGTGAAAGTGAAGGGGGGGTGCGGTTATACGTGACATGACAATGTCATTAAGGTCTTTTTTAAGTTAACCATAAAGGTAACTGTTATCCGCAGAAACAAAAAGCAGGATATATTTGCTACGTAAAATGGTGCACTTGGGGAGGACTCAAAGAGAGTGGTGTATCACTATTCTCACTCCAAGCTTGCATAAGAGGTGTGTGTGTGAGTGTGTTCGTGCTTGCGTGCTTTATTCCAAGAACTGTATAATCACTCGAACATCAGCTCTCAGCTGAGATGCACAGCGTGCTGAGAACATTTGCTGAGGTTCATCCGTTCTGAACAGCGCTCCGAGACACCCTCTGTACGACACATAGTCGGGCCGTCAGCAGGCTCATTACCCATCCCCCATCATTACCGATGCAGCAGAGTTTGCCCGCGATGTGCTGGAGGGCACAGGGGCGGGCTGAGAGAAAGGGCTAGAGATGGCTAGCACCGTGCCACTCACACCTGTTGTGCCCCGAGACCCGCCATTATCTCCTCCAGAACTTGCAAAGCCAGCATAAAGACTCGTCTAAAACGTGATGTCGGGCCTGGTGCTGGCCCTGAGTGATTGTACCTCGGGCGAAATAAACTGAGATAATCAGAAAACTTCTTCACTGCACGCTTTTGCCTTATGAACTAAGAATTTTCTTCCTCTCTCTCCCTCCCTACTCTCTCCAACAGTGTCGTTGGCAAATAGTCCTGTGAGTGAACAGACGATGGTCATCTCGAGTTGAGCTGATGTCTGCATCCACAGAGTTGATAGAACTATGCATCTGCTTTAGTCTAGCCAGCATGTGGGTCCTGTTCGAGGGTGTGGGGGTGGTGATGAACACTGCTGATAAATGAGAGATAAGGACCTTACACCGGACATTCCGGGCAGCAAGCAAATGGCTCGGTGCTTGTTTTTCGCTCTGAAAAAAAAATGGCACAGCGGCAGCTACGACTTCTTTTGTTTGCATGGCAGCAGCGGCCGTGAACTCGCTTAATTGATATTTGTGGACATTGAACATTTGTTTCATTCAGAAGCTTCTCGTAAACAAAATTAATCTTATTGCAATCATCCAGCTCTACTACTGCAACTGTAGTATTTGCACCAGTGATAGAGTTTATTATCTCTATCCATCCTGCTATCAAGCAAAGCTGTGGTCTGAATTGCAAAATGCGGCCATATCGCAATTATGTCAATTAATTCATTTCTAAAGCTAAAAGTTCGGTCTATAGGCGGTATCAGCAATGAAAAGAGTACGAGGTGTGAAAGGCGAACCCTAGCCTTCTCTTTCCGCCACTATTTACCTCCCCTGATAAATCAGGCACTATTTACCTCCCCTGATAAACCAGGTGTTTGTATATTTGGTTGACAAGGGTAAGAGTTACAAACCAGTGTTAGTGTCAAACCTACAAGCTTATGTTCCAAAACTATTACAGTCTCATTGGGCTCCCTCATTTTAAAGCACAATATTCTACATGAGCACATTGAGAAAAGGAATGACACTAAGCACAGTGTCAAGCGACAGGACACAGAGCACAGTTTCACAAAGAAAGACACATCAAACACAAACACACTGCCACACTGACAAACAAACAGCCTAACACAAGACACAAAACACAGTGTCACATGACACACGACACACTCAGATACAAACATTTTTATTCCCGTCAAAAACCCTTGAAACTCCTTGACTAAAAAAAAAAAAAAGAAAACAAACAAAGCTGCGTTCAGGTAAGGATAGATCTGTCGCACCATCATTAAAACTTTCTAAAAATAAAAACAAACAAGAAAACAAGGATTAAGGTGGATACATTTAAAGAAACCCTTTGAAATGAATACATTTTCATAAAGTGACACGTGTATTCCAGTCTCTCCTTTCTGCCAGATATTTCCTTCTCATTCCCTCAACTCTAAAGGAAGGATAACCGTAAGCTATCGCCGTGCAAGTGTGGTTATGAGGCTGGGACCTACGGAATCCGCAAAGCGATCACGTTACAAGACATTAGTGTCGCGGGGGGAGGGGGAGGGGGGCCCGCAGGCGGCCCGAAATGAGGCGACAGGCTGCGGCCACAGGGAAAGGGAGGGTTAAGAAGTGGCTGACGATCGGCTTGCCATGGCAATTAATTCTGAAACCAGCTCTCGCATTTTACTGCCCGGCTGGCCTTGTCCATACAGCTCTTTCTTTGCACGAAGAGGTATTGTTGTGCTTTATATATCTGCATGTCCTTTCAGATTTTTTTCTTGACCAGCGTCTTCAAGACCTTGTGTCAAGGTTCTCTAACCCAACCTTTCGACTTTCTCCCAAGTCTTTATAGGGTGCGGCCAAGCACTTCAAGACAGGGCACAGGCTCTTTGGACAAACTCTTCACACTTCGTGAAAGAGGCGGGTTCGAATCGTCTCGCTGGAACAACTAAACAACCCTGTTCTTGTTTTGAGACGCAATGTTAGCATTGCTCGTAAATATTGATCGTAAATATTTGTTATTTGAGATGTTTATAAAGAACAGTATCTTTTTCCGTTTTTTTCCGACGAAGTTTTACTTATGCAGGTGGTATGACTCGCATGGCGGACAAATGAAAGATAAGGATTCAACTTAAGATATTCAGGAAACACTTCTATAACAATCCTATGTTAATATCTTGTGGCACCTTGAAACATTTTATTTTATGATACATAAAGTTTTAATATAGTCTAATTTTAAAAGACAGATCTCATTTAGAAAAATAATGAGGTTACTTAAGATAAAAATTGATCAGCTACCTTTGTTATTTTTTAAAGTTGCTCAACACAATTATTCACAAAACTTCCACCAAGGTATTCTGTATTGAGAGACGCATTTATTATTAACAGATCCAGGTGTTATACAAGATACTTGTTACGATTCAATTTCAAAATAAGGTGAAGACGTTTCTGTTCAAAAATTAGCAAACTGTGTATGATAGTTTAGTGGCCTGACTAACATCAGTATACTCGATAATTCTATGGAGTGTAACAATATCTTTGGTATATTTAAGTCGACCGATCTTCGTGGTTGTAAGTAACCGGGCGAGGGGTGGCGAGATAAGGAGGGGGGCATGAGAGATACAACAACGGTTATGGATCTTTGTCTTGGTCCTTGCTACATGGTATTGATGGGTTCGTATCTGATGTGTCGACTCTGATGTTTTCTTGCCAGTGTTTTGATTTGCCGTCCTCTCCTTGTGTCGTCTTCTATCGAGTTTTGCAGAAAAATCTCAGCAAGGCGGTTGTGGTGTATCTTTGGAGTATGCAATGCTAGAACACCTTCCTAACATTGTACTACCATTAGCTGTAGTCAGAGTCACCTGACACCATAGAAGAGTGTGGAAGGTACAGTAAAGAGATGAAGGAGATGGGCGTTGTCCTCACAAAAATCTTGCTCCGAGCATAATATGGTCTCTGACACCTCATTCGGTCTTCCCCCGTTTGCCCATACCTATTACCTCCTTGAGGGGTTCAAGAATTTAGGGATTACCTGATTCTTAAAAGAGAAACGTGTTTCGTGTCTGTTTTCTTGTTTTACTGTGTTTTTTTTCATGTTTGTTTTGTTATTCTGGGCTATGTACCTTTGTTATGTATCTGTTTTTTGTTTTATGTATTACTAAAACAATAATGACCCCATGTGAATTGAACTGGCGTGAAGTAGCCAACATAACGAAAACTCTCATCGCCCTGGAACAAAACATGGTGGTAGTGGAGAAAAAGTATTTCCAGCCGTGATTACTGCTTTTTAAAAAGATTGTGCACGCTGGGATCAACTTCTGGCTTCATAACTTTCATCCCATATCACATTCTATAGATACCAATTTTGCATGCTATCCTGCGTGCGTACGTGTATGTCTGTGTGTGCGTGGGTGCGTGTTGTAAAGCGCAATAAGCTTGCCCAAACGGCCGGGGGATGGCGCTATTTAGATTCACTTCGTTATTAGTAGTAGTAGTAGTAGTACTTTATCTTGTTTGAGCCTACAAGAAATCTTATCCGGGCACACAGAGAAACAACGCACAGACCAACAATTAAACGGAAAGCCGGAACAAAGATTCGATCGAGCACCAACTCTGTCCTCCAGCAACTGTGAAATCACGGCAACGTGGCTATTTGATCAATGAATATATTTTCGGTCGATGCCAGAGTGAATAGTGAAGAACTAATGTACATGCATAAATGATGAGGTAAACAGTCCGCGCTACCACTACGAGAGGATGCATGCAGAAAAAGTCATTTTTGTCCAGCGTTGGAATAACGAATAAGGCGGACGAATTTAAAGACATTGATAACATGATGCCGACCGGTCAATGAATCCATGAAAAGTCGTAAAAATATTTTTCTTGTCATTGTCAAAGATTATAGGTTATATGTCATTGGCTCAACTAGGAAAATCACGGAGAAATTGATTGTTTATATAAGAAATGGGGTTTTAGGGGTTTGTTTTGGTCTTGTTTCGGTTAGTTTTGTTTTGTTTTGGTCTGGTTAGTTGCTTAGTTGCTGGCACGGCGTTAAACACTAACAAACAACATGGTCTGGTTTAGTTTTGCTCTTGTTTTTTTTTTTTTTTTTTTTGGTTGGTTGGTTTTGGTTTGCTTTTGTTTTGGTTTGGGTTTTGTCTTGTTTTGGTTTTTTTGTTTCGTTTTGTTTTGAAGGACCAGCAACAGGAAGTGAGCTTCAGTTTAGTTTGACGTCCCCCTTGTATTTTTTCCTAAAGAACACTTGCATTAAAAATAGCTGAAATGGAGGACAACCACAAATCAATAAAGAGCAAAGTAGAGCTCTTGTTTCAATTCCAGTGTTGTGTTCCAGCTTTAGGATCTCGCAATAAAAACCATTAGGGAAATGCAGTGCGAAGTCAGTGTTCTGCTGTCACAACTTGAGTCCAGGTGACATGTTTCATACCCATAGTTACGATTCAGTTTCAAGGAACAATACCTCCATGGCAATCCCATTCACGTCTTCCTTGACGTTTAAAAGGACTTCAAGGTTCAGCGGTAACAGATGGTACTAACTAATAGTCGATACAGATATGACAAAACCAATGGGAGGGGGTTGCAATGTTTTTTTTCCATTCGAAAATTATCTGTGGCACTTCAAAACGTGTTCGCCGCGATAATAAAACTTGATAACGAGGGACACATTCGAGAGTCGAGTTCGTAATTAAGTTACTGATAACGCTCGCTGATGCAACAGCTGCTCGATCGTCGAAAGTGGTTTTCACCCACGCTTTCGAGAGTTTGCGAAACCGGGCGAGAGAGATGACGGAGCTGGAAGGGAGTAAGTGATGGAGTAAAATTTCAAAAAAATGTGGGCCAAACGCTTTTACAAGCTTCAAACCGTGTTCACTATGGGGTGCCAAGAGTGAGATTCATCTCATAAAAAGGCTTCCCAATTTTTGACCTATGGAATTAATTAATCAATAATTTAGACCCTTCACGTCACCAAGACAGCTCTGCATCATTCGTTGTATGATACTACATACATTATCCTTCAAAAGACCCCAATCAGAATGTGACACGTGTTTAGGCCACCAGCCGAGAAGATGGCCGCTGTTCTTGATTGTACTCTGGCGCAGTTTTCGGCGCGAGATGATAGAGAAACGGAGGGAGAAAAGGGGGATAAACTGTCACTTTACGAAAAAAGATTATATTTTTTACAGCAGCTCTCTGCTTCGTCTTTGTTCGAGTTCACACTAAAATAATTACGACCGTCTGTATTTCGTGCGCAGCTAGACCGGGACGCGATATAAACGTCCTACTAGCGAGTCCGATCGGTTTCTTGTCCTGTTGGCTGATGTCCCGTGATAACGATTTCGCAATGTTCTTATGTTTCGACAACAGCAGCGATGCAGAACAACGAGCAGACGAGCTAAACACGGGTATGGGAACCAGGCCATTGCCCCAATCTGGATCCGCATCGGTGAGAAACATTAAAGTGCCTCGTCCCCATACACACACCACTTGTGCAGCTACATCGTTCAAGGAGCGTGATTCTTGAAGTCCCATCAGAGCAGTGGCGTAGGAACAGGGGGGGGGCAAGGGGATCAGCCGCCCCCCCAAAAAAAAATGATGCCGGGAAGGCAAGAATGTGAACGTTATTCATTGTCAGCATGGAGCTTGCCCCCCCCCCCCCCAAAGCCGAGCATCTTCCTACGCCACTGCAGAGTACATCAAAGAAATCGAGTCGAGGAGTGCGAATAAGCTTCGGCCGCACAGACTTACTCAGATCGCGCATTCAAAGGCGTATAGCCGCCATGGAACATCGCTACTGACTTCCGGTACAGGCAACAAGCTTCGACTTCTTAGTGTATTAACGATGTCGACACATGTATCACGATCGGGTTTTCTTTATTCCTACGTGCCGTATTAGTACAACATCGACTTTTAAAAATAGTCTATCAGTTAATGTGAAGAAGAATCGTGTTATAGAAGGTTCTACTTATGAAAAAAATTAATTTACGATTATATAGTCTTCAAAACAGTATGCAGTTCACTGGAGCCCCAATCTTGTATGTGAGCTTTTTCAAAGCATATGTGTCATATTAAGCTTTGAAACGAGTGTGAATATGATAAGGTCGGCATAAAAAGTATAATCGTTTAGCATAAACATAGACTGTGGTCCCTTCCGCACCCCCCCCCCAAAAAAAAAAACCACATACACATTTATTATCTAATAAAAATAGTTTTACATAAATAAACAATCATAAATAATACTTTTTACTTTAAGTCTTGGAATGATAACTGACAATATATTTTTTTTACTATTTTCAAGTGTTACAGAATATAATAAATGTATGTAATCTCAAACATTCCCAGGCAAGTTCCAAAGCATGCATCTACAACTGCTAACTACAAAACACTGTTCACAACAAAGTATGATATGATTGCTCATATTTTTATTTATGTAAACGATATTGAAGCAACTTTAGTATAAGGCTTGTTATTAAGCTGCAGGTATGACAGAAAACAACCTGGCACATCTTTATCAAAGAAGATGAAGGTATTGTAATAATGACAATAGGACTTAAGAGGACCGGGATAGATTAAAGGCATCTGATGTACTGAGTAATAAAAGCATTACCAAAATGCAAAATGTAAGCATTGTAAGGAAATGCAATCACAGTTCTTACAAATATTTTATAGATCTAAGAATTCTCTGCTACATTAATTAAAGCTTATACCCACATTGACTTTTAAAATTTTATTTAATATGCATGTAAAATTAATAATCATTCACAGATGGTATCAGCTTTAAAAAGTATTTTAAAAGCATGTTCATCACATTGGTCCTAATAAGTGCTTCTAAAATACTGATTTCAAACCTAAAGCTTTTTCATCGTTGAAGAACGAAAAGAAATGTCAATGGAGATAATGAAATTTGACAAAGCGATAATTCATTAATTTAGTCTACATTAACTCATTAAACTTCTGCTATGTAAATCCTTTAATGCTTTATAGTGTGGTAAACTATATCTTTCACCTGAAATGTTTTCATCATATATGTTAGCACAGCATTATAATTAACATTGCATCATAAGTGTTGCAAATTAATTTAACATCCCTTTTATGAGATTTTAAATAAATATTATTTCTTCTTCAAAAACCTTTATATGTAACTTGCATGTAATTCTAAAGTGATCCATTCAGAAATATGTTTCAACAGTGTTTACATTATAACTTACAAAGTATGCAATAAAACATCAAAATGTCTACTTATACAGAAAAAGACTTGTCAAATTTTTCGCCTGTCGGTTGGTGCAGCCATCTGCACAGCATGAGCTCAGCTCACAATTTCTACACATGATGAGAAATGTTCGGGTACTGGTCACATAAACACACATAGGCTCCGCGGTGTTTCTGCCTGTAGTGTCAGCTCCCCATGTGTTGTCGCCGAACTCGAGAAGATCTTTAGTCTGGAAATCATAGAGGTCTGTGTTCGACGGAGCACAAAGCTTCGACTTCCGCTTTCCAGAACGCAGTTTCATTTTACCTCAGGTTGTGGGGGACGGGTATGCTACCCACCAGCTCCCTCACTGGATTAACCGTGTCTTTGAGGATATCTGTTAACCAGTGGCGGAAATTGATAGGATTGGTTACAGCAGTAAACCCTTCTGCAACTTGTGTATGTCCTCTGCTGTCGATCTTACTCTATAATCTGTGTGCGTGCGTGCGTGCGTGCGTGTGGAGCAAAGAGTAAGGAAGAGAAAGAGAGTTTACGAAAAAAAAACGTTGTTGCAAAGTTTTGGAAAACATTGTGGCTTTCTTCATCCCCTTTGCTTGTATTCCTTTGTTTGTTTGTTTTTTTACCTGTCTGTCTTTTCTTTCATTTTCTCTTTCTGTCCGTTTTTCATCTCTCTCTCCCCACTCCTCTACATTTTACACTTTACTTAATGGATTACGACCGAGGCTTCATAACTCAAATAATTCTTGTTTGCTTTTTTCATGTTTAGTTTCTTCTATTGTTCATTTTCGGGTTTTTGATTGTTCATACTTGGTTTTTCTGTTGTTCATGTTTAGGTCTATGTGTTTATTTGCAGTTTTTCTTTTGTTTGATTTTGGAAATCTTCCATTGTTTATGTTTGGTTGTTTTATTAATTACGTTTAGTTTTAAAATATTTGTCAATGGGTTTTGTTTATTTTAACATGTGTCATTTATGTATTGTTCTTTTTTGTTTCTTGTGTATGAGGCTTGCTTTTGCGTGCATACAGAGTGAGACTGGCTATCATAGAGAGTAAGACTGAATATAATAGAGAGTAAGACTGGCTTTTATTGATACTGATAGACTATTATAGAGAGTAAACTGACTATCATAGAGTGTAAGACTGGCTATCACAAAGAGTAAAACTTCTATGGGATGAAAGAATGCGCTGAGACCTTTGATAGGAAGAGCTCTCTGCAGAAAGAGAGAGAGAGAAGCAGCTGTAAAAATTTTATGAAAAAAAAACGAAAAAAAATCATCGCGAAGATCGCAGGAGACGCACAGAGACTGGGAGAGGGTAGGAGATCAGGTTGACAAGTTTCTCTCCTAACAGCTCGTAGCAACTTCACGCCTGGCACGTCAGAATCAATACACCTATTGTACGAGCGTTCACGAGTCCTCTTGTCAATGGCGCTCAATACTCCAACTGTTTGCTCGGCGCCGTGCGCTGCGGCAGCAGGGGGATACAGCTGTCGATACAGCTGCCGAAAATCGTTTTGGGCAAAAGCTTCTTCACTGGGGCTGCAGCGCTCTCTCAACCGCCGTCAATCAACAACAGCCTAGGGGACAACAGATGTCACTGCCTAAGAATGGCAAATACAATACTATGCCTCATCTTTTTTTATCGGCTACAACGTATTAATCAAATTCTGCTTTGTGTTTTCTCGCACTGGTCAGCCCCCCCGGTCTCGTCCCCTTGAGGGGCACTTGAGTGACTTTCCTTGACTTAGACTGATGTGACCTTGGCCAGTAACGGTGGTCTTCATGGGTTAGAGAACAGCATGACGGTGACGACTTGATGGTGGTTATCATGGTGGTTTGTTCGCGACTATATATCATGTTTTAATGCTTATTCAGTCCAACGGACGTGCGTTTGTGTGCAAGAAAGAAAGAATCAAATCAGGTCCTTCATGTGAGGTCTGTGGTCTGTACACATAGTCTTTAGTTATCTGTAACAACATGACATGACATGACATATTGAGTCGTGCTGTGTGACTGTATTGATTTACTTTTTGTTGCCTGGAACTTTATTATAATTTTTTGTAATTACTAAAACGAGAGTTTGTATGTAAGTTAGAGCGTTCAGTTGTTTTATTTGCTATTGCTGTCTAATTATAGGGCAGGAAACATGTCTTGCTGTAATATAAATCTGTAATTAAAATAGACGGGGACTTCAGCAAACAGGTGAAGTTTGTGTTCGGAACGAAGGAACGCGTAGAATGTCAGGATGAATACGTGAGTGGTGGGCAAGTGTGAGAGCATCTGTGACAATCTCTTGTGTATATGTTTACTCAGTGTGGTCGAATGGATGTGCGTTCGCATGCACGAAAGAAAGATGGAATCAAATCAATTCCTTCTTTCGAGGCATGTCGTCTGCACACACACACACACACACACACACACACACACACACACACACACACACACACACAGTCTCATTTCATCTGTAACAACGACAGGAACCCCTGCATGTCAAAATCAAACCAAGAACTGTGAGGTTTACTCTAGAAAGAGACGGGAACGAGAGACACAGACTAAGCGTACTTCTCCTTTTTTGGAAGTTGATTGTAGGTGTTAATGAGCAGATGTGACAAGACTGGAAGGTGTTAATGACAATGATACGAGCTGCCAGACCAACGCCAGCACAACCAATGACTTTTAAAATAGCGAAAGCTGCTGACAACAGTATTCATAAGCGATCGGGATCTTATCCGGAAAGACTGTTTCTTTTTTTTTTTAATTGTACATTTCTATATTTATTTATCTATTTGTTCGTTCGTTTATTTGATTGTGCGATTATTGACAATGCAACTTCAGTGATCAAACGTTGAGCTATGATGGGATATGCTTAAGAAGAGATTTCATTTTTGAGTGGTCTTATGAAAATTTATCAGGTCACGACATGACCTAGAACTGAGAGGTCATGTAATATTTCTTTTAGGTATCCTCATCCAGTCTCAATACAAAACAATACAATACCACTTTATTTATCCCCAAGGACAATTCCAAATAGTGCTCGCACTTGCAGTTGCAACAGATAGGTATACACAAATACTTTTCATGTATTTAATTACTTTGCCTTTATTAATAGGTCATGTGTAATGTATAAACACCTCTTAAATTGCATGAAATCAACGACCAGTTTACCTAATATCCAACCCCATAAGCTTAAAATTTCAGATCGTAGAAGAGAAAAAGAGAGAGAAAGGTATCAGTGTTTTACCTCGAGCCAACAACTAAGGCTATATCACGGCAAGGCAGCCAGCCTTGTAAACAGATGCTACATGCAGAGAAAGAACAGGATGATTAAGACGAGATCTGAACCCAAAGCAGCCAATCCTCACTGTTATGGCGACAGGCGCTAACCGTTGTGCCACGTGATCGGGTGTAGAAGAGAGAAAGAGCGAGAGAAAGAGAAAGTACAGTATAAGCCAAAGTATGAAGGATTGACAAGCATTTTGCTCTTTCATAAAATAGTAAAAATATCTTTATTCTATACATAGATGCAGATTGTGCAGCCACTCTGTTAATCATCCAGTTTCTTTCGATTTGTAACAAAGAATTGTTGACTTTGAGTTAACGTGGGTTGAAAATAGTCAGACTCGATGTCACTGGACTCTTGAAGTAACGATCTAGTGGTTTTGCAAATATTTTATGTTTCTACTGACTGGATGCGTGAAAATAAAATGCTATTCCCCCAAATAGGGGTGAAGGAGTTATTCCCTTCGTGTTCTCGAGATACATGGATACAAACATCGCCATGCACAGCAAGAGGTTAAACTGGTAATGTCACGTTTGCACCAGACCTAATTAACATAGAAGAGCAGATTAATCAGTGGTTTAAGCTTTCACAAGGTAATCATATCCGTGTGCCAATCGTGTCATCTCCTCGTGACCTTCTTCTGCAGATGCATCTCGAGAACAGAACGCCAAGGGCTCGATATTTGCCCAGTTTTGAGGAAATACAGTATTTACTCAGTCATTAGAAAAACTGTCCACACTACTAGACTTGTAAGTTCCTCCTTACCGGCCGTCACGTGACCTGCGCTCTGGCTCCCAGTCACGCTTCTGTCTCCCTGCAGTGGAAGACACAAACAAGAAGACACTGGAGCCAGGGCCTTCACAAACTCTGCACCTAAACTGTGGAATACTCTGCCGTCGTCACTGTCCACCATCACCTCACCAACCACGTTTCGAAAAAGACTGAAGACCCATCTGTTTATTTAAGACGGACTTAAACTTAAACAACCGAGCAACACTTCTGTCTTTTTTTATACTTTCCTGATGTTTTATCTTTTTATTTACTTTATTTTTTCTTATTATTTATTTTTTTTGTTTTGTTTTTGCTGCGCAATGAGCATTCTTCTGAATGGATACCTGCGCATTACAAATGGACATCATCATCATCATCATCATCATCATCATCATCATCATCATCATCATCATCATCATCATCATCATTATCAGTAATATTTTGTATCTATGCCACATTAGGACACGAACTTTCTAATGACCCGAATTCTTCCAGAAGCCCTCGCTGTAATACGTCTGCTTTCTTTATTGCAAATTATACTTTTGCTAGTATCGACAGAGTGAACATTACGAAAACTACAACACATCGCACGCACACGCTTGCAATCAGCACAGGAGGATGTAGGAGGGCCTGTGTCTATTCCAGGGGGAAGGCTCCAGGTTGTCCAATAATGCAATGATTAATTGCTTGATACTAACACAGTATGAATCGGGCGCCTGTAGTTTACCACAATGTCAGGGTATGAATAGTCTAGAAGACAAAAAAAAAAAAAAGACGGAGAGAAGGGATGAGAGCTTTCGAGCTCAGAATAACTATCATTTTACATTGATTGTGGCAGTTATGCCTAATTCTGTCTCATGTTAAATAAATTGTTGTATTATAATTTTTATAACCGTTGCCATCCCGTTGTGGAGTGAATGAGTTAGGAAAAAATTGAAGTTATTGCCCGGCTTTTCTCTCTCTTCCCCTCTCTCTCTCTCTTTTCTTTCTCTGTTTCTTTCTCTGTTTCTCTCTCCTCGCTCTTCTCATCTTTCTCTTCAGTGACAATGACAATACTTTATTCATCATTGCAGAAAATAAATAAAGTATTAATTAAAATAATTTCACCATCATTTGTTTTTTTTTTTTTTTGCTTTCTTTCTTTTGATTTTCCCCCTCCTTTGTTTGCTTTTTTGTTTGTTTCTGGATTTTTTTCCATTCATGCTTAGATGTCAGGTAAACTGGTTGTCCCTTTCTTCTCTCTTCTTTCCTTCAAGTGGCAGCGACGCCAAGCACCCGTTATATGAGTAAAGCCGACTTTATTATTTTAGACACTATTCTATTCTCTCTGGGACCTGGGTGAGGGGTTGGATTAGCGCTGGAGTTTGAGCAGAACAAGCAGACGAAACGAACACGAAAATCAGTTGTTTTTGCTGAGGTTGGCGAAGACTGACGGCACAAAACAAAGACCAAGCAAAAGACGTTCTGCGCATGCGTCGCCTAAGTTAGTGAAGAGAAAAAAGTAAGTCGGGAAGTGGCGTTAGCGGTTGTTACAGGTACTTGGAAAAAGTCAAGATCCCCTTTAAAGCTGACTGCACGATGTCACGTGACTGAATGATGACATCGACTGAATTGTATGTTGATGGACATGTTCATCAGTCTGCACAGTGCTGTAACTACATGTGGTTGTGGCGCCTAACCCTGGGGACTAGGTCAGGACTCAGGACAAGTGCATTCACTCTTTAATGTTTTCAGGCTGATTTTTTTCATTATGCACAGATACAGTTTTAGAGCTGACGAAATTAAAAATACACTTTATGGCTGGCGAAAAGAAAATGATGGCTTAACCGTTAGGAAATCCAAAAATATTCTTTAGATGTAACGAAATCGAAGATTCAGTTTAGACTTGACAAAATCAAAAGTACAGTTTGCTGTTCTTAAAAAGAAAAAAAATAAGGTTGTTATCGAAAGAATTATTACTCAGTGCGGTGTGTAACAACTATTTAATCAAGAGCCTTTTGCAAGAGACTTGCATCTGATCCAGCCGTGCATGTTAGACTAGTCATCCATGGAAACAAAGCAGCCGGTCAGGACACCGCAAATCTCCTCGACTGTCGCATGCAGCGACACGAACTAAACTTACCATGGATGGTTGCTAATGACACTTTCTAATGCAAGGAATACGGTCTTGCTAGATGGCAAGAAGGTTTTATTATTGTCGTTAAAGTTGTAGCGACTTAATTGGGACGCAGGTGGATGGGAAAATCTCGTGAAAATTTTATTATTTTGTCGTTCTTTCTCTCTGTTAACTATCTTTCTTTCTTTTCTCTTCTGTTTCTGTCCCTCGACACATTCTGTCCCTTCCACATTTTTCATTGGCAGTGATGCTTCTGAGGATTCTGTGCGCAGTGTATATTAACTACAGGTCAAACTTCCTCTATTTCACAAGCTTCATTAGTAATCATATCAGAGTCTATGGTGACTATTGTCATACATCACTCCAGCCAGTAACCATCGTTGTAATATCACCTTTGAATGTCTCACTACCTTTTCTCACCAGGATGTAGCCTTAGTTGCTGGCACGGCTTAAAACTCTAACAAACTCACAAATCGTCGTGACACATGTATCTCCAGAGAACAAAGCTGTAGCAGATTTGTCCTTAAAACAAAGGACCTCCATAGTTTCTTTATTCAATAATAACCACAGCCAAAATCGCCAAAATTCTTTACCAGAATGCATTTTTATTTCCTAATGAAATCACAAGTTTCTAGAATGAGGACTTCGCGGGCAACAGGCATCGCAGCATCAAAGTCAGGTTTTCCTGAACCTGTTCTGAGTCATGGATGCAGTACATCACATCATATCACATCAAAAGATCCATCACATGTTGTATGAGTCTCATTTGCACTAAGATAAAAGCAAGTGCCTTCTCAAAGGTAGATGGCTGCTTTGGTCAACAAAAAGGCCAAAGTAAACGCCGTTAATGAAGAAAGTTTGTGGCTACCTGTTTGCTTTTCATCATAAGGCCGATTTGCAGAGAGAGAAAAAAAAATTTGATAATTGCCTCCTTTCGTGGACAAAATAAAATCTTTTTAATGAATCGAAAGGTTGGTGAAAATTCTTCCTGTGCCAATAAATGAATAAAGTATTGTGAAAGAAAGGAATTGAACCACACGATTTTGATCAGTGGGTACAAACACCCACAGGCTAGGGGAATAATTTCTTCTCCCACGTTCCAACCCTCCATTGTGCTAAATAATTCGCATGAAATGGAAGGTAAAGAAATGTGATATGGCTAAATCTGTCAACCATCTTGTCACTTCACATTTGCACTCACGTACACGCAGATGATACACGCACGCGCACTCACTTATTCTCCCTGACCTTCCTCAAACCAAACCCAACCACCCATCTCCCTTAATCCCGACTGCGCGCTTGTCGCGGCGCCCCCTGCCGAGATGAGAACGAGTCTGGATATTCAGTCCCCGGAGAGGAGGCAACTCCAGTCGTATTCGATGCTGCCAGTGCATTTTCTGCTGAGCTTGACGACCGGTGTCTTGTTGACACCATTTTGAGTACCACCATCCCCCTCGGACCACCAGATCCTCCCTCTCACCACATCACTTAAGCTTGCTATTCGTTTTTTTTTTCTTTCTCTCTCTCTCTCCTCGATTCACCTCCCTCGTTGGTTATCATAATAAAGCCGACGTTGACTTTCCACCGAGTTATTTATGCGATTGACTGGGTCTCGGCCATTTTTATCAACAGTCTCGTTAAATGTAGAGCTGACAACTGTGCACTTTCTGAGATCGCACTGACCTAGAATACAATAACACGGATGTTCTAATAATGACGTGGAATGTTTTAAGATTTTGGTTGAAAGTTGTTGTGAAGTGAGGTCTATCAAGGCTGAAAGCACGAAGCAACTAGTGGAAAAGTGATATAGGACATGGGATATCACATACAAACATTAAAACCGAAAAACTTAAACTGTAAAACATCCAAGGAATGCACCACAACACATCTACTACATCCAGATTGTTGGTTGCTATGCAGCAAGCAGCTTATGTAGGTAACACTGGTGCAGGATTGTCAGCTAGAACCTCCAGAAGACAGGAACCAGTAGACAAACAGAGTTACTGTTTGTATACCAGGGGAAAAATGCATACCTTAAATAATCAAAGTACTACCTCTTTATTGGTTCATAAACATACACACACACGTGTACACACACCCTCACACCGATATCTAAAAACACACACATATATATATAAACACACAAACACAGCATGCAACTTTTTTTATCAAGAAGCTTCGACAAAAGCCAAATTTAAGTGGTGACAACAGCAACAAAAGGTGGCACCGCCCCCTCGTCGCCTTTCGTTAATTATTGACGGATTAGTGGGAGACAGGTGAGAACCAACTCTGTTCGCGGGAAAATCCGAGTTAATTATTAACGGATCAGCGAGCCTGATAGCCTGGTTCGTTTCGCAGGGAAAGTCCGTTTCTCGGAGCCTCCTCACGAGACGAGATTGTGTCGAGTGTAAAGGGAGAGAACAGAGTCGTCGCTGTGGAGAATGTGTGTGGGGGGGGGGGTAAGCAGAACGACAAGACACGAGATCGACAGAAATTCCAGTTCAGCGGAACTTTAAAATATCTGTGCAACTGGGAAACTAACGGATAGACCCTGGGTGGCTTTGTGTGAAGATAGCTGGCCGCCATGTTGATAGTGTTTGGGATGCCATGTCCCTGTATTTTTTTATTTTTCGCAGACTGTCTACGTTTCAGGCTATTTGTTTGGTTGTTTTCGAACTGGGTTTTTATTGAAGTCATTTTATTTTACAGCTGAGGAGGAAAGTCCCAACCTGTTCATGTTTCCTGCTGGTTTACCTGACAGTAAGATGGCTGCGTGCTGGCTTCAGACAGTCCTGTTACAACGTGCACACAGAGTTTTTCTAGCAATTTTAGATCGGGGGTTCAGTGTCGACGCTGAACTATTACTTTTAAGTATGGGGATAATCTAAAGAAAGGATGATGGTGGTATTGAGATAGAGTGAACAAAACAAAAAATCAATTTTTCTCTCTCTCTCACACACACACACACACACTTTTTTATTTTATGAATTTCGTGACGCAGTCATTATTTGACATAAGTCAGATCACATGATCCAACACCTCTGCAGGTTAGCTCAAAGTGCGAAGCACGTATGTTTTCGTTAATGCATGCGCAAGGGTATGATGTGCACAATGGTCGTTGAATTTTAGCTAAAAGGCATTCCATTTGCAGGATATAAAAAGTCTGTGCTCTTTGTGTAATGCATTAATTTTTTTCCAATAGAAAGTTCTTTTCTGTTAAAAAGATCTGAGGAGAGCAAACCGAAAGGTAGAGTTTGATGAAATCACAAGTCAGGAACTGACATACCTGTGACCTCGCTCCAACCACGGGACCTACTTGCGAGTTGTGTCGGAATGCGAGGAGAAATTTCCGAGTTTACGTTCCAGGCTATTATAGTCTCAGGGGGATAATAATGCGACAGAAACGTTTCCATGACCGCGCAGTGACACGCGCATCTCTAGCCCCCTCATCCGCACGCAGAACCTGAAAAGTACAGAACACATCTGCCTCATAGTGTCCAAACCCACGCTCCTCTCTAAAGTTCCGAATAAACAATCAACAGTGGAGTCGGGAACTATAACCCTCAGCCTAATACCACGTTGTCATCGTCGTCGTCGTCGTCATCATCATCATCATCAATAACACACTATTGTAAGTGACTCAAAGCCCAAAATTTGTATGACTTTAAGAAATAGAGAGAAAGGCTGTGTCTGTGTGCGTGCGTGCGTGTGTGCGTGCCCGCGCGCACGTTAGATACTTCGTGTGGTAGTTCATATATAGGCAGGTGCTTACATTTTCCATTTCCATGCGCATGTGTGCGTGGAGGCATTCGTGCCTGTCTGCATGTGTGTCAATGTTTAAATCCTTTCATTGTTGTCTGGCACGGGAGCCGGTCCACTATCAGCATCTCGGGGCCAGAGTTGTACTGCCGGCTGTGCACCTGAGACTGGAAGCACCCAGTCCACTCTTTCTCTCTGCTGTCACGTGACATCTTCGGGTCTGTTGTCATGGCATTCACGCTGCTCAGCGCGCAGCAGACGGTTATCTTCTTTTCTTACTCCACTCCCTCCCTGTCGCGATTCTTCTAGTGTAACCCTCCGCCCTCATAGCCACCGCCACGTTTTCTGCCTCAGTCAACTACCTCCATGTCTTCTCTTTCACCAGACACATGTTTTCGTATATCCTCAAAGGACCCATCGCACCGCGGTCGTTTCCAGCAAAGGGTATTTTATTCCCCCTTTTACCGAAACTGATAAAAAAAAATTCTCGCGACACACAGCAGAATGCTTGTCTTCAAAACAGTCACACTGTCTGGATGCCAGGACAGCGCTGAGGTAAATATTTATATGGAGGTTGTCGTCTCCCAAGATCGCAGCACATTAAAATCATGAAATGTCGCCATGTTTGTGAAACATTATTTTGTTTTATGATGGCGCCACGAAATCGACCTCGGTGCTAATATATATTTTTTGTCAAGGTGGAGTCGTGTTAAAGATTTAATCTGTAGGACTGGTGGTGGCGAAGGTGATGGTGGCGGCTGATGGGTGGGGGGGGGAGGTGATAGGAAAGACTGACGTGGAAGTCAGAGGTCAGGAAGATGAGATTATTTGTGTTATTCTTCGTTTATATTCCACGAGAACTTAGCCAGTTACTTAAATCGCACGGTTGAAATAGCCTAGTGTTAAAGCGCTCACCGCTTAACCCACCGATTCTAGTGTTCTGAGTTCAGATCTCGTCTCTGGAAGCACGCATTTCTCTCTGTATTGAACATCTGCTCACAACGATGGCGGTATATTTCTTTTGTTTGTTTGTTTGTTTTTTTCATCCAGCTATTTCACTTTTTCCCTTCGGTGTGTCTTTCTTGCCGTCGTGTGAAATCGCCACTGGGTGAAGGCAGTTCGTGGTGCAGCATGGTGCTGAGGTGAAAAGTCACAGCTGCTTGTGTTGTCGCCCCGCGGTGCATCGTCTTGCCGGCTACTTCCTCAGAAATGTCGCGATCTGTCACGTGACCAAATGGCAGGGATGAGGATGATAACGGCAGCTTATAGTGCAATGACATTTTCTACAGAAAGCTGAAACGTTGTAGAACTCGAGCATGCGCTTTTTTTTGTGTGGTGAGTACTCGGTGTGAAGTAAACAAACACCGATGCGTGTGTCTTCGGAGAGATAATTATGGTTCGATCTGAAATAAGATTTTTGATGGTCTCCGACAGTCATCCAGCCCTTCCGCAACCTCCCCCTCCTTCATTGTTCAATCCCAGTCTCTTATTAATTTTAAAAGTCACCTTCCCTCACCGGCACTTCAACCAACCCACTGCGGCAACAGCATGGTGTGACAGTCTCCTGCGAACGAGGTCACCTGATGCTGTCAGTGCTGTAGTCTGATGTGTTCTTGTGCTTAAACTGCAGCCTACAAAATAAAAATGCAAAAATGCAAACGATTTTTCTCGTCTTTTCTCGACAAGATCTCACGCGCGCGCGCGCTGGCGCAGGCTGCTGTGTAAACCTCTCGGCCGCTCCTGCTGCTTTAGACGTCATTGATCGTGCTTGTCTTCTGGCCTGGAATCTCCTGTCACCTTCATTTACACCTTGTTGTCTCGACTCTTGCAGTCACACCTGCACGCTAACACCTACAGCCAATGTGCAAACTGAATGAGTATGACCATTTGTCCTCCTGTGCGTATTTACGTGCTCACTCGACTCTGTGTGTGCGTGCGTGCGTGCGTGCGTGTGTGTGTGTGTGTGTGTTCGTGCATGTGTGCGTTTGTGCGCACGTGTGGGTGTGACTGGTTTACAAAGGAGCGCGACGCCTTCAAAGACTGTGTTCAAGTCCCACTGGCAAAAATTCTCTGGACATTTCATTCACTTTTTTTCCCCAGTCGTCTGCCAGCGATAATCACCTGCAGTCAACCGAAAACCCCGACGTTTTTTAAATTCCCGAAACCCATATCATTGACAAGTAAGCTCCATAACTTATAAAGGAAAGACTAAGAGGCTGGTACCCAAGACTGCCATTTACGGTTTTATAGCCTGCAAATGTGAAAGATGCCATGGCTATTGTATAATGCCTTCTACAAGGCTGTCACTTATCATCAATTGGGAGAACAGGGGAAATTTTTTAGCAGAGGAAATGGAAACGATTAATTTAAAATAAAGGATTTTTTAGGGTAAGTAGCACAACTTTTACGATTACCGACGATCTCCAAGGAAAAGATAAGTTTGACCTATGCAAACACTCCAGCTGAACGAGAGTTGAGGACGTATTGTCGAGTCACGTGTTGCAGACGTTAGCAGTTCTTGCAGAAACGGGGGCGGTCTGGTAGGCGGAATTTTTTTTTTTTCTAAGACGATCGGAGGACACGGAAAAATATGCCGCGCCTTCCCCAAGCTCAGCCAAACGCAACGAAAAGTGTTTATAAATATTTTATTTCTCTCCGACAAAGGTCAATGGCTAATAGACAGTCCTGTGTAATCGTTCTTTGCCAATTTCTGTGAATATAGATCCCAATTCTCACCCAAACCCAAACGTCTGTCTTTACCCATGCAGTAATTGAAGATGCATAAAAGCACGAGCTAACGTAATTTTTTAAAAATCAACAACATATTTTACAAAGAGAAAAGCAGGAAATTTGCAAAAGAACGCATGCAAAAAACGGGAGAAAAAAAAAACATTGCAGTAATGTTTGAAAATTCCCCAAGAAGAAGAGGACCACGCTCTCCTCACTACACTGAGACAAAGATCAACAGATATTCTGTTTATACTTGTAGTTTATCGCCCCATTTCGCCTGGTTGACATTTTCAGTGTTCTTTTCTCTCTTCGGGGGGAGGAGGGGAATAATTCTCCATTCACGGTTCAGATTTCATCTCGCGACATATTTTCCTCTTGGTAGATGTGATATCTATTCAAAGCTTTCCACGGGTAATCCGGGTCTTCTATTCAACACTCCTATTTATTTATTTATTTATTTGCCTCACTGTGACAAAGACGCTTTTCTTTTACAAAGCTACCCGAGTTGGATGCTGTCACCCACTACAGCTGTGGAATACACACATATGTTTAAATAAAAAATTGTGTGTGCGCGAGTGCGTGCGTGTGTACGTGTGTGTGTGTGTGGAGAAGGAAATGGTGAGTGCGCGTGAGACAGAAAAAATGGGGCAGTGGACATTTAAATGGTTCAGTCTAATGCCTGTATATCTATGGGAACACACGGTCCGCAGGGAATACCAGAGATGTTGAACTATGATTCAAGCTGCAAATGCTGCTCCAAGAGCTGAGTAAACTGCATGTGATGGCCCGACTTGCTGTGTTTACACCTCACCTCTCGCGAATATCGAAATTTGTTGAAGCGAAGTCGGGACTCGGAAGGAGCACTGCTCGTGATGTCTCCTCCACCTTGCTTGCCACTGTCTTCCCAAAACAGCTTTCAAAAAAAAAAAAAATGGAGAAAAGAGATTTGCGGAGATTGTGAAAAAAAAAATTAATGAAACTCTTTTTTTTATAAGTTACTTTAGAGATTTTCATGAACTAATTCTTAAGACAGAGGTAAATTTCAGGCCGGAATAATACGAAGGACAGCAAAATGGACATTTTTGTCGGGTTGGAAAGGTGGCTTGGAATATAAATGCGGACTCTCGATAGCTTTCAGAACCAGGTTCAGCAGATAAATATCAATGGTCGTTCTCAGCATCGAAGTGCAGCGCTTGTCTAGACAGAAAAAGCAAAGTGAAATATTTCCACCCTCACGTAAGCCCTCTGTTAAATGTTTATTCATGATTTTAAGTGCTCAAGCATGGGTGTCTGTGCGTTTTGCGTGCGCGCGCGCGCTTGTGTGTGAGAGTGCGTGCGTGCGTGTGTGTGTGTGTGCATGCGCGTGCGCGCAGTACCTGATCTTGCAGAGATAAACGCGCTGGATAAATTATTCATCATATATTCTCGAGAGATATGCTAATCAGCCAGGCAGTGGAAGAGAGGGGCCTCACACCAGACGGCGTTGTCAGCAACAAATTTCAATCAGAGGAGAGCCATGTGGCTGAAGACTAAATAAATGACAGAGAAGCGTCAAGTTGAGTCTGTGTGAATAATGTTTCTTCGACTGGGATAGTTCAGTTCTGATCTTTCACGTGTTTTCAAAAATAGAAGTTAGGTTCTAGTAATGCTGGAGTGGAAATGTGTAAGTCTCATTCTCTCATTCTCTCACTTTGATCTCTTTCTTTCTTTCTTTCTTTCTTTCTTTCTTTCTTTCTTTCTTTCTTTCTTTCTAATATTATACAATTATAGATGTGTGCATGTATAGATGGATGAAAGCATAATGAAATACCTATATATACATGTAATTAGTCAAGCCCCTTTGGAAATAGAAATTGCCTGATCACCATCTATTTAAGTTAAAAATATAGGAAAATGTACATTTGCATGTATATTGCTGTTGAACATATTGTTTTGTATAGTTAATGCTTGTATCTCTCCCATTTCATTAGCATTACTGATGTCATGTCTCCCTTTTTCTTCGTTTTTTTTTAACTCTCCTCTTTTCTCTCTGTTGGTGGGTCTTTGGTATGCGCACCATATGTGCTTGCGTAGTTATGTGCATGAATGCACACATGTATGCCTGTATTATATGTGTGCATGTGCGTACCTATGTGTGCACGCATGTTTTTGCATTTGTATCTATGCACGAGAATGTCCAAGTTAGCGAGAGTTAACTGACTGGGGCCAGGTGCACTAAACATTTCTCACCACTATCTCAACAGTTATCACAAAAGGCGGCCCAACTAAACTCTTCAGAAAACAGGTTAGCTTTCTGATTTGACCATCAGGACGTAGATAGGGGACATGCTGAGCCCCTGACCCTAAGACTTGTGTCCCTTGTCCTTTTCCATCATTAAATTCATCTGTGCCAAGAAAGGGTGGGATGGAGTGGGTAACACACGAACTGTCAGCATTTTCCAGCGATAAACATGTGTTTGCTGGATGCGTAAGCACTCGTTTTGCGAGCAGTAAGGCTCTCGGCTAATTTGAAGGAATTTCGCATCGATTGAGCATTTTACGCCCTCTCTTGGCCCTCTATTTCAGGTGGAGAGTCTTGGGCACACGGCAGATTAACTGCCACTCCAGTATGAGGTTTTTGTGTTTTAGTTTTCCCTCTTCGGCTGCTAACAGCCTGCTTTTTCGTTTCTGTAATTTTTTCTACTTCATTAATTTTGTGTTTTGAGCGAAACATTCTCCTCCTTCAGCATTATCTCTCGTCGTTTTCTCCTTTATTAATCATCTGCTGAAGATGAAGATGATAGCTCCATCATTGTCAATAGCAACCGTTTTAGACAAAAGAGTTAGATAAATGAAGAGTCATTTTACACAATAGTAGGATGAATAAAAAGTGATTCTGAAACACAAAAGCAGGATGATTTCAGAGTAAAAGAAGATAAGTTAATAATCAATTGTCACACACAAGAGTAGGATACACAGGAGTACTTTTTATGCAAGATTAGAATAAATTAAGAGTAAATTTAAATATTCAAGAACAAGTAGTAATGTTGATACAAAACCAGGGTATATTAAGATTAATTATTATGCTTAATTAGGATTAATTAAAAGTAAATTTTATTACACATATAGCAGGGGAAATTAGGAGTAAAATTTGACGCTCGAGATAAAAGGATAAAGTTTGAGTAACATTTTGACAGACAAGTAACGAGTGGACGAATTAAGGGTAAATTTTCTAATAAAAGAGTAGAATAGGAATATCGTTTTGAACTGACGCTTGGTCATATTACCGAGGTCACGTGGTTAGCACCCTATTGGAGAACAACTATACTGAGAGGATGAGAAGGAAGTTTCAGCAAGAGGTTGTGCACTGACATCCTCGGTTGATAGTCTCACCTTTTTTCAGTCCGGCAATGGTCGCACAGAAATTAAGGACAGTACGAAGTCAGTATTGAAGATCACTCAGACTGGGAGCTGATTAACTCTACTCGGAAAACCAGATGCAGTCACTCACTTCGCCACTATTTCGGAACTCCGATGTCTGGGACCTTCCATTATTCAGCAATGTCCTTACTACATTTCGTGCACAGCGACAACTCGAGCTACAGACGACGAACTGAGAGCAACTTTGAGAGTAGATAACACTCTGGGGCCGTAGCTATGAAGGGAGAGTAAGTAGTTTCCTTGGGGCAAAATCGGGACCTAGAGGAAATGCATCTTGTTTCCACAGTTATAAAACGGTGAACAGACTCCACGGTCACTACTTCATGTTTCTTTCCACCGGGGCACATGTGACACCGCGTAATAACTACTAATCTAGGAGTAAAACAACATCTGCGTGTGGGGACTTAGCTTTACAACTTCGGAAACAAGACGCTTATCCTTGAATTACCAGGGCAACTATTTACCCTTACTTTATAGCTACACCCCCTGAAGAATTCTCAACCACTGGAAATGACTGGGTACCCAACATATGTGACTTCCATCTATCGGTATTTAAATGCAAAAAAAAAGGTATGATCAAAATAACGATGTTTTTTACTTCGTTCTCTAACCAGTAAAGAAGTTCCAGCTAACCACATCTTTAGCCAAGTAGTGCGCCTTTTTGCGTTAAACATGATGGTTTACAATTCTGTGGTGAACTAGAGTTTGCTTTACAAAATGATGGTTACAACTCTGTGGTAATTTAGAGTTTGCTTTACAACATGATGGTTACAACTCTGTGGTAAACTAGAGTTTGCGTTACATGATGGTTTACAACTTTGTGGTAAACTAGAGTTTGCATTACAACATGATGGGTTACAACTCTGTGGTAAACTAGAGTTTGCGTTACAACATGATGGTTACAACTCTGTGGTAAACTAGAGTTTGCGTTACAAGATGATGGGTTACAACTCTGTGGTAAACTAGAGTCTGCTTTACAAGATGATGGGTTACAACTCTGTGGTAAACTAGAGTCTGCTTTACAACATGATGGTTACAACTCTGTGGTAAACTAGAGTCTGCTTTACAACATGATCAGTTACAACTCTGTGGTAAACTAGAGTTTGCGTTACAACATGATCAGTTACAACTCTGTGGTAAACTAAAGCCTGCTAGGAAACACTTCGGGACGCACCCCAGCTATGGCTTTATCAGTAAGACTGAGCTCTTATCTCAACAAGTGAATGACGTACGACGGCTTTAGCATGATCTGGGAAGAAAGACAATAGTAGACATAATGAATCTGATCTGCAAAAAAAAAAAACAACACACACACACACACAGATATATTCACAGAGAAATAGAGAGAAATAAACAAACAGATAAACTCACGCAACACGCTCGTTCACACACGCACGCACGCACGCACGCACGCACGCGGGTCGTCAGAGAGCAAGCAAAGTTTACATGTGCAATCTCCCGTCTGCGAAAGACGCACTAGTAGTGTTTTTGAAAAATCACGCAAAGGGTATTGATGAAAATGGACACGCATAAAATGCGACTAGCCACGAGAGAAGTGTCAACAAAGCTTCCGCGCCAGGCTCTCTCGGCTCCCACCAGGAAGTCGTCAATGTCACGAAATGCCCGGCTGCTGCGGCACGTCCAGTCCCACACCTTCTCCAAGTTTCGCTTCGTTTTCGCTTCCGTTTCCCAGGAAACGTGAAGACTTTTCGAATGTATACCAGATTCTAAGTTTGTTTTTTTTAACAAATTAATGAGATTTCATCTTTGTACAAGATCATCATCCTCATGGCCGTAAACGCAGCTGGCGAGAGCTGAAGGTAATATCGCCAGCTGCGCTTACGGCCATGAGGATGAGAGGTATGGCCACTATGGGAAGTTGTCTGATCTTTATCTCTTTATTGTCAGCCCTTTTTTCCATCTTCCATACTACTGCAGCTTGCGTCTTTTAACTGTGGATAGAAGGTCTTAATCTGGATTAATTATTAGCCTTCACTTGTAGATAAAGATGAGCGCAATTAAGTGTATAAGCCCAGAGACGGAACCATCAAAGTATTAACAACAAAAACATCATACCGTCTCGGTCGAGGCCACGGTCAACAACGAACTCACATCCTATTGACAGGTTCCAGGGTGGGGATAGAGAAAACTATGCTACTGGAACCAAAGCGGATTAAAGATGAGAGACGGGAGATCCATCAGTATGTGGAACGCCCGCACATTACAGCAGTTCGACAAAGTCAAACAATTCCTTCAAGAGCTAGAACGGCTCCTCTGGGACTTTGTGAGACCGGCGGAGGTCAGATGGCCAGGATTTGGGAAGACAGCAACCGACGAGGGCCATAAACTCCGCTACAGTGGGGAGGATGCCAGACTCGAGTGTGCCGTGGACTTCCTTGCCCATAGGGAAGAGGTCAGAGCGGTCATCAGGTGTACACCCATATCCAGCTGGCTGGTCACCATACGTGTCTCACAATGTCACAACTGTTCCGACTTCCATGCACTGCACAAAAGTGACGAAGTGGAGTAGTTTTACCAACAGCTAGGGAATGTTATAAAGGCAGTACCGAAAAAGGTCATAATCGTTGTACTCGATGACTGGGACGCCAAGGTCGGCCCAGACGCTAACCAGGAGTGGATAGTTAATCGACTCAGCCAATACTCTTAATCCCCATAAGAAATCGAGGACAGCAAATGCACACTCTCCAGATGGATTGATCCATAATCAAATCCGCTTCATCCTGCTGCCTAGACGCTTCAAATCCAGCATCAACAAGTCAAGAGGAGGCAATTTCTAGGCGCTGGCATAAGCAGCGGCCATGACTTTCTCATAACGAGTCGGAAGTTGAACTGAGGATGCAGCGCCGCTCAAACATCCGCCGAATTTTGCTGCAAGACCCAACACGTTGCCGGAACCTTTAAGGCCAAAGTTGGATGTAAGTTCGCTCCAATAAGCTTAGTAGATTGTGATGTAGACACCATCGCTGGAAACATTTAAGGGTGTCAACAGCCACGGAAGTGCTAGAGCGCCAAAGAGAGAAAAAACAACCCTGGGTGACGAACTACATCACAGATCTCTGTGATTAAAGAAGAGCTTTTAAGAGAGAAAGGAAAAGCAAACCAAAGCATCTTCCAGTTACAAAGAAGGGAATTGTGCTCTCAGTAAAAGGATAAAGGCAACTAAGGATAAATGGATTGAGGCCCAGTGTTAGAACATAGGGGAGAGAATCGCACGGGATGACAGCAAAAAGGCCTACCAACTACTAAAACATCTCATCAAGGCAGGTCGGCTTCCTCAGTCAATGAAGACAGAAATGGCCGCCTTCTCACAGAAAGCATTCAACCGATGGACCTAATATTGCAAACACCTTTACAATTTTCACCCGAAGACAGAGGTTCATCCTTCAAAACTGTCTAACTAGAACCAGCGAACCGGCAGATTGGCCAATCATACTGTAAAAGGTTAGCAGTCTGAAGGGAGGAAAATCATCTGGCGTTAACAAAGTCCTAATTGAGGAGCTGGAATATGTACAATCTATACAATGTAGATTTCTGCATTACGGTTGTGAAAGGATAACTCTGCTTGCTGATTTAGAAAGCAGAATATAGGCATTCGAGAACAAATGCCTGAGGAGGCTGCTCTGGATCTCGTACAAGGAACATAAAACCAATGATTTTGTGCGAACCATGGTCGTCCCACTCATAGGATACCAGGAACCTCTACTTGCAACAGTCAAGTGGCCTAAGCTGGTCTGGTATACCCGGCACGACACTCTGTCGAAGACTGACCTTTAAGGTACCTTGGAGGGTGGACGTCGCCTCGGTGGTCAGAGGAAGAACTGGCTTACGAACATCAAAGACTGGACTGGCCGTCCTGTACAGGACCTGCTGACTATCGCCCAAGACAGGTGCGAATGGCGAGCCTTGTCAGCTGCTGCGTCTGTCCACGTACACCCTTCAAACATCGGTAACTGTCAAAAAAACCAATGAAGGAATCATTTCCCTTATTTTCTCTTGCACTTCATCATTGGTGAAATGATCTTTGTGGGAGACTACACAACATATATCTTCACAAAACGCAAGTGAATAAGCAGCCTCTTCAGTTCTAGACATACAAGCCTCAAAACATCCTTACAAACGTAGTGAGGTTTATGAAGTCACAGTTCAGAGTGCGATTCCTCTTTCAAGGGACAAACATCCCACTGGATTGTCGTAATCGTCTAGATTACAACCTGTAGGAAAGACTTTCATTTTACTCGAACATTTTCGAGGACGCGTATCTGTCCCTGTCTCCAGGCAGGGTAGTGAAGTTGATGACTACAAGCTCTAAAGTCAGACCCTGATATTTTCCGTTGTGGTACTTGGTGCGCTGGTCCGCTCCTTGTCCTAAAGGAATTAAAGAGGGCGTCTTGGATTAGAAAATGTCATAACTGACATCTTGGGGGACGTCTCCTGACATGTCAACCCGTTTCAACGACGGATCGAACAATAAAATAATAAATGTGACATGCTACAAAGACCTACAAGTCTTTTAAATTCAGTTTTTTTTTGTATGGCATGCAAGAAAAACTTGAATATACCAAGATATTTTCTGTGTGATTGTTTATAAAATACATAGCCTTAGGCAATATTTATCTTTAAAGCACTTGTATCATCATTATAAGTTATTTTAAAAAGTTATTATAAAAACTATTTGTTATCTTTAAATTATTTGGCTAGGACATTGGGACGAACTTTGAAATACTTTTTATCTTGCATAGAAAACTTTAAATATTAAACGAACTTCGTCCAGCAGGATTAAATAACTGTTGTCTTTGAAGAAGGACTGATGCCGTATCGTTAATCCTTTTTTAATGGTGCTTATCGTAACCTCCTTTGACACGATCAAATGTTAAATTGATTAAAACTGTGAAGGATTCCAGGGATTTTTTAAAATGTCTTAAACTTTTTAATCCGACTATGATTCACAGCGGACTGGATTTGAAAGTTAAGATCCATTTCAGGAGTGTCCCGCGATGCAAAGAAGCCATTAAAGTAAGTCTTGGTCGAGAACTTTTTTTTACGGAGAGGCAAAAGGTCAAGTCCGAAGAGACGATTCTGTTTGCTGTGAACGTCAGAACCTGAAAGAGCGGGGCTGAAAATTCGTTGAAAGAGGGGGCCTGACAAGGAATACACAAGAGTACCACATCAATCCACAACGCTTTTAAAAGATGGGGAAAAAAATTCTCAGATGGCTGACAAGATCAGACGCAGAATGTCAATCTGAAATCTGTTAAGAACGAATGTAAATCCAATAACTTTTCTCTTCGGTTGTCACGGCGGGGAAGACAGAACGGAGACTATAACCAATTCTCGGGGTGTTTGGCCACACAGCAACTGCTGATCTGGCGCTGACGTAGGAAGCAGCATTGTGATCAACCTCCGAATAAAAATAACAAAATGAGGCAGGAAAAGGGGGAAAAATGGGCTGCTGGGAGATTGCCTTGTAGCTGAATGATAGAAGGATGTACAGTCATCGTGGTGTCTTTCTGCTGCCAGTCATGATGGCTCACACCCCTCTCACAGCGTGTGCGTGTGTGTGCGCGCACGTGCGTAAGCGCGCGCGTCTCTATTGCATGCACATTTTTATGATGTTAAACATCAAGAGATAATATCTAGGTAGCGTCTTTTATCTCTTAAAACAGAGGTGATTAAAGTATGTTTAGAAAAAAATTAGTCACAATCATCATCATCGTCGTCGTCGTCGTCGTCATCATCATCATCATCATCATCCAGACCTGCTGGCTTTCAGGGCATGTTAACGATCTACAATAAAAAAAATACGAACTGTCATCAGTCTTTTATTTCTGCGGCTCAATACAGCGAAGCAGTCGCTTAGTAACACAACCGCCTCAGCTACATCACTGTTCTAACAATGCATGTACATATGTATGCATGCCTGCCCGCTAGCATGCAAGTGCGTACAGTGCAATGAGGTGCATGCGAGAAGCTTTTAAACACTATTTGAATAGATTATATCCCCTCCAATCAATTTTCGTGTTCGGTTTTGGATTTCATTCACGCCCTTTTCCTGTCAACATTTTGTTTTAAACCTAGAAACACGTTGATTATTTATTTATTTTATTTGCCCCATTCTCTCTTGTCTACCAAAAAAATACAAGCGTTTTTACATCATCAAAAATATTTATCGAATTCGTTATCATTTTGTGCTACGTCTCGAAACATGGCCACACAACATCATCAACAGTTTGTCAGAAGTCTAGGTAGCCTGTCCTTGTACTTATACCATTTTCCCCTGACTGGATACATCCCCGTATATCAAGCATATAGTTGTACATGTCTACATCAAATTCATCATTGGTCGACCGTTTCCCGCTCGCGCGTGAAGTTAGTGCACGTCACAACTGTTTTCTTTGTTCCTTCCACTCGCAGCAACTAGCCTGCGCCCTTCTCCACTCCGCGTGTTGCTCAGTTAAAAACAACAACCCAGCCACCAAACGGGTAACAAAAAAAAAAGTAAATAAATAAATAAGAGTTGTTATCTCTAGCGCATGCGTGCTTGCAGATATATACCTACGCGATAAAAATTGAAGGGGGAAAAACCCCGGATCGATTTCTCTCCCCTACTTCCTTCCCTCCTCTCACCACTCCCCTGCCCTGGTAGCACGCCACCACCCCTTCCATTCCTCTATTCCTCCATCTCTCTCTCTCTCTCTTCTTTTTCTTCCGTAAACTGTACTCTGGAATACAGGCCAAAACAGTATCCAGAACAGCGTGATTAGGATGTCTCGTGCAATCTGCATCCCCCCCCCACCCGCCGGGTGAGCGTGCGTGCACGCGGTTAAACACACGGGTGTCACGCGCAGATCGGAGACTGCAAGCCGCGTGCCGTCCCCAGGCGCCGCCGGCCGTTTGCCGTTGTGGCTGTTGTAGCTGTGGGTCGGAGGGCACCTAGGTCTCCAAACGAAGCAATTTGTGAGGAGGGGGGTGGGTGGGAAGGTGATGGGTAGGGGAGACGTGCATCAGGGAGAAGGGAGTACAGGGCCAGACGATCTTTTTGATCACGTGTTCAGTTTGTTTGTGGTTCATTGCAACATTAGCTGAGTGCGGCAACACTAACAGATTCGTCGTCAAGTTTAATTTCTGTAGCTGTATCTTCTAAGCTAATTTTTTCCTGAGGCTTTACGCGCACTTAAAAAAGTACAACCAAGAGACATTGTGCGATTCGTTCATTTTAAAGATTTTTTTCTATTATTTTTTTTTCTTTGTTAATTTATTTAGCTGCCAACTAAAGAAATATCCATCGGTATTTTTAACAGTGGAAGAAATGTGACAGCATAGAAATATTCGGGTCAGAAAACATATTAGGAATGGCAAGCTTTAAATGTGATCAATATTAGGAAGATTAAAATTTGTAAAAACCATATATATATAAAAGGGTGCCCGAGCCTCAAAGAAATGTAAGGGGTTTAACGTGCCTAGGATATGACATGATGCATTGGGATCCCATCTTCTTTCTTTCAACTACTTTTCACGTTCAGGGATAAATCAAGCACTCCATCCGCTAGATGGGCAGCGGTGGGTTTTTTCCCACAGTCATAGCCTCAGGTGAGTTTCTAGTCGCTAGACCTTTGGAAGTTGAGCGTACAAGCCATTAGTCTTTCTAAGGAACGTCTCCTTCAAAGAGACGGGTTGATGGTAGTAAAGGAGGACAGGAGAACTAAAAAAATAAGCAAAAATAAAAAAACACGCCTGCGAACGTCACACAGCTTAAACGACATCAGGTAGTGTGACGTCACAGCTAAAACGGTCCTCACGCAGGTGTACAGTAATAGCTCCCGTGCTGTGAAGCTCACCTGTGTCTGGTCGATGTCGACATCTTGGTACTGAGCCTAACCCAGGGCTCCAGACGACGGAGAATCGCTGCATCTTACAGCGACATTTGGTGGAGACATCTCGCAGCGCATCTCCGCCGCCACCCTTGTCTTCATCTGCCACTTTTTCCTTGCTACCTTCTTCCAAGCACCTCTACCCCTAACACCCCACAGCCTCCACCCCTCTCTCTCTCTTCTTCTCTTCCCTCATCAACCTCCCCTCTCCCCGTTTCCCCCAACGACATACAAGCTTGCAAAGCATAGGATGATTGATTTTGCTATCGGACAGGGTGTGTTTCAAGTGGCATAAGGAAAACGTTTCTCTCCATCTGGCGAGCTAAAAAGCACTTTCCCACCCAAAGAGCTTCTTCGGAGCTTGTGCCGTGGAATGCAGGCCAGCAGTGCCTGACAGTTCTTTTTTCTCCCTTGGATAATGACTGTTCAACTTTACATAGGCTTCTTCAAGGTGCGGAGTAATTTACAACCTGTTAACTTGCGTAAATACTCCGTGGGAAGCGAGTTCGCTGCTTCAAAACTTGACTTTAATAGCACCCTGCGCAGCCTGTTTCTTTCAATATCCAATCACACACGTGCCCTCTCAACCTTTATGATTATTATTATTATTATTGGAAGACAGGTTAAAGGGATACCATTACGATGCGAGGTTGACGGGAGGTGGTTGTGGTGAAAGGGATTGGAGAGGTTGATGAAAGTAATCGCAGGGATTGTAGTTGAAGGGATAAGTGTAAGGATGATGGGGTTTGAGGGAAGGGATGCTGAAAAAATTATTGCGGCGCAAGAATATGAGAATGGAATTATAACGCCCAGAAAAAGTATACCAACAAACATAAGCATAAAACCATACATTTCCTCTTTTTTTGTTTCTTGTTTCTTGTTTCATGCTATTCTTTGTCCATGTTCTTGTGACAGAGAGCAATGCTAATCGCCTTTCTGTGTCTGTTCAACCTCCATGTTTTGTATAGGGCCTGGATTATCTTTGTAACTTTCCCCTCCCAGACCTGTGACAAGTCCTTCAGTCGGTGTTTTTTGTAGATGGCTAAGTTGTAGGGTATTTTTCCCCCGGGGGATGGGATTACTTCCTCTCCCATTCTTACGCTTTCGATTTATTTGCCAGGAAAGACAAGTCTTAAAAAGAAAGACTGCATCGTGATTGATCACGTGACTGATCCACAACGCCTGCTGTGTCACGGTGTAAAGACCAACGAACGACACGTTGAGCTGAGTTTACGGAGGCTGATGTATCTAGATAATCCTTCAAACACTTTTTTTCTTGTCTCGCACATTTTTGCACCTTGTAGAGGATGAAATCTTCTCTCTTTTATCCTAGCAAAAATGTTGACTTACTTTTTTAAATCAAACATAATGGATTTTTTCAAAGTATCTTTGTATTTTGACAAAAACATTTTCGTCTGGAATTTCCAGTTGCTATGTGTGAGTCCCTCTTTCATCAAATACATATTTCAAGATGCTGTTAAGAATGTGACACCTCTTGTAACGTTGATATCACCTAGAAAACGTTTGTGCAACTTGATGTAATTTGACTTTACATAAAAATTGTTCTCATTAATAAAATTACTAAATACTGTGTGGTCTGCACAGGTAGTACACACCATGAAAACTTTAACCAAACAAATATTATATTCTGAATTTTCCATTGCTAATAGAGCTTCAGCTCAAATGCGTCATTGCCTGATGTTTTCTACTGATGTCTTCTTTACACCGCAGACACACAGCTTCAGCAGGTAGATTCGTACAACTGTTAAACTTTTAGAACCACATACTTCTGTGCTTAGAACAATTTCATGCGGTTCTTACTCCTTTAAAGAAGAATCGTGCTCTAATTTCTCAGAGCTAGTTGAAAGGCTGTTTATAAGTACAGACGAACGAAACGTGTATCTAAATTTGGCAATTATTTTAATGACGTTTATATATATATTATATATATATACAAACAATTATTAAATGTTTGTTGCAAACAATAGCACATGCTGCCTAATATAACTGATTTTCTAACCAACGTACATATGAAATAATTTCTAGGCTTTGTACTGTAGTCCAAGTACATGCTACCTACAACCAGATAAGTGGTTGTATATATGTAACTGCACTTCAAGCCCCTTCATACATCAAAATGTATACGACGTAAAATTTTGGCACATTAGAATTGTTTAAGAACTGTCTGGTGTTTTTCTCTGATTTGTTTCTCCACACAATTTGGTCGAGGACACGGAAATTTGTAGCGTTTAAGTGGCTAAAAGAAGACTCGAATGAATCACAGAAAAGAAGGATGATCGTATGAATAGAGATGTTTGTGTGAACTGTGAAGTAATGTAGGAAGTGTGGATATAAAAAGGGGATGTAAGCCGGAAAGGGGAAAAAACTGATAAACCAACAAAGAGTAAGAGGACATGAGGTATCGAGAGAGAAAAACGAGAGAATCTGAGTTTAGCTCAAGGGCCGATGGGAAAGACGAGTGACTAATACGAGACTGTACAGACGTTCTCTGTGTCTGCGACTAGCAGCCTATAAGATTCACACAGCATTTATTATTCGGCCTTGCCCTTTTCCCAGACATTAACCTAACCCACAACCCCTCTCCCCCCCCCCCCGACACACTATCATCTCTACCCGGCTGCTGTACCCCTCCGTTCTCAGTCTGTAAGGTGTAGACATCAGTTGACAAACATGTTGGCAACAGCAGCCCCTGGTTCATGTCTGTGTCCCCCTTATCCCTTAATTCAAGATCAGCTCGATGAAAAATGGGTTTGTTGTCTATTATTGTTCAAAACGACTGTTTCTTTCGATAGGCTTGCTCTGCACTCGAAAACGAAAAATAACAGCGAAGACATTTTCAAGTCTGACTAGTTTGTTTTTTTTTTAACCAAAACTTCTGCGTGAGAGGTTTATATTGTTAGGTCTTGATGTGCAGTACAGTCCTAAAGTTTACGTTTGATGCAGCTGTTTGGAATCAACCTGCTTATACCCGTTAGCGGCTTGCTCCACCTTCCAGACGATGCTTATATTTTTTTTTTTTAATTTTTTCGGGGTTTTTTTTAAACTTATCTTTTGATTTGGAACTAAGTCTCTTTTGTCGTCATTTTCGCAGTTTAGCAGTGGATGATCATTATTTGCAAAGCCACTATACGCAGCCGCTCCGATGTACCGTTAGGTGACCCCACGTGAAACAGCCGGCGAAGACGGCGCGAGCCAGGGACTCTGCCGCGACGAGTGTCGATGCGTCGTCGAACATCTGGTGTAGGTAGGACAGCCATCTTGTGCAGTGCGAGCATTATGATTTAGAAGGATCGTCAGTTCGCAGCAGCAGACGCCAGTACATCACACATTGCTCCACACACCCAGTGCACCAAAACTAGGCCAGCTGTCGCCTCCTGCAATGCTACAGTATCAGTAACAGTATGTCAGCCATGTTTGTAGAACAACAACCAGTCTAAGCAGAAAAAAAATGTGCGAGTGTATCGACTCCGTAGGTAAAAACAGCTGCAAGGATACAGTTTCCTAAACAGGTAACCTGCTTCCCTTTCTGCCCTCACACACACACACATACACAGAGTTGCGAAAGTCGCAGGTGAGAGAAGTAGACGACTGTGAAAACATCAGCTTCAGTTTTAGACATTAAAGTTAAGCCAGTTAACCTAAACCTGGTTAGTGAAAAAAGGATCCGATGGCGTCCAGATCACGTAGGGTGACAGACGAACAATGAAACGTTGACTGCCTTTCAAGCTGTTGCCCCAACCGACCATTGACTTGGAGCAGACGACACAGATGCTGCCAGATCGTTTGGCTGGAAAAGACAGCCATGTATGCTGTGCTATGCAGGCCGGAGCCAACAATTATCTGTGACGTGCAAGTTGATCTTCTCGAATGAAAAGTTGTTTTTGGAGATTGAGGGGGGAAAAAAACTGCGCTGTTCTACTTATCTTTGTGTAGCAGCAGGACTTACTGGTTCCTGTTGACGTCGAGCAGTTGTGCGTAAGTGAATGTACAAGTATCAGTAACAAAAGCTGGAACTAAAAAAAAAAATGTGCTGTTTATTTCTGATCTTTGAAGAACAGTGTACTTTACATTCTGCTTACACGAAGGGGACATGTAACTATTAAGAGTTATTAGTCAGAGCTTAAAACAATTGAATCCCGTCTTTTGTCTCCGACTTGCAAAGTGCATCAAACAGGGAAAACAAACGTCTCCTTGTTCAACTTATATTCATTAGTTTGACACTGTATATCTATATGAGTCATGTCTCTCTCAGGGAATGTATGTCTCTGTGTGTGTTGTTGGAATGAGGGGGTGTACTGTTCATGTACGTGTTCTTACCCGTACACAAACGCACAGACAAACACACGCCATTATCATCCTTCATTCAGTTTGCTTTAAACACTGATGGTCTGTAATTACATCATACCCGCATGTGATGTTGGCTGCAGCTTTAAACACATTCTGACATGGGTTTCTGTGTTTGTGTGGGAACAGTGCGGGAACAAATGTTGGGCGGAGTGCCGTTACGACAAGCTGGGGATATTTTTTCCTGGCAAGCATTCGCCAGCAGCGCCTTTGCCAGCTCCACTGACATTCTTGCCGACGAGCCAATCAATCTCAGTTGCATTCCTACTCCTACGAGGACGTCTGTACCTCCCAAGTGTTCCTGGTTCTATACTTACAACAAGCGGACATAACCATATTTACCTCCTGTTCAGTCCTATTTCTCATATCTCGAGACCAACTCAAGCTGTGCAGACAGACACACTAGGTAATTTTTCGGAATATATCTTGACTCAATAATCTAATAAACAATAACCGCAGAAACTGACCAAAGAGTGTGGGGATTCTAGGTGTTCTGATTATTAATGGTCTTTCTCTCTGTAACGATTCTGTTTAGAAAACACGATTAATTTTACGAATGGTGGTGTTGATGCGCTTGTCAATCCGTCCGTGGACATGATTTTCATTTGTGTGTATCAAACAACAGCTTGCTTACGTAACGCAACAGATTGTTGTGACGTATCACAGCAGATTGTGAACGTATGACGCAGCGGTTTGCTGACGTCCAATATATCTAACTGAAAATGCAGCACTTAGCAGATTTTTTATGTAACACACAACAACAGCCTGGTGACGTACAACACACAAGCTTGCTGACTTGAGACAGAGCGGCTGACGTAGCAAACAGCAGCTTTTTGACGTACACACTGTATGTTGTTGACGTACGACGCACATGCTTTCTGACGTGGTACACAACATCTTGCTGACGTCACACACAACTACTGACTGATGTACAACCTTTTTGCTGATGTGGCACACAACAGTCTAATGACGTGGCACACAACAATCTAATGACGTGGCACACAACAGCCTAATGGCGTAGCACACAACAATCTAATGACGTGGCACACAACAGCCTAATGGCGTAGCACACAACAATCTAATGACGTAGCACACAACAGCCTAATGGCGTAGCACACAACAATCTAATGACGTGGCACACAACAGCCTAATGGCGTAGCAAACAATCTAATGACGTGGCACACAACAGCCTAATGGCGTAGCACACAACAATCTAATGACGTAGCACACAACAGCCTAATGACGAAGCACACAGCCTAATGTCACAGGTTTCCATGTCTCTCACCAAAGGTCTAACATCCCCATGTAGACATGCAGGTCGCGGAGTAAGGGTGCAACAACGACTGTTAGCAATGCTGCACGGGGATAATCACTGTTCGAAACCTAAAAGCGGAAAAAAATGAAGCACCCTGCGAATAATTTCTGAGAACAATCCAAAGATGTCATAAGTAATACGAAAATAATCCGAACTTCCCTCACGTTAACCAAGAACCTGCGAGGTGTGGTGACTGACTGCCTGTGACTGCCAGCCGGTAAGCCAGGTCGCTCTCGTGGCCTTCACAGCTGCTGGTGACAGTGTTGGTGACATGGTTTGTGAGGTGGTTGGAGTCTGGGCAATCAAGTCCAGACAGGCAACATGTGCAGATGTCTTCGCTCCACCGCTGGCTAGAACGAAAACACAGATGCAATGGAGGAAAGAGGACGCTGCGGACACCCAACTGGAAATCCTTCTTCCCTCATTCACAAGAAAAACGCTGCCTGGCCAACTTTTTAATATTTTTTTACCTTAAGGTCAGCAAACTTCTGCCTAAAACAACAAGAGGTTTGTGATCCAGCATCAGAAGAACTACAAGACGCGGCTAGTTGTTTAAAGAGTGAATCAGATGTTTCGTGCTTGTAAATTGGATTTTCAATGTCTTGTTATTTGGAGGGAGAGGAGCTGGGAGTTGGGTGCTTTTCCTCTTTTCAAACTTTTTTTGGTAGGAGGGGGAGGGAATTTACGCACGCACGCACTCACACCTCACAGCACGAAACAAGCGAATTGAAAGCCTCGCTTCAACGGGTCTCATCTTGACAGCTTTAGATAGAGGACTTGAGAAGAGAGGACAAAAGATAAACAAAACGAAAAAATCTCCTAATGTAGTAAATAAAAATCGAGTTCTATTTTTAAACTTATTTATTTTTGTACTATTCGGGATCCTTTTAATGCTTCTGTCCAGCATCTGACCTGAAGCCGGTTGCACGATTTGCTCCTAGCTTCTAGCACGCCGGATACTATGTTTCTCAGTCAACCAAACTGCTACAAAGAATCTGAGCTACGAGATAGTCATCTAGCTACTATATAGCGACAGACTGTGCATACCTCTCAATATTTTATGATATGACGTTTCCCTGTATCTCGCTTTACCTGCTTCATTCGATTTTCTTCTTAATTTTTCTTGTTTAAAATTATGTTTTTTTCAAGTATTGGGGATCCTTTTTAACATATCCTAAACTGATTCATATCTGGCGAGAAAGGGTGTTTTACGCCGAGCCAGCAACTTAGGATATTTAACTCCAAATCAACTGGCCCTGTAAACAGATGCCACATGCAGAAAAAGAACAGTGTGCCCGAGACGAGATCTGAACCCAGGACAGCCAATCTTTACGGTTTTGGTAACAGGCGTTATCTGTAGTTCTGACGCTAACTGTACAATCTGCTGCTAGCGACTTGCTGATCGGTTAGCTGATTGTCCTTTATAAATTTCACTTAATCGCTACACTGATATTTTAAGTTTTTTCTTTTGTGTTTTTATGTTTTAACCATTACACATCTTAGAGGAATATTGATCGCAGCAGATCATTAAATTTTTTTTTGCGGTATTCCGGATGTGTAATAATTTTTACTATAATTAACCTTGACTGGTGAGTGAGTCAGCAAACGGCACTGCGTTACAAGTAACGCTCCTGTAGCCGTGAGGTTACAACAGCAATTTTGCGGCAACCGTAGGAGTAGCGAACCGATGCGGCTACCGAACCCTGAAAACAAGTTTCAGGCCAGGTGCCAGGTTCTTTCGAGTGTCTGCGCCATTGGCTCGGATAAATACACCAATTACAGCTATGCTCTCATCCCTCGCTCCATGCAAGTTCAGGCAACATCCGAGCAGCCATGATAATTTAGAAAGCAAAACAAGTCAACAAGCCCGTAGCAAAAGTAAGCTCGTGACCTCTGACCATCGAGTTGAGACCCGCACATCAAATCGTAACGTGCCGAATACGAATGCTCTAGCGACTACGAAAGCTGCTTTAGTACCCACGACTTTGTAAGAACGGTCGAATATTCGAGCAATCTATTAGCCGGTGACCAGAAACTGTTTCTACACACTTTGCAAAGAATTGGTACTTCTTAATCAAGAATGATCTACTTAAAATGCAACGAGAGTTAAGAACGAGATGCAGCATTAGACCGGGTGAGCCACTCACTGTTTACCGACTGCTCCTGCCACTTAGCCCCCAGATCTTAGACTTTACCTTTCTGAACTGTGTTCAATACTAACCGAAAGGGGTGTGGTGCAAAGATTAACAAGCATCCTGCTTAAAATCCTATCTAAAGATGAATCACTCAGGAATTCTTATCATAAATAAGTTTCATGTATTTATAGAAATTGCATTAGTTTTTCAGTTTCTAAAACTAAAATAAAAACGTGTTACTCCAATCTCTGCTCTTTTATCTCAATATCAGTCAGGGCTTCTTTGAAAAATTGGCAAACGACAACAGCTGCTGTGTGTGTGTGTGTGTGTGTGTGTGTGTGTGTGTGTGTGTGTGTGTAAGCTACTAGTATTGTAGAAATGGGTCTTCCTACCTGTCTGTTCGCTAGTCTGCTCCTCTTGTCTTCTGTCTGTCTGTCTGTCTGTCTGTCTGTCTGTCTGTCTGTCTGTCTGTCTGTCTTGTATACAGAACAGGTGAGAAATGATAACAAGTCTCAAAATGTCAATACTGTTTACTTCCTCTGGTCTTATCTTTTCCTTGTGCGTCGTAAGTATTCATTTATGTTGTAAACAATGTGCTGAGTTTTTTTTTTGTTCAGGCCTTTAATTATGGTTTGTTTTTAGGTTAAGAAATCTTTGCATTTCCGAAGCTAAATCATAGCAAGGCTGGAAATAAAATTAATATGTCTTGATATTTTGATCACTCGATTATTGGATCACTAAATTGTAGAAACAACTTAATCTACCAGACACATGCGATTAGCATTATTTTTCTTTAAAAAAAAAAACGCGTAGTCGATTTTGCTCCTTTCATTTGGAGACACCTCTGAATATCCTGGAACAAAGAAAATAAGCATTTGAAATAAAGATTTACCAATCAAATATAATCTACGACACTTCCGCTCGTGTAGACATAAAGAATTTTGCTGCCAAAGTAGGAGGAAGACTAAACCTTCCCAATCAAGAAAAAAAAAAGTAGCTCTTACATACTGAAGCTTTCTCCATCTATCCGCATGTCTTCATCAGAAAGCTACCAATGTTTAGTGAGGATCGATCAAATGTTGCGGATCTGCGCACGCGCGCACACACACACACACACACACACACACACACACACACACACTCACTTCACTTGTAATACTACCCGAGATATCCGGCTTTGCCTGGGCTTATTTCTACCACTCTTTCATCTGCAATTATGATGTCAACTTTTGATCCATCGCTTTATATGAATCTTGCTTATTCCTATGCGGCGCCAATAGGGTACTCTTCTACTCTTGTTACCCCTTCCCTAGATTGACAGGTTGACATGGTCGGCAAGGGAGGCATGATGCTTTGAGCGAAGCCGCCATGGTGATCCCCTGCTCACTCTCTTCCCCTCCATCGCTCCCTCCATCTTTTTTATATTTTGGTGTCAGATCACTCTCTCAAATACAGACGTTGCCCAACTTTGTGTTGCACAGTAGACATATGTCGAAATTTCTATTGTGTAGTGTTGTTTTTTTTTCATTTTAAGCCAGTGGTAGCAACTTAGAAAGGAGATAATAAATATGAAAAAGCATGCTCCAGGGCGACGTCCGCTCGAATAACACAGCTGACGATTTTTTATGAAGACAAAAACAAGAACGGTTAGCCAAATTTGGTGATCTGACAAATGACGAGGAAATGAATAAGTTTCAAAGAAAACTACAAAAAAATCGCAACTCTAAGCTTTATTTAGAAGAAGATTAGACTTAAAATACTGGGTAAGACTTGTTCCTTAAGGATACAAATGGACAAGAAAACCAAGTATTTATGAAGGAGATGGGTAATTAGCTCGTTCACTCAAACAATTAGGGCTTCAAATTTACAGTAGTTATACATTTGTTCCTTTCCATATCTCACACTAAGCAGAGCTCCAAATAATGTTTTCAACTAAAAGTAGTGTGCAAATAAGAAGTTGAAGAAGCCTTGGTATTAAAATCCATAATTTCTTCGATCGATAAACGAGATTTTAAAAGTTACCGTTATTTTCAGGAGAAGTGTTCTACTTTCGCCTACAAAAGAGGGAAAAAATAGTGCACTCGTGTCTCGAGGAGATTGAAGGACCTTTTAGCCAGAACGAAGGAACGGAACAAACCCAAGAGAGCATTACAAGAGGCAAATGTTTGATTTTTTTACATTTTTAAATTTTTTAATTTTATTTTTCGTTTCTCCAGCCTGAAGGGCGCTGACAAGGAGAATGATGATGTCTGTATGACACCGGAGTAATGTAGACGACTCAAAGTTTGATCCAGTCATCTGTCTCTATCTCTCTCTGATTTTTTTCTGGTCGATGTTATGCTTGTGTGGTATTTATGCGCTCGTGCGTATGTGTGTATGTGTATATGTGTGTATGTGTGTATGTTCGTGTGTGTGTGTGTGTGTGTGTGTGTGTGTGTGTGTGTGTGTGTGTTTTGAAGGAGAGGGAGAGAAAACCAGGCAGTCAGACATATCAAGTAAGCGAACGATGGATGGCAGAGATATATTAGGTAAAGTGATCTCTTTTTTTTTTCCTTCCTAGCGATCTCTTTGCACTTACGTGTATTTAAATTCCTGCGCTTTGGTGTTTTTTTTCCCTTGAGTGTGTCACGCAAAAGACCTTCACCCTACTTGCAAGGGAGGCATGTTTCTCTTGCCCACATTCTCTTGTCGCATGTTGATCCAGCAGCGACGTCTTCGTTACTAATTCCGGAATCTATGACCTTTGCTTTTCTCTCATTTTCTTTCTCTCCTCAGCTCAAGTTATCCCTCCCTCCCTCCCTCCCTCCCACAGTCCCACCTCGACATCGTCTCCGATCTTTTACATTTTCCTCTTTCATCGTCTGCGTTTCTGGTGGGTGCCACGAATAGAAGCAGCTGGTGGCGGCCATGCTGAGGCTGCGAGACTAGGGGCAGGAGGGGGAGCGGAACTGACGCAGGTAGTGACGTCACGAAGTTGTTTCCCCCTCCCCATCCCACGTGACAAAACCGACGCAGGGAAGTGGGGTGGGGAAGCGCTCGTGGTTATGTCTCGCCTTACATCATATTTTTGCTGCCACCTCTTTCTTTCTTCCTTTCTTTCTTTCTTTCTTTCACACAGAACAAAGCATTCAGGTATACATTCCAAGTCCAAATGCAGGAGACATTCCATCAGTTCACGATTCTGGTATGAGAATGACACCATTGCTGGAACAGTGGCAGCCGGAGGTATACAAATGCACTCTCCTAAAAAAAAAAAAAAAAAAAAAAACTCTGGAAGGTAGGAAAAAACGAAAAAAGACCAAAAGTGTCTGGGGAATGCGGATCAAAGAACGAACAATGCTGCCCGCGACCTTGACCAAAACACAGCCCGCATCGACTCCCTCCCATTAGTAAACATATTTTCAGTAACCCTTGCCCCACAGTTTGCCTCCAGCATCAGACGAAAACAGAGGGCCGCTGACAGAGGCTGGAGGGGGAGGGAGGATAGACACAGATGCCATCGCGAGTGGAACGATGGACAGATAGCGAGCTGTTGATGTGCGTCTGTGTTTTTGATATGCTCGTAGTGAGTGCGTGTGTGATATGTGTGTGCGTGTGGTTTGTGTTCATGTGTATGTGTGTGTTCGTGTGGTAGGGGGGGGGAGATTGAATTTTTGGTTATGTCCGTGTATTTAGTTTGTGTTTGTGTGTGTTCGCGCGTGAGTTTGTGTGTTCGTGTGGGGTGAGGGGGATTGAGTTCTGATTTATGTTAGTGTATTTGGTTTGTGTTTGTGTGTGTTCGCACGGGGTGAGGGGGATTTAGTTTTGATTTATGTTCTTGTATCTGGTTTGTGTTTCTGTGTGTGCGCGCGCGTGCGTGTGTGTGTGTGCGAGTGTGTCTGTGAGTGTGGGGTTTGTGTTTGTGTGTTTGAGGAGGGGAACTGAGTTGTGATTTCTGTTCGTGTATCTGGGTTGTGTTTCTGTGTGTGATGTGTGTGTGTGTGTGCGCGCGCGCGCGCGTGAGTGTGTCTGCGTGGGTTGTATTTGTGTGTGTGTGTGTGTGTGTGTGGAGGGGGGAATTGAGTTCTAGTTTATGTTCGTGTATCAGCAATATCCATAAAAAAAAATAATTATAACAGGTGCGCACGTAAACCTCCTAACAACGACCTCGCAAATCAAGTAACCGAAGGCGATGGAAGCAGCAGCCAGCCAACAAATGGAAGTCACTGGTTCCAAAGTCTTTGAGTCTCGCTCCATTGGCATGCTTGGACCTTGGTACTGGACGACTGCACAACAAACCTGTACAACACACATACGTATCCGTGTAGACACCTATTAAGTCCCAGATGATGGAGCTAGACACTTTGCTGTGGCAGGGCTTTGGCGCACTGTCACACAACCTGGCGCCTCTGCGTGTGCGACCCCCCGTTGCCAGGCAGCCGGGTCTGGGTTTGCTGGGTTCGGTGGATGCAGCAGTTATTGCCATATGCCAGCTGAGCCTGGTAATCAATTACCTATCGTATCGTGTCATTTCTCATCCACCACTTACCACCCACCTCTTTCAATTAACGTCTCATCCTTCGGTCTCAAAGTCTTCGTGCTGCCAAATATTCCTGGCAGGCCTTCAGCTGAGACTAGGCATTAAAATTCAACATGTTTTTTTTTTTTACTTTATTTAATTTTGTAGAGAAAACAAGTCAAGATTAATTTATGTCGGACGTTTTCCTTCAATTTATTAAAGCTGTGTGATTCAAGTCCCGCTCCCCTGTACGGAGCGAGATGCTGTCACTGGGTACAGGTGTTTTTAACAGCTGCTACATATTAGTAGGTCAGTGACACACTGGGCCACGCGTGTTGCACGTCCAGGTAATGCGCACTTTTAAGGCCTGTTGTCTAAACATGTTTTTTTTATATAAAAAAAAAACTTTTTAGGACAAGAGTCGGAAGCTAAGATGAAAGATGTCCTAACGACGATCAAGAAACGGATGCGAGGATGTTTGGGCATCTCACTAGATCAATCGGTCTTTTGAAGAGGACACTGTCTAGCAGCTAAGGAAGGAAGGAAGGAAGGAAGGAAGGAAGGAAGGAAGAGAGGCTGACAAAACAAGGCTTTTGTGGATGGCGTCCTCATGATTGATCTTTCTAACCTTTGACACGTCCTGCACGGACACTCGGGTGGAAGGGGGTGGAGACTGTTTTACGCCGAACCATGGCGGCAAAGCAGGCCGCCCTGTAAACAGGTGTCACATGCAGACGGAGACTCGGGGGGGGGGGGGAAGTCAACTTGGATACAGGTTACGTAGACAGATATACTGTATGTACATGTACCTGAATTTCATCTTCTACAATTAAAGGTGAAATAACGAAACTAAAGAAGGTTTTGTTCGCGAAGTATATCAAATGGCTTCACATACGGAGAATACTTTTCATGAGAAGTACATTGTTCTTGTCACAGGGTCAGCCGCAAATTGTGAACAGGTGATTCCTTTGATCTATACTACTTGAAGCCGGTCGTTACATCTAACCTACTGACCTATTTATTAGACCTGTGCCCTACTGGCTCACCTGCCCGGTACTGTTGGTGTCACGCAAGGTTGTTGTTGGTCTTTTTGTTTGGATCTGGAGGGGGGGAAAAAAACTTGCGAACTTAGACTAACAAACGAAGGGAGGCAAGTGCAACTGTAGCGCTCTGAAAGCGAGACAGCCTGAAAGTGCGTTACACCTGTTCACGATATCGCGACGAGGTGGTGGGGGTGGTGCGTTGATGGAGGTGCCGTGCCAGCGGTGAGAACCACTCTGCAAACGGCAAGCGGGGTTTTCCCCCCGAAAGCTGAATGGGCAGGCAAGATGGGTGTGGCAAGGGGGGTAAAGATGTTACGAGGCTGGAGGAGGGAGTGGGGTGGCGGTGCTGGGGGGAGGAGGGAACGAACACAACAAAGCCGTGCGTTTGCTGAAAATGGAGGTTGGGGTGGGTGTGGAGGTCTTCCTCCATGTTCCTTTTCCTGAGGACCCTACCAACCTTTCCACCTAACCTATAGCTGTGCTGCTGTTGCGTTGCCGCTGATAGCTGTTGCAGTGCTGCAGTTGTTGGTATTCTCTCTCTCACACACACACACGCACACACGGCGCTCGCTCGCTCTCATTCTCACTTTCTCACACTCTCTCTCTTTCCTTCTCTCTCTCTCACTGTCTTTTCAATCTCTTTCTCCCTCTCTCACACAATCTCTCTCACAATATCTCACTCTCTCACACACAGTCCCCCCCCCACACCACCACTACCACCACCACCACCACCACCACCGTAGCCAACTTGCTGCCGTTACTGCTGGGACGACAGGAGCAACAGCAAGACACGCCTCGAACAGCGTGCGGTCGCGATGCGGCACCGCTGGCGCCGTGTGCCGTGCTGCTGCTGCAGGCTGCTAGTGCGTGCTGCGCATAGCGGAGGAGCGGTGCAGCACTCGCCGCGGCGCGCTAGAGGACAAAGCTGCTACCAGTGTTCATAGGTACTTACGAAACTTTGTAGCCGCCGCTGTGTCGCCGCGCGCAGCCTGGGCGAAGCAGGAGTCTTGTGTTTTACCCTGCGCGACAGAAAACAGTGCAAAGGTAGATATCTCTGCGCTCGGCTTGGGAAAAACAAGAAATAAAAAGCAAGAAAAAGACCTCAACGTGCGACGTTAAAAGACAGAAAGAAAGAAGAGAGAGTGAAAAAAAACACACGAAAACTTGTGGAATTACTTCGCCAGCGGCGAAAAAAGGGGGGGAACAGCTTCGCGACATTTGCACCTGGCTGCCAGAATGCCGCCGCTGTCGTCGACTTGCAAACATCAAGAACGCGCATCACCTGGACAGGTGGGTCGCTAGACGAGTTTCAAGTCTCCTACAGTCGCGTCGAGTCGCGCCGTTGCCCAAAAAAAAAAAAAAGTATTCTTCGTGTCTTCGTGAAAGGGGTGCGCAGATGGGAGAGATGTGTGTTCTGTGGATGTCCTGGAAACTAAGCTTAGCAAATGTGTTCTGTATGTGTTCAGGAAACTAAGCAAGCAGAAAGGTTTCGGTGTTTTCGCCCAGCGTGCAGTTAACGTTCTTTGAGCGTCGTCCGTGCGCTTGTCTGGCTTTTTCCTAGATGGCGCTGCAAAGGCTTACGCAGTGAAACAGTGCAACGCCCTTTCAGAGTTTTCTGCCAGGTTTCAGCAGCTGCGTTTCGCCGGTGTCTGACTTCAGCGAAAGGCAAAGCCGAAGGCATGGTTGTAAGGTTCAGGATTTTTTTTTTGCGCATCCACCTGGATTCAACGACACACCTGGATTTTTATTTGCCTTTTTTTTTGCTAAGGCTTGTCTGAGTCTTTTTCTTTAACATCCATCCACATTTGAATCGTCTGGGAGCTGTTTTTGTTGTTGTCGTTGTTAAGTGTTGCTCTACTGCAGCATTGCATTATGCGCGTGCATTTGTTTATTCTTTAAACCTTTGTTTATCGTCGAGAGGGTGAGACCAGTCACCCCTTAAATTTTGAAAATATATTTTGAAAAAAAAGGTAAGAGCTGCGCCTAATTTAGGGAGAGCGCCTGGTTGAACAGTTTGCTGCAGTCGAAATTTACCTGGAATACAATCGCCACATTTAGCAGACATCGCTGCGGTTCTACTGTCACCTGATGACAGGCGGAGGGACAGATCACCAGAACTAGCGAGCGTTCCACCGGCTTGACGTTGTGCGGCGGAGTGTATGTAGTCAGGCTCACCCGCCCGCCCAGTCGCAACCCACCGGAGGATCGCGAGTGAGTGTGTAAAAACCAACGATTTTACTTTTGCCCTTTGTTTGCTGACGGTTGGCAGCTCTGCTAGGAGGCCGACACATTTTGACTAAATCCTGTCACCTGTAAAAATTTTATGTAAAAGAACACTTGTCTTGTCGGTGTGTTCTGGGTTCTTGCACGCTCAGTTGCTAGTTCGTTTCTGAGTCAACGTAGGAGACATATTAGCTGTGTTCCCCCCCCCTCTACCATCCTCCCCGACATTCTCCCAGCAACACACACACACACACACATATACCTATTCCGGGTCATGACCCTAGCCTCCCAGTTCCCCTCCCCCGCCAGTCTCCCACCCCTTTCACCGTGCTGGGCGGAATACCTATCATTCCACAGGTGACGTGTTGACTGGCGAGGTAAGACCAGCCTGCTAGCCCGGTAAAGCGACAGGTGACATCACCTTTCCCCCCCACTGAAGTTCCCTCCTCCACACACACACACACAAACACCGCATCGTCCAACAGCTGTTTAGTAACGTGCTCGTGGTGGTCATCCTGAAGTTCTTCCTTCCCACTTCACGAGCGGCCGTCTTCTCAGCTAGCCGTGCGGCAACAGCGCATGAGCGGAAATGCCCTGGCTCGACCCCTTGCTCCGGATTGGCTGGTGGCGACTCTTTACATGCGTCGCACGAGCCGAAAGGTCTCCTGGACCGGAGGACACGTGCAAAAGTGTGAATTGGTTCGTTTCTCATTTTTCGTCAGTGTAAAGACTAAATCACATGATTTGCACGTGTTTATTGCTGCCCACTGGACTTTTCAGAGACCCTGTGTGTGTATATTTGCTTACCTGCTTTACTGAACACCTGTGCTGCAGTAATTAAAACGTGTGTGTGTCAAGCAAAGTTCTTTCACTGACAACCTACAAATAGGGGAAGCCACCTTATTGTCAGATTCTTGTATGTACAGTTCAGATTCGATGAAGCGCAGACGACTGTACCGGTTATCTTTATCATTTGCAGATTTTCTCTATCAATCTGACGTCATGGGAAAAGTGGTTGACTCAAGGCGACGAGGGAATGTCTCAGGATTCATGTGATCGCGGAGGTCGTCGATGGAACAGTGTTTAAGTTCAGAGTTGCATATATTTTTAACTCCTCGATCCGTGTCGCCAGGTTGTGTGCTAGGCGTGGCTCTGAAACGTGAAAGGCTGCTCAAAAGAAAGACGGAGGCAGCATTTTCATACATACACAGTTCAAATCCCCCGAATTGGTTCATACCCCCCCACCACCACCTAACAAGACGTGAGAAAACACAGTGAGTTTTCCTGTCTTGCAACATCTTTTCTTGGTAGTGTTAATACTGGAGTACAAAGTTTGTCGTTTGAATCAAGTACTGCTGACAGTCGGCGGCTGTCAGGCACATACAAGTTTGTTTTGGTTTGGTTTTTTTGCCCCTGCAGTCCCGTTCGTTTTCAGCGGAAGTGACGCAAGACAACGTGAGCAAGATTGAAAGCAGAGTCCACCGAGACAAGGATTACATAAACTCCGTGTTCTCAGTAGTCCAGTTTGGCAAACCATGGAGGAAGCGACAGCAATGGGTCGTGTCTTGGAGGAGGTAGTGTTTGCGGCGATGGTCGAGACGAGGCGAGATGTTCAAGACTGAAAAGCGCGCCCATTCATCTGAGAGGGTCTTTCTCCAGCCCTTCGTAAATTGCAGGTATGCCTCGGGATGGGTTGTTTTAGGCAGTTGCATTCTCTACGTTCTGTTTAGGTCATCTCTGTCTACGTGCATTCTTGTGTGTGTGTGTGTGTGTGTGTGTGTGTGTGTGTGTGTGTGTGTGTGTGTGTGTGTGTGTGTGTGTTTCAATGTTCTTTACCGCTAGCTCACTTTGATGAAAAGAAACTAACTCAAAAACTAACTCAAACATCTTTTGGCTACCCTGGGTATGTGCAGGTCAATTTGAGGAGCCACGCAGTGGACATCCCAAGAGACAATCGTTGCCACAAGGGGAGATTAATGCAACATTGTGGTGAACATTGCCGCCGTATCTGGACCGTGTTTCTTGGAAGAACTTTTAAGAACTTTGCCAGTTTCATCTCCAACCTCTGTAATACACATTTAGTACCTATAGAGATCATAGTTCTTCATATAATGAACTTACTAACCTAGTTGCCTCAAATTTTTACTACTTGTTGGTCAAAATATTTCTCTGTCCTCACTGACACATGTCAACAGTAATGAGTGTTGTTTACTTACTTATGTTTCTTAAGACACTATTCAAGGATGGGAGTTTGTTCGGTTTATTTTCAAGGATCGTCTTTCTTGGAGTATGCTAAAATAATTATCTCACTGATTATTGAAAATATTGTCTGTCTAGTCAGATAAAGTTCAATCGTTTGTACTTCGAAACATATACTCCAGAATGTACAAATCTGGCTCCAGGTACGTAAAACCCTTATCCAACGACTATTTTACTATGCTGGGGTAAATTTTGAAAGTACACTTCTTGTGTCCAACGAAGTCGGCTTGTCCCATTCATTCAACGGCATCATTCATCGTAGGACGATCTCCATTCCCAGTGTGGAAATCTGAGAAATCTAGTTTCCTGAAATTATTCTTTTTTTCTCCTGGGCAAAGCCCTCGAAACAACGTAGACTCGGAGGCACCAAGGATTTTCTGCCATCTTCAAGAAAGAAATTGTTTTAAGTCACACATACATCAAATTTATACACAACGAACTATTTTTAGATACGCCTCAGAATATTGTGTGTTTATAAATATTGTTGACAGTAGGGTAACGTAAATGTAAGATAAATGATTACATTCTTTGATGTGATATGCACGTGTTGTGAAGACTTTCCTCGTTGACCATGCACTGCTGCTGACTGGGGCCATGAGAGTGAAGGTTTGACTGGTCTTGCTGGGCGTCGTTCAGGTGTGTAACGACACTAGAGCTACGTCAGAGGTGGCACGTCAGGTCAAACACACAAGCAAACCACCATTCCACCACAGCCACCACTACAGCCACCCTACGTGAATCTACTCTTGCCTACGTTTTTGACCGAGTGTTACGCACTTCTGAACTCTAGTAACTGCATGATTCTGCAAGTCTCGGCGATAACAAGCCGACGAAAACGAATTAGGAATTCATTTCGCCAGCGCCATATCTTCAGGAAGTTTCGATAATGCCGTTAAAGGAATGAAGACGGAAGGATCGTCTTGCAGACTTCTCGGCTTGAGCTTTTTTACCTGAGATTATTATTTTTATTTTTTCATCCACCGACGGTTCTATCGGACTTCATGTTAAACACCATGCAGAAAGGCATCAGATTCAACGAAAGCCAACTTCTGTACCTGGCCAACAAGGCGAAGCAGGAGAACACTATCTCTGGCTACCTGTACAAGAAGTCCTCTGACCTGGGCAAATGGCAGCTCCGCTGGTTTGTGCTGTACCAGAACCTGCTGATGTACTTCGAGTCGGACAGCTCCGCTAGACCCTCTGGAGTGGCCCTCTTGGAGGGCAGCTACTGCGACCGCGCCATCACACCTGCAATCAAGGGCAGAGAAGCAGAGAAGCAGGTGAGTGGCATTGTAGAGCTTGTTCCCCTATGTGTGTGTGTGTGTGTGTGTCGGTGGAAGAGATAATTATGTCAACGTGTGTGTGTGTGTGTGTGTGTGTGTGTGCACCTATAGATGATATTTAACCGCTGTTAAACGTTTACTGCAGAATGTACAAATCGAGTACGTGCGATATTTTCACATACGTTTTATTTATTTGTATGTCCGTTCATGACTGTGTGTGTTTGTTGTGTGTATGTGTGTGTGTGGAATAATGCAGGTATGAGTGCGAATGTTACATTATGGAATATACAAAGCCCGCCTGCTTTGTTGTCAATGTTCTCTTTTATGATTTCAATTCCCCGACACACGGACACGGGGTCTACACAGTTGTCACATTTCCACATTCAACATTCTCACATATGTCCACAGGCTGTTTCAATGCTCGAAAGTCGTGCCAATATTTGCCACACAGAACCACATGTTTGCCAAATTGTGTAGACAAATAATTAACGCTGGCTATGTCAAGAAGGTTGGCGAAAATTTAATGAAAAAATTTTTGCCATAGTGACATATTGGACAGCAGGTTAAGAACGACCTCAAAACATCTCCATGAGCTTTCTATCAAGAGTAAATGTATCTTGCTCCAACCTCGGCAGACGACAAAGGAGGACAATAAAAGCACGGAAATATAGGCCTTTGGTGGTGTTTTGTAACGAAGTAACAAGTCTAACAAATCATTCTCACCTGTAATGCCACTTCGTGTCTGACAGCACGTTCTCACCTGTAGTGACATCTGTAATTTGCCCCTCATCTCACTGAACACCTAATATCTCCACATTTATGTTCTCGGACAATATCCTATCGTGTTGCATGATCCGCCTCCCCCAAAAGTGTGTGTGTGTGTGTGTGTGTGTGTGTGTGTGTGTGTGTGTGTGTGTGTGTGTGTGTGTGTGTGTGTGTGTGAGAGAGAGAGAGAGAGAGAAAGAGAGAGAGTACGCGCGTGCGCATGTTTGTCTATGAGGAGGAAAAAGGAGAAACATAAAAAAGAAAAAATATCGATCATTTGCACTTACACAAAACGCGCGCGCGCGCGCGCACACACACACACACACACACACACACACACACGCATACATTAGCATACAAAAAGCTACAGCAGTATAAACACCTTAGAAAAATACGTTGAAGCATGAATATGTATATGCTTTAATGCTATTGTCATAGCAAAGTAATATATGCATATGTAGAAAGAGAAAGAGAATGGGGGAGAGAGATTGATTGATTCCTTATTGCTTCCAGTGCATTGCTCCATCAAGGATATATATATATATATATATAAAGAGAGAGAGTACACTTTCTGCAGGGCAAGGCTGCTTTGTGCTTCTGGTTTATAGTGAAATACAAATCTCCCCTCTAACACACATTCACACACGTGCACACACACAAAGACTTTGGTCTTCCTGCTCTTCCTCACATTCCTCTATACCTTCTCTCCCATTATCATCGTGTCCTTCCGCTCTGCCTGTAGTTGTGTTTTCCATCAGAAGCAATGATCTGCATCACCCATTTTCCCTTTATTGAGCTCTCGGGAAGAAAAGCTAAATGGAACGAATGCACAGGACTTCAGTGCTCTCCCGTCTAGCTTCTGCTTTTGCTTATATGTTTGCTTAGTTGCGCGTTGCCTTGCAAAACATTTTAGAATGCGGTTTGGCCAAGTGGGAATTGTACATCTGTTCCCTTAATGTTTTCCAGTTGCTTTTTAGTTTTTCCTTTCTTTCCATAGCAGAGTTCTTTCGAAAATAAGCAAGTCTCTTCGTTAGACCTGCATTGTTTTATGACAGAATCTCTGTTTCACATGGAAGATTTTATAACACAATCTCTGTTTCATTGTTATTTTACTTCAGTAGTTAGATGTCCTTTATCCATTGTATTTTAAAGATGCACTGTATTGTAGGGTTGCAAATTAGCTCATTATCTCCCTTTCTGAAGTTATCTGTCCATTTACCTTATTGATTGTGACTCTTCTGGAAAGTCTTCCAGACTCGAAAGTACTATCTCTTTAAAATTTAAAAGGTATGTTTTTAGACGACTCGTTCTTAAACACTATTTCTTAAAACTCCTATACCTGCTAGGCAGTGAAATGTTGATCCTCTGAAAGCTTAAGATGCGATGAAGAGTAATTTTTTTTTTTTTGATAATTTTCTGCTACGGAAAGAAAACCACTGCAGGTTTGCTGGCATATTTATTGTTGAAACACTCTAACCTCATCATGCGGGACTCGTTAAGGCTCTGGGATGGAAGCAGAAAAAACTATAACAGTGATAAATCGAAATGTTAAACACAACCTGGGTGCCACTGACATTAGACTGACGAGTGAAAGATGGATCGAGACAACGTCAGCTTCCGGTGCTAAATGATGCGCCTGCGTTTTTTGCCTCGAGACGCTGGGCTCAAAGGATTGATTGAGTCCAGCGGATCCAGCGGTCCTGCTCTGCTGATCAAGGTTTAGTGCGCCATGGGGCTTGCTGTGAAAGTGCGCATGCGCTGTGAGGTGTACTACTTCCTTTAGCAAGCTTGGGTTTTCCGGTGCTGTTGTTTGCCTTGTAAAGGCCAGAAAATTTTGCCAATTCAGTCTTCCCCATTACATAGCCACATCTTTCTTGCGATCGCACACCCTTCTTTCCCGATTCTTCATCTCAAATACACTTTCTGGCCGTGTGGTCTACAGGAGGGAGATGTCTGATTATTAGTACTGTAGATTTCAATGCAAAAGGTCGCGGGTTCAAATGCCCGATCACTCCAGTGCTCGCAAACTTCCCTAGTTCTATTCAGCCAGCCTACACAGCTTGGCCTCACTCTGTAGTAAAGAGTCTCTGGACCCAACGATTTGGTAACATTTTATTGCCCGTTTGGCACCAGGTCTTATCGGAGTGAAGAGTGCAGCTAGTAATTTGCATCCCAGATTCAGACCGCTCTTTCCTGCACAAAAAGGACTCACTATGTAATGAGAGTGTAATTATCGCAATTATCCCCTTCAGGACATGAGCTGCGGAATCTGTTTTACTGCAGTAACCACAAAATTCGGGGACTTGTATATCACACTTGGAAAAAGGCATTGCTCGCAGCACCTGGGATTAAAAGGGAGTCCCAATTTTTAGGTACTTTACAAGACAACGGACAGAACGCAAATACTGAAAACTTTTTGAGATGCAAGGGTTCCTCGAGAAATGTGCGTCAACAAAATAAATTAGCTTCGACCTCGTAATGGCGGTTGCCGTCATTGTTGTTGGTGAAGACCGTGTCTCGAAAGGTTACCGCTCTGGACGCACACCGCCTGGCACGAAGTATAGCGCGCAGGCTCTCAAATTTGCGTGGTCAATGCGCTCAACTAGATATTCGTGGGCTCAAAGTTCACTAAGACCACCCACATTCATACCTGTAAAGCAAGCGGGGATCTGGTTTATCCGGGTAGAAGCAAATGAAATGCCGAAGAAAGAAGATTTGGGGCTACCGCGCCCTGTCCTAGATAAAAGGAATTACAGTTCATTCTCTGGCAGTTGGATCGTGGGACGTTTTTAAAACCTATTTTGCCAATTAGACGAGAGGCTAATGAAATCTCCCCTATTCCAACTCCACATTAAAACAAGTTAACCAAGACAATAGGATGTCAGCCGTAGTATTAGTTTACAGTAAACTTATTTCTAGCAGATAAAAGCCATAAAACTGCAACTTTAAACATAAGGAATCGCTTCCACCCCAAATAAATCAGTAATAAAACACTTCAAGGCATGAAATTATGTTAGAGGTATTTGGACACTTTTGTGCTTCTTCTTTTTAAACTTGGTCACTAAAGTTCAGTAGCTACAGTTTGTTACCCAGTATTTCAAAGCACAGTTATTGAAAATAATATAGGACAAACGGTTTTAAAAACGTTCAGTAGGTTTTGAATGTAACTTTCGTCTACAAATGGCATTTACAATTACTGTAAAATCATCGAACCCATTCTGTATAGCGAGTAGTGAAGACACAGTAAGATAAAAGCAAGCGGCATTAACACGATTCCCAGAATGGAAAGAAGACTTTCTGGACAAATATCTCCAGACGCAACGATCGGGAAGACTTTGTGGACAGTGTGAGGCAACGAAACCCCAATCAATGTAAAGTTTGACTGTTAGAGGACAGGAGGTTTCAAGCTCTTTCGGGGCGGGTAGGGGCGCACAAGGTGTAGACTGGACTTCAAATCTAATTAATAACTTAAGAGAGATGTCAAATAAACTTGAATTAGTAGATAATTCAAGTATTAGTGAGATTGTTTTTTCTGCACATAAAAAATTGAGATATGGTGAACAGTACATTTTTGTTGTAGATTTGTATTTACATCTGGGTATTATTTGTTCACTCCTCTGTTCTTTTCTAACTCTTTAAATGAAATGTTTAATTGTGTTAGAAAGAAAGTTGTTGGAATCCTGTTGTTGCCTTCATTCTGTTGATGAAAGCTACCCTGATATATTTTTACTATTTGGTGGTCAGATACAACGCATAATAACGTATAGTGCGGATGTATTGGAGCACTGTAGCTAATCTTCATCACAGTCCACCTTTTTTCTTTAAAAAGTATTTTATGTGTCCCAGTCCTCACACTTAATACACTAGTTTATGGAAAGATGTCAAGACTTCCACTGCATACTAATATATTTGTAAATACTACAAAATTGTGATTGCATATTTTGCACCTGCCTCATAGCACAGAGCAAACTTGTTTAATGATTCCACAAACTGTGTTTAAGACTGGACTGTAAGTAAGTGATCGTTTTGCAGCCCTAAATTCTGTTCGGACATGATTGAGAACGTCAGTATATATCATTAAAGCCCACCTAACCATTGGACTTGCTTTTCCCTTTAAGCTAAAAAAATATATCATGTAGCACCCCAAGTGCGAACCATATATTCAACACTAGGCTATTTATTGTAAGGTCCTGCAGTTGCCGTACAATGCTGGGTAAATCAGATATAATTGTATATAATGCAATGTAAACATCTCCACGTTCTATTCCCTTTTTTCTTTTCTACTTTCCCCTCCATTCTTCCCCCTCCCCTCCTTTTGACCCTCCGCTTTTTCCTCCTCCCAGTCGTCGTCCTTTTTTTTTTCTCGCTCGCTCTCTCAGCTGTAAAGAAACCTTTGCTGGACACATATTCTCGAGTCTTAACAGAGCCGTTCTTTTTCCCTCGACCTTTATTTAGGTAGAGGTGTGTCTTTTATACAGGAAGAGGGTTAAACAGTAAGGTCACGAGCACATTTGTTACAAAACTGGGGGCAACCCTCTTAGCCTCTTAAGACTTGTAAACAAAGACACTAACAAGCAATGAAAGAAAAAGAAAGAAATAGAAAAAAAAAAACAAGAAAGACGAGAGGGTAATCTTCTTTATTCTTTTTATTATTATTTTTTTCTCGATAATTATGGTTGGTTTAGGCTAAATTCTTTTTTTTATAGAATTTACCTCTTGTTCGGTCTCACGGGTTCAAGGGTTCATTCCGTTCAGTCAAAGGAACACGTGCAGTCCCCTGTTCTTGTTCTTTCAGCCAGTGGTATCAATGACTCCTCAGGTAGTTCATTTATCGCTCTGATTTATGGGTGTTTTCGTGTATGCTGCGAAGCATTAAAAATTAGGCAACAGTGCATAAACTAGAATTAATGGCTGCAAACTAGTAACCAGGATGATAAATATAACAATAAATACATTGGAACGTTTGATGCGTGCATTCCCTTAGCAGTTATGGCGCTGATATTAAGATTTAAATGAGTTTTTGTCTTGTAGCCATTAGAGTCGGAATACCCGGCATTTAAGGTTTTAAAAATACAAGTACATGATGCGGTGTTTGCCTTTGTATGTTTTTCAGTTTGCGGGAAAGACGTGAAAATTGCAGAAGATTGGGGAATTTCATAATGTTACTCTCTTTAAACGCAGTTATGGCTTGAAATATTATTTATATGTAACATGAAACACTGCCGTACGTTTCTGAGTGTTACTGTGATTTGTTAAAGGACTAGTGGGGTGGAAATACATTTTCTACTGATGATGTAAAGCTGGGTGAAAGATATCGTTTGCTCACCAGACAGAGGTCCCCTCCCTTCCCCTTCAAGCCCTACCCCCTTCACTTACTTTCTGTCTCTTTAGAAGTTTGCCCGCTGCTGTATAATTTAGCTCCATTTTATGCATTTTCAGCAGTATGTGCCATACCCGTTCGGAATATGGCTTTTGTGATCAAAGCAGTGCGCTTTCATCCTCTTCCTCTCCCGAGTGTCTGCAGGGCAGTTTCCAAACTGGACAGCATTGCCCCTGGAAATTGGCCACGTGAAGTCAAAGCTAAATTCTCGCAAATATCTACCCTGCATCTCGTAGGGGAAGTTTGTCGGGGTGGTGGAGGGGTGGGGATGTGGGGTAGGTAGGAAGGAAGGGGTGGGGGAGAAGGACGGGTGGTGGGAGACAGATGATCGCTAATTGCATTCACACATGCACATGGAACGTGGTTTCGATTTTTCAACACAACACACACTTGTGCTTTCGCTGTTGTGTTCTTACTGTTACCAATGGTGATGGTTCCTCCAAGGTCGTGAATGCTGTCGTTCCTCACTGTGAGTTTTCGTTTTTTTTGTTTTTTTGTTTTTCTTTGTCGCAAGTCCTAACGATCGTCGTTGTCACCATCAACTCGTCAAGACCTTTTACCCCGCAATCCCCTCCACTCTCTCTCCTTCCCTCACCTTCTCGAGGTCATCGTTTTGTTCTCGCTCATGGTTGTTTGACTTCATGATGCAAGGTCTGTAGGTCCCAGCGCCGTTGCCATAGGGACGACTTCGTCACGTGGCGATCAAAGTGGATAGAGGATGACAAGGTGCAGACAGCATTCTTCGAAACGGTGTGTGTGCGTGCGTGCGTGCGTGGGTGCATACCTGCCTGTCTGCACTGGCTTTCTTCTCCTTTCTGGTCTTTTTTTTTTTAATTTCATCTTCCAAACGAACATTTCTGGGCGCGGTCCGACCAGCTCCTCGTCGCTGGCTTGCTGGCTGGATGCTGCAAAATGCTGTTGAAGTGAGCTGTGCTAAGTCTCACCAGAGATGGATGCTGACAGCGACGAGTTCTCCTGCCGTCTGTTCATGTTCAGGAAACAGGTTCACTAACAACCCACCCAGCCTACCCACATCCATAAATCCTCTACCTGGCGACAACGACTTAAGCTGTTTTCATGGCCTTCTCAAAAATGTGATAACAGCCGGTGATTTATCAGACGAGGGCAGGCTACTCTTCCAATATTTTTTTTTTTTACCTATTGGGTGTAATAGGGCGGAGATCGTGACTGGTTTAGTTCAAAAGAGGATAATAAAAAAAATTTGGAGACCTCACAAATAATGTGGACAAATATCATTGTACAGTACTGTATTTATAATCTCAAAGTAGCACACGATATTAAAAAAGAAACTGAATATGCCGATCTACATGGCGCCATTCTGTTCTTTCTGATGTTAGTTTTCAAATTAAAAACAATATTTATGTCGTCTAATTTGCTCATGAAACACCATTTAATCAGAATGAAGAAATTCGAATCATGGTGCCTTGCTTCCTATCTTAATGTTTTTAGCTTCTTGTTTTAGTTTTAAGTTTCCTGCTTCATGCACAGCCCATGGGCAGTCTCAACCATTTTCGGAAATGTCCGCTATGCCTCTTGGTTAAAATTTTATATCTATTTAATAGTTTCTCTTATTCTCGGTGAACCATGAACCAGGATTTAGTTTCTCTGTGTGGTTAACCTGCTAGGTCCCTTTCTATGTTAGAGCAATTTTACACGTGGGTAAATTCCCCACAACCATGAATGCAAGCTTTGATTTGCATAAGTATCTGATTGGTGATCTTGTGCAACTTTTTGCCAAAGTTAGGTCAGAGTGTGGAACACTGCTTGCTAGCTCCAAAGAAAATGTATCGTCTGCAAGTTATGACAGAGCAGCTCAGTCGATGTAATTACTAATACTGTTGATGAAAACTTTGTTTTCTTTAAGTGAGTGAGTGAGTACAGTCTGGAGATGTTATAGCATCATAGGCAGTGTGGCATGTAAAGACAAGTTTAAAGCATCCAGGACATCAATCACCTCCCCACTGTGCTTTATTGTTTGATTCTTCTGTGTGTACCTCGTGGATAACGATGCCTAGTATCTGGAGCAGAAACTTCATATTTGTGCTCGACATTTGGTTTGTTATGAATTCCTTTATGCGAGCCGCTCTTGATGTTTAATTAATTATGGAGGTCTGCGCCTACCATATAACTTATTTCATCACATATTTTATTTCATTGCTGTGTTGATAGTTGTCATGCTTCGGCTGTAATGGTCATCTGTTACCTTAATCGTTAGATATATACTACCTGAGACTCGATCTATCAAAACGTGCCAAGCGGGATGTAGAAATATGCGATAGCTGCAAGTCAGCCTGGTCTGTAATTTCAATATATATATTTATATATATATGTCAATGATGGGAAGAATCAATAAATTATTTTTTCAACTCGTCACTTGTAGCTTTAAGTTGGGTGCAAGAGATGAACAGAAAAAGTGCTTGGGAAAATGTGAGCGTGTTTGTCTGTATGGGAGTGGGATCTGAGAATTCGTTAAGATCAGGTAGACGTCCGGGATCTCCGTTTACCTGGCTGACGGCGGGGTTTACCTAATATTCGATTACCCTCACATCCTGACCACCATGGTAACAATCGATACAGATCGCCAGATATGTGTTTGAGAAGGGTGGGTTGCACATGCGTGTGTGTGTGTGTGTGTGCGTGCACGTAACAGCGCCGGTAATTAACCGTTTTATGCCTCTCACATACCCATTTTTCCCAGCTGCTCTGTGTGTGTGTGTGTGTGTGTGTGTGTGTGTGTGTGTGTGTGTGAGAGAGAGAGAGAGAGAGAGAGATATTCCAGGGATGTATACAATGGTGACAAGGAGATCAAAAGATACATCTTTGTCCAGACGAGACATGTCGCTCCTTGAAACTATTCGTGTTGTTCCAGATACACGGCACTGCCAGTGTTTTGAATCCTAGTTTCTGGAGACAGAATTATTTGATACCCGGTGTTTCCGCTACAAAAGGGCGCGTGAGATGTTGTGATCTAAACTATGAAAATCAATAAGACATCTAGTCCACAAGAGTTGGAATTAAAAAAAAGTTCCAGACTTTCTCTTCTGGCTCTGCTTTGTTCCCTTTTGTCCGAGAAAGTTCTCAGCCATTTTTTTTCTACTCGTCAAATGATTATTATGAGAGAAAAGGCAAACGGAGTGATAATCGCCTTTTATGGAAATCGATATAAAGCGTTGAGAACTGGTTTTCTATGAAAGCTTCTTTACATTTCTCTTCTGGGTTTTTGTTATCACTTCGATTCGTAATCCATCAGGAGAAGGTCAAATTTCATAAATGTGATGTTTTAATTAAAAAATGTTTGTGTGAAAAAGAAGTTTTAATGGATATTCAAACAAAGCCGTGTATTACTTTGTATATTGTAATTAGCTGTCAACTAGAAAACACATATATATATATAATTCACATATATTAATACCCACATCTATATATATATATTTATATTTCCATATATCCACTTGTACAAATATCTACGCATATATATATATATATTAATTTTTGTGTTTTAATTGAAGTAGGAAGGAATGCAGGTAGTCGATGTTACGTTGTTCTTAACGAGACCAAAATGGAAAAAAAGTCTGATCAAGTTTTACAAAGGTTTTACATAACCTTCACATAAAAACTTTGCCAAACTTAATAAAATGTTAGTTCATGTTTGTCAAGTTAAGAATGGCTTTAAGTCGGTGGAGCGGACCAGTTAAGAAGCTTTTGCCAAATCTGCGAGCACCTAAGTGTGTGTACTTGCGCGTAAAAGTGTACCCGTGCCTAGCAACACCTCTATCGAGCCTCGATTTGAGTGCAGATGCTCGGCTTTGTCAAGTCAGTGAGTCAATTGGAGACTCATTGTCACAACAGATTTGACTCGTCACAAAAGACAGAACCATGCGGTTCCCGATTCTGACATCGCACACCAGTAAAGCTCTCGACCACACTGCGCACAAAAATGCTTAAGTATTATTTTCTTGCCAATAAACAGAAAAGGGATGGACACGAGCAGTGCCGGCTCGTAACAGCCACCATGTTATACAAGCTGTCAGCTCTGGCTCCTTGTCAAGCCATTCGGATGTGCATCATAGTGACGAGCTCCGCCCTCGTTTCAAACTCTCGTTCTTTACCCGTTTTGTGCGATGCGCAGCCGCTGCAGATGCAGACAGAGGTAATTCCAGACTTGCTTACGCGCTCCTGAGGACTCCATTTCCTCCGCACGCCTAATACCGGCTCAAATCAACGCGCGGTGCTCACGTCACTCTGCTGATTCGTTCGAGGCGAGATCTTTGGGAGAAAACTAAAGCTCGTTCTTTTCTTGTGAAGTCCTCGCCAAACTGACCCTTGGCCTCTGCGCCTTTGCTGCTTGGGTTCCTATCCGGTTCTTATCCGGCCACATAACCTCGTGCAGCAACCGAATTGCCAAGTAGGATAACAATCAATGTCAACTGCACTTGCTTTATTATTATTATTATTCTCTTTAAAGCAAACTTTAATGGCCATTCTGACGTCATTGGCCGTGTGTCGAAAGTTTTGAAAGGAAGAAGACAAAGAGAGGAGAAGCAGCAGACATGTAACCCTAGCTCTGTGGCTGTTTGCTTTCTGACTGCCATTCATTGAGGTTGATTTCCTTAATTGTGTCCATTGCAAAGGACAGAGTCGTTTGGCAGGCTTTTTTCCTCCTTTCGTTCAAAGGAGCCGCAGCAGCGTGGCGCCGGCTTGCTGGTCTGGTGAAACACAGAGTCCGTATATAACGACCAGCTACTGCAAGACAATATAATTGCTTCGTTCCTTCGTTTTAGTAGTTTGTTACTTGGTTAGTTGGTTCCCTGGAACATATAATGTTTGCTTCAGTGATATACTGCCGGAGAGACTTCTTAAGTCGTCTGCAAGACCCTATAACGATTCCTTCAGTGACGTACTGTTGAAATTATTTCTTACTTCGCCGGCAAGACTCTATAAGGATTCGTACAGTGATATGCCGTCCACACGGCTCGCTGGCTGGATGATTGCTTGCTGGTTAGGGTGAGGGTTTAGGGTGTTAGCCGACTTGATTAGCTGGCTGGTTTGTGGGTGGGTTCGTTGATATACGTAGTGGTAGGAGATCGGGACATGGGAGATAATTCATCTGACAGGGCCCTCAACCGTGGTCTGTCGATCCGCTGCAGGATTGTGGCATGCAGACGGGACCACAACCTGGTATTTTCCGACCAATGTTTGTTCCCTTACTTGTTCCCGTTTCCAATTATTTGCCTTCTTCCAGCCTGCTGATAGTATTGTTGTGGCACAAACGTGTGGCAAAGTATGGCGATATCAAGACACCCTGTCAGTCTTGTCCATGGCAATACTCGACTTCCAAAAACTGACTACAGCGTCTACTCTGCTGCAGAAGTAGATCTTCGTCATGTGTTTAGTCCATTAAATGTTCAGAAGTCTCCGAGGCTGGTTTATATGTCAGGGGCCAGTTGCATAACACGCTTCTAAGCCTTAAAACTGTTCTAAAGAAGCAAAATCTCTTCTTAGCCATTTTGATGCATTGCAGAAAAACATACAAAAAATTGTACTGACAGGACGGAAAGTCAGACTTAAACAACTTTATCTTACTTAGAGCAGTTTTAGTTTTAAAAATTCTAAAATTGTGGTGTGGACTTTAAACTAATTATCTAAATAGAGTTAAGGCCTAAAAGTGTTTAAAATTAGAAATGTGTTGTGCAACTGGCCCCATATCTTTAAAAAAAATAAGTCTTAAATCGCCGGTCTGAAGTGCAAGTCGACTTTGTTAAGTTTGGTCTGCAAAATTGACTTTCTTTTTGAGACTAGTGACTTAACCCTCATTTTCAAAACCTGACATCCACACCAGCCAGCAACGACTTCTTTGTCTTTAACCCTAAAACCTTGGACTCAGCGTAAACCTGCCCGGAAGCATATATTTGCATCTGGAAAGATATACTTTATCCGATCGTAAGCCTTGTTCGTGTGCCTGTGTGGTGTGTTTTTGTGTGCGTGCGTGAGTGCAGCGCAGTGCAGTGCCCGCTGCGCTTGAACTGTGTGAGAGAGATTTTGAGGAAGATATTGGAGGGAAAGATAAAGATAGAGAGAGAGAAAGCTGATCAGTTAAAAAGACAAACTGCTGGTGTTTTAACACATGGACAACAAAGCCTAGCTACCCTTTCGCCCGGAGCTTCAGTTTTATCCTCTGCCGATCATTACCCGAATAATCACACTTTTTTAATCGCTCCCATTGAGAGCTAGGGATAAACCTAGCAATATTCCACTTCCTCGCTGACAAAGAGTCAAAACACCACAATCAGTGGAATGTTCCATCGATTATGCAAAAGGCGCCGAGCGTTGTCGTGTCTGTGTGTGTTTTTAACAAATGCTCAATGCGAATATTTTTCTACCTGACACGTGGTTATTGCCTGCTAGTTGCCTTTGTGCGCAAGCCCTTCCTACTGTTGGACATCGTCAGGCCACCAATTAACCACAAAGCTGCTAACTTAACCCCATAAGGGGTCGATGACGAACAAACGCCACTCGGTTCTTCCTGAATGAACAGGACAAGCCGCCACGTAAATTAGGTTCAGACCCTCCCAGCTCCCTTCGCTTCTAGTGGCTTACAGAAAGGCAGTGGATTTTTTAACTCTTTGTCACCCGCTGCCCGAGTTAAAATATTAGACAAGAAACATTGAAATCATAGAAAGTGTAAACTTATTTATTACACAGGGTTAGGTCAGAACAAGAAAAGGCCTCTCTGTTTTCATCTGCTCCGTCTGGTACAATTAAAAGATGAAAAAAAGATACAAAGATATTTTGCAGATAAGAGAGTCGTCTTCCTTTAGTTATCTTGATGTTTCAGACTAAAAGGGTTAAAGTTGAGACGCGCATGCGAACATACACACACGCGCGTACGCACACACAGGCACAGTCTCCCATGCATACGTGCTAGCGTGATGTTAATCATCATATGTGAGCTACGCCACCTGGTAAGAAAATATGTTTTAAGTATGATAATAAAAGAGGTGAGAATGGGTACAGACTACAATAATTGTTTCTTCTGGTAAATCTGCATAAAAGTTATAAAATAATAAATAATATATATATAGGTAAATAATAGAGAAATAGAGGGCTATTATGTGTGTATTGCTTTAAGACCTAAAAGCTAAACGTGGAGACTGTACATCTTTCATGAGCACATAATACACATGCCACTGCCTAAAACTACTAAACAATCGGGTTTGGTATTTACCGGAGGATCGGACACCAGCGACCTTCTAAGCCTTGCAGGTTTGATGGAGGACAAGTATTGTTATTCTGAAGTTAGTCAAGCGATGTAAAGAATATACAGAAACATATACATGGACACCTATCATAGAAACATATACACCTATACATTATATAAAAACTATTACACTTAGGTTTTCTATATTTGCTACACCTTTTCTAAATATAAATATAAGTGATAAGTATCAGACATTTCAGCAACGTTTTTGCGCTGAATATCGGTCTGGGTGCATCATTTTTTTATTTTTTACAAAACCAAACTTTGCACGTCCAAAGATGGTCTCAACATTTCAAGATATGTGGACACGGGAATAAGGCGATTGTGTTAACTGTGGCTGCTTCTCTACTGTAGAGCTTATATTCTGGGTTTAATTGCCTCGAGCATCTCCTGCTGGAACTGGGCTGTGCTGATGTCATCATAAAGGTTCTTATTATCTGCCATCCGCCATGTGTCGTGACTTCAGCATCGGGTTCTGCATCGGTTTGGCATCATTGTTGGCCGCTAGGGACACGAAATTTTTGTTCTTCGATGGTAAACCTCAGTTTTTGGTATACCTCTGTATGTGTGAGTGTATGTGTGGGTGGGTGCGCGTGTGTGAGAGAGCGAGAGGGGAAGAGAAAGAGAGCCCCAGTATGCCAATGCACCTTTGTGTGAGTAAACTTTTGTTGAGAGAGAAATAGGGATAAATGGGATTTGGTTCCCTGCCAAACAGTCTTGCGTTTGATGCTTTGCGTAGAGTCATATAAATACAGTGTATGCTGGGTTCTTTGAAATGTCACTGCTGCCAATTTTTACAGCACACCTGTCCTTACAGTGCGCCTGACTTTACAATACGATTGTCCAGGCCTCGACAGGACCTTCCTCTCCATTTCATCCACACTGGCATAGTCTCAGCGCGCGTGCGTCCAGTTTCCACTCTTCATTCTTCATCAGCTTTGACGCGAAATTTGTTCCATCACTGATGAGCGATGAAGAACAAGGCTTCCACATTTCACTTCTACTTAATAAGGAAATAAAACTTTCAGACATTCTACTAGAGAACACAAGACTTCCTCTGCTGGCTTGAAGGTGCCCTGTGGCTGTCGTTACCTTTACAGAAAGGTCAGTGTGCGCTTCCACAGAGATCTGATCTCGTGGGACTGGCGACAAAGCCATGACGTCAGAGGGCGCTGCACTCAAGTGGCTGCCAACGGCAAGTCTGACGTTCACTCGCCCCAACCGTTGCTGCATCGGCGGGTGATGACGCGATTAATGACGTCATTGGCTGACTCTTCTTCACCCCATCCTACCCCATCCTACCTTCCCCTACCCTATCCTACCCTATCCCACCCCTTCACGTGTGCTGTCTTTGCGAAGAGTGCGTCTGACAACAATGCCAGAGAACAAGTTAGATAAATTATATTAACTCACTCTTGGTATGTTCTTCAACTTTCGATCCTTCCTGACCCAAGTACAGGCAAAGAAAATATTTTGTATGTAAGGCTTGTACAATCTGTGTGTGCGTTTAACAGTCTAGCAATAGACTGTAACCTTATCCTGGACATACTTGATTCCCGCAGTTGTAAACAATTTTAAGTCTTGTGATCTTATAGGAGTGAGATGCTAGAGGCCTTACCTCAGGGCCAGCTTGTATAAGGTCAGCGCTTATCTATCCTCGCTCATTGTCTCACCTTCCCCTCAAGTCATGGAACAACGTTAAAAAAATAAACTCGAAACCAGTATAAAATAAGCATTGAAGTTGCCGACATGTTGACAACCTATGGTGCTGCCATCAGCTTGTCGAATAAACGCAATGTGATTTGAAACATGATGTAAGGTAATGGAGATGCACACGCTGGTTGTTTTAAATTATAACTTGCAGAGTCATGGAAGGGCGTAGTTACATTTAAAGAGGAGAATATGGATGCCGGTTTGTATGTACTTGCATGTGCACACCTATTTTTTTTTGTCTAAACCACAACCGTCGCTGCCACAAAGTTCCGTTCTCAGACACGCACACACTGATCCATGCACGAGGCGCGTGTTTTGTTTTTTGTTTTTTGTTTGTTTGTTTGTTGTTTTTTTTTGTTTTGTTTTGTTTTTTTGGAACAGATTCGATTCACCCACCCACAGCGTTTTACCAGCAGGGTGTATTTTATGTGGCCATTCATTTAATGTTGCCCATGTGGGCTATAGTTTCATCGAAGAAAATTTCATATTGTAATCATACGCTGCCGTCTGGGTTGTTGCTCCTTACAAGTTCCATCTCTGTGTGCGTGCGTGCGTGCGTGCGTGCGTGTGTGTGTGTGTGTGTGTGTGTGTGTGTGTCATATAGCTATATGCCTTCTCTGTTCATGAGAAGGTACATATGTCTCTCTGCTACAGGGACTTCTACATCATATTTCTTCACATCATTTGGTAAACGTTAAAATCAAGGTGGGGAGAACTATTAGTCAATCGATTCGCTACATTTTAATTCTTTTTTCAATTCGTAGAATTCGCAGGTCTGAAGCGAGCCTGAGGTACATTGCGACTTTCTTAGACACTTACCCTGAATGGAAAGTAAAAAAAAAATGACCTCTGTACATTGCGAATGTGCCGCTTTGTGGGTTTTATTCGGGTGTACGAATACACGAAATCTTTTTAACTTGTTTTTTTAATTACGAAAATCTAGATAATTCTGTCGCAGTGAAGGTCACTCGCACATCTCAGAAACTGGCAAAATGAAGACCTGCCACAAGAAAAAATGTTGCTTTGAACGAAGACATGCCTTGTGCAAAAGGCACTTGACAGAAATTCGTTTAGCTAATGGAACTTCTCGCTGGTAATTATTAGATTTAAGAGTTTGGGTTGTAGGTTTTCCCCCTCGCAGGACGAGCTTTTGATTTTTTTAATTTTAAGCAAATTGTTAGACACTTACTTCAAGTAGTCTCTTATGTATGGAGGATGGCATGATGAAATGCGCAGTAGTATTCACAGGTAAAACTAAGCTCAAAAAAGACTGCAATATTTAATTTTAAGAGAGTACAACTGGCGATTTCTTTCTTTTATGGATGTTTGGAGCTTGATGTACGATGTAACTCTCCCCTACTCTTTCCTACATCCTCTCCTCTATTAAAAAAAATTACATGATGATGATGATGATGATGATGATGATGATGATGATGATGATGATGATGATGATGATGTAGTAACCCTTTCAAAATATCGTCCTATTAGCAATATGTCCTGCTTGACCCATCTCCCCACTTCTGTTATTTAGCTGCTATCCTCTACAATTTTCTGAAAACATGTGCAGCTGAGTTTTTGCGCAATGGAGGGAAATTAATGCAGACGATACCTGATGGTATATTTTTTCCGGTTTGAAATTCTTTGAATTACGACGCATCAAGAACACATCAGAGTTTTGCAAAGGAGACACAAAATGATTAAGATAACTGTGTTTTCTAATGTCCCAAGACACTGCACCAGTGAAATTAAATTTGTAAAAATGATTCTTGTTTCCACGTTTGGAAATCTTTGCGGGGATCCTTACAGATAAGATATCGTTATTAGATTCTGTAAAGTAGGAGGAATGCGAAAGCACTTGCTTTCGAAAAGGAATATCGACACAAAACGACGATGTGTATCGTTACGCAATTAACTTCCGGTTTATATTTTGTTTAACGTTTGACGAGATCTCTTTCTTCACTTTATTGTGCTCTGCGTGTTGTGTATGTGTTTGTGCGGGCTTTGTGAGCATAGGATTGCATTTGTGTGTGTGTGTGTGTGTGAGTGTGTGTGTGTGTGTGTGTGTGTGTGTGTGTGTGTGTGTGTGTGTGTGTGTGTGTGTGTGTGTGTGTGTGTGTGTGTGTGTGTGTGTGTGTGATTTTCCGTCTCTCTTTCGGTCCTTTTTTTTTAATTCATTCCTTAAATTAAAATATACATGCAAAGCACTTGCAGTCAATTCCTCTAATAGCTGCGAATATTTTCGTTTTCAAGGTGGATGTGCAATGCTTCTTTGTAGGTCTTTCCCTTTATTCCTTCATTTCTTTTTAAACGTTTAGTCTTGGATGTCTTTGTTCGTCTGTTGCTTCGTTCGATAGATTCTTTATGTGCATGTCCTTTCTTTAAGTCGACTTGGCGAACGTTGGGTCCAGTTCTACCTCAGGGGGAGAGCATCTTTAAGCCACAGATCATAGCGCCAAGGCCACATCAATATCTTAACACTCGTCACTTACATTTCAACTTCCTACCTCGCTGCAACAGTCTTCACCGGCTGGGATCGCACCCGAAATCAAAGTGGGGTGTGGCCGCTTGTCTGGAAAGCGCACCGCAACCTGACACATCCGCCATCGAACTGTGCAGCCGAGTGACGCGCGCTCGCCAGGAGGAGACGTCACGGCGGGGGGGTCAGGTCGATCGTCGCGTGACGTGACGCCCGGTGACGTACTGCAAGAACTCCGCCATCGCGCCTCGGTAAAAAGAGTTGAGGAGAGGGGGTGGGGGAGGGTGCGATGTGCGGCAGGCAGGGTGGTTAATGCCCCTGTGGCATCTTTGACCTCGCTTTCCTAGGTTCTGCGGCCCGTACTTTTCCACGCCGCCAGGTAAGATATACAAGGTAAACATCTACGCTCCAGTGAACAAGATAATTGCTGTCTACAGGTTGTTTGCCTATGATTTTCCTGCTTGCGTGCTGGCGCCCGCGCGTGCGAGTCTCTGTGTAATGTGTGTGTGTGTGTGTGTGTGAGAGAGAGAGAGAGTTGTGTGTGTGTTTGTTTGTTTACGCGCGCGCGTACATTCAAACTGCATACGCGACGAATAAAATTTCTCTCTGGAAAAAAATCTAGAGTTTAGGATAGACCCCGAGTGCTGGAGTGCGTGTTTGTGAAGCTTTTTTTGCGCGTTTAAACAAAATTGGAGTTGTTTACTTGTTTTGCTCGGACTGTTTTTTTATCCATTTTTTTTCCCTGGCGGTCTCATAAGCGGGCCAGTATAAATCATCTCTGTCATGTTGTAATTGAGGGGGAAATAGCAGGAGGAGAAGAAAATCGCTTCACTGTCTTCATCAGCCGCAAACCCTGCAACCAGCACCTCCCTCTTCTTCGAAGGAAACTTTCAGCAAAGCCATCTTCTCGCGTCATTTCTGAGAGAATTTAAAAAAAAAAACAGTCCATATATTTTAGTAAATATACTGTGTAAATCTTGTTGTCATGTGTTTTCCACATGCGGAGAACACACACACGCGAACTTGAAGCCAGCTTTCTGCCAGTCACCGTTTTTTCATTTATCCGGTGACCGATGAGAACAAAAAAATGTTGTTGCACCCGCAGGAATTTTTACAAGGATATGAGTCACGGTAAAACAGATTTGCAGCTCGCTAAACAATCACGCCTTTGTCAGAAGCTAAGTTTAATGTAAACACTAGTAGGATGATGGAGTTGACATGCATTTATGCAGTAACACGCAACATGAGGGAGAGAGAGAGAGAGGGGGAAGAAGAATGAGGGGTGGAGGGACAGGGGAAAGGATAGAGGGACAGAAAGCTAAGCATTTAACCTCCCTTTCACATCCTCGGGGAGGTGAGAATTGTTAAGTTTGGAGAGAACACATGGCAGTTACAGGCTACACGACAGTTCTTGTCCAAGATTATTAGGTACTTTGCAATTAAGCCGCAACAGCAGGACAGTCGCAGATTCGAAACATGAGCCCAGGTTCCCATCGGAGCCGACATGACTGCAGCTGTCAGGGACAAACGCTGGTTTCATTTTCCAAGACTGTCTGTTAAATCGACTCCGGAGTGCTTAAAATTTATCGGAGACAGCGGTGAATGAAAAACAAATTTTGGAATTAATTCTTGAGGCGCTATGTTTTCAAAGTGGTTTTCTTAGTTATTCTTTCACCTTTTTTTTTTTTTTTTTTGCTCATCGACTGTTTCTTTCTCTCGCCACCCAAGGCTTTGTATGCTCTTTCTTCTACTATACACACTTTTTTTCTTGCATCAATGGCCCTGTAAAGAAATATGGTTAAATTCCACACCAAGTTTCGTTTTACTAGGCAGACTTCGCATGCCATCTACGCATTCAATCCTTATGCAAACTTTTCTAAATACTTATGTAATAAAATTCCTTTATATCTTCCTTGTAGTTTATGTGACTACAACACACCTATGTGTCTTTCTGTAGAACTGTCTGCCTAACTGTGTCTCTTTTTTCTCCTCAGCCATCCCCCTCCTACCACTCCAGCCCCACACACACTCTACATCTCTCCCTATGTCTGAAGCCGTACTTATTTCCGAATCATACATATCGTTTTAATAAAAGGCTATGGTATCAAACAACTTTTCCCAATACTTACATGCCTGACTGAGCCATACACGTTTCAAACACATGTTTCGTATTTATACACCTTCTTACAAGTTTCAAACACATGTTTCGTATTTATACACCTTCTTACAAGTTTCAAACACATGTTTCGTTTTTATATGTCTTGTTTCAGGCGGGGTTCGAGACTTTGACTTTACCATACTTACTCTCCAGTCTTGGACATGCTTTTGGGGTTTCGCTGCGGAAGTAATTCCGACAGCACCTGACGTGACAAAAACTAGCAACATGTGCTTCATTTTTTCCCCAAAACATAAAACGTTTCATGAATTTGCAGGTAGAAGGCGCTGCAGAAGATTAGACGGTTTTTTTTAATGACGTTGCAGGATTGATGGAGGTTTAAGGTCTGTAAGTGAATCGATTTATGGCAAAGATTTTTTGGCGGGACAGTTTCTTCTTTTGGTTAATTGCTCTCCATATCCCCCTCACACACACACACACACACACACACACACACACACACACACACACACACACAACCATCACCATCATTTTTATGCCCTTCCTCCATTGGTTTGGAGATCTTGTAGGGTTCAAGTAGAAGGCCTGAACTTGCTAAATGCAGACCTTGTCCTAAGTGAAGACGTTGCTGATTTTTTTTCTGCCTGTGATCATCAAATGGAGGCCAACCGTCAGGAAGCGCCTTCATTTGTTCCGGAACTGCAAATCTCGAAGAGAAACAAAACACACAGAAAAACAACGGGCAGAATAATGTCGGACACATCAAGGAAAGCTGACGAGGTCTGGAGCATTTTCCAACATAAGAACTCCCATCGCCATCCCCTTTGATGGCGGTCTGTCTTTTGTGTCGCCCTGCCGTAGCCCAGGAGAGGAGTCCCCGCTCACGTGACAAGGGAAGACCACTCTTTGATCACTTCTGGCATTTTCAACTCTCGGCTGATTTCTCGTTCGCCCGTGTCAGTCCTCCCGAGCTTGTGGTTTGCCGACCTTTGTCGGGGCGCGAGTGGCTGGCTGGGCAAGTCGTTTCAAGGGAACGAAAGGAAGGGGGGGGATGTTCTGGGTTGTGTGCACGCGCAGCCAGTCGACGCCATCGGTCCGTCGTCTGTTGCAGCCGAGCGTGTGATCTCCGCGACGCCGGATGAGAAAAACTGAATGATGCGGGTGATCTGAATGGCGGAAAATTCACTTCCGTCACATGATGAGGTCTTTGTGTATAGAAATGGGGGGCTAGCGCGCGGAGCGAGCAAGGAACACAGCGGAGGAGACTGGAACGGGTTGGTAGCGGCCGAGAACTTTGTCCTTGTACTTCATCACAACAGAGATGGAGGCTTTGGCCTGTACTTGATCGTGACATGGATAGCTTGGACCCTGCTATATCATATGGAGCACTGGCTAGTACTTGTTCAAGATGTAGATAACTTATTTGGCCTGTAGATCCTGAAAGAAAAATATATTTTGGGCTGCGTCTTTGGCCTGTAGTTTGTCAAGACATACATGGTCTACTGCTGATGATGGCAACTTCAGCCTGTGGCTGATCGTGACATAATGGAGTTCTTGGCTTCTGATAGGTCGTGACAGTCATGTGCTTTACCTGTAGCTAGTGATGGTTGCTTCGGCCTATCGTTGCTAGTGGCTTAGATGGAGGTTTTGACCTGTAGCTGATCGTGACACCAATGGACGCTTTAGTCAGCAGTTTACTGTGAAATACATGGAGGGTCTGGTTTACAGATGACAGTGACCTACGTGTTGTTTTTGGTACATAGTTGAATCGTTACATACATGGAGCATCTGGCTTACAGCTGACAGTGAGGGAAGTGGCGTCTTTGGTCTGTAGTCAGTTGTGACATCGAGGCTGTTGCCCGTATGTGACATTAGGGAATGAACCCCTTGGTCTGTAGCTAATCGGGATACAGATGGAGGCTAGATATTGACATTTTTCACATATGCAACCCATGCACATAACCATTTACATGCATCTTGTTTTGCAGATAGGAACACACACATCGCGCATGCACACACACACAGGTACATACATTCGTACGTACGCATACGCATACATTTAGATACTTGCACGAACAAGTACACAGTTTTTTTTCCCCTTTTTTAACACGCAATAACCTTGCACACAACCATGATTACTATTTGTCCAAAACATCCATAATTTCTTTTCTGAGCGATGGAAAGAAAGAGCACACAAAGTTAACAAACTTCGTAGAGTGAGACGTGTCCTCTGTCGATTCCCAGCATTGCAACTGTCTGGAAACCAGTCTCGATTATTCCCGTACGTGCCATCACTCGACCGCGATCACAGCGTGGCAATGTCGGATGACGGGGTGGGAGAATGGGATTTGGGGGGGGGGGAAGAAAGAGAAGAAGATGAAGAAGACGAAGAAGAAGAAAAGAAAAAGACCCGAAACAAATTACGGCCTTTATCGGACAGACCTAAATTGTACTGCGTGACAAACACTGACTGGCAAAGGAACCCGACGAGGGCCGGCGACCGGTGGTTCCACGGGTGGGGTGGGGGGGGAATGAGGTGGGAGGATGTTAGGGGGGCGCCATAAACACGCGCCATCGATCGATGGGCGATTGGCCGTCACGCGTCCTTTCCCCGGCCTTGTGCGCATGCGTCATTCTCAATTTCAGAACGAGGCCTCAAACGCTGGGTTTTTCCAGTAGTCTGAGAATTGCCTTTACGTGTTCTGTTTAACGGGGTCTACAAAAAAAAAAGAAAAGAAGAAGAAGTCACTTTTATAGCTCGAATAACTAATGTTCTTCAATCTTAAAAAGTAATTTGTATTTGTATATCATGACTTGACAACTCTCGCTGTAGGCTCATGCATTGCACATTAAGCATTGCATAAGGATTTTAAGAAAATATTAGTCTCTTTATTCTGATTATGTTTTTATTATTATCATTGATTTTATTATCAATAATGCATTTTAATCATGCTATTTCTTTCCATGGAGTGAAGCCAGTGCACTTAGCATTGAAGTGAGGTTACGGTCCAAACGTGACGATGTGCTAAACTAAATCGAATTAGTCCGTAGATGAAACAAGAAAAACAGCAGAAGAGAGAACCATGCAGATGCAGAGATTCGCAGATGAATGCTGAGAATAAATCTTGCAGGACCACGCAGAAGTGTCGGGTAGTTGGGTGAAGGGACATGACGTACGGGGTGAATATAAAGCCAACATTTTTCAATCGTTTTCCTGTGTGTGCCATCCCAAAACACGGAAAAGACGAGCCAGTGCTACAGTAATTGATTTCAGCTGCACGTCGACAAGGGTTTTACAAGAATACGTAAATGCAGATGCTGCAAAATTTACGAAGAGCATGTCGAACATGCTTCAACACCGTTCTTGCAGTCTTTAAATGTCTTTCCGTTCTTTTGCGTTGGTGTGTGTGTGTGTGTGTGCGTGTGTGTGTGTGTGTGTGTGTGTGTGTGTGTGTGTGTGCATGCGCACGTATGTGTCTGAGCATGCGTGCGCGTGCATGTGTAAAAGATACTGAGGAGGCAAAAATGTAAACATCGTTTACTGTCAACATGGAGTTGTCCTACCCAAGGCCGAGCATCTTCCTTCGCTACTGGCAATGACAGCCAGCAACACAAGTAGGTCTTGATCACTTTCGAAACCCAGGTGCGATTACAGACCCACAAACGCTTTTGTATCTCCAACGGAAAACAGTTAATAACTCCGCTTTAGGGGAAACTATCTTGTAATTAACTAAACCTAGTCATCCGAGAATAATTTAGCCCTCGGGTTAGACTTCCAAACAGAGAGTGCCGCGCTATTGCCTGAACACGACGTGAGGCCACAGCAGTTCCACGACTACAGTTAACGAAATATTTCACTCTTTAAGTTTAGAGCATCACAGAAAAACATAAACAAGAGCTGAACTTTTCGTTCATCCCAAATGTAGTCATTATTGGCATTATTGGAACGTTGCCAAAACGAGGTTATATCCTTGAGATTTCATTTTGAAGACCACATTCATACTCCCCCGAATCATCTTTATTTCCACTGATCTCGAATACTCCCTTGACGTCGAAACAGGAAGACAACTACTACAGCAACAACAGCTTAATTAGTAGCACGTGCCTAACTCTTTCCTCGTGAAATTACTCCCCAACCCACGGGGTTCAACGGTGGAAGCATTTAAAACTGACCGCGAACAAAGCATTTTAAAAGCTGATGTAATCGGGGTTGGCAAAATGGTGGTGGTGGGGGTGGTGGTGGTGGTGGTGGGAAATTGAAAGATGGGCGGGCGGGGAGAGGGGACACTACACTACAGAGAAAGAGCAGGAGCACTAGTGAGCCGGTGTTTCCGGTCATGCGCCTTTCCCTTTGCGCCCGGCTGCAGGAAGCCATTCATCATGCAATCGTGCACCGCTCCCAGAGTTGCAGGACCTGATTGGTCTGAAATCGAGTCTTCTTCCCGCGAGATGAGCATGCGCAGTCTTGGTGCTCTTCTCGGACGCGGGGACTGGTTCGTTCGTATGGTTTGCACTCACCGAGACCAATGAGTACGCTTTGTCCGAGACTGCACTAGGCGCCATCATGGTAGTTGACGCTTTCTTGCGCTGCTGGGTATTTTCTGATTTTTTTTTTAATCGCTGCTGTGGTGCTTCTTAATGTTAGGAACGCTTTAAACTAGAGTTTTGTATTTTTTAGCACCTTTCTTTTGCCAACACGGTAAATCCTTTCACGTGTTTGAATGTGTTCAGGAGTGCTGAAATATACCTTTAGATGCCCGACTAAAGACACGTGGTACAATTTAAATACAGTCACATGTATACACGTATATTTAACTTTGAACCCGCTGTATCCTTACTAAGACATTCCAAAATACATCTAAGCTTGTACATGGGTGGTTTGGTAAGAGAAAAGTCGGAATGAATGGAAAACTTTTTGGGGGGTTGAAGATATTTGACGCACCAGACGTAAACACATTCGACTGGGGATGCTCGTCAGGTGCTTCCGTCATCTGCTAAGATAACATCAGACGATGTCTCGACCTTTTCCATGAAATCATGCTGGACTCACTTGCTTTTGTACTAACGCGCAGAAAGAGAAGGAAAAGAAAAAAAAACAACAGAAAATGAGAAGTAAGATTGCGAATAAGGATGCTCAGCTCTCCTTGTCGTGCTGCATTAACCTGCGATGTTGAACATCCCGATCGATAAGCCAAGGATCTGCATGTTACCAGTTAATTGGTCGTGCCTCATTCTCTCTTTCTCTTTCTTTATTCATCCTTCCTTGTTTTTCTTTCCTTATTCCTTCTTCTTTCTTGTTTTCTTTTTTTTCTACTTTTTCTTTAGTGTATTCTTGCCTCTTTTCGTTCTTTATATTTCTTTCTTTCTCTCTCACTCTTTCTTTTTTTTCATTCCGCTTTTCTCTATTTTCTTTTGTTTATTTGTTTCTCCTTTTGTTCTTCTTATTTCTTTTCTCTCTTTTTTCTTTCTATCTCTCCTTTCTTCTTTATTTCTCTCTCTTTATTTTTCTTTATTCCTTCATTCCTACTTTTTTTCTTTGTTACATTTCCTTGTTTTCGTTCTATTTATTTCATTCTTTCCTTCATTCTCTCACTTTTTAATTTTCCTTCCTTTTTTACTTTCTTCCCATCTTCCATTCATTTATTTCCTTTTTCTCGTTCGCTCTTTCTATATTTCTCTTTCTTTTTTTCTATTCTTTTGCTCAATCACTTCGTTGCATGTTAACATCTACATGAAGATGGATTACTTCAGGTCAGTTTTCTTCGCGAAGGGGAGATAAATATACTGCTTATTTTTAGGGTTTGCAAATCTATCGATCTTCTCACACCGATACACTACTCTAACTCTTAACCTTACGCGCGCTATTAATCTCTCCATCGATAAAATCTGTTCATTGAGTTCAGCTGAACCACTCACAACCTATTCCCTCTCTCTCTCTCGCTGGTGGTCTTCGGGTGGACGCGGCTTCATTTGCCTATTCGCGCTCTAAGGAAGCAAAGCTATGAAAAGATATTTCTTGAGCAACAACAAAAGCAGTGAATAAACCAAGGAAAAAAAGGAGGAAAAAGATTAAACCCACAGCCTACATAACATAGAAGAATTGAAAACGCAGTACGTGCTTTTGTAATTTGATGCCTCGCTGCTTCCTCCACGAAATGATTGATGATCGGCCATTGCATTCGTCAAAGACATCTGTGGCGTTGGTGATGTGGACGATGTAGGAACAGGCATCGGTCAAGACCCCTCTTATTCGTGTGTTCATGGAGCACGAAATCCCTGGTGTTCTTGTGAGATTATTGCTTGCTTATCTTGCAGGCATGACAATAGGCTTTTGTTGAGGGCATGTCGTTAACTGTGCTTTTGGGCATGGCAATGGGCTTCTCTTTATGGCATGTCGCTACGTAGTCTTACAATACTGTAATATTACTTCTTGTGGACGTGGAGCTACCTGTTTCTTTAAGGTAATAAAGTGATTTTTAGGACAAACAGGGACAAACATTTGACCGAGGGTGGTAAAGATATAAAATAATATTTACGTAAAAACTTGTGGTCAAATGCTGGTTCATATTTGTCCGATTAAGAACTGCCTTTGTGGTGTACTTCTGAAAGTTCTTTAGAAAAAGTTTTATTTCAGCATAAATGTTTTCAACTGGAAAACTAGAATTGGATGTGTTGATGTTTTATGTCATATTCTCTAGCATTACCGATGACTGGCAAAGCAATTTTCTTAAAAGCAGTAATTAAAATGTAGACTTATTTTTAAAAGCAGTCAGTTCACTGTTTAGGAGGGTTTTGCTCTGATTTACGTAGCGTCTTGGAGGCCTGGACAAAAATTACACAGGTGATGGAAATATTTGAATAATGACTATTCAGTGCACAATGTAATTCGTGAAACTGCAGACAACCTGATAATAGACGGAGAGAAGGAGATACTTAACAAAAGATACAAAAAGAGACGGAGGAAGAAGGGAGGATGGGGACTTGAGCAAAAGGAAGGAAGGACTGAGGAAATCCTCGTATTATTTTCACTTTGTGACGGTTCTGTCGACCGCTGCAGCCAGACCCACAAACAGGGCCGCTCACCATGACATCTAAATAAATCTAGTTACTAGGCTTCATTTTCTGCCCCACAGAAAAGTCTTCTGCTTTATGTAGGGAGGGCTTAGAACTTCCGCCTGACAATTCGGCGCAAAGAAATTTAAGCATCAAATTCATTTTTTACTGCTCCGTCTCTCTCCCCCCTCCCTTTCCTTCTCCTTTTCTGCAGAAGATATCTATGGAGGATGAGAAGGGAGGGAAACGGTGTTCAGCGTACCGATGTTTAACTCATTTTCGCTCTTCATGTCTCGCCGGCAGAGAGTCAATATGGTGGAAACAGATTTGGGTAATGTAATGGAGATGAAAGGTCACAGAAAAGTAAACATGGAAAAAAAAAGCACGGCAAGCTCATGCTAGAGAAATAAGCGAGCGTGATTTGCTGGTTTATCAGTCATTAAAAGTTCGAGTGTCTCTCATAAACAGCAAATAATTGACTGTTTACAATAGAGGGGAGGATGTTTGCATATTAACGGTCGTTATGCTTGGCAAGTCATACTCTCAAAACTCCAGGTGCTCTGCAGGTGACAGGCGTCTTACCTGAGACGGCAAGTGAATGGAATCTTGGTGACATGGAGAGGGCACATGGCAGAGATCATCTGAAAGGGAAAGTGATTGGGATCCTGTGTCAGATGAAAAGAGATGTGGTTTTTAAATGGGAGTGTTGGGGGGAGGGGAGATTGGTGTTTTACGCCAAGCCAACAACTAAGGCTATATCACAGCAAGGCGGATAACCTTGTAAACAGATGCCATATGCAGAGAAAGAACAGCGTGCCCGAGACGGGATCCGAACCCATGACAGCCAATCCTCACTGTATTGGTGACAGGCGCTAACAGTTGCTCCACCGGAGAAATGAGAGGGCAAGTGACTGGGATTCTAAGTGCTATAAAGGGTGACGGATCTTAACCGGGTGGGCAAATGACAGGGATCTTATCTGAGAAGGCAGCTTACAAGATGTGATCTGATTCGATTGTGCAAAAAAAAAAACAGAAACATGTATGTGTTTTACACATGTACGATAACATAATAGTCTTTTTTCTGCTGTCACATCAGTGCATTTTCACTGCTAACAGCTATGGGTAGTTCCTACACCCTATAACCTAGTAGCTGCACAGTGCTACCGAATGACAGCTATGTTAGTTCTCAGTTGTGGAAGCGGATGGCCGAGTGGTTAGAGCGCTGGCATCCGAACCGAGAGCGCGCTGGTTCAATTCCCGATACGCGCAGCAAACTTCCCCCAGTCGACCCAGCTGATGGGAATGGGTACCTGACTCCATAGAGGGTTGGGGAAGGTAAGGCAGCGAGGAAGAGGAGATTGGCACCACCCTAATGTAAGAGCTGGCCCCGAGAAAAGTGGGGTCTCTAACACCTCACTCCCTAACGACCTGAAAGGTTATGGGATGACCTTTACCTATCTTATGTTAGTTCTCAGTGGTTATAACCCAGTGGCCTCAGCAACATTGAAATAAAATAGGTGTCTACCGTATGGTATGCTAAATGGCAAACCTCATTACTCCTGCAGGCTACTCTGAACACCACTGCACTAATCAGCAGGATTTAGCGAGATCCAGACTCCTTAAGGATAAAGAGAGAGGGAGAGAGAGAGAGAGTGTGTGTGTGTGTGTGTGTGTGTGTGTGTGCAAGCGTGCGTGTGGCATAGTATAATGTGTTGTGTATGCAAGTGAAGTTACTATGTTATTTTAAAATGTGTGCTACATCATGCATTTGGCGATTGTTATGCTTAATATTTCACATTCTGCAATGAGAGAATAAATAACTTCGTTACAATACAATTTCATTTGTCCTATCAGACAGTTACGAATAAATTCACACAGCTGTAACTAAAAATATTTTAAACTGAATTGCACAGCAACAACAACCAACAACATTATTGCACTTCATACCTGTCAAACAGATCCTCAACACCCTGACCCCTATACAATCTAAGTCAGACCCTCAGTCAGTCAGTCAGTCAGTCAGTCCCTTGACCGGTACCCGTCGTTGAGGGCAGCAGCTGACAGGCCCCACCGCTGTTACCTGTTTTGGGCGATAGTGAGCAGGATGACCAGTCCAGTCTTTGATGTTCGTAAGCCAGTTCTTTCTCTGGCAAAAATGGCGTCGACTACCCTTCGACAAGGTGTCGTGCCGGGTCACGTGACCAAAGAAGACACGCTTACGTCGCTTGACTGTTGAAAGTAGAGGTTCCTGGTTCTAGGCTCTCATACAATCGCTCACAGAGAGAGAGAGAGAGAGAGAGAAGAAAGGTAGACAATTCGAAGAAAAAGAGACACAATTAGCACACACCAGAGTTCAGAAATCGTATTGCTAACACAACAAAGGACAGAACGCAGCCACACACTGATTCGGTGGCCAACTGGAGCTGACGAAACTACCCCGTTCGAGTATATATGTATATCCCGTTGTTACTATGTTTGTACCAAAGGAGTAACTATATAAGAATGAGTGAATGAGAGCGATACACAAAAATACTACAGTCTACGATAAAGTGAGAGAAGTAGGTATCACGTGAACAAAGCTCCTCTCGCTAATTCGTGGCTGCCAGTGGACATCTTCTGCTATGCCATTCCATTGGAAATGGCGTAGCTAAGGTTTTAATTTTAAAAAAAGAGTTTTTCTTTATCAAACCAGCAACATCTTTCAAGAGCTGGCATGGCTTCTTTGCTGGCGGAGTCTAAAATAGCGGCTTGTAGGCAGGTAGGCAGGCAGTCAGACAGTTGCAGAGGATAAGACAGCTGAAGATAGAGATAACAAATCGGAAAAGCCGCAGATAAGAGAGGTCGGGATGTTGACTGCTATCACGGAAAACAAATCTTTGCCACACTGTCTGTGAAGGCCAGCCTCACAGACAGACCACCCGCCCATCACGCCATCTAGCCAACTGTAGGAGATGCAGAGAAAGTGAATGAGAGCGAGAGAGAAAGAGAGATGTAAAGGGCAAAAGAAAATATTGAGAAGAATAAACGATTTAAACAACGAAATGACGAAAAAAAAAAGAAAGAAAGAAGCAAAGAAATTAAAGGAATAAATTAAAATACAACATAACAAGAAAGTTAGGAAGGACAACATAAAAAATAAATGAATAAATCAGTAAGTGAATGAATTAAAGAAGAACGAAAGAAAAAGTAGAGTACAGCTGTGTGAGTGAGAGTGGTAAAGAACTGATCCTGTGGCCAAAATGACGATAAGGAGAGAACATTTGCTCTCATTTCCTTTGCGTCTAGCTTTTTTTTTTTTTTTTTTTACTTGACTCCCTCTCCTCAGACTAACCACTGGACAAAGCTCGCCTTGAATACTCTCCTTCCTTCCCCTGCCTCTTTTTCTTCACATTTTTCTTCCCTTGTTTCATTCTATATATTATACACACACACACACACACACACACACACACACACACACACACTTTCTCTCTCTTCCCTCATCGCTCTTCATTGAAAAGAACCTACTTAGTAAAGGAGTTTGAAGACCTTATGATGTATATCTCATTCTGTTTCTGTCTAAATGTTTATTTTCAAGTTTGTGTTTTTGTTTCAGTCTAAAGGTTTATTCTTAAGTGTGTATTTTTGTTTCTGCATAAATTTTTATTTGTAAGTGTGTGTTTTTGTTTCTCCTTTTTCTACCCCCCCCCCGCTCCCTATAATTTATTTTTGTTTACTCTTTTTACTGAAATTTATGTGACCTGTCTTTGTACCTATCTGAACTGCCTTGTTGACAGAATTGAACGACGTTTGTTTAGTAACTGTTATGTCTAAGTATTTTATCGGGTATCTTGTTCTTTGCTGTCAGCATCTGCCGTTTCTTTTCCAGTCTGTCGAACTCTTCTGGTAACTCTTCAAGTCCAAATCAACGACATTGCACTTTTGTTAATGTTTGCCATGCTGTCATTTGCTGTTATTTGTGTGGTGAACCTCGGTTTGTTTGTTGTTTTCGTGCACAATGCGTTGAGTTTTCTTTTACTAGAGGAAATATGCGCTCTACACATACTACTACTACCATTATTATTATTATTATTATTAAAGAAATGTTTCCCTCAAGGTTTCGTTCATAAACTGACATCTTAATCTTCTTCAGTCGAAGCCTAAAATCACCTACACATCGTGTCCATACATCTATGTAGTCACTTCAAAATATGCACCTGGCAAATGTGGAAGTATTTCTGTATCAGCGGTTCATTTCTGATATGTCAGCTTTGTTTATTCTTCGGTTCCCAAGGTACTCCTCCTACTGCTTTAAGTTTGGGCGGAAGTACGGACAAAAGTTTCAGTCTTTCAGTTCAAATTTCCACCACCACCACCACCACCACCACCAGCAGCTTACTTTGCCGACGACATTTGTTGTTATTTTGCGGTGCATGGCCGAAGGGTATGCTCAAATTTCCTGGCGGAGTGACACCATCTCCACCTTAGAGGTTGATCGCGGAGGCGAGTGTGATGGAGCGCACACTGCGCAAGAAGCTCACGTGCTTGCTGCCTTCTTGGCTGCTTGGTTTTTGTAGGAAAATGTTTCTACTTAGTTGTGATTTCGCGGTACGGGAGGGAAGAGAAAAGGTTATGAATGGAGGAACAGCTGGAAACACCAGACAGGTAAAGTAGGCATGTCCCGAAGTGAGATCTGAAACCTTATGATTTTCAACCAATAGCACTAAGCTCCCATGTAATGAAAACGTGTCAAAAAATTGTGTGTGAAAAATTGCCAGATATATTATCCAAACATCTGTGGAGGGCAAATTGGACCCACTGCAATTTGTCTATCACACGGGGAGGGATAATAGGTGTCAAGCAGATGGCTTTGGCTTCTTTTTTGTGGCGGGCGGGAGATCAGCCAATTGTCCAAATAGCTTCCACCATTTTGTCTATATTGAAGTTGTTTGTACCCTCTGCAGTCAAGCTGCACAACTATGTATGAACTCCCAGTTGTGTGTGACCCTGGGTGGGTAATGTTGCAGGTGTGTCTTAAGGATGGCTATAGATGTAAGACTGAATGTTGTTATGCTTTGCTATGATGCACCACTGTCCTTATCCTGTAATTAACCCCTCTTCCGTTTATTTTCTCTGTGGCTTTTGTAACTAATCACACTTACCTCAATTTAATCGCACAAAGGGATTAACAAACCTGGTCATCTGTCCTCTGTCGTAGTGATAGTGATGAACCCTGCGGTGGTGAGGAGTTTCTTGGTGTCATCTGCTTTCCTCCCGCCTTACCAGCCGTTCGTAACCTCCCAATTATAATGCGAAATCACCTTTAGCGGAAGCATTTACCTGTCAAAGAAATCATCCGATGTCTTTTCCTACCTTCTTTAACTGTCTTCGTTACAGGAGTCTTCGGGGCTAATCTGTCCATCACCTTCTCCCTCTGTGCTGCTAAACAGTGGAACGCTCTTCCACATCACATTCGGACTCCAAGGCTACATTCAAACTCTCTCTCTGAAAACATATCTGTTCACAAAGTACTATCCCTGAATTACTATTCTTAACTCCCTTGCAAAACCGTCTGTCATGCTAACCATCATTTGCTACATTGAAATATGTGCGTATTCTTCGGTTTGAGGAGGCAGTGTGTGGGTGTGTGGGGGTTAGCTGTTGTACCTCTGTCACGTCCATAAAAATCTAATAATGTCACAATGTCCAACGTGTATCCTTTGGAGGCTGATGGACGACATTGTATATTGTAATGCCAGACTGGGCACAGGAGACAGATGAAGAATTATAAGAGGTTAGGGCAATATAATTGAAAGCTTTTGTTAGCACTCAGTAGCAGTGGTTGTGTTTTGTAGCAGTCTAAGCGCTGCTGATTGTGTCCGACAGGCTTGAATCTGCATTTTTTTTTAAAAATCTCTTGCTTGACAAAGGATGAGAAATCGGTCTTGCGGATCTTAAGTGGAAGGTGGGAACAACTGCTAGTGAAGGCCTGACGCACAGAAGCGCTTTGTCTTCAAACTTGATCCCCAAGCCCTGTGGTTTAGGGCACATGACCCTTCCCAGACCCCTTGTAACATAAAACTCTTGGCTGTTTTGTGACATAGGATCTCACGTGGCTTTGCAAACACTAGTTTAAGAGAATCTCATTTAAGCCAGTACACTCTGATCATCTTAGGTCCGTGACTATCAAAGTGGGCTTGATCTGTGGCTTAAGGTTCGATTCCCAGATTTGATCGCGATGTCCAAGACGTATAATGTAACTCGGCTATTTGTCTTCGTGGACCTTGTTTATTGTTCTACAGCGTGGCCAAGTGGCCACGTTTGCAGGTCGGGACAAGGGGGAGTAGGAAAAACTGGCTGTTTATGCTTTTACGAGGCGTTTAGCGATCATCTCTTACCTACTCGCTCGTCTGGCCCCTCCCCCCTTCGCTTTTTCATTTTTCGTTAACATTTTTCAATAAATTACTTGCCCTTTCCCCTAATTACGTGTGTATTTCCCAAAAATCTTTGATTTCTTCTATTCATTTTTACTTGTTCTTTGTTCTTAATGCTCCAACGAGTAATGAATAAGCTTTGTTTTTCTTTGCCTTGATTTTACATGCAATCACAGAATTGCAATCTTCGAAAACTTTTTCTCTCAGCAACCTCGACTAGGGGCAAAGAGCGGGCAGGCTGCAGAAGATTGCGAACGCTTATCAGCACAGAGAGGTGGATAAATGGGCTCAGGTAGAGAGAAAAACTATGGGAGCATTCTGATGTTCATCTGTCTATCATGAGGGTGTATATCACAGCTGCTTTCCTACTACGGCCGTAACCTAAAGATCAAAGCGGCCGCGCGACAACAAGAAAAAAGATTGATAGTCTTTGCTTCAACCTTATTTGTTTTTAATAGTCTCTGTCTCCCTTTCTAACCCACATCTCTGTCTCCCTCTCATTCTTTCGTTTCTTTGCTTTTCCAGTCACAAAACTGCTAGGAAAGTATGCAGAGATTTATTTACTCAACACATTCCTGCATTTCGGCAACACAAGCTTAAAGAACACAAGCAAACAAGACATGGCCTGTAAGTCTTCTCGACTATTTCTACTCCAATCGTGTCACCACCGTATCACGTGATGAGATGTGGTTACCAGACTAAGAGCGCGACTTTCCTCCCTCCCCCCTCTAGTTGCGTGCCCTTGCCATGTTTTTTCTTGTCGAATACATGTTGGGATCAGGCTCAGACACTTAACCATTACCCTAATTCCCATGCTCTAACCCTTACCCGAACCCTTACCTAACCTGATCACTAAACCTAATCTACCCTAACTCAAATACCAACGATAACTTACGCAGTAATCACAGAGTACTGAAACTTAAATCAATCCCAAAAAAGTAAAAAAGGATATCAACGACACCACACATCAAAATCGTGCTCGAAGAATTTACATTGTGAAGGTGTCAGCCAATGAAAGAACTGCAATTATGTTATCTGTGTACAAGCGTGACGTCACGAGTATGACCTCTTACTTTGTGCGGTGATTTTGTAGACGTGTACATTGAAATTAGAAGGTTGGTATTTGCCCACATTAGGAAAAATAATATGCTAAGCTTTTCTCTGCCGTTAGAAAAAAAGTGTAATTAACTAAACGTTATCCAGATGTTCTTCGTAAGGCATTACGCAAATAAGCTGAACGGGTACTTCCTTTGATCTTAAGTATATATATATATACAGTGTCCCCAAACCTGCAGCACCTAGCTTTATACCCACAATAAGATCAAGTACTTCAGACCGGGTTCAGTCTGGCATTGAGTGGTGGGGGGGGAGCTTTAAGACTCAGAAGCGGCTGTTCTTTAGAGCATTTATCTTGGCTGTTATCTCCCTTGTTTTAAAATGGCAGCATAGTACCAAAAAAAAAAAGTCTTCAAAATCTATTTGGAAACCAGAATCCGCAGCAACTTCCGCCCTGCCCACCGACCAGCGATTTTGTTGTGAACGTTTTCGGGCGAGATCAAAGAGAACAAAAAAGTAAGACTACCCACGGTTTGCTCGCTCAACAGCCAGGTAATTGATGCGTTGGGAGGTGGGGTGTTGGTAGAATCGCTGACGGAAGCTGGTTTGGAAGCGGATAGCCTACTGTTTAGAGCAGTGGCGCCCAAACACAAAGGCGCGGAACACTAGGCGCTGGTTCGAAATCCCAGTGACGTAGCGTATCTCTTTCCTGTTGACCCCCAGGTGTGGAATGGCTCCTGAACGGTAAGGCTGGAAAAGAGAGAGGAGATTAGCTCCGTCCTTTAAAAAAAAAAGAAAAAAAAACGCTGGCCACGAGATAAGCGTCGGCTCTAAAATATCTCACTCCCTAACGATCATATGATCACGTGACTATGTTCACCTTTGACTTTTACGGGCTCGTTTCGTGTGGTGACGTCACGCCAGCCTTTAGGAGCCAGGCCAGTGGCAGCGCTTCCTATACCTGGACGTCTTCGTGACAACACTTTCCACCTACTCCTGTCTCCTGTAGCCGAACCGATTTGGTCTTCCTATCTTCTTCTCTCGTGACGTCGTGACAGCCTCCACAGTCCTTCGACTGGGACGTACAAGTTCCACTCCGGGTGACGTGCATTCAGCCAGAACAACGGTCAACGTAGCCGGGGCTCTTTTTTTAACTTACCATCCCTCCTCCTTTTCCGCTCTTTTCTCTTTGCCTGTGTTCCAGAAACTTCGAACGTATTTATCACCTTGGATCCTGACCTACTATTATAGGTTTTTCCGACTTCATTCTGGGAAGGGGGAAATAATCCAACGGGATACTTAAGACAATAACAGTTGTCTCTCTTGTTTCACGGCTTGTTCGCACGCTCACCGAGGAGACGACTTCCGTCAACAAATGGTGGAGAAAAGGGGACCGAAATTCTACACTGGCTACATGGAGCAAAGGTATTATCTCTCTGCTTACAGTTTCCTCCCGCAAAGTCACCAGTTCCTAACGATGAGTTTTTGAGATCAACTAACGCTTGTCACTGCATAAGCGTCGTAGATGTTTTTATAAAGTAATCTTCGCTAAGTGCATGATTTTTTTTTTTCTAGTTTTAAAAAAATCTATCCAAAAGTACTAGTCACACTGATCACAACGCCAGCATTGATGCTGATTTGTGACCTATGACATTATCGCAGCCTTCACCCTCGAGTATCCGTTGCGGCGACAACCCCTCAAGACACGCTGCCTCAGACACGTGACCTGCCGTGACGTCAGTCTTGCGTAGGACTGCTACTCGGGTTTCACGTGCCTGATTTTGCGAGGCAATTTCGTTGGACTCTTTAAGGAAATTGCTTAAAATTATACCAGCCAGAGTCTAGACCATGCCGATACCCTGCTGAGCCTCCGTGGGTCGACTAGCATCCGGTCGTCTGACCTTCTGCCTTTCGCCAGAAATCTCAAACCCGCACGCCCAAGCTGAATACTCGGAAGGCTCAGCTATAGGATGCAGCCGGTGGTTTTTTTTTCCACGCTTTTCTGAATCCCGCCTCAGACTATCGATAGTTTAGATTATGCTGCTTGTGTTGTATGTGAACTGATACAACTTTTGCTTCAGTTCCTGGTTTTTGTTTAATTAATTCTCGATAGTAAACTCACTTTGTTCCAAGATGATGATGATGATGATGATGATGATGATGATGATGTGGTTGTATAATGCGCCAGTTTCCACATCACAGAGATACGCTCAAACAACAACAAAATGCAGATGATGAGATATTAAAAACTAGTCCATTTGAAACAAGTGGGTCTTCAGTTGCAAGACTCTCAGACTCCTTGGTCGAGAGGGTAATTGAGTTCCACAGAAGCGGGGCTACATTTGAGAAGGACCTACAACCCATTGTCTTATTGTTTGTGTTCCAATAGAGCTTGTCTCAGTCTCGGTCGGCCGGTCATCAGCGGTCCAGTGACCTAACGGTTAATCGTTTGTCACCACGACAGTTGCCCGCGTGTTCATTCTCTGCACCTACCTGCCACCTACTTAGGTACGGCTGCTTTGAAGTGAGGTGTTGTGACGGTGTTGTAGATGCCGGCACGGTCCAAAACATTGATTCCCTCGGCCACCACCACGCTTCCCCCCTACCCTCTCCCTCACCAGCACCGACAGCAAAGACGACAACTCAGCATGCGCTCATGCACAACGAGTACATCAGCGGCTTCCCCACCGCCAGTCGAAGGACGGACTCCAGCGCGCATCTCTTCCAGCTACGCCGACGACCAGCCGGCGGCGATGTGCACCAATTTCAGTTAACAACATCCTTAGCAGCATGGCAGCAGCCGTGCCGACGTCGTCATCGCTACCACCACCACAGCCTGCCACCACCGCCGTGGGGGCCGAGAGTGGCAAGGCGCTAATGATGGGAGCACGAAGCGCCCCCTGGGGGTCGGAACGCGTCTTGTGCCCGACTGCCACGCCCTGTGTCGCGCCAGACAGTTCACTTTCCGATGAAGGGTGGGTGGGGTAGAGATGTTTGTGTACACGGAGGAGTTGGGCGAGGGACAGGATAGGAAGATGTCTCCAAATCGTATCTGGAAATTTCGCGGCTACCGAAAGAGTACCATCGCTTACCATTCACCTTCCCATGGAGATAAGTCCCCTTCCACCCCAATCTCCCCCCCCCCTCACGCCCGCCATTCCAGAGGGTTCAAGGTTGTTCCAGGTAAAGAGCAAATACAAGGCGCTAGAAGGGATGACATGGGAAATGTCATCTTTATAGGAGACTTGCAGTTGTTCATTCTTCGCTGATCGAAGATGTGTCGATGACATAAACGTATACCACGTGTCTCCCCCTTTTTCTCATTTACTTTATATCCTTTCATCTGCCTGCCTTGCCTCCCTCTAATTCCATTTATGTATTATTCCCCCCACCACCACCACCACCACTACCATCACCCTACTTCTCTCTACCTGCTTTGTTTTACACAATGCCCCTGATAATGGCAACAGACACGACCCATGTGGCTCACAGCATGGAGCATCTTACAGAGCTAAGGCGATGATAAGTCCCGTGTAAGATGAAGAAAAAGAATGGCTAATATTAGAGACGGATGCACCAAAATTTCGCCATTCTCCACTGTATCTATGGCTGTAGCTGGAAGTGAACAGCATGTGAACAGGCGTTCGTCCAAATCTCCTAGAGCATCGTTTCGATTGCGACAAGGGTTGCCCGCTCCATGTCATTGATTATCTCCAACCGAGTTATTTTTTCGGTTTGCTTTGTTAGTGTCTCGTGCTGTATCCAGCCCCATAAAACGTGCCTTGTTCTCTCCCTGGCTCCTTCCTGTGCTACAATCCATCGTCTGTCAAATAAATTTGCATCCTTTGCAGGCTCATAAGGCAATTTTTTCCGGGTGGGAGCGTCTATCGGCAAGCTTTGACATCGGCTTGTCTGCTCTTTACTTTTTTCCCTCTCCCCTGTAGTTAGTTGGTTAGCGTTGTGCTTCCTATTGATCGTCGGGACTGGCATCAATGAGACGCTGCATTTGTCTTTTCTTTGAAGACCGTAGACCCGCTGTCACGGGCTTTTCAAGCCATGGTATTTAAGTAATGTGCGACCAGACAGTGACCAATGGGTTGTATCAGTCGCAGAAAAATTCAATGCGACGCGGGAGGCTGCACACACACACACACACACACATGTACGTATGCGAATTCATATTTAAACAGGCACGTGCCTCAAAAACACACGCGAATGCATACTTTAGTCTTCGTATTTTGTTTTCCAAAATTTAACATTAATCTGACTTTAAATTTTAGATCAATGCTGCTTTTTCTCCACGTTCTTGTTCTGCATAATTTGGTTTTTAAATTGACAAAAGAATGTAGATCACATTTTCTTCCTAATCATCTTCATCTTCCTTTTTTCCTTTTGTCTCGTCTTCTACATTCCCCCAATCGCTATAAACGTGGACAAAAACCTCAGATGACTATAACATCATCTTCTGCCTGTTTCTGTACACGTACCCGAAAGGTTTTCTGGGGTAGTTTGCATGTGCATGTCGATCTGCATTCGGTGCCTACAAATACTCGGGTACTTTCACACATTCCCAGGGCCGCTTCTATGAATAGGAAAAGAAGAGGAAAGGGGAAAGGAATCTGTTCCTCGGTGTGGAATGGAAAGAGGACGATACTATCCACACCATCTGTTCTTCGGTCCTTCCTTCCTCTGGTGAATGAGTCGCAGTCTCCCTTCAATTCCAGTTTCTGCCCCTCCCCTCGACCTAACCACGTCGTATGTCCTCCCGCGTTAATAACGGGACGGCGTCTGCTGCGCGAGACAGAGTAGGTGGCGCTGCCAAACAAATGGCTGCAAGGAACACTGCGCCACGCCATCCGCATTCCGTCATCATTAATGTCATATTGATACACGCCGACTTTTCGTCATTTTTTCTGTATTTTCTTTTCTTTCTTGGTGTCTTTTTTTTTTTTTTGGTCTGTTTTCGCCCTCCTTTTTTTTTTGCCACTCCTGCAGCTATCATTAGCCAAGATGGCGGCGCAAAATGTCACACGATTCCGATTTCCAAACCTGTACGTCCGGTCTTATTCAGCGTGGTGTCTGAGAGACAGGGAAAAGGCCACTGACATCACTCGCTGACACTACCACACAGTGGTGGTAAGTGGTAAAGAACATGGGTTATGAACAGTGAGCGAAAAACTACACAGCATCTGGACTAGGGAACTTCTTTCTCACAGTTGTATAAGTCCGCCAAGAGTGTCCTTATCGCCGGTACTACTTAACATCTCGGAGAACGTCATACGAGAACGCCCTGGATGTTGTTTGTTGTTGTTTATTTAGTTGGAAAGTGCTTCCACCTTGCGGTGATTTCGCACTATAGGGGGAAAGGGAGGGGGGAGGAAACCGGAGTACCCGGAGAAAACCCCCGCCGCCCAGCCCTGCGAACAGGTGTCACATACAGAGAGTGTCCCGAGACGAGATCTGAACCCTGAGCCGCTCACTGCAGTGGTGACAAGCGAGTGTTTTAACCACTACACTACCGGGGGCCCGCCCTGCCTGTCCAGGTGACGAGACCTCTAAAGGCCTGCAGTACAACTGACATCCCGAATCCTGGGGTCGACTGTAGAACCTCTGACGGCACCATCCTAACCTCTGTATCAATGGCTGCTGGCGCTTGTCATGCTTATCTTTTCCTTTCAGGCTTGTCGTTTGCCTCCAGGGGCCGCATGGCGGCGCGGCGGTTTTGGCTGATGAGATGTTTACCGTAGCCGGATCCTCTCCCTGTTCCCTAACCAGACGTTCTGTGGAAGCAGAAAGCTTTTTATGTGTCAGATCGAGGCTAATCCGGACGCTTGGTAGGTGTTGGTGAGTGTTTGATGTGATTCAGTACAGGTGGTGGTGGCGGTGGAGGCTGCGAGAAAATGCTAGGTCAATGGCGGAGGAACTAGGGGGCAAAAGAGGGGGGCACCGCCCGCTCAAAAAGCGACTGAGGAAGGAAGAATGTAAACGTCGCTGGCTGCCAGCGTGGAATTTTCCCCCTCCTCCCCCAAAGCCGAGCATCTTCCTACGCCACTGTATATGACAGGGTGCGCATATATAAATGATTGGATTCCAACGATCTTACGATCTCAACACCTTAATCCGGTTTTCATTTTTTCTGTTGTCTACATTTTAACTGATGAATAGCGGAAGGTCTGTCTGTCTGTCTGTCTGTCTGTCTGTCTGTCTGTCTGTCTGTCTGTCTGTCTGTCTGTCGTATTTCACACTATACACTGCAAATTATATCACTTTGTAAACATTTCACCAGTATCCAGCAAAGAAGATTTGTTTTTATTTTTTGAAATTAGCATTCTTTTCCCAAAAATGTATAAAAATTTCCGCAAGTTTCGTAAGTTTCGCTTCTTCTTCTTCTTCTTGACTAGTAACAACTTTAACAAAAATAACGGATTCTGGAACAATAAGACAGTGAGATGGGTGGTGTACTTCGAATGAAATTTGCTAAGGTGGTTAACTCAACAGGGATGGCGGCTTTCGATCCCTCCTTTCCCTACCCCCAAACCATTAGTCCTACCCCAGCAAGTAGCGTGCTTGCGATCCTTGCCTTACCAGTCGCCATCGCGGCTGTCTGCCCCTCCTGAAGTCTCGGTTTGGCCTCGTTTCTAGACGATATGTCACCGACGGTGTCCTCCAGGTCGCCGACGGATTTAGCATCTTCCAAATTACTGCTTTTCTAGGCCTGTGGCTCGTCTTTCGTGCTAATGTTCATTTGGCCTGCGCCTTTTCTTGATCCTTTTCCATTTTCGTCCTGGACAGAAACGATAGGGAGAAAAGGACTGCTATCATGCGCAGGAACAGAGAACTTACAGCGCGCATGCACTGGAGTGAGCCAGGGTCTCATCATTTCCGGTTATCCTTTGTACAATGCAGCCCCTTTCTTTGCGGTCCTCATTCTTTGGCTGCTTTGCCAGGAAAAAAATCCAGGCACAGGTAAACAGATATAATTGTCCACTATCCACTATGCTAGGTTGGGGATGGGTTCTGCGCTCATTTTCAGCCATAAATTGTACGTGTCTTTTAAAATAGTTTGTACATCATTACTAAATGAAGAGCTGCAAAGCAAAAGGGCAGCCTATCAATATTATTCGTTTAAATGTTTTCCTTTCAGAAAATTTGCACTGTAATTTCGTACTTCTGTTAATATCATTGTATCCAGGAAGACCTTAAGAAAGCACAATTAAAAAGGCAAAGAAGATACCTGCTTTCACTCCATTTCCCTACTGTCGATGCTATCAACGAATTTATCGCTTATCTAAAACCGTTTCTCAGAAAGGTCTAAGTGTGGGACCCAAATGATTTTTTGTGAACGAAGTATTCAGTGAACCACTACAATGCTGTGGAAAATAAAACATACAAATCAAAACATTAAACAATGTTAAGTGGAATCTACTCTAATCCTACATATTATTTAGAGACAAGTTTTCCTTTCTTTCTCACACATATTTCTTATTTCCTTATCTTTAACAATATCAACATCATTGAGAGTTGCAAAAAAACTAGAACTGATGTAAGTGTTTTCCAATAGCAAACTGTTTTTTTCGCGCCGCTGGTCATCATCAGTTATATTTGCTAATTTTAAAGAAGACAGATTAATCAAGACTTCAGAGGACCTAGCCAATATTAAAAAATAAAACTTAGGGACTGATCATGATAATATTTAACTTGACAATGATTTAATATTAGAGAGTATAAATTTGTTTTAATAAGCATCTCATCAACACTAAAGCAGCAAAACTAATAAGCGAATAGGCATTTTTCGTTCTTTCGCGTCCTGTATACAATGGGTGTCTTTACAATTTCATCACAAATTTAGTACATGCTGAGAAAGAGAGGAAGTTTGGGCACACACCTATAGCCTTAAATCTGAGCTAAATTTAGTAGTGGAGACAGTAAAATCTCTACAACACTTCATCAACACACTCAATCCTGAATCTCAGATAAGCTTGTTGACAAACACCTCTCTGTAACACCACGAGACAACACTCTCAATGTGTGCAGAGTTTAATTTGTAACTTAACTGGGTCCTCTCTATTCAAATAAATAGAGTACCAAAGCATAATTGAGGAGTTTATTTCTTGGATACCTTGGGATTCCATTCTTGATTATAGCACAACAGAAAAAAGCTTTCACAAAGCAGACAAAAGTTTCACAGTACGGCGCACTCAGAGCTGCTAGTCTTTGTTTCCTTTGTCTCTGGTCTTGGAATAGGTTTGCCACTGACCTTGGAGATTTTTTTTTTTTTTTTTTAACTTTTGGAAAAGGAGGGGAGAGTGGTTGAAGACATAAAGGGTTCTAATAATAATAATAGTGAAGATTTGTATAGCGCATATTCACACTCATAGAGAGCATGCTCTTAGCGCTTAAAACGGGGAAGAGACATGGACTAAGTAGATACAGAACAAAGGGGACGAAAGAAAACGACAGTACTGACGAAACAGATAACAAAAGGCATCAAGTAACAGGAACAGAGAAAAATAGTGATGGGTAAAGTAGCAAGAGGGAAGGGAGGGTAAGGACTAGCATTGTGGACTGTGTTAGGAGTAGTGCTCAAGGAAGAGGTGCGTTTTCAGTGCAGATTTGAAAGATTTAATTGTAGGAAGGTGGCGGATATGGAAAGGAAGAGAGTTCCATTGTTTTGCAGCACAGTAGCCAAAAGTCCTGTGACCATATGTTGTTGTTCTGGTGACAGGAACAGTTAGGATACGGTCGTCAGACGAAGAGCGTAGTTGTCTGGACGGAGAGTAAGGGATGAGAAGTTCAGAGAAATAGTCAGGACAGGAGCCAGCAAAGAAATTAAAACACAGCACAGACAGTTTGTACTGGATGCGAGAACGGATGGGTAGCCAGTGTAGAAAACGAAGGAGAGGAGTGACATGGTCCCGTTTCCTGGCTCTAAGCACCAGACGCGCAGCAGAGTTCTGTACTCTCTGGAGTCTCTGAATGAGGGATGAGGGGCAGCCTGCCAGCAAGGAGTTGCAGTAGTCAAGTAAAGAAAGAAGAAACGCACAGACAAGAGTGTTGGTAGCGCGTGTAGAGAGAAAGTGACGGATGGCACTGATCTTACGGAGCTCATAGTAGGCAGACTGACAGACAGCTGTAACACGTTTATCAAGGGTCATGTCTGCGGTGACAATAAATCCCAGATTCCTAACAGATGACGTTCTGTGAAGAACAATAATGTATAAATCCTCGGCTGTCATCAATTTTTCGAGGTTTAACTGTTAGTATGAATGAATGTGTGTGGGTGGGGGGTGGGTGGGTGGGTGTATGTATGGGTACATGTGTATGCTTGAGAAAAAGAACGAGAAAAAGAATTAAACAGGAGTTCAAATGTGTGTTGGTGAAAGTGTGGTTTTATGTGTATGTATGAGTGTAAAGTAGTCAGAAAGGTAGAAGCTTAGAGGTGGACAAAGAGAAAGATTTCATATTCCATGTATTGCTTTCTAGGTTGTGTGTGAGAGAGAGAGAGAGAGAGAGAGCATGTGTTTGTGCGTGTGAGAGAGAGATCATATGAAAGTAAGAAACAAACAAACAAACAAACAAAGAAAAGAGAAAAGAACAAAGATAAAAAGAAGAAAGAAAGAAAGAAAGAAAGAAAGAAAGAAAGAAAGAAAGAAAGAAAGAAAGATGTTTACACGTCGACGTACTTGCTGTAATGGTAATAACGTTTTTGGACGGGAAAGTACGTTGTTAGTAAAATAATCTTTCTTTTACTCTGTCTTTTTCTCATTTTTCTTACTTTCAAGTTATTTATATGATCTGACCTTAGATCACCTTTGAGCTGTAAGAGTTTTTGTTCCATTCCATTTATCAGATACTTCCTGCTCTAGGGTGACCCAAACACCTGGACTAACAAGCTTCGTTATTTTTACCTCACTAGCACCGACCGTCCGTTTAATAAAAGGAAGCTGATGGTATGAGACAATGAAAGATGATTAATCGAGTACAATAATACTTACCTATAAATAACTTTCACGGTATACGTCAGTCCCCTTTCTACACCATTGCACACTGCGACTGACAAACTGGAGAAACATGATGGTACAGAGCAGTTTGATACGATATCGTATTTATTGACTTCATAACCTGGGAGTAGCAGACGACCTAAAACTTGAAACAGAATATCGCAGTCGACATGGTGTCTTTTAGTTTTTGACCCCTCATTTTTCATTTTAGTAATTAATATTTATAAATAAATAATAGTTTGGTCTTCTAATACTTCATGGAGGAACATCGTGTGGTCAGAATTAATAAAGCATTCAGATGTCCCTGGTTCGGATCTCGTTGCGAGCATGTTTTTTTTTAAATCTCCGCATGTGACACCATTTTACAAGGTTGGGTGTTTCTGTGGTGATTTAACCCTACCTGCTGACTTGGCGTAAAAAACTGACGCATTTCCCTCACCTAAACCCCACCAACCACATCCCCATAAATCGCCATCATGACAACAGCATTCATTACCGTCAGTTTCTCTCTTCACTTTTTACGTCTTTTCTTCTTTCTGTCCATCATAACTTTTCTTCGTAAAGACGTCCTACTTTTCCGTTAACATCTGTTTACCCTATTTACCCTGTTTACCCATTATTTCTTTTCATTCTTTGTGAATTACAGGCGGCGCCAAATTTCTCTTGTTGCGAAAATAGGCGCCGATTTTTCCGCTATTCTTTCGAGTAAACAAAATTGTTTGGGGTTTTTTTCTGTGTTTATATCGCAAGTGATGTCAATGCCAGTTACCTCAAAAGCGGGCGCGGACATTTTCTTTTCCAGCCTTATTTCCACCATTTTGTGTATATAGGCTAGACTATCTCACAGGTCCTTTTCCCACTTTTGATCTTTCTTCGCTCATAAATAATGTCAACAGAAAACACAAGACAGAAAATTAGGCTTGCATCTGTTTATAGCTAGTAGCTGTTTGTGCCTTTGACATTTTCACAAGAGAAGAAGAGAGGTCTTAAGCTGGGACAGTTTGCATCTATTATTTCCGTATTCCGCAGTTTGCGGGCGAAACAGACCTGTAATGAGTTAGGGGTAGGTCTTGTATTGTTTCGTGTGTGTGTGTGTGTGTGTGAATGGTGTCTTGTGTTTGACGTCTTGTGTGCGTCATTTGTTCGTCGTCATTTTGGGAAAAGAATGACGTAAAAAGAAGAAGAAAGAAGACGGTTATGGCCAGATAGAAAAGAGAGAGCAGCGAGTTCTTCATCTTCCAAAAAAATCAACTAGAAATCTCTTCACCTCCATCCTTACCTACGGGGGGGGGGGGGCTCGTTGAGCGTGGTGTATGTGTGTAATATTTGTCGTGCGTATGCAAGGTAAGTGTATGTACGTCGTATTACAAGACCTTACGCCACCGCCATGCAAGCTGCCGCCGCTTAATTTTCGCTTCTTTAAAGATACACTTTGGCACTGCGGACACGAACATGCAAGAATTGTAGACAGCACTGGCGGAGGAGAGCCTATTGTTGACAAAAGCCAGTGCACTTGTCACATTTGTTGCTTTGTGTCATTACCATGTGCGTTCAACATTTTCTTGTTGTGCTGAAAGTAGACAGCTTTGAACTTTCAACATTCTTGAGAACCCAGATTAGCGGGAACACAAGGCCCCTCTCAACGCCAGTCGTAAACAAGTGTTTGAGATAATGCTGGGTGGAAAGTGAGGATGCAAGATGTCTGAATGGCTGTCTTTATTTGATGATAGGGGTCTTTTTTTCCTGGCGGCTTAATTAGATGCACTAGACGTTTTCATGGCCAGAACAGAAGGAACGACGGTGCGGCTGAGACAAGGACAACAGAACTGCGATGGACAACAGAAGTGAGACGGACAATGTAGCATTGTGACACAGACACTACGATTGTTGATATAAAATTATAAATGGTGCTGAGATGTTTACTGAAAAGTGTATCTTTCTTCTCTTAGTTTTATTTTCTAATTGGTGTTTTACGCCGAGCCAGCAACTAAGGCTATATCACGGCAAGGCAGCCAACCCTGTAAACAGATGCCGCATGCAGAGAAAGAACAGCGTGCCCGAGACGAGAACTGAACCCAGGACAGCCAACCTTCACTGTATTGGTGACAGGCGCTAACCGTTGCGCCACCGGACCGCCCCTTCTCTTAGTTACTTCTTCGCTCACTCACTGATCTGCGTGAGTGAACACATGCACACATATACACATACACACACACCTACATAAATGTAGAGAAACGCATTTATAAACATGCACAAATGTGTACTCACACAGAATGTTGATATGGGGATTGGGGGTGGGGGGAGGATTGGTGTTTTACACCCAGTCAGCAACTAAGGCTATATCACGGCAAAGCAGCCAGCTTTGTAAACAGATCCCACATGCAGAGAAAGAACAGTGTGCCCGAGACGAGATCTGAACCCAGGACAGCCAACCCTCACTGTATGCAACAAACGCTAATCGCTGCGCCACCGGACCACGCTGACATGCAGAGGCTCGAAAATACAGACTTTGTTTGTTTGTTTGTTTGTTTGTTTGTTTGTTTTTAACGCCGTGCCAGCAACTAGGGCTATATCACGGCTCGAAAATACAGAGAAACAAACAAGCAAACAAATATAGGATATACATCTAACAGTTCACAGATACGTTTTCCCGTGAGGTGTGTCTCGAAAAGTGCTATATAGCTACATCAAAAGTGATGATAGTTGTCTGCTACATTAAGTAGTGGCGATCTACAAAGCAAATAAAACCGCGCGAGCTTCAATAATCACTACTGAAAGATTTCATATAAATTTACTTCATGTTACTGAAGAAAATACAAACGGAGCATATTTTGCTCAATAATTTTTTATCGGTTCATTACAAAAAATGCATTCTTCATACGTTTCATGCTTTATAACGATGAGGCTCAATAACTGGAACTCTCTTCTAGCCTTATAACACAGCCTGAAACGAAAAATCTTCTGTTTGAGCGCTTGTTCCAACTGCGTAGATGTGGAGTAAATAAAAAAAATAATAAAAGTTCTATCAACTGACAGCGTTATTTCAAACAAAAGAATGAAAAGAAGAAAGAAGAAGTTGCGCAGTCTGTAACTTTATCAATACTACTCAAGAAACTGTTGCGCGCTCTCGTTGCAGCTCAGCTCGAGCAGATACATTATACATTGCAGAGTGCTAAGATGGCGCAAACTACCGCCGGTGCGGCATTAAGCCGAAAAAGAGAAAGCATAAAGTATTTTCCTGTAAAGTAGATTGCGTGGTTGCCTTGACAACAGGATAAAGCGAAAGGATGGAGGGGGGGACGGCTGACTTGCAGGGAGGGGCGGGGGATGGCCAAGCTGTACACTTGATATTCCCAATGATACTCTTCCCGGCGATCCCTGCGTGATAAAGGACGATGGCCGCGCTTTTTTTGTCTTGCCGATCCCATAATAGTTCATCGCTGATCGTTGGCATTACGTCGCTGCTGTCATCAGCTAGGGTAGGGCAGAGTCGACAAATCTCTAGCAAGGGCGGTAGTTAAAAGCTGCAAAAACTGGAAGAGTCTTTCTCGTAAGTGGACGAGAAACTGATTTCTCATCATCATTTGCAGTTTTTAGTGGGTGATTGGTTAGGACGCTTACATAGGTTTCTTTTTTTGTCTGTTGACAAGATTTGATGGTGACCAGCTTCCTCAAGGACCAATAAAAGATTTACCTTTCGTTGTCATTGGTGATGGTAGTCAGGGAAGTTTCCTGTCAAATCAGTGGGCGTCAGCTTGTCATCAGATGGACAACCGCTGGTCAGCTAATCTGAAAATGACCCCCTACCTCAGCAAACGCCACACGACTGACGCTGATGGGAAAATTTTTAAAAAATGGAGACGAAGTAAAGACTGTCAAAATCTTTAGGTTAATTCTGGAAACAAAGAGATACGGAGTCTTGTTCTGAAAACCATTCACCGCATCGATGCCGCGAATATAATTTATAAAATATTTAAAAAGTCAGAAGTGCTTATGATTAAGGAAAACAGCGGGAGGGTGGAGGGAGGTTCGAGGATTCCATTTTCCATACACTCTGCCTTCTGTGCACTTTTAATGAAACTCATCCTAAAGAGACGCGCGTTGTTACTGGTCGATCCGTGGCCGATTTTAGCATCGTGACGTCAGCACATGCGCACGAGATCCTCGTGTTGGGGTCGTTTTCAGATCTTGACACCCTTCCTGCTGCTCACTCGCTTCGCGAAATAACTCTAAAAACAAAAACAAAAAATAGTATAAAGGTTAAGGTTTGCCACACGACGTGGTCGTATATGTCTTACCAAAAAACTCGACCGTTCACATGAAGATAGACTTTATGTGCATTGTTTATTGGGCTTCAACCACGTTGTACAAGATAGCCCTATTGTCGATGTGAATTACACGATTACCTCTTTAACACGCGCGCGTACCCACGTGCATCCGCCAGCACACACTCAATAAGATGTTGTTTTAATTATTGCGCATTAACACCCTACCGTGAACGGCAGCCACCACCAGGTCAAGCAGCCAATCATTTCTATCGGCTTCTATTCGAACATGAAATGAATAAGGTGCGATACGGCAGTCTCTTGCACGATAACGGTGTTTTCGCACTAAGTTTTATGGCACCCAAAGCTTCTTTCATTGCTGTTATAGGTGACGATAGTGCCTGTTACAAGAAAAGGTCTGTTGCGTGGCTAAAAACAAAAGGAGCAGTAAAGGAAGGATCTTTTGTAGAGCAGGAACGACGCAGATGAAATAGGACACTCATTTCCTCGCATGGGAGACACAGAGACTAACATAAACTGATTCTTATCCTACTTTTCTATCCGGTGTTCTGGTCTGATTCTGGTATCATTGGTATTGATGACCCAATAAACTGCATGAACTGCTCTTGTGGTGGAGAAAGGGATAAGGGAGATAATAGCTATGCCTAAGGGGAAGCAATCGTCTTTCACGTTTTCTGCAATCTATGAAACGCGTTGTAGACATCACGAGCTGGTTTGATACATTCTGAAAGGGGAGGGGGAGTGCAGTTCGAGCAGAAATGGCCCAACGAGGGAAGCGCTGATAGTTTTGCACCAGGCACCACGGGATCAATTTTGCCGTTGGACGTGCTTCCTCTGAACATAGTCTTCGGTTCCCTGGTGTCCACACGGACACGCGAACACTGCAACTATTATCGCCTCTCCTTGTAATATCAGTGCGCGTGCCCTGGCTCTAGAACAGAGACAGGAAATGAAAGGGACTGGTTAATCTTCGGGTAGCCATAATGACAGAGATGGGGCTTCCTGCTGGAATGAGTGGACAACTACTTTTATTCTGCAGCCGTAGTTCAAAAGTAGACCCTGTTTCGTGCTCAGCAGAGAGACTCTGAAAGCAACTCTTGGAAAGCATTGCGTGATTTTCGTTTTCATACATACAGCATAATACAAAACACCTTATGCCCATGCTAACATGAACGCACACATACACATTCACGCGCGCACGCTCAGGCACACAAATAAATCAACACACAAACATGCGCGCGCACACACACACACACACACACACACATACACACACATACACACACATACACACACAAAACACACACATACGTATACGCGCTCGCAGCTATGTCCGCACACACGCGAATTTTTTGGGTAGAGGGGGACTATTTATGCTCCTCCGAAACGAAAGATAACTGCAGCTACTAGTGCAAGACGCTGACAGTGACGTGATTTGTAAGCACGAAAACAACGGATTTACTCCAAACGAAGACAAACTCGCCAGAGACCGTTGTTCTTCGGTTGCAGCCTGTCTTATCTCCTGGGCCGGACGTGATATATTTCATTTTTTGCCTACATGTCCCCCCCTCTCTCACTCTGCCTTCCCCACCCCCAAACCAAACACGACGCGTCCTCGACAAATGTGAGATAAGAGGATTATGGTAACGGTAAGTTGGGGCTGAGACTGTTGGCATGCGACCTCCGTGGTAAGCTTCCAGAGATCGACCACCCTTGACGGATACCAGCAGCTGCTCCGTGAGTTACGGGTATTGGTTCTCGATCACACAAGGGTAGACCCCTTCCACAGACCATCTAATACCTTGCCGCCGACAAGCCGAGCGCGAGTGACCCCTCCCAACTCCTTCCCCCACCCACTAACCTTCCCGAGCGATGCCATCCACGACCTTAACTTCATGTTTGTCTATAACGTCTGGATCCAACGTCTGAGGAATTTCCGGGTGTGAGGGGAACTCGTTTGTCTTTCTATAAATCCGCGCCGACAGGAAACATGGCTCATTAGTCGTGTAGGGTTGTGTTATCTCTGATCTGGCATCTTTCCTGCTCGAAAAGAATTCTTAAATGCGCATTCAGAAACTTTTATCCTTACGCATAGAAGACTCTTTTTCATTTCATTATTATGTTTATTAAAAGTAGCACGTGCTTTTTCATTTCATTATTATGTCTGTTTATTAGAAGCAGCATGGGCTTTGCATCAGGCAAATGTCCATCAGGGATGTCCTGACCATCCACGTCAGTGACGTTTGTTAACGGCAACTTTCCATGACAAGTTATTACACACCGTGCTGCCTGCAGGGCAACACTGTCAACACTTCACACTCTAAAGAACAGCCCGAGTAAATGCTCAAACATTATCGCTGTCATGGTCAGACTGGAAGAAAGCGTCTTTTGGAGCTTTAATGTCTGAGGGACTCAAATAAAGATCAGACAGGTGTGGCTAAGCTCGCTTTTTCACAAAATTCTGCTGCGAATTTTTTTGTGGTGGAAGCGAAGAAAGGAAATAAAAAAAACACACGTGGATTTAAATTAAGATATAACGTGTCAAATCATGAAACAATAGCCTGTGGAAAAGCTTCGATCTGATGCTAGTGATGTATTGTCCTAAAATGTCTTGTTAAGAGTTAATCTACTGGTGAGTCGTGGTGAGTGTACAGTAGAGACTTCTAGTTTCCAATGAGTCGTGGTGAGGGTACAATAGCGACTGCTAGTTTACCAATGAGTCGTGGTGAGTGTACAACATAGACTGCTAGTTTACCAATGAGTCGTGGTAAGGGTACAACAGAGACTGCTAGTTTACCAATGTCGTGGTGAGGGTACAATAGAGACTGCTAGTTAGACATTGAGTCGTGGTGAGGGTACAACAGAAACTGCTAGTTTACCAATGAGTCGTGGTGGGTTTACAGTACAGACTACTAGTTTACCAATGAGTCGTGGTGAGTGTACAATAGTGGCTGCACCACGAAGACTGCTACTTTTTCTGAAGCATCTCTGTAACTGTACTGCTAGCTTTACTCCGAACAGTCTCCGCCATTCAGACTCAAAATTCTTTCTTGAAGGCTGATCGATTGCCTACGGGAATCAAGGGGAAGTTGTTTGGTTACCGACCCTATGGAGGTTCTGTAATCCTCTTAGATGAATCCGAGACATTATGCTTCATGCATGAATACCCCACACTATTAGTCAAATAACCAGGTATTCTTTGCTTGGAGAAAATAAAGGCAGTTATTTTGAAATTATTGCCATTGATACCTGGCAGTTCACGCGTTACATTTTATCGCAGATTTGTTGGGGGGGGGGCGGGAGTGGACGGAGGGGAAAATGAGGATGTGTTCGTATACCGTTGTTTGCGTTCTGCTCTTCTATATGAGCTTCTTTTTAACTCTCCATCAATAGGATCGTAAGTAGTCTTCACATTTTAAGTCTCTCTTGTCACTTAGTCCCTATAGACTAGTCATCCCTGAGGTTAATAATACAGTGGTTTGCTCACATCACCCACGGATTTTTGCCGCAGATTCCTCACTGGAGTGAGGTCAGATTAATGTTTAGCAGGCTCAAAGGACAAGGGTGATGGCCGAGCAAGATTAACATCTGATCTCCCCTGGGAAAACAGGCATCATCTGGCATTAATTGTATCTAAGGAGGAAGCTGAAATGCGTAAATGTACAGCAGGTATAATATTTAGGAGCAGTTTGTCTTACTCGTAGCAGAGGGAAGAACTTAATGTACTAAAATCCGTTTTAATGCAGGAGGGTTACAGTTAAATAACAAGATTGACTGCTAGCTTAGTTGTACTGGAAAAGAATCATATATCAGACAACATGTTGTTGCCTATACTGATTCTTTTCCTTTTCTGTATCTTGGGAAAGTAAGCAGAAAGCCTTGTTGTCAAGGCAACGGAGTCTAGACCCAAAGGCGTGCATAGCATCTGGTTCGATACCCGTGTAGCGCAGCAAACATACTTCTCACTTTACTAAGTTGTGGAATGGGTCAATGACAACTCATGGTTTAAAAAAAGGCAGCTAAGAAGAGGAGGCGGGCTTCACAAAAAAGCTAGCCCCGAAATAAGCGTGGGTCTCTAACGTTTTACTCTTCATCGTCACGGAGCTACCTTTTTTAACTTAGTTGCTGGCTCGGCTTCAAACACCATTTCCCTCCCCGTTCTTGGTGACACAGTCGCCGACCTCATCGACTGGTGCCAATGCCTCCACACTCGCGCACACACGCGCGCCCTCTGTTCTATTTTTTACTTCCTGTCACCAAATTGCAATGTTTTTAGGCGTGTTTGCTTGCGTGTATGCGCTTCCGCCACGTATTCAGGCAGACCAGCGTCGAAACATACGTTGGAGAGACGCAACAATGAAGGAGCTGACGTCCCCTGTTGCTGCAGTTGCTGCACGTTTCTGAAAGTTGCTGCCTTGCCGCCCTCCACCCACCCTAACCCTCCCTCTTGCTCTTGGGAGTACACCCCTCCTCCCATGAACCTTCCACCTTTCTTATTTTCCTAGTATTTGATGGCAGCCCCTCGGCACACCTGAGACCACGGTCTGTCTTCTAGAGTTTGTCCCCCTTAAAAAATTACCTGACAAGTTGAAGAAAGTCTCGGGAGTTGAACTCTAGCCTCGACGCCAGAGATTGGTCTTTGGAGGCCCCCCGCCTGACGCCTGGTTTGAAAGGGAAATTCTCTCCCTTGCGGGAGCAGTTGACATGTGACATGTAGTGTGACTGGGAGTGATTGCCCGTCGAGATCGACCTGGCTACGGACATCTGGCTCGGTCGGGGAAATGTCCTAGGAGAGATTCGATCAATGCAATATTGCTTAACCAGCGAGCTTTATTTTTCGACTGATGGCTGGAGGTTCTTTAACCTCAAGTGCTGGGAGACGATGGATGCTGATAAGCTGCATGCTGGAAAAAAAAACTTTGTACAAAGCGTTACCCAGACAACCCATGACATTTGGTGTCTAATAACCTTTGACTTCGGTGAAATCATTGCATCTTCTGCTCTCCACATTTCTGGAAGATTATGACGATAGTAGTGAAGGGGATAACGGGTGTTGGAGATGAAGGGTGTGATGGGGGGTAAAGACAATTAGAAGATGTGTTTTTTTATCGTTTCTGACTGCCATGATAGGTAATTGATGAAACGCACGCAGTATCGTATGGAACAGAGAAAGAGAGAGAAAGTTTCTTGCAGGCACACGTTTTTAATCGTTATTTCATGTAAAGGCACGCACAACAATCGTATGAAAACATAAACACACACACACGCACACACAAACAAACACCACACACCCACCCACACACACACCCACACACCCACACACTATTTTTATTGTGAAGCGTTCTCGTACGTGTGTTCACTCACTAGCCAGATTTTGTTTTGGTAGGGGGGATCTTTTAGTTGTTGAACCAAGTGTTTTGTTTCACAGTTGTGCACCACATCCGGTCACTCCCCGCAATAAAATACTGTGTTTATGATGCTTGAACGAATGTAGGAGGGTGCGTCCTAAAATCACAATTCGAAAAAAAAATGAGGACTTATCCCACATAAATCTACAGACCACTCTCCCTTCATGCATTCACAAAACATTCTCTCTTCTCTCTGTGTACATTTACATCTAAATTCTATGAGAAGTGGAAAAAAAAACTTCAAGTACTTCAGATCCTGCTTCCTCCAGTGTTTATGATCAAAGGTTTAAGGAACCGTTTGTGGCAGCAAAGTACGAGTGACGTCACTCTGAAGATGATCAATGTCACAAGCAAACAGCAATTATCCTGAAAACGGCTCAGTCTCGCGCGTATAAGTTGCAAGAAGCCTCATCAGACCTCTCGGTAGCTTCTCTGATAACGACTGTCGCGCGCAACGATTTGCCGGGTAGCACGTCGTTCCAGCCAATCACTGCGCGCGAAATCGCCCTTAACAAAGCTGTGCATCGGCGACTGGCCTATTGCACACATATCTGACTTTTCTTTTTCTTTTTCTTTTTTTTCCACCTTTCGGCCCTGCGTTTGCAGCAGTACATGCGCACCGTCACCGTGTTGATTGTTCTTTTTTTTTTTTTTTTTTGCATTTTCGATATTTTGCTGTAGGTACCTTCGTACCTGTGCGAAGAAAAGCGGTTTGCCCTTTTATTTTATTTTCTTTTGTTTTACGTCATCGTTTCGCTCATTGCACTGTTATCACGACATCATCGTCAGTCTGCTGACCTTATCCCGTCATGCATAGCAAAGGAAATATCGTATGCCAAGGCTAGTTATACAATAAACTTCTGGCAGTCTGCCGAGATCAGCGCTGATGGTCGTTCTTAAGCAGACACAGTGCCGAAGTGTTAAAACCTCTGAGGTGCCCTAAGGTCACGAGGAGTTGGCAATGAATGAGTAAAGTGGCTTTGACTTAGCATACTGGAAATGTATGAGTAAAAAGATATTTGACTTAGCATATTGACCAACGTTTAAATGTCCCGAACGTTCGCCACAATATCGATGGTTTCCTGTAACCTTCACACACAGCTTTGTCAAATGTTCTATGAGATTGTTCTGGCCTTTAACTTCTTCAACCCCACTGATCTCTTAACCTCTCACCAAGTGGATCCAAAACCATAAGTCAAAGATGGACCAAGCCGAAGCTCTTAATTTTAAAAGTATGCCAATCATAATTATGTTGCGTAGTTACTTATATAAATGTTTGTCGATCTCTTCCAGGCTTGGAACCAATAAATCATAAACAGACCAAAACGCTTGAGATTTTACACCTCAGTCAGCACAACAGCTCGCAGCGTTCAGCTCTTCACGTTTATGTTGCTAGCAAAACCGGAAGCTCGTTGGCAGAAGCCTCGTTCCAGCAGTGAAACACGGAAAGACCAACAGTTCATTCTATTTAACGGTCCGTGCTGACGCAATTGCAGGTCTTACCGAATGGTTCCTGGACAAAGACTCGACCACCAGTGCAGCCACACGCTAGCTACAGTCTAGTCACCTCCTCATCCACCATATACCCCTTAATGTGATTTTGGTCCGGTCGCTGTTATTCCCTGGACAATGTCTGATTAAGTTTAGCTTCATTCTCAAGAGCATTGATTGACTTGCCCCTTGCTTTCTTTGCTGACTGAGCGAACCGCCGACTGGCTATGCGTTCACGAACGATAGATCAAATTCGAGTGTAAAGCCAGTGATCGGTTAAACCTGACTTTTGTTCCCTTCCAGTGGGGGAAAGGGATGAAGGGACACAAATTGGGATTGGGCTCCCTCATCCCTCTAAGCCTCTTTCAGATGTTTCCTTGCTTGCTCATAAATGTCTTGTGTCTGGACTGGAGCCACGGCTTTAGCACGTATCCGTGTGTGTGTCTTTGCTGAAGCTTTGGCCCGTATATCACAAGTAAGTCGGAGGACCTTTAGGGTCAAGTGGGTGAGGTCAGCAGTTAATCTCGAGGTACCCACACGTATGAGGAGACTTGCGAAAGACTTCCTAGAGGCACCTCTACATTTCCGACATTTAGCTGTCGTCTCTGATGGGCATTGAGCTCTTCAAGGAGGAGGAGAAGGAGGAGGAAGAAGAAGAATCTTTGTCATCATCATCATCATCATCATCATCATCATCATCATCATCATCATCATCATCATCATCATCATCATCATCATCGTCATCATCATATATAAATCCCTCTGTTCCTGTGTGTTGCAGCACTGTTTCACTATCACATACAAGACAGAGGGTCAGCGACAGTACGACCTGCGCAGTGACTCCGAAGCCGAGTGCAATGCCTGGATCGACGCCATCAAGAGGGCCAGGTAAGTCAAAACATCCGACGACAGCGTACCTGTCTCTGTGATCAAAGAGGACCGACCACACGTGAATGTACCTGTAAACTTGAATCTCTGACGTCGACTGGCCGTTTCCGTTGTGAATGATAACCATTTTGATGTGTGTTAATTGTCCATTGTAATGCGTGAAAATTGTCCTTCACAAAGGGTTAGAGTACGCTGACCTCTTCATTACATGCATGATCTCAGTCCATCGTGTGTGAAAATTAATCCACGAAAACACATATTTACAGGCTCACGCCGGCATTCACGCAAACATTCTTAATCTGTCTTTCCCACGCACGCGAACACAAACACGCACGCGCACGAACGCATGCATACACACGCATAAACACGTGTTTAAACATACACACATGCATACAATCACCTGTCTACTCACGCGTCTGTGTACACTGGTGGTACGGAACATCTTTCCTGTTAAAAAGAAGTTGGATCAATTATATGTTGACAGGAATCTGGGTTATAGAGTGAAGCCGGCGACTAATTATAGCATTATCAATATCATTGTATTAGGTTAGGATGGCAATGTCTTCCTGACTTACAGTCTTTCGTGTACCACGACTGCCTGTCGCCACAGTCTCCAACGTTCAAATAAATGTGTCGTTGTTCCCCGGCAGAAACTTTACTGCCTGCTTTCTTCTTCTTCTTCACTCTCTCTCTCTCACAGCCCTCACTCCCTCACACACACACACCAGTCATACTCTCTTGTCGAGGCAGAGCAGCTAAGCTTTGTCTCCAAATCTATAAGCAGCTGTTGCTGCAGCAGGGGTATAAATGTCAGGTGTAGCTGCTTCACCTCCCCCCCCCATCCACTTTACGTCACCCGTCTTCACTGTAACGCTAACAGCAGGGGTGGGGTATCTCTGACCTCTGACCTTCACTGCACAGGCAAGAGGCAGGAGGAGGTGACTGATGCCAACGCTGAAGGGAGGTAAGCAAATTATGCTACTGCCAAGCAAAGCTTTCAAACGGGGAAAAAGAAAACACACCACACAAAAAAAAAGGCTGGCGAGGCAAGCGAATTGTAGCGAGGATAAAGTCGAGACGGTTAAACTATTGGTCTAGACACGAGTTATGTTGTGACATTACAAATGTAATTTGGGTCATGCTTTGGGGTGGGGTGGGTTTTTTTTTCCTTTCTTTCTCCCTCTCTCTATCTCATCGTCGTCTTCCTAGAAAGCAGCTGCTAGCAAGCAGCCGACACTCAGGGAAGGGACTATAGTGGACTGTAGTGATGCTTCTAATCGAATACAAACTAGTCGCGCTTGTCTCCGCCGCAGTGACTGGTCGATCGAGCAGCCGAGGAGCGTTAATGTCAAACGACTGGCAGTGTTCGCCTCCCCCTTCCTCTCCCTAAAGACCTACCGCACTGTCCTCGATGCCCCCGGATCGCCTGGCTGGATGCTCCTTTTGGGGGGGGGGAGAGAAAATGGCAAAATGTGTACAGCTTTACGTGTTCTAGACTCTAATCTCGCATCGCATTGCCTCTCCCCAACATCCCCAACCTCTCTCTCTCTCTCGGGTTAATTGAAGTATGCTGCAATCCCATGCGAACCTTTGCGAACATAGTTATACTGTGACACAAGCTGGAGACAAGGCAGAACCCGAGACGATACACAGGAATCGAGAACAATTATCAAATGCACTACAGTTCCTGACAAAGTTGAAGGTCTCCACGGTGCACGGTAGGCGCTGCGTGAACGAAGCTGTAGTGCTCACCTGTGCAGGTGACCGAATTTACTATTTACCTAATTTACACAGCGTAAAGGCAGGCTCACACAGGACGATCTAATCTTCGGGAAACAGATGGCAGAACAAGTCTGACTACTCTGATAAAAAATATGTATCAAATTTATCTATTTTAATGGTAAAAAATCATTATCAGTAGTCAGTTGTAACTATAAAGTACAAATGCAATCAAATTAACTTTCAAATAAAAGATTACAGGAGCTTATCTTCAACAAACGCACATTTAAAATATTCTTATATTTTATTAACAATAATATACAAGGAAAAATTAACTCAAATTCGCCCCCTTAGTAAGTAACAATCAATAATAATACAACGTCGACTGCAATGACCGTGATTAAAATTTAATTAAATTTTGATCTTGATATTTACCTACAAGTCTGTCCAGTGAATTTGGTTTGGACCTTTTAATTTGTTAAGTTCAGTTAAAGTTTCTGATTAAAGTTCAGATATTTCGGGATGTATCCCAAAATCAGCCATTTTTTCATTATTTGCGCCAAAAAAAATCGCTTCTTAAACACGACAAACTGAGCGATGTTTCTTTATGTGACTCGAAGACATGCAGGAATTTGCTGGACTGTTACAAATACTACTTAGACGCAACGGAACTCTTCAGTGTATAAGAGTAATTTCTTCTGCTGTCCTAGTGCCAGGTAAGAATGCTGATGTTTGAAGGCTTATATCTTGAAAATTAAGCATAACTGTTTACTCATATTTGGGGAAATATTATTTTAAAATAAACGTAACCCGATCGTGAAGAAAAATGTTGCACTCGCATTGTCCTTTAAGCGGATGAGCTTCAGGTTTGAGCTCGATTGTCCTTGGACCAGCTATTATGTCCCCTTGCGCAGCCGTAGGGTAAGGTGTGAACTGCCCGGCTGCTGTTCCACAGTCACCAGGATCAGCTGGACAATCGATCATCTCTGCTAGACAGTAGTCCAAAGTTCAGATGACAAGTGAAAATATTGCTTGTAAGTGTATAGCCATTGCCACTGCCATTGCACTAATACAAATTATTGGAAGAGATATTGATCTTTCAGAAATGATATCGGGCCTCATCTAAGAAGCGGAACTATGGCTGAAGCTGTAAAAAAAAAACAGGTGTAAAAAAAACAGTCAAGTTTGAAGCGGGAGCCATTGCACTGGCTCCCTTCTCAGATTCAGCAACAAGGAAAACGTGAGTCTCCCTTGTATCGGAAGATGGATTTCCGTCAGAGACACTGCAATTGTTTCATAGTCCCGGATGTTGGCATTGTCGAGCTTCATACAAAAGACCCTTTGTCGTTGCATTATTTATTTTCTTTTCTATCATTTTGCCTTTTTTATCTTTCCTTCTCCTTGCGCTTGATTCCATGGCTGCGGTAGAAGATTTATCGATGCAAAAGCAGCGATCTTTTAGAATCAGAGTAAACATGTCCTGGATGAGCGAATGATCAAAAAGGTCAGGGCATCGAGGAACCTTCCGATCGGTCAGACTTGGCTACAGGCGCTGAGTTACTTGGCATGGTGAACCACGCCACACCTCACCACACCACGCGAGGATTGTTTGACGACCGTTGTACACCTCTGGGACAGAGTTCAAAGTTCTGCCAACAGTGATGTGATCGGCGCAAAATTCCCAAAGTCATGATCAATGATTTGTTGTTTACATCAGTTAGAGATAATTATACCCGCACATCGTTAAAAAGGGCACCATCATCGCCTTCATCATCATCATCATCATCATCATCATCATCATCATCATCATCATCATCATCATCATCAAGAACAACTCTGTAGCCTGTCTACGAAGAAAGCAACTGCTTACACGGTCAACTCCAGAGGCTTTGAGTCTTTTGTCTTTTTGTAATCATGCAGAGAGATTTCTTTAGATTACACAAACACAAACTTGATTACCGAAAATAAAAATTTTTTAAAGATTATTTTGTATTGCGTCGCCTTCAGAAAACATAAAACAGGTCATTAAGTGGTTCCTATTTACTAGTCCCGATTTAAGAATTGATTTCTTATTCCTTCTTTCCTTTTTAGTTGTTTATATTTCTAGTTTCTTAGTATCATCGCCCGATAGACTTATTTTTCTGTAAAACATGTATAATTGTTTTTTGATTTGCTTTTAAACTTATTTAACTTCTTTGTGCTTAATACTCGTAGCACAGCTGAGATTCTTTGTTTTGCTTCTGTCACTTCTTGTCTCAGTGTCCCAAAGAACGAATGTGCCGTTGTTCACCTTGTCGCTTTTTCTTTTGTTTTACTTCGTTAATCTTCTGCAGATTGGATATCAGTCGCGAATTGTTGGAATTGCCCTTGTGGATAAATAAAGTTGTATTGTATTGCTAGCTGTACAGAAACTGTCAGTCAGGCAGCGTGCTTTGACCGATAGATGATGCAGGAGGTGTGTGTGTTAGTGGGAACAAAACCTGGGCTGGGACTGGGAGGCTGTGAAGTGTACTCCACCAAGCACCTCTCCAGTTCCAGATCTGGAAGCGTTGAAAGCTTTCTTGCCTTTTCCTCTTCGAACAGCATTTGTCTGTCTTGTCTCAAGAAGCACACTAAGCTATGCTTAGCCCTTCCGGTTAAAAAAGGGGTATTCGGAGAAAAAACTCTCCTTTTAGTGCAATCCCCTATGTTGTCAGTGTTAGATAATTAACTGAGTCGTGCAAATTAATAGAGCGGGTAAAAAATGTAACTGTTGAATCAGCAACATTAGTTGTCAGCTTTAAAATATCTCAAATTAGCCTGCATTTCGTTTTTGACAAAGGGAAGAAATGAAGATAAGAAGAAGAAAATGATGATATTTTACAAATGATTTGTGGCCTAAAATACCCCCTGGTGTATAAACTAACGCACGCACACGTGATGTCTATCATGCACGCAAGCAAGGAAGCACTCACCCACACTTACGCACCCAAATATAACGGATTCCTGCATGCAAACCCCCAAAACACACACTCGCATCCATATGTAATGGACTGACGCACGCACACGCATGTAAAAAATAAAATCTCTCACGCACCCTTGCATATGTAATGGATTCACGCATGCAAACACAAAAACGCGTGCACCCCACACATAACGTACTTACTCACGCATGCAGACGCATCCACACACACACACACACCTGACAGACGCACTCCCTCACACACACACGCTTGCATTATGGATGCAAGCACACGAAGAGATATTATCGTGTATTACTATTGCTTCTGTTTGTTGGTGTGAGATAAACAGTACATGTTTGCATACAATGATCAGGAAGAGCGGCTAAGCTTAACATACTTATTCCGCAACCAATCAATTAGTCAAGCAAACAATGATCCAGTGCCTGCAGCACTTTGTATAATGAAGCGACACACCAGCCACAAGTGACGTGGCAGCGACTCCACAAACACGGGATTAGCCGCCAATGGCCACGTCCAACGCCACAGAGATTCTTTTGTCATTAATTTCCTGTCCCGACTTATTGATTGCTTTACATTCATCGATTCCCAGACCTCAGTAACCCTCAGTTTATAGTGGTTACTTGTTTCGAACTATCGGGGTGCTTGCATTTTGACACCACTCGGTTTTAATTTGTTGTCGAAATGTTACTGAGGTCTGCGTTTCTGCTCTTTCACTGTTGATCCTACAGAATCAAGAAAATGTTCCGGGACAGGTTCCATCTTTGCGGATGAGTTAAAACGGCATCTTTGTTAAGGATTCTTCTCGTTTTCGAGTTTCTTACATTGTCGAGAACTGCGTGATGAATGAGAGGTGGGGGGAGGGGAAAAAACATTGAAATTGTGACATTCTTCTAGATAAACCTTTTGTTTCTTATAATGATTTTTTTCTTATTTTATCCCATCATCCACTCACCTCTTCATTCATCCATTTTTGCATCCCATCTTAAAGATAAAAATGAACGATATTGCTAAGCTGTATAGGAAAATGTGTCACGTGTGATGCAGGGCCGAGTATGTTGCATTGCAATTGCGGTACATATGTAGCTTCCACGTCTGTGTGTGTTTGAAATTTTAAGTGTGTGTATGTGTGTGTACGTGCATGCGTGCGTTATGTTGGGTGGATGCATCTTTTTTATTTTTTTTCTGATTTCATTACCTAAATTTTTATTTATTTTTTTATTAACTGATCAACGTGACTATAATATAGGAGCAACGCTGCGTGTTTCAAAAATCTTCCTTTTCCTCATTAACATCCTCATCACCAACACTAATGTTTGAGCTCCACCCTGGTTTTCCTAGAGTTGTAGAATCGATCACGTCGATTTTATCCTTGATGGTTTGAATGAACCTCTGACCGCACGCTAACCATTCTTAAAATAGGGAGTAGGGGAAGGTACTCCTTTTCACATGTCGATTATTTCACGCGCGTTTCTCTCCCTTCCTTACCCTATGCCAACAACACATAAGGCGAATGCGTTACCGAAGGCAAGCAATAAGAAAAAATAATCAGATAGCGATATTTCCAGATTACAGTGCACGTGTTGTTGCCCTAACAGTGAGTTAAAGTATATTGCTTTTTGAGATCACTTGTGTCTGTGCGCGTGCGTGCATGGTTGTGTGCTCACGATTGTTGGTTATAGCGAGAAGTGCAAGTCAGTAAATCTGGTCACTTTAGGCTCTTTATGAAACCTTCCTCATCCTCTTCCCCCTTCTTTTCCTCCTCCCCTCCTCCTTTTCCTCCTTCTCCTCCTTATCCTCAACCACCCTCCCCCCCCCACTTAACTGGCACCGGCCGTATCCGTTGGGGATCGACCCATGGATACCTGACTTCGGGGAAACTGGATGAGACGCAGAAACGGCGAAGGTGTGCCAGCGGGGCCGGTCTTGTTAATCCGTTAGATCTCTCGAGGGGCGCCCTGTCCATTCTTTCTCGTTTGCTAGAAAGTTCTTTTTCACTTCACTCTACGTATGGTTGATTCGACCTCTTCTTGTAGGACTGGAAGGACTGCAGGGTCATTGTTCGCCACCTGTTCGCTTCGAAAGACATTCAGGTGTCTCCAACGGGAAGTTGCAAAGGTATTTGCACTATTCAGTCCACCAGGCGAGTATAGCGTTGTCTTCTGTGAGAAGGTGACTAGTGCTGTCTTCGATGAATGATGTTCTCTTTTGACCTTCAGCCTGAAAAGCCTTACTGCCAACCTTTTATCGATCTCACGGCATTTCTCTTGAATCCGGGTTTCCTGGACTGCCTTCATCCCTTCCTGATGCCACTCGTGCGTCTTCACGTTCTTCACGGTCCTCCTTTGGTCCCAAAGGTCGACAGCCTCCTTCGAAACCCAAGACTGGAGGTTTTTCTTCGGTCTTCCTAGAACCTCTTCTGCTGTGGACCAGAGCACCTCTTTGATATTACCAGCGAGAGAGAGAGTATCCACATGGCAGTGGATCATGTTTGGGGCAAATCTGCCTCCAACTTGGGCCTGTAAGAGCTCCGTGACGTTTTGAACCCCCAGCTTGTCCAGGTCAAAACGAATTTCTGGACCAGATGAACGGTGTTTTACCATCAGCTTCAACTTCAGGCTTGTTAATACGATGTTTTGATCACTCTTGATATCCACTCCTGGTAACGCCCTCGTTTTCACCATGTTGAGGCTAGATTTGGAGCGCTTAAGCAGCAGGAGGCAGTCGACCTGGTTCTGTATTAACCCATCCAGGAGTTGCAAGGTCGCAGTCCACGACTGTCTAGGAGGGAGTAAGGTATTGGCTAGGGTTCGCCGGTGCACCTGTGCAAACACAAACTCGAGCAGCCTCAGGCGTCACTTCCTTGTTTCTCCTAAGCTGAATTTTCCAGCCCTACTGCAATGATTAAAATATATTGTACTATCAACTGGAATTGAAGAAGTGTATATCGATATACACATGTAGATGCATATCAATCAATACAAAGAAATTTAAATAATTAAATAGTTATGTCATATTAATACTCAAAGATTAGTGAATGTCTATGTGACGTGGTGTGACAGCTAGAGCAAGTTGACTGACATTGTCAGTATATCTGCACGACTGTCCCAGGAATGATGATGATGATGATGATGATGATGATGATGATGATGATGATGATGATGATGATGATGATGATGATGATGATGATGATGATGATGATGATGATGATGATTGATGATGATGATGATGATGATGTCCATTTGTAATGCGCAGGTATCCAATCAGAAGAATACCCATTGCGCAGCAAAAACTAAATAAATAAAAAAATAAGAAAAAAGAAAGTAAATAAATAAATAAAACACCAGGAAAGTATGGAATGTCATGCCTTGTGCAACGTAATGAGGACGTGAGATTTATTGTAAACCATCTTCATAATACCGTTACACTTATAGCAACGTGCTTCCTTCTTCATACTCTCTTTATAGGTTAGTGTGTATTTGTACCCAACTTCCTGATCTCGTTATAACTACAGGTAAGTCTGTTTTTGTGCCGTTGCAGCTATTGCAAAGTTTTGGAACAGAAGGAAGAGCTGGAGCAAAAGCATTTGCATCTGCTGCAAATTTTGGACAGCGAGCGCCAGGCTAAGTGGCACTATGTTCAGCAGACAGAAGAACTGGCAGCAGAAGTAAAAAAACTCAAGGAAGAGGTACTCTCTCGTTCTCTCTCTTTCTCTCTCTTTCTCTCTGCATATATGTCTATGTCTTTCATTGTTTTTTCTCTATTCTCTCACACTCATATATTTTTGCTCCATCAAATATTCTCTCCCATTTTAATCCTCTTCCTTCTCTCTCCCTTTCTTTCTTTTTCTCTGTGGTAAGGATATTTCTTCGTTCATGTTTGTGAGAATGTGGGTTGTAGCAGCGGGAGAAAGACTGAATTTGTTCTAACAAACTGCATAAAATAAAGCTTGAGAATGAAAATGAAGGAAAGCGGCTTCGTAAAATGGTCTCTGGACTAATCTTAGAAATGGTTTTCTTACTCGCTGTTGCAGCTGCAGCAGTTCAAGAAAGAAGTGGCATCAAACACTAAAGTGGAAGAGGAAACGGATGAGCTGAAGAAAATCAAAAAGGTGGCCACATCTGTGGGTTACTCAGTCTTATTTCCCTTTAATCCCAACCTCGCTTTTTCCCTGCAGTAGTTTCAAGGCCATGTCCCATGATGCACTTGCAGTAAGTAGAAGGTATATTATTTACATGATCAAGAGTCCATACAATAAGCCAGATATGAAAGCTTTGTCATTCAGACAACTAAAAAATTCTCGCCAGGTTTTTAAAAAAGTTACTTTCTTCCTATTCTAGAATCATACAAAAGTATGAAGAAAAATGTTAAGAATATTTTTAAGGTTCTTGTCCTGAAGTATAGGCACTTCTATTTCACCTTTAGCTTGTTAATTCTTTCGTCACCCTTTCACATTCGTCCTTCTATTTGACTGTCTGCCGCTGAATCTGTTTATGTTTCGTGTCCTCTACTTGTCTTTACAAGATAACCTCTGTCTTTGCTGCACTGTCCCCAGTGTAAAGCCCAAACCTCAGCCTTTCGTCGATGTTGATCATTGACAAGATTATAAGTAGTTATTCGAGTTATCAATGTTAATCATTTTTAGCTCGTTATTTCGTAATTCTGAACACTGAAGACGTTAAATTATGATTTATCAATGTTTTACATCTACCCGTCTTTTTTTTCTCTTTATTGCTTATAACTAGATCTTCTTCAAAATGCATCGACAGTAAGGCATGTTAGTAAATTTCTATTACAGTGTATGTTACATAATATTATTGATAATTACGTAGTCTCAAACCGATCAGAAATCTTTGTGGGCCATGGTCTTATTGCGAGCTTAGAAAGAATTTGGTTTAGTGGTGCATTTGTCTTGTAGACAAAGCTAATGAGCGGCCGCCCTTTTGACCTGTGTGCGTGTGACTAGTTAGCAATACCACCTACCAATGTGTTGTATCAGCAGTACCTTGCTTGTTAGACTTCCTCCTATTTTCCTCCTGTGCTGTCTTCACTCATGATTCGCCTCCAAAACTTTTTGACACAAGGAAGTCAGCCTTAAATGGCGCTGGTAACACGTTAAATATTTTCTTCACCACTAGAGTACAGTTTGCAGTATTCAAATCGAGATTATGGTATGTTCATTCCAGAAGTGGAATCCCATGTTCAATTTAGAACTTGAGGCTGTGTATAGATGTTCAGCACAGAATGGCTATTTGAAAAGTAAATGTCTCTAACATTACACTGCGGTTTTCCTTCCCATCATCATCTGGATTAAATGGAGTATGTTCACACCTACCTGCCCTGTTTACCTCCTGTCTAAAGTTTACGTCTAAAGTTTGGTTCCATTTGATTTCTTGTCGCATGCTAGTCACTGGAACTGTTTAGAACCACCTTAAGGTTGTTGTTATCCACCCCGCTGAAAACAAATGATCTTATTTAACTCTTGCTCATATCTGTGTAATGTTGGTGGCAATCGTTCAACTCGAAGCGGCATCTATTTGTAGGATGTAGTGATCAAAGAAATATTTGTTAAACAACTAATTTCTAATAGAACAGTAACTTCAACTCAAAAGTGAAAAAAATGTCATCTAAACAGACAGAATGCCTTGTAAGTAAATAGATTCGCGAGTCAAGCAGATATTTTTCTACAACATTTTTATGCGGAAAGGTAAGCCAATGAAGCGAGGGTTTGGGGAACGGGTGATGTTGCTGTTATTTTAATAAGTGTTTAAAACATGTTTAAATCATGTTTAAATGTTTAAAATATTTTTATCTTTGGCCACGAATACCAATGTTGGGGGAAAAACAATTAAATGGTTTCCAATGGGAAAAAATACTCAGAAACGTGAGAGAAGGACCACAATATTTCACTCTCAGAACACTTGTGTAACTTGACTCTCAGAACACCTGTCACATGACTATCATAACATATGTCACGTGACTCTCAGAACACTTGTATTCTCGACTCATCGGGCCTCTGCTCTCTTGACGCGACACACCTGCATTCCTTTCCTTCAGGTGCAGAGTTTCTTCCGCGGCTGGCTATGCCGCCGGCGGTGGAAGCAGATCGTGGAGCTGTACATCCGGTCGCCGCACGCAGAGAGCATGCGCAAACGGAACTCCATCGTGTTCTCCATGGTGGAGTGCGAAGAAGAGTACAACCGGCAGCTCTCCTGTCTCGTCACCTGCTTTCTGCGGCCGCTGCGGATGGCGGCCAGTTCAAAGAAACCACCTGTTACGCATGAAGATGTCAACTCCATTTTTCTCAACAGGTGCGAAGTTGTTTGTTTGTTTGTTTTTTGTTTCTTTTGTTTGTTTGTTTTTGTTTTTTGTTTTTTTGTTTGTTTTTTTTTGGTTGGGGGCGTCCTGTTTGTTTTGTTTTGTTGCACAAGTAAGTGTTTAAACATCTCTTTCCTTCTTTCTCAGAAAAAAATTATTTAACTCAACCCTGACGCTGCTAAGTACAAATCTCAGTATGCGTCGTTTGTTGCTGACCAACAAGATGAACTTTAACTTTTAAATATTTCTGCTCAAGAACTATTTAGGATTCCATGTAAGGAGCTACTACTGCATTCAAGCGCTTAGTATGTTCTCAGTAGAGATATTTATTTCTCATAAATCATCACGATTAAGTCGGTGTGTACTTCATGATGATGATGATGATGCCACTTTCTTTACTGTTTCAGCTCAATTATCTTTGTTCGGTAGTAAAACGATGCTAAATCTTCGTGTCCTTGTTGTGCAGTGAGACACTGCTGTTTCTACACCAGATATTCCTGAAGGGCTTGACAGCTCGCTTAGAAAACTGGCCGACGTTAGTTCTGGGTAAGCGTTAGTTACTTCTGACAACTGGAAAGTGAGAGCTTCAACTGATAGCCGATGTTTAGCTGAATGAGATGATGACATTTTACAAACCGTGAAATCACGCTTCTCCTTGCCTCATGATATCCATCAAGAGGCAGCTGTGTTTTCTAAACAAAACATACAATAACATACAATAACAATAGGCGTCGACGGAGAAGAAAGCAAAACATAAAATAATGGATGTGTTAGCAAATAAAAAATCGTGGGTGGATGAAAAGTGTGTTGACCTTTACATTTTGCATACGTTTTACATGTCATTCAGATGACTTCTGCACTCATTGTTAAAGTCTTGTTGGACTCATTGCTCTGTGAGGTGTTTAATGCAAGTAGCAATTAATCAAGCCATTTTGCTTCATAACTCCTCACTATTCCTCATTCGGGAAAAAATTCAACCACTCCTCTGGTACTGATGACGGTCAAGGAACCACCATAGCGACCAAAAGCAATCCACAGTTTGAAAGATGACCACTTAATGTTAATAAATGAGCGCAGGCTTGATTCTTTAAAGCAAATTTTGTTCACTGAATTTGGCTGAACGATTTGTGAAATTTTTTTAAAATGTCAGGAATAACCCCTGTTTTAGATATTAAATTTTAGTGGTTGCACAGAAGGTTCTGGACTAATCATTGTTCAGTTTTGAGCTTGCATGGCGTACACCTGACCTTCCGTTTATCAGGGTAACATGTAAGCAAAGTGAGTGTACTAGATGACTTTGGTGAGTAATTTAGCTACCTGTGACAATTCTCCCTGCATTTGTAAATATTAGTTTGTCACGGTACGTGGGCGTTTGATGCATTATGCTGGTGTAGGTGTTGATTTCGCCCTCACTGTCCTGATAACCCCTCCAATGAAACTACTTGGTGTTCAGTCTCTCAAGTTTCGCTCCAGATGTGTTCTGTCTGTCATGTTAGGATATTATTTTTTCCTCTGTCCAAAAATTGTTTACCAGCAATATTGAACTTCTCTGTCATTATAGTATTTGGAGAATTTCGATGGTAGTAAATAATAATAAAATCACTTTTATTTCGCATTTCCTCATCTGGTACTGAGTTGAATATGCTTCACCAAAAGTTTAATATGAGTGAAAAAATAAAATAAGACAACTTTCATATACAAAACATGAGGATGGGGAGAGATAAGAGAGTGATGGTTTGAGAAGGAGGAGGTAATTTAATATTTTCACTGGGTCTAATGGGGTGCAGCACAGGATATAATTTCCCAAAAACTGAGAGGAATAACACCTTTCACTTCTCGAGATATAGGCCTGCTAACACCAGCATACACAGCCCGAGGTCAATAACACAGACGTCAGCGTTGTACTTGGATGGGTCTACGTTGTCAAGGCTGCAGCCTTGGAAGAGCTGGGATCGAATGTTGATGAGGAGTGTCTGTGAACAGAAGCTTGACTTTTTATGTGCATGGTGTCTTGAGAAAGCAATCGGGGTATTTGTGCAGATTTGGCATAATGGTATCCTGCCCTGAGTTTTACACAGTAGCCAAGTAAGGCGAGACTTGCCAAGCAACCTGGCATATACCCCCCTGATTTTTGTGTAGGGGACTTGTTCGACATGCTGCTGCCGATGCTGAGTATCTACCAGGAGTATGTCAGGAATCATCACTACAGCCTGCAAGTTCTGGCCGAGTATAAGCAGAAGCACGAGTTCAACGCCTTGCTGAAGCGTTACGAAGAGAAACCGGCATGTGAGGGCAGGACTCTGGAGACCTTTCTCACCTACCCAATGCACCAGGTAAATGACTCTGCACCCGCTATTTTGCCCTTTTTTCTTTCTTTTCTTTCACTTTCTTTTTATTTTGTTTTGTTTTTCTTTTCTTTTTATTTCTTCTCTTAGTATTGGCGTTTGTGCGCATAAGCAACTCGTTTCAGGAAAACCCCAAATAATCGGTTGATTTTTTTTATTTTTTTTTTTAAGTTTTGGAGAGTTTGAGGTGTAAACATGAAATGAGTTGGCAGCTGACTGCTTTTTGATGCTGCAGTAGGGCGTAAAACTAATGGAAAGACGAGGGAGGCTTCTTAAAGATAGTGTAATGGCCTGTGGGCCATCCGTTTGCAAGAGAATACTGTGTATGCTTAAAGGAATGCATTCGAAATAGAAAATGGAATATATACATTTCTCGGCTAAAAAAACGTTTTAAGCATAAACCATGTTCTACAAACAACTGCAATGCCCTATATATATATATATGTCAGCTCTTCTGCATACAGTGGTCAGTGACACCAGACTGTTTTAGCTTTTGACACCCTAGAGGAGGAAAAATGTCATTGCTGCACTTATTGTTTCAAACAGTCCCCCCACCACCCTTACATAGTTTCCCCTCCCGCCTCTGTTGATCGTTAAAGAATTTGTGAATGTCTTATTTGTTAGTTGCTCTTCCTAGTTTGTTTGTTTGTTTTGTTTTGTTTTTTGTGTTTATTTTTGTTAGGTTTGTGCTGGACATGTCATCAAGCATGCTAAAACGTTTTTCGTCCTCACACCTTATTCCCCTAACTAACACAATGTCTTTTTCTTTGCGAGATAAGGGGGAAGGGAGGCTTTTCTCTAGTTTACCGTTTCTCACATCCTCACACACTGTTACTGCATGCTGCAGCTGATGTGAATGTGATGATGAATCCGAATCTGTTTGATGAGCATGCACATGGCCGAAGCAATCTGATGTCATGGCTGTTTATTATAGCTGGGTGTTGTTTGATAGCTGCTTGCACTAGTGCTTGTTGGACTGTCGTCAGTGGAAAAGACATCGGCGTCATCGACAAACGTCGTTTCGTTCTGCCATACCAGCTTGCCAGGTTTTCGCCATTTGGCCAAATTCGGGACTGACATTTGAACCGTTGACTCGTTTCATTTGCAGGAGTAGTGCAAATGTAAGACTGGTTCATATTGGGTTGTAGACATACTTTTTTCTGCCCCAAACATCACTGCTGACATGTTAACAATTTCCGTAAAACTTTCAGCCATTTGACTGCAGTTAGGATGTTTGAAGGCGTGCATGCGTATGCGTATGCTTGTGTGAGTGATTGCACGTATGTGAGAGAGAGAGAGAGAGAGATTGACTCTTGTCAGTTTTCTTTACTAACCTGTAGCAAGTGAGCTGCGCGAGAGTTATCAAAGATGTTAAAGTAGATGTAGTTGCCGATGTGTTGTGTATGAACGGATCAGTGTCATTCACGATAACCCGCAATAATTTCCCTTTATTTACTGTAACACCTTCCTCCACAGACTTCTATCATCTCTGGTCTGTAACCTTCCTTCTTTCCAAGTGCTAAAGTAGTTTCCATTTAGTTTTCTATCACAAACCATGTTTGTTCCACACTACCGTCTAGAGCCCAAGTTTATTTGCTTTATAGTATGCTATGCTACGCCTGCTTGCCATTTACACGCGAAATGTAGTTTATTTACCTTTGAGTTAAACTATCCTGTTATTTATGATGATAATCAGCAACGATGACAGTATTTTCTGTTAGGTTAGCGTTTAGTATTTTTACTGGAGTCTTTTTAATAGTTATATAGCTTTGGAGCGAGGGGGAGAGTTATCCTCATCTTTAAATTAGTCATAGCATTTCAGTGGATATGAAATAAATGGGTTTAAATGATTGAGAACACGTGACACCATGCTGTCACCAAAAGCAGCGTGGAAATGCTATAAAATATAGCCATATGGTGTTCAAACAGAGATTCGACCCTGGGGCGTCCGGTGGTGTAGTGGTTAAAACACTGCAGAGAGAGGGAGGCTCTGGGTTCAGATCTCGTCCTGGCACATTTTCTGCGAGTTCCTAGCCGTCCTTTTCCCCTAAGTTCGAACACACCCGTTAAATGGTCAAGCACCTTATCGCCACTCAAAACAGCCAGGTACACGTACCTCACTGAACAGAAGGAAGTGGAGCTGAATAAAAAAAAAAATTTCATCTTAGTTAAACTTTGGCCTTGGTCCATACAATAGCAAACTGAAAATATAGTTTGCTTAAAGATGTTGTTTAAAGTGATATTTTTCTAGTAGGTGAGAAAGAATTTTGTTGATGTGGTTTTTTGCCAGAGTAGGTGAACACGATCAATATGTAAAGTTTCACGAGAGACAATACATCTGTGTAGATGATGACGATGGATCTTTGCGATCGTGTGAAAAATTATTTCCCCTAAAATAACAATCAGTCTTGTTTCCCCTTTTGTGCCATTACTCTCTAAGACTCAGTAATTCTGCCATGCAGCTTAATCCTGACACCCTTTGACATTTTAACTCTGGATGTTTAATTACATCTCTCATCTGCCTTTGTAGTAAAAGGTGAACTTGAATATTATTAGTCGATGACTTTCTTGACTCGTAGGCTTTAGTCGATTCCCAAAAGAGTCCCTTTAACTAACTTGGTCTGTTTAAAAATATAGAGAAGTACTATATTTTTTTAAATACCGCAATCCTCAACTTAACATATATTTTCCTTTGTTTTTGTTTTCTCCGTGAGAGTTATGGCTCTTGATTTATTCCCACTTGATTAATTTTTCTTGTATTTCAAATTATTTTACACACAGCCTGCAGAGAATTCTGTGAACAATACCTGTTTATCTTCGTTGTAAGTGTTGGTTAGTATTTCTCAAAAAAGATGCGTTAGACACCACAGAATGAAGTTATAAGCAAATATGCAAAAGGAATGCGCTCCTGAAATTATTCTGTTCTTGAAATAATCGCGTCCCCGACAGGAGATTTGAACCCTAGACTTGTACGTCCACGTATTCTCGAATGTGACATCAAGTGATGTTTGTGAAGAATAACTGCTTTACCTTGCTCAAAGGTTCTGTAGATTTGAACTCACTTCAAAAGTACATATGTCCTTCGCTTGGGAAGAAACAAAGTCTACCAACAGCGATTTGCATTGAGAGAGTTTTGGTTCTTATATTTTGGTTAGGAAAGGTTAGTTCTATCGTTCATCCGTATTAAAAGTTTTTGCTTTTGTCTTGTATAGATATTATTTTAACAGCTTTTGTTTGTTCGAGTTACCGTTTGTCTACAGTGAATGGCAAAGGTGAAGCAAAACAGCTTTAAAGCTTCTATCTGCGGTTTGGAGAAGCTGTAGATGAGCACTTGTTCTTATTTCCCCTTCCCAAAACACACCTGTCCTTCTTAGTAGTTCTCCCAAACCCTTTCTTTTCACCAAGACGATTTCTGTTTTTCCAGTGCTTTCTACCTTTGTTGTTAAGTGCACCAGATTGTTCTAGATTGCTCTCCTCTCTCAGTTATCCCCACCCACCCCCAGTTAGCAGTGTGTCTTTCTTGCACCTGTCCTGTCCCGATGTTTTTTTTTCTCTAACCCTACGCAACTCTCTCCCTCCCTGTTGCCTTTGACAACCTGCGGAGGAGAGGGTCTGTGTGACATCCAGCCTCTTGAGGCCCATACCTCAGGAGAGGGGTGGTGTATGCTTTGTCCCACAGGCGGCCGTCCTCAGACAGAAGTACGACCCCATGATCACACCCCACCGCCACGCTGACCCCGACAAACCTGCCTGTCAGGGCCGCACCCTGGATACTTTCCTTACCTATCCTATGCATCAGGTAGGTATTGTCCAGGCGCTGCTGTTGCTCTGTCTTCTCTGTCCCTGATAACCTCGTGCTGTACTGTTAACTATGATCACCCTGTCGCTGTGTGTCGGCAGTCACGCCCACTTTCTAGACCCTTACTCATGGTGTGACCTCATTTGTCACTTTCGAACACGCACGCGCGCGTACACACACACACACACACAAACAAAAATGTATTCTCTCTCAAACATGCAAGCGCTTACACACACACACTCTCTCTCTCTCAAACATGCACGCACACACACATTCTCTCTCAAACATGCACACACACACACACACACACACACACACACACACACACATACACAACAACGCTGCGAGCGCGCGCACACTCACTCTCTCTGCCTCAAGCATCAGCTTCCATAAATGCAGTTATCGGTGTCTCCTCCCATCCACTACTTCCCCCATAACCCATCAGTACCTGTCTCTGCCCTTCATTCCCATCTGAAGGTACAGACACCCACGTGTAATGCATATCTCAGTATCATGTTTCTTCCTAGCGCTCACTGGATTCTAGTTTTCAGCCAACTCGTACATATTCTTCACTTTCACTTCTTTTGTTTGCTTTTTTGTGCGTTTACAACTACAACGAAATTTGCTTGCAGTATGTCGAAAATTCCTCATTGACAGAAGTAGCCTTTAATTAACACTGACGGTTATAGCACAATAGTTTGTTTTAAATAAATAAACTGACATCATGAAAACTCGTCAGGAACAGTCGAAAATGTACAACGACCTCTCGCAGCGCACACTTGTACAGAACTGAATTATTTTAAACTGAACTGAATTTTTTTTTTTACTAGGGAAGATTTGAGAATGAACAAAAATTATGTTTTAGCAATAGCTAACAGTGATCTCAAAATGGTTTTAAGCCTGTTTTTTTCTTAATTTTCTAGTGTTACGGATTCGTTAAGAGTCGTTGGTGTACATGTATGATGTAGATCTTTGAATCTGTATACTTTATTTACATTTTATAATTTTCGTAAATAATGATGAAATTTGACAGGGAAAGTTATTTATTTTTATTATTTGTGCTAAGATACGGACTTGTGGGGGTTTAGACTTTTAATATGCTAGTGGACCATTGAGGCTTCAGTGCTATAGATGAACTGCTGCTACATGTTATTGCTGTGGGAAAAATATAACAAAGCTTTTATGTGGTGGGGGAGGGGGCAATTTGTTCTTTAGCCCAGTACTGCCTTCTAGGAAAATGTTTACGTTTTAGAAACGTGTTAGAGAGTCTGATGTGGAAGTTTTCTTGCTCCACCATTTTCATGTCTAGAAATTCCTTTAACCTCGACCCACAGATGCCTCTGTCTGGTAGTAAACTCTTTCCTCAAACTTCTATTTTTACCTTTTTGTTTGATCTCCCTTGTGGGTTTTGTTATATTATGAGCTTTCAAAATAAATTTGAAATCTGCAGCTGAGTATTGATCACTCTGGGACAAGCACGTGGCTCTTGCATTCAGTCCAAATCGCCTTGATTGTTAACCACCTTACTTCATCGCCTCAGTCCACTTCTGTTCACCTGCTTTCATTGTGGCGGTCACTTGCTTGATTTTCTGGTGTGCTTTGATCTTCTTTGGAAGCACTGCGGCGACACCTGTGTGTCTTTCTGTAGCACCTTCCTATTTCCTTCTTATCTCCACATCAGCTGAGTAACAGAAAGTATCTGGCGATCTCATGAACATTCTAGACTTGCTTCTCTTAAGTCCTGAAGATTGTTAAATACTTCTACGCACCTGGATTTCTTCTGGTGCTGAATTTATGATCATTATTAAAAGGTGATCGAATCATACTAGATGCAGCTGGGAGGATGCATCCTTCTTACCTTTACATCGTGAAAGAAAGAACATAATTTTGCTTAGATGACCCGTTAGAGTCTAATGGCGTAGGGAGTCAAAATTGGGTAAGAGAGGGAAAATAACAGTTTAAATACTGTGTGAAATTGAAAGCAATGAATGAGTGAAAATGACAGATTGATGTCAAAATGAATGAGCAGGAGTCGAAATGACAAATGGGAGTCAAAATGACGTATGAGAGAAATGACGAATGGGTGTCAAATTGACACATGGGAGTCAAAATGACGCCTGAGTTAAAATGATGTATGAGTGTCAAACTGACAAATAGGAGTCAAAATGATAAAAGGGTAAGATGAGATATATGAGTGTAAATGACATACGAGTGTAAAACTGATATATAAGAAAGAAAATGAGCTTTAAAAATGAGTGAAACGGTAAAAAAATAGTTCATAACCTTTGCGCTCTTTGAGAAGTGAGATGAACAAAACTTTTCTCGAAGACAACGTTTTTTGTGAGGGCGGTGCCCCTCTCCTCTCCCTAAGGGCTTAGGGATCCACTCCACAGCTCGATCAACTTTGGGATGCGGGGAGGGAGGGGTGGTGGATGCTCCATCACCGCATAGATACCGAACGGGTTAACGTGTGCCTTTGGCTTTGCTCTGACCACTCGGCTCTCCTCTTCCCCGGGGTGTGACATACGGAAGTGAAAATGATGTATAGGGAAATAAAATGAAAGGTAGATTCCAATGTCAACTCTTTCAGTGAACCGTTGCAAGCTCCTGCCGATACCCCGAGATCTTTCGTCAGATAATACCTGCATAATAATACCTAATAGTAAAACCTGCACATTACGAGTTATTATCGTGCTGTGAAGTAAGAAAGCTGTCTCCTTTAATCATGTAGAAGCACTTTCAAAAACTTGGTTAGCTGGTTAAAACTTCCCCCTCATGGCGGTGACAGTCTTTCATATCAGCGGCTACTGCTGACGCACCCGTGATGAACGATACTGAGTTGTGTGTGTGTGTGTGTGTGTGTGTGTGTGTGGGTGGGTGGGTGGGTGGGTGTGTGTGTGTGCGTGCACGCCTTATAGATCCAAAGTATAGGACTGTACTTAATGACCAGCGTAAGTAGTAGTTACAAACAAATTTTTTTCTTACAAAAAACTCATAAAGGCGCATTACCATGCTTCTGTTTTGACAGCGAGCGAGCGAGCGAGAGCATGTGAGTAAGAGAGAAAGAGTTCGTTTTCGTGCATGTGTGCGTGCCCGTGCATGCAGGACAAAAGATTCGCATGGGGCGAGTACAGGCACTGATGTTTGTTCTCACACTGTTGTCCGACCCGCTGTTTGATTGGTTAAATTGAATTTATCCCAAGAAACATCAAACTGATTTATTTCCCTTAAACAGCTGATGTGGAGATAAAATTATATTTTTGTCCCTCTCCCTCCTCCTCAAAATCAAATATACTGTGTCGCTTTGTTGCTGTGTGCTTTTCTAAACTTTGCCTCAGCCTATGTATTTTCTGTTGGAAGTATCACGATTCATTTTTAATGTAAATAATCAATTAAATAGAACATAGCGGATATTTCTTCACTTTTTTAAAAACTGTTTATGATAATATGGTGAAAATTACTTTATCATTGCCTTCTTCCCTTAGTTTTGCATTTATGCCTCACGATACTTTTTCTAAAATAAACCACAAGGAAATTTGTGCCATCAAATCAAACCTGCAAAATCTCAGTCAAGCTGTGTCCAAATGCAACTATACTCAAATTCAATAGTTTGTGTTAAAATAAAATTAGTGTTCTTGTCTCTTCTTGGACATGCGCTGCATATAATGAGAAAATTCGCTAATATATCATGTCAGCCAGCCACTCACTATAGACTTCTTTTGCCTCCAGGGCCCTGGCACACAAGCAGCCCCTAGGTTTAATGACTAAAGTGACGGATTTAGAGCTAAAACATTCCTAAAATGACCTATACGATTACACTGTAAATGTTCTGCACATGCACAAATTAGAATAAAAATTTTAGCTACACCTGACCGATCCTTGTGGTGTATATCACGCTAGTCCTTATTTCTTTGTGGATGACATTATCTCGCTTCATCTGTAACTAAGTCTGTTCACGGGATACTGTAGACTACCCTTATTAGACCGACAGATGTACAAAGGCGTTGAAGGAAGTAACAAACACATAGCAGTGGGATAAGATGGTAAAATGCATCAATCTTCCTTTTTTTTTCCTTTGATCAATTTACGTTGGAGTCTCTCCCTTTCTTGCTCTTTTTCTTATCAGGCTTTCTGTGAGTATGTATGAACATTTCTACGTTAGCATATCAAAGCCATTTTATTTCAAACATTAAGTTAGACTGCAAAATACTTACCATGCCTACGATATTATCAGAGTTAGTGTACAAAACATTTTTCATTCCTGTATTAATGAACGATAATGAAGTTAATTTGTATAGCGCTTTTTTCCACCATTAAAGGGAGGCTCAAAGCGCTTTACTGCAAAGACAAACATAATAATAATGGATGCTGATCTCAAAAGCAATAAGTTTCAGTGTCATTATTATTATTTACGTTTACTCCCTTCCGGCCAGTGCCGGACTTTCCTTTGAAGTTGATCTTCACAAAGCAAGGATCGGTATAAGCACCGTCTTGAATTCCAAGTGTAGCCAGTAAAAAGAAATGTTTTGAAATCAGTGTTTTGACGAACCTCATCAAGTCAACTTCTGTGAGATTTTTTGCTTTCATTACCGTCTTTGTTTTTCTAAATATATTTTTGACAAACCTTGTCCCTTCAAATATGTATTATATATATATATGTCGTGAAGGTATTTTTGACATCATCGTCTTAGATCAAATTTATAAGCCTTTTTATACCTTTCTCTTAGTTAAAGATACCTATGCATTTGAAATAGTGTATGGAAACTTATTTATAGAAATATAGGCCAGAATTTTCGTGCAAAAGTTCAATGTTATAGCGAAGATAAACGCTTCACAGATCCGCGCAACAGTGTGAAATAGTTTTAGAACCGAACACTAAACTAATTCAGTGCCCTACTTTTACGAGAGTAGTATTATCAAAAACTAAAAAAAAAAGACAGAAACAAGGAAGTGAGATGAAAACGCAATTGAAAAGTACTTCCTGCCACGTCAACCAGCACCGACGCAGTTGTATGACTAACATACATCACACGGTTACATCACACGGTTGTATGACAAACATATATCAAGCTGTTATATAACAAACATATATCTCACTGTGTGGAGGTGCTGAGTGAATGGTGTCATTTGGAGGATTAATTTCTCAGTTTCTCATGTAAGAGAATGTGTACTGTCTCTACGACTTGTCATATTTCTAACCAAAACGAATTGCGTGCTGCTTTTAATTTTAATATGTTTTACGAATCGTCACAAAAAATCGTAAATATTTGTAACTCATCTTGTACTTGTGTTTGCTGCTGTCTACGAATATCACAGAGCTGTGTTTTAAACTTGACAGCAGAAGCTTTTTGTTTTATGTTAAAATCTTGAAACAGAGTACAACCAAGTACTGACGTCTATTAGACACGAATAAAGATTTAATGCATACAACTATTGAAGTTAAAAAAAACTCTAATTACAGCCTCAGGTAACTGATGGTAGTTGTATCGCACGATTTATGCATACATACATACATACATAAGAATGGTAAATTGCAATATTGTTTGTCTAATTTTCAGAAACTAAAAGCATTTCCCACTAATGTATTTGGTCACAAGTGCAAGATATTTATCAGTTTAGTGGGTTTCAATCATTATAATATATTAATTCCCAAAATCTGGTCGAAAACCATTCTTTTGTTTTCAAGGTACAATTCTTTGAACATTGTAGTTCTTATGTAGGTCTGAAGCTCATTTTTTGCCCCATCGCAAAAAGTAGGCTGGTTGCTAGTCAACAACTCGTTAGTGTAGGCCTCAAGCTCTAACACTGGCTGTGGTCTTCAATGACATCAGTAGCTAGATTTTAGGTCCGTCCACCTGTCTCTTCTTCAAAATTACATTGGCAAACTACATTTCTAACAAACTAACCACAGCTATATACTCCAGTAACTTGCCAGCATTTAGTTTCATATGTTTGATTCTGATGACCCTTTGAAACATTTTGCATGCCTCTGTGCCCAGGTTTAGTTAGAAATGCTAGAAAATATTAACAGTGTCCCTGTAAACTGTGTCAAATGAAGTTCAACTTGTGGGACTGCGGATCGGATTAACATTAGGAGTCGACGATCGCTGCAAAACACACCATGATCCACTTGTAACTTAGCTAATTACTATTTGTCTATTTTTAGCTCATAGCTTTTTGCTGACCTGTCTAAAGAGAATGCAGGAAAGGATCATCTAAGTTTCGTTGTAGCCGGAAGAAGATAAAAAATATGATGCTATTGCTGACTTATATGGGCCTGTTTCAGATCCCGCGCTATATCATCACACTACATGAGTTGCTGGCCCACACGCCTCATGACCATGTGGAGAGAGAGAGTCTGGAGTATGCAAAAAGCAAACTGGAAGAACTGTCCAAGGTTAGGATCGTGCGCTTTTTTTATTGTTTCTATAATTTTGTCTTAAGGGCAGAGTTGAACAGATGTGCGCTGGGTAGATGCGTCAGTAATCATGAGACAGGTTCGTCTGTATCCCAGAGTTTAATTCCGACTAACATTTACAACTCTCACAAGCCCTCTGTAGTCACGACTGTACACAAGACAGGAAGCTCTAGTTCTTGTTTTCTCTGATCATATATTTCCAAATACAGAACATCCTTCCCTCTCCCAACTAACACTTTCGGTCCATAGATATCCATTTCTTTCATAACCACTATGGAGAAAACGGGGCTAGGGAGACGGAAAAACCAGTCACTAGGAGCACAGAAGGCCGCTAACCTCTATCACCTATCAAGCAGCTTAATTGCTAATATTTTATCAGCACTTTTAACTGATTGCTAGCCATCTAGCTAGCGGCGTACCATGCTCTTAGCCTCTAAGCAGTGTGCTGATGCAATACTCTATGGTCTGAACAGAGTGTCAAACTCAGTAATCAGTGCAAAACTGATCTCCATGCTTGTAAGGGAACTTTCAAAGACGGATTCTGGTGGCAGAGTGAACTAAAGCTTTCGCTACTGGTGATGGTTGTTGCCGGTGGTCTTGTTGCAAACTTTTTTTTTCTGGTTCAGATTATGCTGCGTATGTTTCATTAAAAGATTGTAAAAGTGCAAAGCTAATTTTCTAAATCATTAGGCTATCATTCGAAATCTTTGTGAACAAACTCAGTATTTCTCGAAATACAGGACTTTGAATAATGCACAGAAAAAGGTCAAATCCTATTATAAATATTGTTCCTGTCCTTCCATTGACTGTAACAATATGTACGTTCGTGTATGCCTGGGTGTCTCTTTTTCTTTTGCTTGTGATGTTTACAGGCTTGAGAACGGGAAGTATTCACGTAGGTGACCGGATAAAAGATTTACTACGATATTCGATTAGTGCACTAGCATTCGAAACCCATGTGGCGCAGAATACTTCTCCTGGCTGGCACAGCTTTTAAAAATGGGTATCTGATCCCAGTAGGGGGTTGGGGAAGGAAAGGCACAGAGGGAGAGTAGATGCCAGCCTCACAAAAAGCTGACTCCAGAATAAGTGCAGTCTCTGACTCCTCCCTTCTCAAAGCCTGAAAGGTCACGTGATTTCTGTGTTCACCCTTTTAAAAAAAATCGTACGTTGAGATCGCGGATGACCAGAAAAGGGGAATATCGAGCGAATATCTCCTCACGTGTGTTAGCATCATTGTGGCCTAGTTAATTAAAGAATCAGCTGTTCAAGTGGTCACCTTGTGTCCTGCTGCAGGTTATGCATGACGAGGTGAGCGAGACGGAGAATATCCGCAAAAACTTGGCCATCGAGCGCATGATCGTCGAAGGCTGCGATATCTTACTGGATGTGAACCAGACTTTCGTCAGGCAAGGTAAGACTTCTTTCTGCGGATAGTTCAGTAACCATAGACATAGTCATACGGGACACTCAGCCAGTGAACCTGATAAGTGTTGTACACACTCGGCTCCAGTTTTTTTCTGGACACCCAATTTTCGGTTAGTATGTGCTGGAAGTGTCAGCAGCTTATACGAACTTAAGACATCGACAATACTTAAGATTAATTAAGATGCCTCTTGGCGCGAATCGAGCGCTCCTTTTATGTACTTAGAACAAGAAAGGTCGAGTAACACTCCTGTGACCCTAGTTATAAAGCGAGAGTAAGAAGCTTCCCCAGGGCAAAATGGGGAACGCAAGAAAAACCGTCATGTTTCCGAAGTTAAGCAGTGTCAAGACACCAAGGGCACTACTTCATGCGAATTTTCCCCAGGGCACCTTTGTCACTACTTTATAACGACAGTTCCATGGATAAAAACATTTGCGAGGTCTGTACAACACTTTAAAATTTTGGAAACAAGACGTTTGTCCTAGAGTTCTCCATGTTGCCCAAAGTGTTCCCCTCGCTTCATAACTACCGCCCCTGGAAGCAATCGTACGACAGGGTCAGAAATGTTTTGCATTATTTCAAATTACATCATTCTTGTAAGAATGGTAAGCTATCAAAGGGTTTCTTCTCTATACACTACATTTGATTTTAACAATACTTTTTATTGTCACTCTTCACGCTGTTCATGAGCCATACAGTGACTGTGACAATGCCTTTGTAATCCCATCCCCCAACACGTTTCATGTTAATGTGTATACACCTTTACACTAATACATCAACCCGTGGGTTTCATCTAGCAGACCACTCATAGTGCGGTGAGCCCTTGTTAGATGAGTGGATATAGTGGTCCCTTAGTAACTTTCCTTGGAGTAATTGCTGAAAGTTCCTGGAATATATTATTAAAAATTGTGTACTCTATGCAAAGACGACTCTATTCAGGAGATCCGAATCATATTCTGCAGAAATTCTCTTTTTGTCTGCTAGAAGGTCATCAGTTATGTTTGGTCAGTGGCAGTTCCTCTGTTCTGGGTACATGCGTTGCTATGCTAAGGCACACAAAATTCGTAATCGAGGTAACTCTGCAAACAATACAAAAATTATTCGCGGTGTGACCTCCCTTGGAAGGATTTGCAAGAAAAACATCCTTAAAGAAGCGGCACCTGTTAACAAAATACGTACAGCCGGTACAGGGATGGGGAGTTGCACACATTGACAACTTCGTGACCCGGGGGCACAACCTCAAAGCCACATTCACTACCCCAAGATCTGAAGACCTGTACGGCGTGTGGGAAGTAGTGGAACCACGGACCTTCATTACTGGATAAGCGACTCAGGTTCATGTCCGGTGTAAGCCTCAGCTTTCCTTTAGACATGCTTCGTGTTTCCGGTTCGTTGTTTGCATACCTTAAATAAATTCTTAAAGTAGATGTTTTGTTTTCGTAACAGAACAATCTATACAATTGTTTCCAAAAACTCAAAAAACAATGTTTTTTTAATTGTTAGTGGTAAAACAAGTCAATAGCATCTGTTGTGACGATGTTTTTATATTGTAAAATTGTCGAAAAATCTAAGTGCGTTTTCTTTAAACAAGCAGAATACATTTTACAGAAAATACTGTTTATTTTGCAATCTTCTTTAACGAGGTTCTGATGACAGAAAAGCTTAATTACTCACTTCTAAAATTTCTTCTACGTTAGGAAGATCCGCCATTTTGACAGAAAACGGAAGCGGAAGCCCTTCGTTTTTAAGGTTTGTTACGATTGGTCACCCCTATGATAGAGCAAAGAGGCAACGAATGAGAGACACTTATCCAGTGAATAAAGGTCTGTGGTGGAACTAAGGGGAAAACCTCGATTCTGGGGGGGACCGGCAGAATCGCCGTTGATGACCGTTGCATGAAAGTATGATTGCGTGGCAAACAGGGACGATAGAATAAGAGTTAGACTTAGCTGACTAGTAAACATTAGTCACTCCGCAAATTCCTAGCTAGAGGCGAGCCGAGCATCCGGGCACGGACGTGTATAAGTGGATTGCTGTCTGACTGCAAAGACCAACGCTGAGCCTCTTGCGAAGTTCTCCGCTGTTAGTCTCGTGAGCCTTAACAATGAATGTGAATAAACCGGAAGCTTTGTCGTCCTAAGCCTCGTTCTAGTAGTTAAACTGAAACGTGACTAAACCGGAAGCTTTTTTCGTCCAAAGCCTCGTTCTATGACTTCACTGAAAACAAATCGTCTGCAAGCAGTCCAGTAATACAAGTCCGTGATCTGGGCTCACAACCTTTTCCTTCTCCCACACTCCGACAGTCGCGCCTCCTAGGCAAGCAATGCTGCGCGGGCAGCCGTTAGTTCGCAAGCGCGCGTGCGTGCTTGCGTGCATGCCTGCCGGCCCGCCTTTTGCGCGCGACGAGTGCGCGTGTGTTTCCTGTTGATGATGACAATAATCCTGCTCTCATTCTTCCAGTCTCTTCATTGGTCGTCTGCTGGGCCCGACCGGCGACACGAGTGGCGTTCGTAGCGACAGGTGTACTAGTCGGATTTGTCCCGCAACGAGACACTGGTGCCTGCGTCACGGCAGGTGGCTATATTTGGCGCACTGCATGCAGGCTAGTTATTTTCGGTCTGTTTACGAGCTCTTACCTGGGCCAGGTGCGCCTGGCCATGCCAAGAACCCTGCGAGTTTCTTTCCAGTGGGCTGTGTGAAACAGATCGAAGTGAGAAGCTGTGTGTAGCACTAAGGTGCACTTTTGTCACGTGACACCTCTTTTTTCTCTTTGTCTCTCTCTCTCTCTCTTGTGCTTGCAGTTCTTGACTGAAGTCCCGCGTGAGGGCGTGCGTACGCGGAACAATGTAGTAGGTGGCAGCACAAAACATGGAGCGGCCAAACGCCATTGGTCAGAATTTTCGAGCACTTCCGAAGCGGATGTTTACTATTTTCCTGGCCTGACTACCCACTTCCCTCTCTCTCTCTCTCTCATGTTTTCACACAGCCCAGCAGCGTTCCACGCTACATATTTTTTTGTAAAAGTAAGGGAACCGGACACAACTTCATGCAGGATCTACAGGCCCCATACCATGTCTCAGAGGATTTAAAGTTGACATGTTCTTTTATTATTTTTGTTATTGTTTTTTATTATTTACTTGGAAGGCAGTTCCTCTAAATGTCTCTCAATTTCTTTCGACCCGGATAAACCATTTAGTCTGTGAGTTTTGTGAGATCTTGGTTCCTGTTGATGCTACATGAGTACCCGAAGCATAACATACGTGACGTCTGCTGCTATTTCATTATCCAAAATATGTATGATAAAATCTGCAATGTCCGTATTTGTCTTCAGTAGCAAACGGATATATATATATATATATAATACACGCAAGTGTCGACGGTGCAGGATTGTTTAAAGGCCGAACTATTACAGAACAATAATGCTCACGAAAGTATTAAAATCGTTGTTAAAATTGTGATTTAAAGGCTAACCCAATTTAAACTTAAATATTTAACTTAGAGTTGCCAGTATGCAGCTAGTAGTATTACTCAACTGAGTAGCATGTCTCTAGTCTTTAGTAAGCTTTGCTAGAAAAGTATGCGCTTATACTTGTGATGTGACTGACATTGACAGATAGCCGTTTGTTATGTTTCTGATATTATTTTTTCGGCTTTATAGATTTAGTCATCTTTGTTTTCTAAAGGAAGAAGAATTTAGAACAGCTCCAGCACAAAAGGAGACAGAAGAACACAAACTAAAGGCTATGGAAATTAAATCTGTTGTGTGACAGGCCATGCGCGGGCTTAAAAAAATTGTACTCGGTGAACCATGGCCACAACTGGGATTAGCAGAATGAAAACAAACGTCCGTAAAACCTGTCACTGATACAAGATCACGTCCTACCAGCTTCCAGGCAAACGTGCATGCACGTGTGTGTGTGTGTGTGTGTTTTGGGAGGGGGTGGAAGGGATGACGTTTTGATGTGTGGTTGAAGACGTGATCAACTTAGTAGGATTGATTTCGTTTTTTTATTTATTTATTTTTTTTTTTTTTTGTCTGTCGACTGCGCGTGCGTGAGCCAGGTAACAGGGACAGGGCTGGCAGCGGCAGACCCCACCGTCACTCCCTCAGTCAATAGCTCGTTTCGTCCACCGTTGCTCGTCGCCAGCACCAGCCTCCACGTTTGCTCTGCCAGCAAGCAATTAAGCCATCTCTGGCCCTGCCAGAACCTCGCATATGGCGCCCATTCCTCCCACCTTCCCCCACCAGCGCCAGGCCACCCCGCGCGTGCGCGGTGAGCGTTGGCAGCGGCGTCACGGCCTGCTTAGTTTCCGTGTGAACCCAGGTCGTGACGTCAGAGCTTCTGCGGTCGCCTCGCAAAGACCCTGGCCTCGCGACCTATCGATTGTCACTTGCGATCCATCGTGTGTATAACACGCGCTTAGGATCCACCCATCAGCAAAGGAGGACAGTGGTATCTAAGTTAGAGATCCGACTCTAAGAACATTATTATAGCTTCCACTAAGTGTTACACGCTTTCTCGATAAACCATGACCCTCTAATGTCCGCATGTACACATTCTGACATTTACTTGGAGATTAAGCCGGAAGATGTTGCAGAAGGAAAAGACGAACACGCGCGCGGCGTGCAGACTGTCGGACGTCTTCACGAACAGCGGCTCACCGTGCAGTGTACAACAGTCTTCTGCACTTTTTCTGGTATTCATACGCCATATTTACCTACACCTACCTTCGCGTCTAGCGCAGTTTTCATACTTTGAGAAAATATAGGCAGAGTTAGCGAGGTCACGTGACGCGGTCTGATGGTGTATACGTCATGCATTGTATCGCTATACATTTTGTTCTTGTAGGTTTTTTTTCTTAAATTACTAGATAAGAGAATGTCAGTTGCTTGGTGTTAAATTATTGGCATCTAAGCCAACTTAATTAGTCATATCTAGCACTTTGCTAAAAGTAAGATGATTTTAAAGAATTTTTAAGAGATCGCTTTTTTTGAGAAGGGTGCTTCGGCGCGTGTAAGTTTAGACTTTTTATGAATAAGGTAATGGTTTAAGGGCAAGCATGTATGTTTCAAGGTCTCTGGAGAATTGACGCGCGTGTGATCCATTTGACGCTGCGTATCGAACTGCTTATATAGAGTCATTAACATAGCCATCGAAACTGGTGTGCATATTGTAGAGTCAGTGTCGGTCATAAAAGCTGATGACAGTACGGTTTAACTCTCAGGCTAATATGATGCAATGAGTGCTGCACGTGAGACACGCGCACTCTCTAAGATGATGATGATGATGATGATGATGATGATTTAAACCGAATTCAGCAAACTAATCGAGGGGTGACTTTTCCATCCGATTGTTGGGGGGGAAAAAAACAAAGTATCCTATCCCCATTACGTCACAAATGTATATTGCACCTGAGCTAAGTGTTTCGTTGCTTTGTGGCTGTATGAACACTAAACAATTAGTTGTTCCTTCTTGTTGTGTTGTCCAAACAGTAATAGACATCTGAACCAGAAATATATTTCTTCAGTATGGAGACCCAGATAGCGGGACGTTTTAAGCAACGTACTGAAGCTTACGTCTGCGACACGTGACCCCTGCTGATGACGTCAGTCCTCGCGATGCCATGGCAATTCGTGTCACGTGGTCCTCTTTGCGCGCGAGCCGCTATCCCCTCTCGCGCCTTGCATGTCAGCAGAAAGTGGCGCGCGCAGCGCAGATCACGCTTGCACGTTCACCCTGTTTCTCTCTCTCTCTCTCACACACACACACACTTCTGGAAACACACTCACGCTGCGCTATCGATCGTTCTGTCACACAATTCGAGGAGCCTCCGCTCGCTGCCGAGTCCGCTGCATCAAAGGCATGAGCACTCTCCGACGCAGAGACTGCACGTGTGCGTCACTTCCCCCTTCTCCCCTTCACACACACACAACCACAGAAAAGAAAGTTTTCGCCACGGTTTCAGAGCTGCAGATCAAGGATCCGTGGACGTTACGCTAAACTGGTGGCAGCGACACCTAACAGATGTTAAAGCCAGTGCACCCCCGAGGTTGGAAAGTAGGGGAATATTGGGGTGGGATGGGTGGTAAGTGACCTGGTGAGGACGGTGGTGGTGGTGACGGTGTGAGAGGACGGTAATCGCTGAAGAGACTGCGTCGCGTGTGACGTCATAGGGGTAACGCTGTTTGAATTTGCTGTGCCCTGATCCGATGCATTGGTCTCTCTCTTTCTCACACACACACACACACACACACACACACACACACACATCAATACGTTTCAATGCACGCCTTCCTTTATCCTACCCTAGCCGACATCTCCTCCATTTCCGTTCAGGTTATTTTTAGTATCTGATCGGCCATCAGGGCCTGAGAACTGGTTTCGCGGTCACCACCGTGGGACCGTGCCCTTTGCCCTCCGTTTGTGCACACGAGCTGCAAACGCTGATAAAGACATGGATGTGGTGATATCCGAGGAAATATCCGACATTGAACTAAAAAGCAAAATGGAGATTTATGTACAATGTTCTTCATCTATAGTCAAACGTCATAAGCCGTTCCTTAACTTCGCATCACGTTCTCTAAAAATAAATATTGCTTCTCTTTCGGTCTGTCTGCTTCTCTCGCATTCAGTCTTACAAATGCATGCACATGCGCATCAAACTGCAACTGTATCCGTAAATTGGGGTGGGGATGTAAACATAACGCTTGAAGGAAAAAAATACACTCCAAATTTCTATTCGCGAGTCCCTTTCAAGATTATAATCCCCTCGATCTGTTTCTCGTTTTAATCTGTCACTCACTAATGCGATCACCCAGTGAAATCGTCTCCTTGAAGAGCTAACTTGAGTGCAATATTATTTTCAAACGAATGTGTTTCGCTAAAAGATATTAATCCACAATCCCAGCGAAACAATCTGCTCCGTTCGTGAGATATGTACGTCGTTACAATTCTCACCTGGCTTTTGAAAAGGGGTCGGAAGTGATGTCCATGCCGTGACCTCCAACATGTTGCCTTGCTGAGTGGGTGACGCCTCATTAGGATATGCTCGAAGTTTTTTTTTTAATTTTAAATGCTTGGTGAAGCACTTTTGTTTTGTTTTTTTAAACTGATAACAGCTGTGTTTGTATGAACCTGCTACCACCTTTGACTTTAATTTCATGTTTCATGTTACGGGTTATTCTCTAATTTAAAGTTTTCTCCACCTGTAACCATGAACGAAAGGTATCTGCTCTGATTACCCCCACAGTTGATTTACCCCGCCCTACCCCATCCGTTCGATACACTCCTACACACCAGAGGGGTACCCTGATGAGGTAGCTGTGAATGCCTGTCGCGGAACTATTTCCTGCTGACTTCGACATTCTCAAGCTTTCTATCATTTGTGTAAACACTTTTACTAAAGATTTGATTGAAAAGGCAATCAGTCGTAACCCCGACCTCATCCCAAATAATAATTCAGATGTTTTCATCAACATATGTATTGATCCATAATATTTGGATCATAGGTAATTAATGTTAAAAAGAAAGTCGTCCCCCAACCTTTTTTTAGGTTATTGGGAAGTGAGGCTCTACTCGGGGTCAGCCTTTTGTGAGGGCAGTGCCCATCTCCTCTCCTTCGCTGGCTTCCCTTCCCCAGCCCTTTGTGGAGTCAGGTACCCATTCCTGACAGCTGGGTTGACTGAGGAAAGTTTGCTGCGCCACACGGGTATTGAACTGTTGCCCCTCTTGGTCCGGACGCTAGCGTTCTAACCACTCAGCTCTCCGCTTCTCCAAGTAATTAAGAAAGGATCACAAGCCACACATATCAGGTGTGGTCATTAAGATGTGTTTACTTGAGACTTGGGTGCCATGTTCTTGCTTTGTTAATGAAATGTGTGTTTTTAACAATTAAGTTATAAAACGGTTCAGCTCGTCGTTTCTAGAACATCAGAAAATTAGAACACCACAGCACCAGAACATCGGAACATTACGAACCACAGAAGCCGAGAAGAACGTGCTGTGAACGGAGGGAAAAAAAACTATTAACGATCTTAAATATTACAATGGGAAAAGCACCAATGATTAAGCGATTGTGAGAGTGTGTGGTTCTGTGGCATCACTCAACGATCAAGTGTACAAGAGCCACAAACAGCCAGAACCTAACACACTGATATGTAACAGTTTATAAATGGGCTGGAAGTTCGTCTATGCCTGGAAGGTCAGAAAATTCAGCTCTTATTGACAAAGAGTATATGTAGATTTATAGCATCAAAGTTTTAAAAGTATAAAGGATTTCCTCTCCCCCCATAGTCAGGAGGCATTGGTCTTCTCATCAAGGATTTCAAGGTCGCCAAGTTACCATGCTAAAGACTGTTCTTAATCGGCCAAAGCGCCCAAGCGCCAACCATCAAAGTCTTGCCAGTGATCAGGCAAATGTCTAGACTTAGCTCAACGTGTTGACCAACGTTCGCCACAAAATCGTTGGTTTCACACTATCTTCACACACAGCTTTCCCAGACTTTGTCAAACGTTCCACGACATTTGTGCAGTTAAGAAGGCCTTAATATCTGGGTTACTATTTTTTTTCTTTTGCGTGTATTACAAAACGTACACTCTTAGCTCTTCTTTCCACCTGTCCATAGCAAGCTCAGGCACATAAATCACTTACAAAAGTACTTTCAAACAAATCGTAAGGACATCATTTTTACAACAAAAAAAAAAACTTTATTTCCATTCAGATTTTCAGCGCCGATACTTATCGTCTACTAGTCTACTACTTGATTTGTCTCTGGTTTCATCAGTTATAATCTGTTGGGAAGATACAATAATAATTGTTTTCTTACAATGCCTACTGTTTTGTATGGTTTTACTATTGGTGGTATTTTGATATAGTATTGTGAGATCATTTCTTCTGATATGGCCTCTGCAGGAGCCAATAAAAGTCGTTCCCTTCCACTCTCTTTCTCTCTCTATATATATATATAATTATTAAAGAACTCTTACATAGTGCATTTTCTTACTTACCAGCGAGCTCAATGCGTTTTCCAAGAGTACAGCACAAATATATAACATTTGTATATATACTTGATGTTTGTGTTGCACAACTTTCCCTTTAATACAGGCCGATTCCGTTCATTCTCAGTGGCTTTTTCGTTCTCTCTTTCTTTCTCTCTCTGTGTGAGAAACACAGCACATGCCTTTGAAAATGAAAGCAAGGGATGGGGGGGGGGGAAACAATAACTCTGGAAACCGGAAACCTGTCTTCCAAACTAACGAAAGGGAAATAATCCAAGTGACTGATGATAATCTCAGTAATTTTTTGGTAAAAATCTGATACTTTGTTACTATCTATGCTTAGGTCACATGGTATACAAACACACGCGCACGCACGCACACACACATGCGCTGCATGCACGCACACACGGATTCAGCGAGATCCATGCAGCGTCGTGTCTGTGCGCGTGTGGCCAGACGTGCAATGCTGTATCGATCCCTGCAACCAGTAAAGGCCCACTACCACCAAGGACCCGGCCTCCATCCCTCTGCCTCTCTCCCCCCCAACCCTCCCTAACCGCCACCATCGTCGTGCTGTTTGTGTATCGGCCCTGCAGGGCGCTTTGCTGTCTCTGTCGACATCGTCGCCGATTCGCTTTACACCACTCATCATCAGTCTCCTCGCTGACCCCCCCTAGTGCGTCGACGATTTGAGGCGGAGAGCAACACAACAGCAGCAACCCGGGCAGGTGGTTGTGGCGGCGCTGGTGCCGGTGGCGCTGCTGTGGTCGCGGTGGCGGAGAAACCAGGCGTGTGTGCGAAACTGAGCGGCGGCCATGCTTGTATGATGTACGGGGAATGAGGGTTTATGCCACTCATAGCAGAGGTGAGGAAGTGTTTCCTGTCCTGGAGTCTCGGTCCGATGTGTTGCGTATCTGTAACTGGGATGGGAGGAGAGGCGACCACCTTGTTCTGTCCTCCGGATCTCTTTTCGCCTGACCGGGCAAAACGCTTGATGTCCCGTGCACGTCACGCGATGATTTGTCAGTCAGTCTAGAAGCCACCTATGGCTGCCCACAGAGCCGATACCCTGGGCGCACACGGCACCCGCGATCGACGACTATAACCGATTGTCAGTGGCTGCCTGTGTACTGCCGCTCTGTCGTGTCCTCTTGTGGTCAGTCAACACAGGAGTAAAACGATCGGGACCTGCTCGATGCATACCCGCGACAGTCTGTACGCGTAGACCGAGGGGGGCGACATCGTCTCGTTGGCTCTCGGCTGGCCGGGGTGTTCTCGGAAGACATGTTTTGTTCGATGGGTATTCGGTCACGGGTGCGTGGAATAATTGCACGTGTCGAACGCCCACCAACACTCGCAACCTTCCCCCCACAACACATTCACACGCACTTCTACTTGTTTGCTCGCGATGATTGTAAAATACGGAGTGGCTGCACACTTGAGCAATACGGGATCGGTATTGCATGTGCAGCTGAAGACCGCAGTAATGTGTCAACATGGTAAAAGCACCTAAAGATTGTAGCCATTGGTATCTTCTGAGCCCTTTTGTCTTGCTCTCCATATTATCAAGTTCGCCACTGATGGACATTCAAGTCAAGAGAAAGAGTGTGTGTATGAGAGAGAAAAACCCATGACATCTGGTCCTGTATGTTATTCATTGCAGGCTAGTCATCACAAAAAAACCATTAACAATTAAAGCCTTTAAATCTATTGAAAAGTTTTATATCAACATGATCAGATATTCATGGCATCAAGAACATTTATATAGATTTTGTGTTGCTTTGAAATTTTCCAGTGTAATTTTTGTGTGTATTATATTAACTAGATGATGTTCATTCTGACAGTGTAAGAAAGGACAATTATGTATTCAGAAAATAACTGCAATAAATAAGTTTATTGTATATTTCAGGACCTCTGCTGCAGGTGGTAAATGAAAAAAATCGCTCAGCACGTGGACGGCTAGGCTCATTCAGCTCTTCCTTCAAAGACAAAAAGGAGATAGTGCGGCAAGTGTTTCTGTTCACCAATCATATACTGCTTACCACCCGTGCCTCCAACGGTCGGCTACATCTTGCAAAGGTTAGGTTGTCAAAATAATGATTTGCAAGCAATAATGCTTATATGTTTTATTGTTGCAGAATTTTGCTGTGTAGACTTTTAAAGGCAATATAGATGTTTGTATCTATTTCAGCATTATGGAAAAATAACACTCCTGGATTGTACGCTTGTGGAAGACCCTAATTCAGACATCTTTAACTTCGATGAGGACAGTAAGTAGAACTACTAATTGTCAGATATTTAATGATGAAATCTGTATGTGTTGGCTAAGGATGCCAAATGCTTTCTTGTGCACATTTTTCTGTCTCTGTGCTATTTTTGTGGGGTGGGGAGGGAGGGGATTGTATCTGTACAATTTCCATTTGTTTATTGTACTATACATCTACATTTTGCATGTGGGTTGGCATTTGTAAGTGATGTATATTATGGGAATCTCTTAAGTTTACATGTTTGTGCAATATCTGTGTGTGCTTGCATTGTCTGTCTGATCTTATTTTATTCATGTTGCCAATTCTTGTGTGTTCCCTCTGTATATCTGTGTCTTATGTAAACATCTGCATGGAGCTGTACAAATATACCTATTATGTATTATATCTGATAGACTATTCACATGTAGTAGCAGTTTCGTTTGGATCTCCTCTCATTTGCTTGTTGATGCTGTCATGATTTCACACTGGGTTTAGCATCTTCAGTGGACTCAAACCTTAGCCTCAACAGTCAAAATTCAGCGGCCAATCTACTGCCTGGCACCACAGGCAGTGACCGGGAATGTAAAGTGGATTACAATGGCCTTGACTTTCGTTTGATTGTGGACTCCAAGAGTGGTCCACCCATCACTATCACGCTTGTGGCATCAACGCTGCATGAAAAGGCTGCATGGTGCAGTGACATCAGTCAGGTGTGCACCAGTTATGTTCCGTTTGTTTACAGGTATTGTAGGGAATGTACAGGTGCTCATTTTCCTTAGAATTATTTCTTTATAACAGATAACCAGGATTTTTATAGCTTTATGGGCAAAAATAATTTTCTTAATGCCACAGTTTGTTATAATGTAATGCTAACAAGGTAATCAGATCAGTTTCTGTACTATATCTTTAATCTCATACCAAAATTGCCAAAACCTTGATCAGATATCTCGGACAGGTAGTTCTTTTATTGCTGAATGCTCAAAGTAATGACAGATGCTAAGAGTAAGGATCTCCAGCCCAAAGTTTATTTTCTGTATACCTGTATTTTTAGGCTACAAATGTGTTTTTTTTTTCCAGTGTATTGAGAACCTGCACTATAGCGACCTTCTCAACAGCTCCATGAGTGAGTCGTCTTCAGTGACTATGCCCCAATCTGTCAGGTCAGTTTCTCACAGTATACAGGTCTTATTTTTTGGCTATTACCTTTTGCTTTCATTTTTTTTCAAAACTTCAATTTGGTACAGTCATGTAATAGCTTTCTACTAAATTACACCCTTTTTCAAGTTTCCTTTTTAATCTTGAAAGGCACAGTTTTTGTCAGTTGTAATTTTGTACAGAAACGTTGCCTACAGTTATCAAAAGTCCGGCTGTAGATAAACATTGTACTGTCAGTTCCAGTTGTTCATTGGAGTGAGATATTACATGCTACGTTTATCTTGGGGCCAGATTTTTTTGGTACAGTTTTTGGCCAGTGCCCATCAACTCTCCCTCACTGACTTTCCTTCAGCAGCCATGTAAAGTGTCAGATATCCATTAACAGCTCAGTCAGCCAGAGAAAGTACACTGCCCCACAGGTGTCAAACCAGCTCATTTGCGTTCATCTGTCTATGCACTTGACTAGCCAAATATTCAAATCATGGTTTTTCCTCTTACTTTTGAGGAGTTGATGAAGCTCATGTCTGGCTTTTTTCCACCTCCACTCTCTGGAATACAGGTAAAGGTTGTCTCATGACCTTTGTCAGGTCATTAAGAAGAGGGGTGTTAGAGACCTCACTTTTCTCAAAGCCAGCTTTTACATGAGGGCAGTGCACATCTCCTCTCCCTCATTGCCTTACCTTCCCCAACCCTCTATGGAGTCAGGTACCCATCTCTACCAGCTCGATCAACTGGGGAAAGTGAGTTACGCTACACAGATATCAAACTGACACACCTTTCAGTTTGGACGCTGGCGTCCTAACCACTCGGCTATCTGCTCCCCCAAATATGGAGTGACAGATTTTTAATAAGTTTTGTATTTTTAAGTTATTGATATGTTGCATGATTACTATTTCACCCATGACTTTGAGATCTTTCATTTGTGCTAAGCCATTACACATATTCTCCTACAAATAACATCTACAAAATATTGCTTCACTCCATTCAAAGAAACAGATGATTTACATTTTAATAATAAATTTTTAGTAGACCTTTGTTTTTGTATTGTTCTATGCATGAAAAGAAGTAAGGTGATGGACAGAGTTCTAAGATGACCCGTAAAGATGTTCTGGTGATATTAAAAGAAGTCAGGTGATTATAATTATGTCTTTACCACCTTTTAAGAATAAGAATAAACATGTGATTCACATAGTGCATGGTCACATTCATGAAGGAGCATCCTCTCAGTGCTTGATAAAATAATAGTTTATTTGTCCCAGAGGGCAATTCGGTAAAGAGAACAAGAACAAGACATGGACAGCATACCTTTTTCATTCTTTGTTTAAAAGAGCTTGTCTGTACGTGAAGAATTTTATTTTGAAATTATTTCTTAGTCCCTCTTTCCCTACATTTCTTTATGCATCCATCACTGATCTAAAACTAATGGACAGACTCAGTCTGGCTTTGCCTGAAGCTAACTAGCCATCAAACAGGTTTTCATAAGGTGATACTGTCCCAGTATTTGAATGACCTGTATTTTTCATGAGCTGTTCATGTTATGGGCTTTTCTTCTTGAGTTGCTTAAATTCTTTGATTTCTGAAGAAGTAGGTACTGATCTGCTTATGTACCATGCTTGTTTATGTGGCATTAAGGGTAGTAAGATCATCACCAAAAGAAATCATGCTCTCTTTACCCGATTCTAACCCACCTCCTACCGGAGTGTCTTGACTAGATGATTCCAGTTATCACTCACATTATCAACTACTCCTTGTCCATTGGTGTTGTACTGTTATTGTTTTAGCATACTGTCATCATCCTATGTCTAAAGAAACCTAGCCTCAATCTTAATCACTTCAAAAACTATCCTTAAGTTTTTAATCTCCTTTTTCTGTTTAGAGTACTCAAAAATGCTGTGCTGCACTTGCTTTTAAACCATTTCTCCTGCCAGACCTCCTACTTAAACCATTTCAGTCGGCCTGTCATAAGAATCATTCACAGAAGACAATATTGCCATAAGGGGTGAATGACTTACTATCTGCTTGCAACAGGTCATTGCTGTTGGTGCTGGATCTGTCTGTCAGCTGCATTTGGTACACTTGACCATGACATCCTTTTCCAGCACCTTCTTACATTTTGTCTTTCTGGCATTGGTTAGGGCAGTCTGGTGGTGCAATAGTAAGCGCCTGTCACTAACACAGTGAGGATTGGCTTCCTGAGTTCAGCTCTCATCTCAGGCATGCTGTTCTTTCTCTGCATGTGACATCTGTTTACAGGGCTGGCTGATTTGTTGTGATATAGCCTTAGTTGCTGGCTCATAAAACACCACTTCCCCCCCCCTCTGGTATTGTTTTGAACTGATTCCGGTCCTGTCTGACCCTTTCTGTGGTAGTTGAAGGCACCACCTCTTTGCCTGCTACTTTGAAGTCCGGGTGCCTCAAGTATTTGTTCTTAAGCCTCTTTTAGTTACTGTTTACATCCAGCCACCTGATCCCACCGTCCACTACTTGGACACACAGTATCACATGTATGCTGATGATACACAGCTGTTAATGTCTGGCCTTATCACCTCCAACAGGTCTGCACCACTGCACAACAAACAGCAGATTCTGTGATAACCCGGATGTCTGCCAACAATCTGAAAATGAATAACGACAAAACTGAGGTCATTTTAATAGCTTCTTCAAATAAACTGAAATGCGTACCATCCTCAACTTCTTTTACTTTCTCTGAGGTGAACATACCTCTTTTCCAGACCATCAGGAGTCTTGGTGTTATCATCAACGCACCATTGTCCCATAAATATTACATCAATACAGTCTGCAAGTCCTTCTTCCTTGAGCCTTGCAGGATCAGTCATATCCGACCCTTCCTGTCAGTTTCTGCCACAAAAAGCTTATGTCTGCATTTGTGTTGTCCAAGCTGGATTACTGCAACTCTCTACTCGTCAGTCTTCCTAACCACCTACTAGGCAAACTTCAGAGTGCTCAAAATAATGCCACTCATGTTGTTTTCATAGGGGACAAGCAGACCATGCTACACCCCTCCTCCACAAGCTTCACTGGCTGCTAATTTGAGCTCACATTAATTACAAGATTGATTGATTACAAGATCAATTGATTATATTGTGGTAACTTTGATTTCACAGCTTTGCATTGGCATACCTATCTTACCACCAAGTTGATCTCTTCAGTCTGCCTTTTTTGCCCCTCTCACTGTGCTTTGAATCAGATGAGAGAAATTTATCACACTCCTTTTCTGGACCCACTCTTTGGAATTCTCTGCCCCTCTCTCTTTGAACTATATCTACATTCAGAGCTTCCAAGTCCGACCTCTGTAGCCACCTCTTTAAGAAATATCTTTTATAATAAAGTAAACTCATCAGTCATTCCTCAGTTCCTCGTCTGCATCTATGCAGAATGTGTTGCCATGATGTTATCCATTTGCTGACACTTGTGTTTCTTTGTTGTATGGCTGACTGTCAGTTTGTTTGTACTTTTTCATGTACAGCACATTGAGGTTCTTTCACATAGGGAAACATACTTTGCAAATTCTGTTACGATTATTGAGACAGCTTCGTGGAAGCTTCAGCAAGCTTTATTACAGTGCATACAGGATTTATCCAGTGGTTATTCAATCTGTGGTGACCCCTATATATGCTCACCTTATAAGCCTGTGGTTAAAAGTAATAGATGAATATATTTTTTACCTTTCCATCTTTTCAAATGATGTCATTATCTAAAATTTAAAATAGAAAAAAATATATAAAACTTGTAATGAATTTTCGTTCGCTGGCATCAAAGCCAACAGGGAAGGTGATTGAAACAGCATTAGGAAAAAGAAGTCTCTCTTTCACTTACTGTGAAATATTTGTCAATGTTTTTCTGAGACATACTTCTTGGTTCTGCATTCACACATCTCTACCTCTGAAAAGATGCAAGAATTCTTTAGACAACTATTTTTAACTTTTTTTTTAGCCATTAAGTAGATGAGGGTTTTCAACTATATATTTTCAAGTAAAGAATAAAAAGTTAAGAGGAGTAAATGTACATTGTGCATGCACACTCACATGCATATATATATATATATGTGTGTGTCTTCACCTGTGTGCATCAGAGAGTAAAAAAGAGACTGTGTGTGTGATAATAATAATAATTTTTTTATTCAGTTTTTGGAAGGCCATTTGGCCCATATCAACATCAAATACTGCTAGTTATATGCATATCAACATTTGATGGCTGTACATAAGCATCAGTTCATTTGGTGTAAAAGTCTACAGTTTGATAAAACAAGATTTTGGCATTTTACAGTGCTTAACCTTATGTGGTGTGCATATTTATTGAGATTTCATTCTTAAGCATTCTGTTATATGTAGGGCAACTTGGCTACTCTACCCTTTAAGTTTTTCCACAAGAAGTGAGCTGTTCTCACCTGATTAGGTCAAAGGGTTCTTTTCAAACCTTGTAATTTCCCTGAATATTTTAGCTAATTCTTTAAGTTTAAAACTACTGTGTAGTATACAGTGGGAACATTTGAGTTCCAAACAGCATGCCTAGCCATAATCTTCACTTTTGAGTGATGTGGCCATTTCCTGTGGACTTTTATCGGCTTTATGTGTCAGCAAGATCGGTAAGGTGTGATTACCTGCCTCAGTACACTAAGTTATGCTTCGGATACTCAGTGGCCTTTGTGACTGTTGTATTTATAGCACTGTGTGTGTGTGTATATGAATGCATGTTGATGTATTTTTTTGCCTTGAGCAAGTTCTGATAAAATAGAAGCATAAATTGCGCCTGCTTTATTGCAATGTTCCACTATTCAAGAGTGATTGCAGCCTCTCTGTATCATGACATTCCAAACCTCAGAGCATGTTGTGTTCAAAAACATTAAGCTTTCAGGTTAAATACACTCTTTTGTGATTATTTCCTTACAAGTACAGTAAACAGTTTGAAGGGTGCATAAAAGAAAATCAGAGAAAATACGATAGTTACCAAAAAGGCAAAAGTGCTGAAAAACTGAAGTCCAGTTCAAAATATTAAGAGAAAAAGAATTGATGAAAAGGTGCAGAATTGAAAATGCTGTCATGACTGCATGCATATGTCAGTGAGAGCATTTACATACATACATGCTGACACACACACATACACACTCTCTCTCTCTCTTTTAGAGTTGTGAATCCAGATGGTCTGCAATGAATTTCCATTATATTTAGCTATGGAATTCAGAAGCCTTTCAAGATTACCAGCATTGTTACTTTGGAGAGTTGTGCTGAAGCATTTTGTCTGAAATGTGGCATTATGATGCTCAAGGGACTGCCAAATGTTAAAAGTTTTAAGAGAACTTCAGCAGCACGTGCCTTGCAGCCATCATTTCTGTATCAAACAGAAATTAAAGTGCTTCTGATTGTGTTAAAATGACATCATATACAAGAAATACTTTTGATTTACTACTTGTTGATTCTACAGCATCGTTAATGCCTTGAGTCATGTGTCCAAGGAAATGTGAATTATTGCTGAAGCATATTCAACTTAGTGGCCAACTAAAATATGTTGTGGTTTTGACTGTACATGATTTTATATTCCTGTTGTGGCATTCAAGTACATAACCCACGCTGTGTAGGCAATTGTGCAGGAGTTTGCCAGAGACAAAGTGCAGTGGACATGGTTAATGCTAGGACTGTGAAAATTGCAACAGTGATTCCTGAGACAGTGGAGTTGATTAAAACTGGAGTCATCACCTTGTCATCCAAGGTGTCTGCCACTGGAAGTGTGCATTGTGCTTTGGATTACTTAGACCACTTCGTCTTCATGTACATGTTTCATGGATAATACTCAGTGCAGGTATGGGTGCCATATTGATGACCACTTCAACATTTTGTGCAGTATGGTGGGTATTTTTGCAACAGTTTTCATTTAATGGAAGCTAGGCATTAAACCTGTATTTCTTTTGTTTAAAAAAATACATAGACAAAAACCTCTGAACACAGACATACATACATCCATATTTCATGCAAGGAGAGGCTTTTACATATGCATAAACATGTACAGGTGTGCATGCATGCACACACTCTCATTTGCATGCACTCTCTCTCTCTCTCTTTTATGTTTGTGTTTAGGTTTTCTGTCCAGTATATGTTTGTGTCTGGTTATTCTTACTCTCACTTCTTTCTCATTACTTACCATAAATATTTCACTTTTCCTCTTGCAAATATTTGAAAGATTTTTGTGTACCAGGGGAAATAATGCATGGTGGATTACACTGGACTCAAATTATCAAACCCATTTCAGGACAAACCTTAAAGAAGACAACACTTTGTATTTTAAAATACCAACAAGTATTAGTGTACAATGCAGCTACCTTTAAACCCCTCACCCTTGCACCTGCATGCCTATTTCTGTTAATGTCTCATAGTCTATTCACATTATCCAACTTTAGTATCAAAAGAAAGGTCAAAACCTGTACATTTTAAAAATATACGATTTGCAAAATCTCAAATTTCCGACTTAAGACTCATTCTGTGATGGTGGGTCACATATTACTAACAACCTTATCTTTTCAGTCTCACAGTTTAGAAGGTCTACATGCATACAAAATTGTATTTAAATGATTGAGTTTAGTACGAGCTGTTGTTAACCAGTGTAAGCAAACAACTCTCTTTCCATTCTTGAGATACAAGATTTCAAACATCACCATGCACAGGAAAAGATCAGAACCTCAAAGTCACAAATGTTAAATGAGATGCTTAGTTAACATGATCCAAACAGTCTCATTGGCAATAATCTTGAAAATGTACTTTAAGGGAGATTTTTTTAGGGAGTGCAATTTTTTTTATAACGGTTGGGTTAGAATTCAGTGCAAGATATTAGGGTGAATGCTCTCCAGTTCTTAACATACACACCTTAAAGCATGCCAGCTACATCACCACACACAGAAAGAGGCAAACAACACTGATCTTAGGATTGTGCTGATGATACATTTATTCAGTGAAATCCTCAGCCAACAGAGATCTGCAGCCATACGTTAATTAGGAATAGCTGTGTACAAACATTATATTACAGTTTAGACCTCATTCTGTGCATGATAATGTTTTCAGACATGTCTCTCAAGAAAAGAAGAACTCAGATATTGGCAAATAGTCTTTTGCACTGAGCTTTACAGTCATTAGAAAACAATTGCTGCTCTCTAGACTTTTAAGTATGTCAGTGTTTGCGACCTCTTTCTCCATGATGACATAAATCTTTCACATAGCTCGTCTCTAGCACAGAGCTTTATGCCTTCTATCCACTGTTTGTCTGTGAATCTGGAAATTTTCTTCCAAAGACTTGTATTTATAGTGCACCAGCATCAAACTCCTTGCTGTGTTTCTGTTGCCAGTCCATCTAAACAGGTCTTCTTTTGAGTACTAGTCGCAAAAAGTACAGCAAGTAATGACTTCAGACTTTAGGCCCAACATACCCCGAGTGAACAACATTTCTCATACACTGTGGCCATATTATGTATACCATTGTTATTGTGTTAAATTCCACAAAATTCAACATTAGAGTTTTACCCTATAATGGCAGTGTTGTGTCCATGCAAAGGATATACACAGCCTTTTCATCCTCTTCCTTATTCCTAGAGCTACCAGATTATTATGGTAAATCTTGTGCCTGACAACAAGATTTTAGTTTTTGTTTACCATCTTTGTTTTCTTTTTATCTTCCTTACACACACTCTCTCTCTCTCTCAGACAATTGTAAACAGCAAACATGTGCATTCTGTCTTACGCGAGCACGTGTGCACTATGCATGCATCAGTGCACGCACACAGATCTGGCATCAACACTGGTTACTAACCCTAACCCTATAGCAGAGAGAGAGAGGATAGCTGATGTGGGAAGCATTTGGCTGGGTATTGATTGGCCCTGTGATGCAGTCTGCAGTCAGCCATGTTGGTCTGCTCCTGTGTGCGGTGTGGCAGCTTTCGCACACATCTTTTCTCCCAGGCGATATGCATGAGGAGCTTGCCTCTGACAGCAGACATTATGTTTTTTGCTGGATTCCAGCCTCGGTGATCACCTTTGGACTATGTATAGGTAACATGCAGCCATTAGATCCTAGCCTGACCTATATTAGAGTCACCTCTGTTTCTTCACATTCACTGCCAATGACATAGGACAGTTTTAGGAAGTGTTGTCATTTTCACCTTCCCATAGTTCATGCTTTTAATATCATTAGTTTTTGGTTGCTTGATATCTTAATAAATAATGATGAACGGCATTTTGGAAGGGTAATAGTATCAAAATCACGTATTTGCTTGTCATAACATCTCAGTTGTCAAGTCTTTCTAGAAGCTGGTTTCTTGCATCAGTAAGGTGCAAGAGGTACATAGTTTTTTCTCCCGTAAAAATTTTAGACTTGTTGCAAGAATCTTGCCGAATTCACACAACTTCTGTAATAGTGTCTACAACTTTTCATGACATAAAAAGTCTTTAATAAAACCATTATCCACCGGAATGCCGTAGATATCAAGAAGAGCCTTTCAGTATGTGTCCACAGACTAAATAGTAGTTCACATCATTATCTAGCTGATCAGAAAAATGGTTCACATTAGTCTGGCATGTTGCATTATTGTCAATTACTCAGTACATAAGACTATAGTCATTTACCTAGATGAGATTGCATAGAGTTTCCAACAACTAGAGTAATTATTGACAAAGAAAACTATTGGTGTGACCAGAAGAGCAAATGGTTGAGGGTTTGTGAAAAATTACAAGAAAGCCTAAGAAGGATTATTTTCTTTGAGCATTCTTTCAATAGCATTCTGTCCCAGGATAGTTTCTTTGCAGTAAACTGAAGTTGTGAACTTGTTTGTGCACTCACTTTCTCGAAGTGATGTACTTTACGTATCAAAATTTGACAATCGAAATATCGATGAATGCGTGAAGAACAAATAGCCATGCACATGAATCCAGCTTGCTTGAAACAACTGCTGTGAGAATGGGGTCGCTAGAAAAACAGAACATTTTTCAAACAGCTGATATGAAAAAAAATCTGTCAGCTTAGTCTGCTGGTCAGCGATGTAAATTGAGCATTGGTGACAAAACAATTTCCAGCTGAAGAACCATGTACATCTGGGAAAGAGTAGGGCAGTGTCATATTCAGAATTTTCTTCCCTTGCTGGGTTGAGGTATAGGTCTGGTCTTAAATGTTAGCCAAAAATTTTGTTTTAAAAAGAGCCATGGGACAGGCAGAATTTAACCTAACCATTCTAAGCAAATTTGTGGTAATTGTCTCTTGAATAAAGTCATGTTCCCATAGTTTATGTGATTTTGATAACATTTTTTGTGAATACTTGATAAATTGGTCAGAGAAAGGAACTGACCTACTTTTGTGAGTCCTCAGTTTCAGCTATGTAGAAGGTGAAATGTAGCCACTGAAACAGTGAAGGGCATGATTTTATTTTAAAAGTGTGAATATCATAGAACCTGATACAAACTTATTAAAGACTTTAGTACTCTACAGCCATTCCATATTCCGGCTTGTGTGATTTGTATGATATTTGGGCTTCGGATTGTGGTTTGTGTTATATGTGGACACTACCCTTTGATGTGGCATATACAGTCTGCTTAACATCTACATAATTTTGTTTGTCACCTTATTTTGATGTCACATCACCTTCTGTCATTTGTGAAGTGTCTTGAACTTGTCCAAGATAAGGCACTATACAAGCAAACTTGTATTATTAATAATATTGATGCTAATACTGCTACTGCAGTTCAAACAAGAAAAGAACATTTTTGGTCCCAAATTTGTTGTCACTCATATTCTTACATGTCAAGGTGGATACACCTATGGGTACAGCCTAACTTTTATTTGGGCATGGTGTGAACAGTCAGCATGCATGTTGCGAAATGTCAATCTTTATTATTTATCGTCAGATTGCTTTTCTGTATACAAATGCTTGGATGGTGCATCAGGTTTGATTAAAAAGCTATTGACGATGTCAAAATGAGACACAGTGACATCTCATGAGAAATAAATGTATAAGAGCACCCTGGCCCCTTTTGTTACAGGTCTGACCCAAAGTTGTTCAGAGACGATGTAGACATCAAGTTCAGCCGCACTCTTAACTCATGCAAAGTGCCTCAGGTAACAGAATATGTTGTCTTTTCTTCAGGTATCATCAACTCCGCCTCCTAAAAATTTCCTTACAAAAATAATGGTGAAGAGGAATATCCCATAACCTATTCTTCTTCTTATTCCTTTTCGCCCCCAGTGGAGCATAGGGCTCCAACTACACCACGCCAGCGAACCCGGTTGTGGGCCTCCCTCCCCAGTTGGGTCCATGTCATTCCAGCTGCCTCCGCCTCGCCGTGGACCGATCTTCTCCACGTCTGTCTGGGTCTCCCAACCCTGCGTCTCCCCTGTGGGTTCCAGTCCAGAGCTTGTCGTGTTAGATTTTCGGCCGGCTTTCGCAGGGTGTGGCCGATCCAGCCCCACTTTCGCTTCTTGATGTCTTGGCTGGCAGGTTTCTGGTTGGCTCTCTCCCACAGGTATGCATTGGAGATTCTCTCGGGCCATCTGATGTTGAAAATGTGCCACAGACATCTGTTTATGAATGTTTGAATCTTTCTGGTGATGTTGTTTGTTACACGCCATGTCTCAGACCCATATAGAAGGACAGATTTTACGTTCGTATGAAAGATGCGGATCTTGGTATGTTGAGATAGTGCCTTGGAATTCCAGATGGGTCGCAGGATGTGGAATGCTTGCCTGGCTTTATTTATTCTGCTTCTTACATCTTCATCAGCACCTCCATCTTTGGTGACTATGCTGCCTAGGTAGGTGAAGCGGTCAGTCTCTGTGACACATTCCCCGTGTAGTTGAAGTGGGGCTTCTTGCTTGTTGTTGATCCGCATTACTTCTGTCTTCTTGATGTTGATTGTCAGGCCAGTTGTCGCTGCTACTTCTGAGAGCCGAGTGAGCTTTGTCTGTGCATGTTGTTGCTTGTGGGACAGCAGGCTGATGTCGTCTGCAAAGTCGAGATCTTCAAGTTGCATGGCAAAGGTCCATTGAATGCCTGTGTTGCTGTTAGAGGTTGTTCTTCTCATGATCCAGTCTATGATGATCAGGAAGATTGTCGGCGAGAGCATGCAACCTTGCCTTACTCCAGTCCTCACTGCAAAGGGGTCCGTCAGCTTCCCATTGTGGATCACCTGGCATGTCGAGTCCTCATACAGCTGTTGGATGATGGCAATGAACTTTGGTGGAAATCCGTAGTGCTGCATCAACTTCCAGATGGTCTCTCTGTCTACGGAGTCAAATGCCTTCTCAAAGTCCACAAATGTCATGTATAGTGGGGACTGCCATTCGATGGACTGTTCAATAATGATTCGCAGTGTAGCAATATGGTCTGTGCATGATCTACCCTGCCGAAAGCCTGCCTGTTCTTGCCGCAGTCTCTTGTCTAGGGCATTCTTCAGTCTGTCCAGCATGATTCTGCTCAGCACCTTGCTGGGAATGGACAGTAGCATAATCCCACGCCAGTTGCTGCACTGGGTAAGGTCACCTTTCTTGGGTAGCTTTACCAGATAGCCAAGTTTCCAGTCTGCTGGAACTTGCTCCTGCGTCCAAATTTTCTGCAGCAGGGGGTGTAGCATCTCTGCTGCGGTTGTTGGATCCGCCTTGAGTGCCTCTGCAGGAATGCCATCTGGGCCTGCCGCCTTACCAGTTTTCAGAGACTTGATGGCTTTGATGATTTCTGCCTTGGTTGGTGGGTTGGTGTTCACCTGGAGTTGCTCGGTGACTGGGGCAGTGTCCAAAATTGTTGCTGGTGGTGGCCGATTCAGTATTTCTTTAAAATGTTCTGCCCAGCGAGATCTTTGTTCTGCATCCCCAGTAATGACGTTGCCATTTTTATTTTTTACTGGCCTGCATGCATTGATGTTTTTCCGTCCTGACAGAGTTCTTGTAATTTCGTATAGTCTTTTCATGTTATTTGCCCAGCTGCTTGTTCTGCCTCTTCTGTCATCCTGTGTGCAAACTGTCTCTTGTCGCCTCTTGCACTCTTCTTCACTTCTCGGTTCATCTCCCAGTACTTTGCTCTGAGCTCTTCTTTTTCCTGCTGGTCTTGACACTGGCTGATCTTCTGCTTCAGCTCTTTCCTTTCCTCTATCTTTTTCCAGGTCCCTATGCTCAGCCATTCCTTGTGTTGTTTCTGTTTCTTTCCCAGAACCCGTTTCCAGGCGGCCTTCCAGGTCTCCTGTAATCCTGTCCAGTGGTTGGCCACTGTTTCTTCAAAGAGTCCCTCCAGTGCCTCAAACCTGTTTTTGACTTCACAGTTGAACTCTTCTTGCTTCCTGCGATCTCTAAGAAACTGCACGTTGAATTTGTGGTGTGGTCTGTCTGATGACTCATGGAAGGACCTCAGCTTTATCTTCAAAGTTGCTACAAGCAGGTGGTGGTCTGAGGCTGCATCTGCACCACGCCTTACCCTGACATCCAGCAGACTTCTTCTAAACTGTCGATTAATGGTGATGTGATCGATCTGGTTTTCTGTCTTTCCATCTGGTGAAGTCCAGGTGGTCTTGTGGATGGTTTTGTGAGGAAAGACTGTGCCTCCGATTACAAGGTCATTAAACAAGCAGAAGTCTGTGAACAGCTCACCATTCTCATTGCAGTTGCCCACACCGTGCTTTCCCATTATGTGTTCTTTATCCGTGTTTTCATCTCCAACTTTGGCATTCATGTCGCCCATGATGATCTTCAGGTCTCGTCTTGGAGTACGATCAACCAGCGCTTGTAGGGAGTTGTAAAAGTCCTCCTTCTCCTCTTCTTTTGCTGCGTTGGTAGGTGCATAGCACTGGATGATGGTCATCTTTCTTCCTTTGGAGTTGAACCGAGCTGCCATGAGTCGTGGCGAAACTGGTTCCCATGATATTAGTGCCCTTGCAGCCTCCTGTGTCATCAGTACTGCTACTCCTTGTGAGTGGTCATGGTCAGGGTCTTCATGTCCAGAGTAGATGATAGTCTCTCCTGACGAGAGTCTGGTCTGACCGCTACCATTCCATCTGGTCTCGCACAGGCCAAGGAGCTTGATTCCATAGTTCTTCATCTCCTGTGCTACCTGAGCTGATTTTCCTCTCTCGTATAGGGTTCTGATGTTCCAGGTCCCTATCCTGGTTTTTGCCTTGGCCGTAAGAAGATAGGTCGGCGAGCTGACTTCCCGAAGGCTTTCGCCAGCACGCGTCATAGGCCCCTCCAAAGAGGGATCTTCCCGTCCAGGCTCTCGTTGTGGTAGTGTTGTAGTTGTAGTTTCTGTAGCAAGGGTTGTTTTACAGGGTGGGGTTGCTAACCCCACGCCCAACCCTCCTCCTTCATCCGGGCTTGGGACCGGCAGGTTACCCGGGGGGTTTCCAGGCGGAGTTCCCATAACCTATAAAAGCAGTAAATTGTAAGTAGCTCACCTTGTCGGGAACATGGTATATGGACACAACACTTTCCATTCACTGCTTGTTAGCTTTTTGACTAATCATATACTTGTGTTGGGTGGCTGTGAAGGGTGAGTTTTCCAGTCAGAGGCTGAAGAAAACTTTGAACCAGCAACCTTCTACTGCCACCAGGCAATAGGTTCTCTGCTGCTGTCACTTTATTTCATGTGGAGGCCTCATTTCAAACTTCAGTAACAAATTCATGTCTGTCAGCATCTCGGCTGCAATATTTAATTTCTCTAGTCTGTATGCCACATAGTTAATATTTGTAAGATTGTTAGGGTTCATAAACTTGTAAAGCCTTGTGAGAACATTTTGCCTTTTTAAAGCCATTTGAATTATCACACACTTTCTCAAAATCAAGACACAACTCTTTTTTTAATATTCTCATATTTTACAGGTTGGGTGAGGAAGGTCATTTCTTAAATATTCATTAAAATTCTTTTTCTTTGCATAATATTATGTCTAGACATCGTGTTACGTTCACTGGTGTCACCTTTAGAGCAATGTCATTTCAGTATTGAAATTCGTTTAAGAACACAAATATTGTTTCCTAGCAACAGATGGGATAGATTATCAAATTATGGTTCCTTCCCACCCACAGTGATATTCTTTAATAATTTGAATTGGAGCGAGCTGGGCCATTTCTTAGAGTATGCACATGATGGAATAGATGGATTCAAGATTTTCACATGTTTATCACAGTGAGTTGCTTCTAATAACAGTGAATGAAATAGTTTGTGCCAAGGTTTTCATGTTTTTCACAGATCCGGCATGCCAGTGTGGACAGATTGTTGGATCGCCTGACAGATTTGCGTTTCTTAAGCATCGACTTCCTGAATACATTTCTGCTGACATATCGTGTCTTCACAACTGGCCACACTCTTCTGCAGGCACTAAAGAAGGTGTACAAGAGTCACGACGCAGCTCTTCTGGAGTGTGGTAACTTACCTCGACCGTGAGTCCATTTCTGTTCCACTTGATTTGTGAAAAATTTGCCATATGCATCTCATAAATTTTCTCCTGTGTATAACACCCTGCATATGAATGAAATGTAGTGAAATTTACTTTGTCCATAAAAAGATTGGTATAAAACAGTTGTGTAATTTAATTAACATTTTATTTGATAAAATATGGGGTATTTGAATAGCACTGTTTGAAAATTATACAGATGGCTGAGTACACACTGCGAGCCAGTTCGCTCTCAAGAAAACCTTGCATACAGGAAGGTGTTTCAGAAGTTACTGAACTCCACTTCAGTGATTTAATAATGGTTTGCTTATAGATCAATATCCGAGGGAGAGTCAGGGAGCCCCCCTCATACAGAATTCACTGGGGAACCTCCAGAGGTGGATGCTCGATATGTGATCAAGCCACATGCTGAAAAATTACGGCGTATCTCAACTGGCTGCATGAAGTTAGAGGATGAAGGAGGCTCCCTTGCTACGGAGCAGTCCCTCTCAGCTGCCACAGCATCAGCCACAATCACTTCTCGAAGTAATGGTCCTTTTGGTTTTGCAAGTTTTCACTTCTTTGTTGCTGCTTTTTTTTTGAAAATCAGTAACACTCATTTGAATTTTGAGTATTAACCTATGAATATCATTGTTCTTCCCTGTAGTGTTGTTTCTTCTGCAGCCATGACATCATTGCCAGAAGTTAAAACTTTGAATGAATGCATTTTACTGTGTCCTTGGTCTTTCATTTCCCATTATCAACATATGTAATTGATCTGACATTACGTTTTGATGACAAAACAGTTGTGAGAAGTGTCTATGTGGACACATGTGTGCGCGTACGCATGTAGGCATGTATCCCTTCACAGTTGCATTTGAAATGCATGATATGCTCATCTGGCAAGCACATGCAGTTTGTGTCTAAAGCATCTTTTCAATAACAAACTGATCTGCTAAGAACGTTCGTATAGGACTTTCGCTCAGTGAGTCTGGTCAAGTGTGCTTTCATAAATGAAATGCAGAGCTTGGCTTCAGCCAAACTCTTGAATTTCCTAGCAATTAAGAGGAGATCTTTTAGAAATGTTTTGTCATCAGGAAAAAATAACCATTGCTTCTTGTTTGTCTAGTCGAGCGTGGAGAATCGGCAGACAGTGATGACAGCCGGTCAGAGCTGACAGCCTATCTACAGCCACCCAAACTCAAGCTTGCACCTATTGCATCTTGCGAAACATTATATGACCATGACACACCAGAGGTACCTGCCATCACCATGGAGGACGAATCAAGACAAATGCTTCTTGATTATGAGATTGGGGATTCTTGTGTGGATACTTATGATAGCTCTGACGAGGGCAAACTTTTGGTGCCCAACTTTTCAGGCCACACTTCTGCATCTGCAGAGACACTTGTGGCACCTTCTAGCCCCCACATGAGTTCTGCTATGAGTTCCGACACACTGACACCTGGCACACCAAGGTCGAGCCCCTTGACCTCCCCTAGTTCATCGCCAAAGAAGCTTATAATGAGTAAACTGAATGGTAGTGGTAGTCCCATGAGATCAGGCACACCCAGCAAAGTTGCAGAAACTTCCTCCACATTAGATGCTCTAGCCTTGTCACCAACATCGAGTCCAATCCGGATTATAAAGCCAAGACCTATGTCAAGTCCAGTTCGAATCCCGTCCCCTCTTAAACCAAGCACATCGCCAAAGCGTGCTTCATCTCCGGGTAGAATAATCACTTCACCTGCACGGTCACCTGTATCCAGCCCCAAGACGCTACGACGTGCTCCATCTCCTATTAGCTACAGCTACAGCTCTCCAAACATAATGGCTCCCCAAATCAAAATACGACCATGTGAGTCATCATTCACTCACTTTTTAATAGCTGTGTGTGTAAGAAAGAGCATATATATATATGTGGGGGGGAGGGGGGGAGAGTATGTGTCTGTCTGCACATATTAGGCATATTGCTACATGCTGCAGTCGCACCTTCATAACCCTGCATGATCATTTTTGCATGTAGATCTGAAAGTAAATGTGTTTTTCACTTATTCATTTTATTTATTTCCATCATTTGATTGGGTTATTCTGAAAAAGTTTCCATAGTTTTAAAATGTCCACCTGAAACGGTGTACTTCTCAAGCAATATTTTTATTCAAAGTAAGTTCTGTGTGGGTTAACAGAGACTTGTCACCTTTATACAAGTTTATTTATTCCATTTGCTTTAAAAGTCCAGACTTCGGCATTCAGAAAAATTACTTGGAAGTGTTTTTAGTGTCATTTCTTGAAAGAGAATTTCTTTAAGAAAGATTTCACAAAGGTGAAAGAAATCTGGTGAATGTGGTTGATGAGATAGGACTTCGATATCTAAATGGAGCAATTTTCAAGTTAATTCTTACTGTGAATAGTCTTCCTTTGTTTCTCTGCTGACTGTCACTTTCTGGTGGACAACTTCAGTTTCCAGTAATTGTTGCACCTGGTCTTAGAAAGTTTGCGTGAATTCATCTGCCTGTAGACCACCAGTGACCATAATATCTAATTGGAGTTCAGTCTCTCTATGGACCACAGAAGTTCATCTTTTCTGGGTCGTTTTGCAGATCTTTTCGCTTTATTGTACACAATCCAGTTTTTTTTTTTACACAATCTGCTTTTTATTGTACACAGTCTGGTTTTTATTTTACACAATCCAGTTTTTTTCACAAGTAATGATTGAATCAAGAAAAGTTTCTTTTCAATACCTGAAAAGACCATAACTCCAAATGTGTCCTTATCTGACTGTTGGATATATAGTCTTACTTTTCATTTTTATCTTTCTCATAATTACTCCACAAGGTATTATGTAAAATGCCAACTTCTTTTGCTGAATCAGCAAAGGTCCCTGTGTGATTGGGCTGGCCCAGCTTCATTGGGGAAATTGTCTGGACCACTTGAAGGCTGCTCACTATAAGGGGAATCTGTGAGCCTCACATCTTCAGACTCAAATGTCACATTCATCTACTTTTCATTCTTATGATGCTTTGTAACCCAGAAGTTATAAGGTGCAAGATATTGAAAATCATATCACTCGTACTTGCTTTCAGGACATTAAATTTGAAGAGAAGTTGGAAGTAGGTGTTGGTCACTTTTAGGAAGAAAGTTCACACCTGTGGCCAATGTAATGAAGCATATTTAACCTGCCCAAAATTAATTAAGGTTTTGATATTCAACACTCAAGCTTTAGTGAGAAAAAGACATTGGCAGGAGAGATGAGTAGCTAGCATCTTTTTGTAGTGGAGCCGAAAATAAATTGTGCTGGAAAGAGCCATAACTTGTGGATCTCATATATCTTGTGATGAAGGGATCACCATAGAATGAACTTAAATTATTTCTCTTTAGAATTAATATCAACAGATAGGTGAATAAATATATCATAGATTAGCATCAACACTTTCCAGTCAGAAGTGAACCTAATGTCAAATTTTCCCTTTTTAAATGATTATGAATATCATAGTGACTGTTGACAGTAAGCACTTAAATGACTGTGAAAAGCTGTGAACATGTCTTTGTAAAACATATTTTCTAACTCTGGAAACGGTACATATTTAAGAAGCCAAATAGAATCCTGTAGCATAGTGACCATAAATAAATGCAAGTTGTCCATCCTGCTTAGGGTATGGCATGAGGTGTACAGAACTCAGCCCTCTTCTTCTGCCACTTTTACCTTTACATATTTATCAGCTACCTGTTTTTGCCGGGCAGGGGGAGTTTTCCAGTCACAGGTTTAAGGGGTCTTCAGACATTAACTGACCTGATCCCCAGTTAAGCACACTGAGGAGCAGATTAAAAATCCTTCCCTTAAATGTTTTTCATCTTTGTTAGTATGTGTTCATGCAAATATACATACCCATGCTATTTAGTTCATGACTATACTAACCTGTGCAAACAATATGCAGACAAGTGTTACAGCTGTATCAAAACAGCTTAAACAAGTATTACAACTATATCAAAACAGCTTAAACAAGCTAACCAGTCTCTGATATCTTTCATTTCTCATCGGTCAAGTCAGTTGTGCAGAAGCAGCTTGCAGTTTTCAAACATTTCTCTATGCATTTATATTCATTTCTCTTGATTGTGCAGTCTCTGGACGTCGAGGAAGCGTGGAAGCAGAGTCAATCACCATCTCAACCCCACGCAGCAGTTTCGCTCAAATTGATGGTTCTCCTCCTACGCGTGCTAAAGCTGGCACAGTCGTTACCTCCTCAAGAGCATCCAAGCGAAGGTTTGTCATGTATCTGCTGTCTCTTCTTGTTGGCCAACTTTACACTTACCAATTTTTTTTTTTTAATATTTTTCTTCAGTATTAGGGAAAGAAAGGCCCTTTCCCTATGATTGACTCAACAGGGATTTGGGGAGCGTAGTGTACACAAACACGTGGATGAATGTGCATTTAAGAGCATGCACGCACACACACACACACACACATATGAAAGGAACCAACTTTAAATTGAGTTTTCAACCTTTATTAATGTTTTTATTAAGCAAACAAATAGGGACAAATGTTTGACCAAGTTTGGCAAAATTTTTATGTAACTTGTGTAAAAACTTTAGCAGACATTTGTCCATGCTTGTCCAATTAAGAAGCACCTTTAGGGAGATGCCATAAACACCTTGATCATTCTTTATTCTCAGTGAGTAAGAGAAAAACTTGATTTCTCTTTTATACCATTACATTCCATCTATCCAGTAGATAGTAAAATTAGCATGGCAGCCAGTGGAATTGCAGAATATCTTTTTCAGTGTAAAGTATTGCAAGTAAAGTAATTACACAAGAGGTACAAGATGGATGTTGACATGATAGTTTTTATGCTTAGCTATATTAAGATACCCAAACAAGCTTCAGTGAAGGCATACACAGGCCTTCTTAGTTGGCCTAATTTGCTGCAAAACTGCAGCCTGACCATTAATTAGTTCTGTTTTGTGGATGCCCTGTGGTTCATTTTACTGACAGTCTGCTCTCCTCAGCAAAGTGAGGGAAAACTGTATATTGCATCAACATTCTGCTGACTTTTTCTGCAGTCACAAGCCATCTAGTCTGCAGTTTCTTTTTCATTGTGCCTGTTCTTGCCGACCTGGATCGGTATTCAGAATCGTGCTCTTGCCAGAGTCATGGGTGGTATTTATTATTTTATTAACTGTGATAAACATATGCATTTCTTCGTCTGCCAACCTTGACTCCTGTCTGAAAAACCAGTGAGACTGCTCTTTGGCCAGGAGGTCATAGACTTGAGTGAGCTTTTCCTGCACCTGTCACAGATAGAGGACCAGTGATGCCAAATGTTGTCCAAGCTAAGACAGGTCAAGAAGGCCTTAAAAATAAGATTACAGCATGTGTTTTTTCTAAGGAATAAAATTTAACATATAGTTTCATTTTTCGCAGTGGACTTTTTTCCTGCCATGTTTGGTGAAGATGTTCTTTGGATTTTGTTATTTTATCATGAGCAACATTAAAACTGTCTTTTAAATAATTTTATGGAATGACATCAGGGTTTTTTCCCATTTTATTAGAGCTTAGTGTTGACTTTGATAAAGCAAATAGGATGAGTGGTTAAAATTTGTTTTCAAGATAAGAATATTTACACTATATTGTAGCAAAACTACTGGGTGAAACGTGACAAGCCATGAATAAAGGTACTAAAGATACATCTGCATCACTCATCTGAGAAGGATAATTTCCATTTCAGTGCTTAACCATGTATAAACATTATAGTCCGTGAGACAAAGATGGCTGTCACAGCAACAAAATATATTTGTTTTATCCTCCCTAGAAAAGGACTGGAAATGAAATAGTTCATCATGCTTTAACGTTTCGCACATGTGTGTCCCAGAACATACACTTAAATTCTGTCAGTTATCAGATGTGCATGGGGAGGGGAAAATTTTTTTTTTAACCTAGATTGGGGTCATTTCTTCCTGCCAGACAAGATTTCCTACTACAGCTCCTTGTAACGGTCTCCACATCCTGTAGCCCTGCTTTGCACCAATAGTTAGAGAAAAAGAAAACTCTCAATTGAATTTTTCGGTCATCATTTAAATTTGACTGGTCTATTGCCTGGCTTCATGTTATTGGACTGTGACAGGTGGCATGTTAGTTTCAGTTTATCATAATCAGTTGCATGATTTTGTTATTTCTTTATATTTGACCGTGCATGACCTAAGGTAGTTTACTTACCTATGGGCTGAACTCCATTTTGTTTTCCTTGCCTAGCGATAACTGAAAGGATGTCTCATATGTCTGTGTCCCTTACATTTTAGTTTGTTTCTAATCCTGTTTTGTAAATTTTCATCAGACTGCGTATGTAAATTTTAGTTTACTGTATTTCTTTCTGTTCAAAAAATGTTTTCTTGTTGCTTTGTGGACTACTTTTCTGTTTTTGTCATTAATTTGAAGGTAATTTACTTATATTCTAACTTGTCATCTATTTTTATTGATTCAGGCTACATACAGTGTCAGGTTTACATGCCAACCTATCATTGAATTTCACATTCAATTAAAAACAAAACAAGAAAAAAAACTAATGATCAGTAGAAAATAGAATTCATTTTTATAGCTCAGAATGTTTTATAATGTACATTGATTTGCACCAAAGTCCTAGGGATAAGACTTCTATTGTTCTGCCTCCCATGGCCAGTGCATAAGAAACAACAGTTCATTTTCACAACATGACATAGTGGTCACAGTGTGTGGCTGTGTTTCTGTGTCATGTTCGACATGTTTTGTTCCGTGTCAAAAACTAGAGATGAGTAACAATGCTAACATACCTGTCCCATCGGCAGAGTTACCTGGTTTTGCCCCGATCCCAGTGCTGGGGCAGCGACGATTGCCAATCGAGCAAGGTTGGTGGACGTGTGGTGTGGTGCGTAGCACTAGTGCACAATGGTGTTCACCATGTAACTTGAAGCCGACATCAACCTTGTGCTCTCATTTATATTCATTACCCCACTGTAACTGTTACTACCATCCGCATGTGTATCACAAACGCTGTTGGGGTGTGCAGAGTAGGACCTCATAGTTCTCCCAGCAGAAACTTTGCCTTTGAGTCTGGAACCATTGTGTTCCTTTTTGTCCTATTTTTATATGTCCTTTTTTCCTATTTACTTTCTTAGCTTTATGAAACTAAAATTTTACTTAACTCATTGACAATGTACCATAATGCTTTTCAAGGGTACTGATTATTAATAATTCAGCATGTGCCATGCTAAGAAATATTTTAAAAAATCAATTTAAAAAACTTTGAACTTTTAATTATAATCTTTGATTTGGCCTTCTACAGTTTACTTTTTATGGATTTTTCATTTAATAACAAATTTTGTGCATGTTATTTTGAATGCCACATTCTGATTCAGTTTAATTAATTGAACTATTCATCAATCTTGATCACTGCTGGGAGTTTTATTAGAAATTTTTGAAAACTATCTAGGATTTTAAAGTCCTTATACCCTCACTCTTAAAGAAAATATGGTCTGAGTCTCCAACATGAAGTATATGGAAGAAGTATACAAGAATAATATCGGAATCCTTTTCCTAAGATGCCATATACACTAACCTGATATATTTCAAAATACATTTGCATGACTAGATGACATTTTATATACGCATACATACAAAGTTTGAAATACTTGTTCTTCAGTAACAATTGCTTGTATTTGTTTAATACTTAAAGGGCCTAACATTGTTTTCTGAGCAGTAGACTTACAAGTACAGGCAAACTAGTGCTTTATGTGTTTTCTGCTGTTCCACATATATTTACAAGAACAGGCATCAGTGCTATGCTACTGTGTTTTTTATTTGTTTAGCTTACAACATTTGTTGTTTGTTAATTTTTGCATATTTCTGCTATTTCAGTTTTCTTAGATTTTTTTTAAAGTTCTAATGGCCTTGGGCATTGCATGTAGTTAGCTGCCATGTACCCATGTACTTTACATATGGCTTGTAGTTCTGCTAGATACTAAGCTTTCCCAATACACTTTGCACTCTTATGGTGTGCACGAATCATCCCACCTTGCTTTTGACTGTAGAAGATGGTGTAAGAAGAATAAATCCAGTAAAATGAAGCTAACCCTGCTATGTTGTGCCATTGCAAATGCTTTTTCACCTATATATATATAGAGACACACACACACACATACATTGCCCTTTTGATAATGTTTATTTTTGTGACATTTTATATTTGTGTATATTTTTCCTGGGAAAGAAGTGAGGGGAGAGTGATTCAGGTGGACAAATTGCAAAATTCCTATCAGCAGAGTGTGTCCACTTGAAAAATTGATGTTCTAATATTTTAGCAGTTCCAAACCAGATTTGTGTCTTCTTTGATCTCACAACAAAAATATATTCATAAAAATAAGGAACTTGAAAGATAATTTAGTTTGCAGATAGATTATCTTACTAATTTCATAGCCACCAAATTTAGGGACAAATGGAAGGTTAACTCAGTCCTGATGTATGTAAATACCAGTTTCAAAAGGGTAAAAGCATTTGCTGCTGACCACCAAAAGTGCTTACATTGTAGTTTTGAAATTTTCCACCCATATGGACTATCTACTGTTTTAAGGAAGGGGTTTCTATATCATAAAGCAGAATAAATTCTTTGTAGCATTACATTCCTTGAAATCTAGTGCAAGTTAGAAGTTTTTGCTGTGTAGAGATGTTTACTTACAAACTATATATACCGTGATCTTTTGTTGCTCCTAGAATTCAGCACTTGATGTGCTCACATGTAGTGCATTGCACATCTAATTACATGTCAACAGATTTATTGACACATGTCACATATCAAAGCAAATTTTTTAAATTGTAAAAAAAATAATCACAAGACTGTGTAAAGATACTAATAGATGCTATTTTGGCTTCTAAATAATTACAGGGATTGTGTTGCCACAGTGGTGAATCAAAAGGACTGATATTTCAAAGTAAACAACCATTTTTTTATTTCTTGAGGAAAGAAGCAAAAAGCCATGCAGTTTTCTGTTTTATCATAAGCATGTTTTATTTGAAAATGGGTTGGGTGGGAGAGAGAGATTTGCGCTTGTGTTCAACTGCGAACCTCTATTAGAAGTGGATAGCCTAGGGGTTAGAGTGATTGCATCCATTTGCACACTAGCAGGTTTTATATGAATGTGATGTAGTGCACTTTGACCCAGACATGATATGGTTACTAGATTCAGTAGATAGTTGGGGAAGGTATGCCAATGAGGGAGAGGAGATAGACACTACCCTTGCAGACAAGCAGGCCCCAAGATACCTGGGGACCCTACCAGCTCATTCCACAATGACTGTAGGGTCATGGGATTATCTTAACTTTTACATCTTGGTTTGCTGTGTGTGTGTGCGTGCACGCATGCGCACCTGTAGACAAGTTTGGGTGTCCAAGACTAAGAATAGGAGGGCTGGTAGTGTCCCCTTTGTGCTACCTTAATATTAATTAGTAATTAGACTTAAACTAATGTGATTCTTTGGGACACTAACTACATGAGTGTATGTTGTCTTCATAGCACTCATAAACAGTGCTGCAGATATATTTAATGTTATAGTTTGTTGTACATCTGTATGTCCTCCGGTCTATTTCAACAGAGTAGAAATTTGTCTGCACCTACTTAAACAATTTTACAGAGAACGTTGTGTACGAGATGCTCAGTTGCGAAGTTGATCTTTGATACAAAAATATGTTTCATTAACAAGTTCTGTATTTATGCTATCTGTGGATGACAAGTCTTTAATAGTGTGACTATTAAACAGTCTATACTTTCTTATTAAAGCTCACCAACTGGTCAGAAAGTGTTAAAGTTATTGAATGTGCTTGTTCCTCCTGCAAGGATGATGTTGCAAGGTCTGAGAGAGATGTAGTGTGATGAGGGGGGATGAGTGGTTTTTTGGCAGGATCTCTGTTTGCATGCCTTTGTGCAATCATGCAAGTGTGTGTGTGTGTGTTCGTGCATGCATGCAAGAGAGAAAAATGTGTGAGTAAGAGTTGATGTGTGAACATGTTTGCATGCATTTAAATCCACAAGCAAATGTGTGTGAAAATTTCAAAATTTTTAATTTTTATTTTTTTATTTATATTGTCTGATGATCAGTTTCAAACGAATTTCAGAATGTATTAAACCAGTTTTTTAAATTCATTTTTAAATATCACCACATTGTTGTGCCATGAAAAGTAAAAGTTCTGCTAATACTATCTATTTCTATGGAATCAAGCTTTATTCTGCATTATTACAGTAATATGGAAGAGAAGAATGTAATTTGGTCAGTGAACTCAGAACCGGTAATGAGTGGAGCTTGAATTTTATTTGCCAATAATCACATTAAACTCATTTTTACCTTGTCTGTAATTGAATAATTTTGTTCTTTAGATCAAGCTCATCAGCTGCCACTACAGCATTTGCAGCTGCCACAGCTGGGCTGGCCAGCTGCACCTCTGAACAGCCTAAAGAGAGGACTCGCTACCTGAGCGTCTGTCCAGGTAGGTAATTTTCTTCATTACACAAATTAACCTCTATTCATGGCCAGATCTATCTACTTATAAAGTTCTGGATTATACTTAGGGCAGATCAGCATTCAATTGAAATGTCAAACATTAGCATCTAACATTAGTATTGTCCAATTTTACATCCATTTTATAAAATCAAATTGAGAGGCATTTTCCACGACTCTTGTTGGTTGGTGTGACAGGGGCATTAGATCTTCGTCCAATGAAAAAGCGAGAGTCTGTGATAAGCACAGCAGCAACCATGCGCGTGCTGAATGTGTTGAAGCACTGGGTCTCAAAGCACCAGCAGGTGAGGGGGCATGAGTCTTCCTCGGTGTTGCCTTCTATCCCCAGTTGATTCTGGTTATGTGCCCTTTGCTTATCATAGTCGTGTAGCCTTGATTGGCTTTTACAGCACGTATGTTGTGTTGCACTAAGCTTCTGAACTTGTAGGTGTGAGGTATTGTTTTGTGCTTTCAGTTGGTGTTGACACAATTACAGTTTTCCATGAAGCAGTGCAACAGTCCTGTTGTGATGCATTCTGTGCTGTAGGAAAAGGGAAAACCTCAGAAAAGTTATAACTAAAGAAATGTCTGCATATGTTTTTATGTGTGTATGCATGGTCAGAGGTGTACATATAGAGAATCATATTTGCTGAGTTAATGTGCATGTGATGTGTATTCGTTTAACTGTATTTATAATATGCACATGTTACTAAATACCTGTGTAAGCTGCATACATATAGAAAGGCTGCATCCATGGAAAAGTTATAACTTCCCCCTTGTTATACAAATATTATCTATCTAGCTTGCATTTATGGGAAGGTTCTAATACAACACTTTTGAATAGCCAAAGATGTTACAGCTGGAATAATACATTCAGAACATATTGAGGCCAAATTGTTTGTCCTTTGCCGATTCCTGACCTTGTACTCAAAGTTCCCTCGGCAGGGAACTGCTCTTTAGGAGCATGTCCACTTATATCCCTCAGCGATAATAAACAGACATTTTTTTTATGTCTCACATTCTGTGCTTGCCTAACCCTTTGCATTTTTTTGTTTATTTGTGTTTTTCTCAGCCATGGCAAACCACTTTTGTCTTGCTACTGTGTAGATTTATTGCTGTTGTTTTTGAAGTAGCCCATCAGTCCCTTGTTGATGTTGTGGACAATGTGGCTTTGTGCAGGTAGTCATGTGAACAGTAGTTCCAGACTTCCCACTCATGTTCAGATTGGTTCAGCCTCAACTATGAGGGCCATTAATGTATTGAAAAACTGGATTTTGAACAAGTGGGAGGTAAGCCAAACCCACTTGTTATTCTGTTTAGGGACATATTTCTTATGACCTTTTCCCTTCTGTCAACTGTGTGGGGTCTTGATTGCATTGTCTTTTGCCTTGTTGTCTATCTCCAAGAGTGAGAGAGAGTGTATGTGTTAGTGTTAAAGCCAGTGTGTGCATAGGGGGGAGTATGTATGTCTACAGGTCCATGCATGAGAAAGGAGTGAGATGTAATGTGAATCCTTAAGGGCTAAATCTGTAGTGACAATGACTCATTATAAATAGTGAAGCACAAAAACATATGTTTTTCATATGATATTGATTTACATAGAAATCTTTTATATGACAGTGATCGTTTATAATTAATGACTCCTCTCCCTGTTCTGCATGAGGCTTTGTGTCATTTGCTATTTCAGCATGTAGAAAAATATATATATATGCTATTAAGAAGGCTGCAGATTCTGCTGCTGATTGAAGTCCCACGGCATCCACAGTGTACAGATGTGTCTTTCTTGGCCTTTATTTCCCCCTCACAGGGTTGGCTGCCTTTCCGTGATATCCTTAGGTGCTGGCTCAGTGTAAAACACCAATTCCATCCCCCCCTCCCATCATTCGTGCCAGCCATGTTTTGTCTTTGTATTTGAGTAGCAGTTAAAACCACCAGGAATGTTTTGTTTATGATTTTCTTGAAGGATACATGAATAACTCTTCTTTAAGTTACCTTCCTTGTTACACAGAAATTCAGCCTGTGTTAGACACTGCGATAAGAGCATGCACAAGAATGAAACTGCTAAAGTCACACCAGGCAGGTTTTAACAAACAGCCTCTGAACTTGGAGAAACACTTTTGAAAAAAAAAACTTCCTACTTCAGGTTTCGCAGGTAGTCTTAGCTGATTTGTTTATTTGTTTTTCACAAAAAGTTAATTGATGAGTATGGACTCCTGCTCATTGCTGTTGTGTGTTGCATGATAGTGCAACTGCAGTGGCTTTGTTCTTGAAGTGGGCAGTTAACTGTTTGTTGCACTTGCAGAACTGTGGCCTTTGGCATTGCATGTCTGCATGTGCTGTACTCTGGGTCTGTGTATACCTGTATACCTTAAGCCTACAATCCCTCCAACTTAACGCTGGTTAGCATAGACAGTGTATATGAATGAGACTAAATATGTAAATGCTGTGGGTGTGCAAGTGCATGTGCATGCATGTATAGGTGTAGGAATGCATATGACCTGTTTTGTCAGATGCAGACCCAGTAAGTCTATTGCATGTAGCTGGTCTTTTGCTCAAATAAGCATTTCAATAAGTCTTAAGGGTTTGTTCCTAATTCTGATGACCTGTATGCCTCTTCTGAAAGCTTGTTACCATATGCCTCAGGTTTGTTCACACTGATGATTTCAATAATTTGATCTGAATGTTAGAAACCTTTAGCAGTACTTCATTTTTCATCTCTTTAAATGCATGCTATAACTCTTCAGTTAGCCAGGGGGCAAGGGGGAATTGGTGTTTTGGGGTTAGCCAGTGATGTAATATCTTTGATTCAATTAACAAACTTTGTCATATTTTGGTATTTTTCACTTGCTATGCTTTTTGTCTCCCACTGCAGGACTTTGAGTCTGATGCAGCACTCCGGAGTGCAGTTACAGACTTTCTAGAGGAAATGGTGTGTAATACTAGCCTTCTGCCCACAGAGCATAAAGCAGCTGCTTCGATACTTCGCACCATCTTGCGTGATACTACACCCGAGAAACCAGTTGATCTGGAGAAGCTTCTTACCCCTACACAGGTGAAGAAATATGAAGAGAGAGAGAAATTTCTTTTCACATTCATTGTGTTCCTATTCTGAGACTATCCTGATTTGTTTTGTGTACTTTTGGGGAATTTGGCATTAATTAAGTGGGGGTAAATTATTTTGTTTACTATACAAACTGCACATTAATTCAAAAAGTGGAGATCATTTTGTGTGTTTTAATAAAATTATCTTAATTAAAAGTTTATACAGTTGCAAATAAAATAAAGAAGTTTGCAATAAAATATTTTAGATGAAATATTTTTATGTATGTAGGGAATCCACATGGCTTGGGGTAGGATGTTTATGCTTACTTCTCTCCCTTCCCTGAACTCACCCCTCTGATGCAGGTGCCATCTAAAGACAACTTTGACACATTGTCTGCCCTTGATATAGCAGAACAGCTGACGTATCTTGACCATCAGATATTCATTGCAATCCGCAGCGAGTAAGGCTCCATCTGTTTATTTGACTTATGTATCTACAGATTATATTTCTAGTTCTGTTTAATATTTAATCATATAGTGTTAAAGAGCTTCTCACCAAAAGCTGTTTCTTACCTATTACCCTTCTTCAAATGCATCTCTCCTCAAGAAACCACAAAAAAACAGTAGAAATAGACCGGTAAGTATGCATCATCCTATATTGAAGGGTTAAAATAGTCATTTTCTGCATGTTAACTCTTTAAAGTTTGCTGAAACATGTAGAGTAAGAAGCCACATCTGCTTTGGCAGCTATGTTGGACAGGTAGACAGTTGTTTAATATATCTGTTGCATTAGTAAGAGTTTGATATGGTTGCTGGCATGTTATTCGAACTCATGATGGTCCTACATTTCAGGTTACTTCAAGCTAAGTGTTCATCCTCTGTGTGTGTGTGTGTGTGTGCGTGTGTGTGTGCATATGTGTGTGTGCATGTGTGTGTGTGTGTGTGTGCACGTGCATTTGTCTGTCACAGGGAGCTGTTGGGTCAAGCCTGGATGAAGCCAGACAAGGGAAACAAGGCACCGCATGTATTGTTAGTCAGCAAACGCTTTAATGAAGTAAGCTGACAGCTTTTTTGAATGAAACATTTTGACCATATATTATTTCAAGAGGTAAACTTGCATGTCAGAAAGCAGATATATTTGAAATGCAAACGTGTTAAAGACTGAAGCGTTATATTGCACATTTGCAACGTTTGAGGATACTCATTCCCCAGTGGGGGCCTCCTTTGTTGTGATGTTTCAGGTTAGTCGTCTTGTGGTCTCAGAGATCGTTAGCCGAGGTAACATGCAGGATCGTGTGGCTTGTATTGAGAAATGGGCGGCCATAGCTGACATCTGCCGCTGTATGCACAACTACAATGGGGTGTTACAGATTTGTGCTGCATTTGTAAACAGCTCGGTGTATCGCCTTAAGAAAACCTGGGAGAAACTGTCAAAGCAGGTGAGAGTCCACATTTGAAGGGAAGCTTTCAAAACACATGTTTATTAAAAGACTATCTTATACTTTAGAATAGGGGTGGAGAACATCTCTCTCCTCCCTCCCTCCCCCCCCCCCGGACTGTATAAGGTTCACAAAACCATTTGGTGTGGCCCAGCCAAGGTATATTTAGGTGGTACTCTGTCTAAGCATATCTAGGAGCTTTCTTTATAGCAACATAAATTTATATTACATGATCAAAATAATAGCGTAAATTTTGAGGGACAATCAAGGAACATCCATTATGGGATAGACAGGACACATACCAGTACATGACAGGACAGACATCTATACTTTTGTTTTTGGCTGCCCGTGGCCTGTTTGCATTGACTCAGAAAATAGCGTCAGGCAGGCTGGGATTTTACATGCTCCAAAAGTGTGGTAAAACTATAGCTTGACCAAATATAGCAGGCAAATTTTTAAGTTGATAATTTTGTATGGCCTTCAAATGATATAAATATTCAAAAGGCTGTTGGTAAAAAAAAAGGTTCCCCACCCCTGCTTTAGAACGAAAAAGAATAGTTTCACTCAGGGAAGTGTTCATGCTTCAATAACTGCTTCCAGCTGGCCTGAGAAATATCCTCGTCCCCATGCCCTAGGCCAAACCATTCTTCTGCCAAATGGTAAAAGTTAAGCTTCTAAAGGCTTAGTGGGGTCAGACTCATGAATTCATGTTTTGATGCCCGTGACTCATTAAAATCTAATTCCATTTATTATTTCCTTGAAAAGGGGGCAACTTATTGAGATTTAATGATTTGCCAAAATCCTGCCATGGTTAAGGTCTAAAAAGAAGACATGATCTACAAAGAATTAACGAAAAAGGCACATGTTCTTTTGTTGGTCCTGAACAAAAACCACTATAATAAGTGCAGGTGTAAAGCTAAAAATAAATATTTGACAAATGACATTTTGCCTAACGCTCAAAGACAAAAGATCAAAGGCCATACAGATTTTGGCAATGACTGCAAAATGAAAAAGAGAGGAAACAAATATAAGGAAAAGAAAACGTGAGTGTGGTGATGCTCAACAGGTAAAAGATGAATAGAGTCTAAGGATTGAAAGTATTCAATCAGAAAGATTGAAAAAGATGAATAGAGAAAGCTTAAATCAAGGATAAAGGGTATGCAATTGACTCATTGAATTGTGACAATATGAGGGTGATTTTGTATTCCATACTGGACAGTGCAATAGTAAAAATCTGAAATAACTTATTGGTAGAAGAGAAATTTCAATGTTGTGCTCACTATACCCCCTTATGTGTAAGGCAAAACAATAAATACAGTATACAGAGTACATCAATGTGAAAATGAACAAGAAATCCTGCACAAAATAAAATAATGAATTTTTACATATGCACCAATGGAAAATATGTCAAGAATGTGCCTGGAAACTGGGACGTCATTCTGGAAATTTAAGATTAATGTCATGATAATAATAATAATAAACTTATATAGTGCCATATCTGAGCCCTATGGGCAAGCTCATGGCGTTTACCAAAAAAAAATAATAATAATAATGTCGATCATGACATTCTTAACAAACAAATTTTATGTGCATGCCAGTGTCATCCTTTGGCACTAACAGCCCAGAGACAACCTGTGGTGATTGCTTGGATATGTCTCTTTTTGTTATTTTGTTCTTGTTCTAGACTTTTGTGACTTGAGGAAACACTGTAACAAAGCACTCTTTTCCAAAGGGGAGGTCACCAAAAAAGATTGTGATGTTTTATTTTGCAAGCTGTTAACTATACAAGTTCAAGAACATTCTGTTCAAAATAGTTGAAGGAAGTTTGAAGGGAGAGATGATCTAACATGCAGAACACTATGAACATTTGTGGTTTCCACCCTGCCCTCAACTTTTGTTCACAATAGTCAGAATAGGTAGTTGCTAGATTGACAACCATGTTTAAGTCTTAAGCATCAGCCTCTTTTCAAGCCATAGCTCCTTTTCCTGTCATTTTGACTGTTTATCTAGTTCCTCACAATGTGGAATGAGCATTATCATGGTAGAAACTGGTGCATCATCGTCTGTCTCATCATCATGGTACAATACCTTTTACCAAACTGTAGCAGTTTATATTGACATCCATCCCTCCAGTTTATTTTCTTTATTCTATATTAGCATCCATTCAGAATTTATATTTATTCTTGTTTTTTTTTCCACAGACCAAGCAGATGATTGAAAGGTTGCAGACATTAGTTTCATCAGAGGGACGTTTCAAGAATATGCGAGATGCTCTTCACAGGTAAAAATTGCATCTGCTGTATGTGCTGAGCAGCACATAAAAAATGAGTTTTTTCCTACAGTTACTCCCCAGTGTCAATCTTAATATTTATCTAACACTGAAAGAATCAATGTAGATTCTCAAATCACACATTATGCCAATCTAAGTTAGCATGAATCACATTTGTGCTATTTGAAATAATCAAGATATTCAGGGTGAACATGCATGTAAGTGCACAAAATTCCTTGTCAGCAATGCCAGTAAAGGGCAAAATCTGCACTTGAGAATGATTACAAATATGGGATGTCACTTCCTTGTGGGAAACTGTTACCACTAAAACAACAGTTTCCACAGCTAACTAGATACCACAATACAAGATCCTGAATGCATATGAAATAGATACCAGCACTATCAAGAGCAAAGTCATGGTCAATGGCAACAGGAAAGATCAGGATCAATGAAGTACTAAAGTCAACAGAAAAGATTCAAAAGAAAGAATCCAGATGTTCCAGACCAGCTGCCTGAGAAAATTGCTCCAAATTTCTTACATAAGACTAACAAATATTACAGAGCACAGTTGCCACCCTGGGGCATTAGTTATGAAGCCAGGATAAGCCATTGCCTTAGGGGAACATGGGGAAATCAAGGACAACAGTCTTGTTTCCAGTTATAAAGTGATGTCCAGACCCCACAAAGGTTTACTACTGGAGCCATATTTAAAAAGCAGTGGAAAAGGTGTCATAGAGTAAAGAAGCGTGAAGTAGTGTCCATTGGGGGTCTAGACATCACATTATAACTTTGGAAATTAGATGTTTTTCCTTAGGTTCCCCACTTTGCTCCAGGGCAAGGCTTTACCCTTGCTTCATAACTATGGCCCCTGGTGGGCTACCAAGAGCCCCTTCCGGCAACAATGAAGTGACCTAAGGTGTTCTGGTTGGCCATATGACCTCCAAGACTATTCTTCAGAGTACCTTGGAGGGTGGTCAGTGCTGAGGTGGACAGAGATATAGATTATAGAACTGTATAGCAAACATAAAAAAATGGACTTGCTTGCCACCATTCAATACAGCCCTAAGTGGCAATCCTTGTCAGCCACTGTTTCTATCCAGCTATTCCTCAACCAACATCCAGTACTGGCAGACTAGAATCGCTGCTTGTCAGCTGGTACCAGCCTAGAGATGAATGAACGAATGATCCACAAAAGTTCACTCATCACTACTCACTACTATTTTGATGTGAGACATAATTGCACCACTTGCTGAGACAGATTTTAGTTATTTGCTCAGCATAAAATCCTACTCACTCTCTCACTTCATTCCATCACTCAAGCTAAATTTGTTTAAAACAAAGTATTTTGTCCATCAAAATTGTTCTTTTTAAGCAATTTTTAAACCTTCATCTACACAGATCCTGTTCTCTGTCACAGGTGTGATCCTCCCTGCATTCCTTACCTGGGAATGTACCTGACTGATCTGTCTTTCATTGAAGAAGGCACACCTAACTTCACTGAGGATGGCCTGGTCAATTTCTCAAAAATGAGGATGGTCCTGTCTGCCTTTCTTTGTTTTTTTAATATAATAGTGTAATAGAAATAATAATAATAATAATGAAGATTTTTATAGCCCATATTCACACTCACAGAGAGCAAGCTCTTAGCGCTTAAAACAGGGAAGAGGCATGGACTAAATGGATAGGACACGAGGGACCGAAGAATAAACAACAGTACTGACGACAAACAGAAAACAAAGATAGAAAACAGAAGAAGGCACCAAGTAACAGGAACAGAGAATATAGTGATTTTGCAGAGAAAGATGGGTAAAAAAGTAGCAAGAGTGGAATGGGGGGAGGGTAAAAAGGACAAGCATTGTGTTGACAGTGTTAGGAGTAATGCTCAAGGAAAAGGTGTGTTTTCAGTGCAGATTTGAAGGATTCAATTGTAGTAAGGTGGCAGATATGGAAAGGGAGAGAGTTCCATTGTTTTGCTGCACAGCCAAAAATCCTGTGACCATAGGTTGTTTTGCAATTTTACTGAAAGACAATTATATTTTTTTGGGCACTAACGGTGCATTGATTTTGCCACATCATCAAACTGTATATTCCTAAATAGAAGACTGACTCTTTGTCTATTTTAAGACAACAAATGCAGTTGTCTGAATACCAGATGGTTAGGCTTCATGTAAACACGGGTTATTTTATTTCAACTCTTGGCAATTTGGCCTGCCAATTTCTTTATATCCCACAAGGACAATTTTTGTTGCAAGTAAACAACAGGGTTAGGAAGTTCTAATCAAGTTTTTCCCAAATACACCTAAAGTAAATTTAAGGGATCTACTGTGGAATAAAAACTGGTTCCATTTTGACATGATTTTCTCTTTCCTATCAGTGACCCAATGTCAGTGATAGCTTTGTAAGTTAATCTTCGGGCTTCACAGCCAAGTTGTGAGTCATTGCAGTAGTATGCCTTTTTGAGATACTGGGCTTATGTTACAGTTGTTGTTTTTTTTTCTTTCACAGATTGCCCATGTGATACGGGAAATACGCCTTTTTCAACAGACATCCTACAAAATAGAGCATCATCCACGGGTAAATATTAAATAAGCCTGTATTAATAGGGGAAAAAGTGTAGCTTTTAAGAATACAAAATGGTATTTTACTGACTGTCAGGAATGCTCTCATGCATGCCAAATTCACTCATGCAGATAGTTTGTGCCTTCTTTTGTTTCAACACAAAGACACACTACATCTGTCTCTTCCGGTCCCTATCCAGTAAGTATATATATAGATACACACACATATACATATACACATACAACACAGATTTTAGAAGGAAAGGGGTTGGCCATTATAGGAGTTTTCTCCAGTTTTCTCTCCATCCCTCTTCCCTCATAGTGTGAAATTACTTCCAGTTTCCCACCAAACCAACCAACTTAGGGAACAAAACCATATTTGATGACCCACTTCCAAACCAAAAATAACCTCACTCTACCATACATCAGAGGTAATTCTAGGCTGCTGCCTTGCAGGATTCCAGAAAAAATTTCGCTGAGGGGCGCATAGTCTGAAAGTCAGCGCGACCGTGCGCCCGCAAAAATACCATGGCTGGCGCACTTTTGAACACGCAATGCAACACTTCAAAATAATTGTTGTCTCTCTTCACGCTGTTTTGAAACTGACCTACTAACAACTGGACAGTTTTCAAATTGACCAGTTGTTATCCATCGGATGTAATCTGCTCCAAATTTTGCGCCAGGAAGTAAATTGTTGACGTGCCTACAGTGATAACATTTGGAACCAGATCAATCCAAAGGTATTGGAAGCAAGCGAGTTGAAAATGAAGTGAACGCGACTGTCAACTCTGTTTGACTTTTCGTTCACTACCAGAGCAGCAGAAGATGCCCCGGAAAGTAGAAATCGACAAGGACAGAAAGAAACAGAAACTCGTCAGAGTGTGCCGCACACATTGTTGGAACTGAAAATGTAGACAAAGAATTGAAAGATGACGAAATAGACAAATTGAGACAGAGACCGCTCGTAAAAAACCACGCATCCAGAGAACCTGTCAGTGTGAATGGCTGAAGAAATGGCCTTGCCTAATGAACGAAGACGAAGGCATGAGATGTAAAGTTGCCTAAAACAATCAGAATAACATGTTTACAAGCCCCAGATGTGTTAAGTACCGAATGAGGACGCTTCAGAGACATTCAGACTTCTGACCACAGACACTCTTTAGAGGCTGAAATTCTTCAGAAAGATTTCAGCCAGATAAACTATTTTCAATTCTGATTTATTTCTGTCCTCATGACCTTTTCAGAACTTATGCCGGTGGTATTATATAACACTTAGAAATAACATGTTGCAAACTTGATACAACATCACAGGACACAGAAGCTAGCAGGGTTGCTTTTGCGACAATCTGTGCAAGAACATTAATGACAGGTTCCCCAAAAAATGCAGGTGATGTTGCCTCTGCATTTTCAGTTCTTTCCATGCCCCCCATCGTTTTCCTGTTTGCAGAAGACAAACACCCTATGGAGACTTAAACATCTTAACAGATTTCTTTTGAAAGCCAGCACAAGTGGGTAGAAAATTCAGTAAAATCTTGTTTGACAAAGAAGCATGTTTAGAGGTTTGGATTTTGGTCAAAGAAACTGTAACGCAGAATGCATATCAGAGAGATTCCACAAGCTGTTAACTGTTATTTGACTTTCACAGGGATTCATTTTCCAATTTGCTGGTTCTTGGAAAGCTGTGCCTTCTTATGCTATACCACAATGCAGGCTGTGAGAGGGGGCTTCAGCCATCAAAACCTAATAAAGTCTTCTCATAGAAGTTGCCTCGAGGAGAAACATTCAAACTCCTGCACTAATGAGACATATGAAAAGTGTCTTAACATTAGCTCATAGCCCAATGAGATAGACACAAAGACTAATTGATTTGCAAATTTAGGATGTTATGATCACACTAATGATGATGAAAGATAATTTATCGATATAAAAGAAAAAGATATCTATGTGATTAATCTTCAATTTCTTGTGATTAATAAAGTATTTTGTTGTATACCAAATATTTATCAGAAAAAATAGTGTAAATGTGTTTGTTTTGAGGGGCCCCTTGTTTCGTTTGAAGGCCCCCTTTTTTCCATCGAGAGGGCCCCAGGGCCCCTCTTTTTGAAATCCTAGAATTACCTCTGATACATATATGCTAAGTGACAGTAACAAATTAACCAAGAACTATAAATCCATTTGAACATGCATGCTGCTAATGGTGCACAAAAAAGTCACATCACAAACCACAGGAAAATAAACAGCTTGAGTTTCTTTCATGAAATAAACAGCCAAAAGCTGGGGAACAGAAAAATGAACGTGCTCAAAACAGGCATGCTGTGTCACTTTTCATGACACTGACCTTGTGGTTTCAATCATATTATTTGACGATCTTCAGTTTTTGTTTTTTTGTTGTTGTTTTTTTGGAACATGACATTTAGGGGTTTCCATGCTTCAGACAATTTAACGGATTTAAAACATTTCAGTTAATCATCATTATAGTATGCATGCAAGTGACATGAGACTGTGAATCAAATTAGTTCACTGGCAATATGTAGGAAAGTTTTCTTTTTTAAAAAATAATTACTAAACTTCAACAACCAAGAAGTAGCTTCGTTCCTGACTTTTTTTTAACACTTATCAGTGACAATGACATACATTAAATTTTTAAAACCTTAAAAGTGTTTTAACTCCCTTGACCACTAATAATTTGGCAGATGCCACTCTGTGAAGTACATCTTTAATATAATTTCTGCAACGTTTTAATTTTTATAAGTTTGATAGGCCCTCCTGTTACTTATATAGTTTATTTTTTTTAATTATGTAAATTTCATGCAAACTTAAGTAATTTTGAATGCCATGGTCATATTCTAAATGAATTAAGAAGCAAGATGGCTTGTTAGTGGAAGTGATAGAAATTGTGGCTTTTGTTTCAGGTGACCAGTTACCTTCTAGATCCAACTCGCCTCTTTGATGAGGAACAAACATATAAAGCTTCCCTGGACATAGAGCCCAAACAGTCTCGATTGTCCATGACCTCTGCCCCATCTTGAACATCACTGAGGACTGTGGAAAGAGTAATCAGAGGAGCAGGAGTTGCTTTGCTAAGTCAGTGATGTCAGGACGTGGCAGTGTATAAGATAGGTCAAACCAGAGGGTCTTGTTAAAGAAGAAAGCAGATTGGATAGTGGAGAGCCCTAGACCTCATGGTTAGCAATTGCTGGAGAATGTGAAGCAGTTATTATCCTGGCAGTCAGGTCAAACAAGCTTCCCTCATTCAACGGTCCCCATCTGTGATATCACCTGCTGCCACAGTGATGTTAGCCAGATGTTGGGATGGTGGTCACATGATCTGCTTGACTTTTACAGTGACTTTTACAGCACTTGCATGTGTGACTTGCCACAAGTGTGGTGCAGAGTTTGCATCAACTGACCATCTGGTATAGATACATGTGTGAGACTTTTTATGGATAGCTGTGTCACTCTTGGTCATGTGGGGAAGGTCTTAAGGTATCACAAAAGCGACATTGTTCCTCCAAAGCTAAAGTAATTCAGCTGACTGAAACAAAAATCAAGCTAAGTTTTAGCTTGTGATAAGGTGCATCGTTCAGCCACCAAAAGCATTGGTTTTGGATAACTGATGCCTACCCATGGACCTGGCGAACTACTTTCCACTAGACAGAAGTGGCTTATTGTTCAAACTTATCACAACAGTGAAAGCTTAATGCTCACATTCCTCAAACAGGTTTACCATTTATTTTGATTTAGATATGTAAGTGTTCTTGTATGTCAGATTGACTAGAACTGTTGTTGTCATTATTGCTAGACATAACACTGTTTACGATATGTCTTACAGGCATTTTAGATTCCAATACACATAAAAAAAATCTTTACAGCGACAACAGCCATCCACATCCCATGGTCTAGAAAACGTCTGTTGTGTTGCACTTTGTTGATCCTGAACATTGATTGTGCAGTTTGCTTAAACAACATGAAGCTATATTGTAATTTGCTTATTCTAGCTTATCGGTATTTTTATTGGTTCATTCCCATTCATATATTTGTAGCTTCTGTACTTCGGATCTAAGCAGTTAAGCCATCAAGGATTTTAGTTTCCTTAAAATCTAGACAGGGATGCAACAGTGACATATTGGATATAATGTAACGATTGAAACTGAGAGCCTGAAAACAAAATGTGCCAGCACATATCATCAGTGAGTTGCGACCATTCTGCTTATGCTGCCCTTCACAGCAACTTGCTGTGTAGTCAGTAGCTGTGCATTAGAAATGAGTGCCTTGACTACAGGCAAATATAGAAAAAAAATCCACTATCTTCCACAATATTGTATATGTGTGTGTGTGTTTGTGAGGGAGAAAAAGAAATCAAAGACAGGATAAAAGATTCAGAGGTCATTTACAAATACTCTTTCTCATTTGCTCACACACATATACACATCCTCCCATGTACACATATGTATGTGTGTGCACGTTTGCATCTCTGTGTGCGTGTGTGTGTGTGTGCATTTGCATATGGATATATGTGTGTGTACAGTTGTGCATGTATGTGGGATGTGTATAGATATGCCAAGGTGCACTGGGACTATTCACATCAAATCATAGAAGGTGTTGAAAAAAGGTATCTATTCATTATCATGGAGGTTCTTTTCTCACTGCAGGGACCTGTCAAAAGTCCTGTGCAACACTAGATGCATATGAAAAGGCTTGCCACGTAAATTCACTATATAAATGGCAGTCCAGATACATATGCTAGCTTTTTTTGTTAAGCTTACTTACTTAACAACCTAAAGTGCTGCATTGAATTTAGAATTTAAAGCTTTACTTTGGATTGTCCTCATGTCTTCCTGAGCCTACCATTTGTAGCAGCAGCATGTCAAGACTAGGGGCCCAGTAGTAAAAAGTATCTGCAATGAGAAGCATTAGCAGATTTATTTTGAAAATATCTGCTAACTAGTCTAAGATCTTAAGGAGTAAAAGATTTTGCATTCACCTGGATAGAATGCAAACAAACAAAAAAACCAACAAAAAACATGCTGCATTTCTGGAAAATCTGCAGACAGCTTGAAGTATGGAGGATAACATTTAGAAAATTACTTCAGTACTCATCAATTCTTTAAACATAAGATAGTCAGAATTAGACTTTTATGAAGAAGTAGGTTTAAATATATGGGACATGATACAGTCAGTTTCAGAGATAGGATATTTTGTTTAGTGATTGACCGCAGATAGTAAAGGGTCAATTAATCTTGAAAGTTTAAATAATATGTACTAGTGGACCAACAGAAAATGGTTACAAAGCATGTTAGCCTTGTTCTTGATCATCACTGTTTTGATCTATTCCTGAGAAAGTATTGTGATGTTAACATATGACCTAAACCACATGACCAGCATCCAAACACTGATGTGATTTGATGGGGACTGACTTATAGAGGAATGGCAAAGCTCACGTTGCTACAACAGTACTAACCATGAGGACCATTCAGTATCATTATCACCACAAAAAATATAATGTGATTATGTTCTTGACTACAACAACCTCTTCTTGTTTTGGATAGCCAAGTACTTGGTGCTATTGTTTTCAAAACGGGTTGACTGCAAGGTGAGGCAGGGTGCATAGTGGACGTGCGAAGGTCATTTCTTCAATAGAAAAGAAGTTTCTGTGTGTCGGCTAGCACAGATTCCGTGTGCCCATTTGCAATGGTCCTCACAAACTTTAAGGCAGTATGGACCACATTATTTACTAAAAAAAAAACAAAAAACAAAAAAAAAACTGGTATGATTGGTCACTTTTCCAGAGTGCCACCATTTTTGATGACAAAACCTGTGTCACATTCAGAGACCTTTGCAGCACAGCTGTGGTGGAGGGTTACTGCCTTTGGCAGCAGGGTCTTGAGAATATGCAGTGTACACCTTCTCAGCAGCCTCTTTTTCCAAAAGTGGTCAAGTGATGGAAACCTTGATGCCATGGAAAATGAAGCTTCTCTGTTGGCAGAGGCTATGAATAAAAAAGAGAATGGTTCAACAACCAAAGGACTAATGTGGCTATGAATTTTTAAAATACGTAGGTTATAAATCTGTTTCTGACCATGAAAGGGGTAACAACGAGTATGGTGTGCACACCTTGCCTCTCTTTCTCTGTCTCTCTCTCTCTCACACACACACAGATCTGTTACAGGCGTTTCAGGTTGTGTTTCAGATTAGTGGCATACTAACATAGTTTTTAATTGGACCTTTTGATGACGGCTATAGGCATGGCCATTGTGCACTCATTCACTTTGTCATACTCCTGCTGATTGTGTTCTGCTGGTGCTACATGGCTCGAAATAGCTGCTGGTAGCCGTCAAAGCCTGATTAGTCCATCACAAGCTGGCGGTCACAAGAACAGGGCAACAGCTTGGTAAGATACATAGCAGCAAACCTATGTGCAGTCATGCAGCACAATGCAGCAAAGAAAGAAAAGACCTTCATTCCATAACCTGACAGTGCTCTCATTCTCTCTCTTTCTCTGTATCTGCATTTCTCTTTTGTGTTTTGACATCGGGTAGTTATTAGAGGCTATTGTGACAGGTTGTTCCTTGTGATATCCCTGTCTTGTGTACTGTGAGCACTTTGATTGTTTTGTCTCCTGCAAGTTTTTTGTTTGTTGGGGTTTTTTTTTTTTTTAGCAAGTATCTCTTGAAGAGCAGGCTAAAATCTGCATCACTTACATGTCTGGACATTGGGTTGAATAAAATGGGTGGTGAAACCATGTTTGACAAGGGGACCAAGATCTCATAACTCCCATGCTAGAAGTGTTGTACATTATGAACCTCTAATTTCGATTACCTGCAGCACTCTTAGAAGACTGGCCTGTTAGAAAACTGTGGTGCCAGAACTTAAAGGAGGTCCATTTCCTTGACATTGTTGGGCATGTGTCTGGCTGTTTGAGTAGGTTACTTTGACAGTAGCAAAAAAGTGATAATTTGTGCAGAGGACAGTTGTATGAAAATTTTTCTCAAATCTGCATTTTTGCATTCCACAGATGGGTATTGTCCCACCAATGTCTTGAAGAGCTCTCATCGTTTGAAAAAATGTTTGCATACCTCTTGTTTAAGTACAGTGAGTTTGTGTGTACATGCATTTGTGTAGAGCAAGTGTTGCATGTACATATTCTGGAGAGCGTATATGTGCAGGTGAATGACTATGAAAGAATGAGTGAACAAGTGAAAGACAGTGTGTGTGAGTGTGAGGATAAGAGAGAATGAGACAAGCATGGGTGTCAAAATAACATTTGTCACATATTGATGTTAAACATGTAATTATCACATCCCCACTGTTGCAAATATTTCAGATTACTTATCAGTTACACTGTATTATATTAACAATTTTATTGGGTTTTTCGTTTTGTGTCATGTTAGTTGTTGGGCAAAAGTCAGGATGATGTTTACTATCACACTGACTGACTGGTGTTGTGGGTTTAAAACATGTCGCCACATTCATCCTTAATGTGGTTGGCACTGTTGTGTGGTTTGGGGGTCAGGGTGGCTAGAAGTTGCGTCTTCTTCACATATGACTGCACAGACAACTTGCACGTGACAAATCATTAAACCTGTTAATAACTAAATGCTTATTGTCTTACTGAAATCATGGAAGATTGTAGAAATTCATTTTTTGGTGTGTGTGTGGTGGGGAGGGGGAATAGGCTTCGACATCTTTATTCATGTAGACTTACGCCCATGGCTGAAGAGAGATAAATAATGTTAAATACAAAGTTTTTAAAAAAATAGTGTATTGTGAGGGAAAGGGAAGAGAGTGGGGCACACGTGTGCGGGTTGTTAATAACTTGTATCCTATTCATGGACTTTTCATCTGCTTTTAATACCATTCAGCCACACCTGCTCTTACAACGTCTCCTCGCAACGTTAACTCAACCCTAGTGCTCTGGATGAGGGAGTTTCTCCGGGACCGGCCACAACGGGTCAGCATGGGAGGCAAAGTCTCGACCACTCTGATCATAAATACCGGAGCCCCACAGGGGTGTGTTTTGTCCCCAATACTGTTCTCTGTTTACACTAGTGAAGTCCGGACGGAATTCTCGAATTGTGCCCTATCCTTGATTAAGTTTGCAGATGATATGGCATTGGTTGCTCGGCTCAAGGACGAGAAGTCACTTGCAAGCTATTTCCTCCAGGTTCAAAAATTACACTCATGGTTTGAAGAAAACTTTCTGGTGCTCAATGTCTCTAAAACTAAAGAAGTGGTCCTTGACAGAAGAAAACATTAACCTGCCCACACCCCTATAATTATTGATAATGAGACAATAGAACAGGTGCAAAGTTTTAGGTACCTCGGCACAGTGCTAGACAGCAAACTGTCCTTTCAGGAAAACACCAGCATTGTTTCCAGGAAAGCACATCAGCGCCTGTTCCTGCTGAGGCAACTGAGGAATTTCGGTGTCAGCGGCCCTGTCCTTGAGTCAGTATATCGCAGTCTAATCGAAAGCATCTTAAAATTCAATATGTCAGTGTGGTTTGGCGTTCTCTCTCTCAAAGATAAAGCTTGTTTAACGAGAGTGGTCAAGAGTGCCAGCAAGATCATTGGTTCTCCACAAAGACCTTTAGGTGATTTATACATCAAGGCTGTGAGGTTAAAGGCCGTCAGCATCATCACAGACCCCTCTCACCCACTACATCGCCACTTCCAAATGTTACCCTCTGGCCGCAGATGGAAGCAAGTGGTCGCCAGGAAGAGTGCCTTTGCCAAGTCATTCTTACCAACCGCAATAGCACTCCTGAACAGGACTAACAAATGTACCTAGCCTGAATGTCTGTGGGTGTGTGTGTGTGTGTGTGTAAGAGAGGAAGAGAATGTGCATCTGCTAACTGTCTTAGGTGTGCGAGGGCTAAGCATGAGTGTAACTGTATGAGTGTATGAGGTGTGATCGTAATTTTTTTCAGTTTATTATGTATCCTTTTCTCCAGTTAACTGTGGGAGCTCCCAGCAACAAAGGAAAATTTCTATCTCTGTTGTGACCAGACATAGACAATAAAGATGTATTGTATTGTATTGTAACACCCATGACAAAATGGTTAACTTAATTTGTCATGTGCTTTCTTTTAAGTGAGAGACAGGGACCGGGTGGGACTAAGGTCTCGTCCTAAGTGGTTGTCCTAAATCAGGGCAACAGGTCTATAAGTACGCCCATACTGTGTTCTGTAATAAAAGCAAGACTTTGGGGAAAAACAGCCTCGGTTGTTTCCATATCCCATATGCAGTACCCGTTACAAACTAAACAAGAAACATTTGGGTGGGGGGGTATATTAATGAAACAAGGCTAGTTCGTTACCCGTGGTAAAAGGTAAAAGTCGTTCCCTAACCTTTCCAGAGTGAGATGTTAGACTTTTCTCGGGCCAGCTTTATGTGAGGGTGGTACCCCAATGGTTACCAGTGAGCAAAATGGGAAACAAGGAAAATGTCGTGTCACTGTAGTTTCGAAACACTGTCCAGACCCTGCAGATACTGCATTGTTATTTTACCATTGATTTATAACTAAGGTCCTAGGGGAAACACTCGTGGAGTCTGGACATCACCTTATAACTAAGGAGATAAGTCGCTTGCCCTTAATTTACGGAGAAGATAATCCAGACAGTCGAGAAAAAGTATTAGAGGAAGCTGCTCTGGATCTCGTAAAGGGAACATGAAACCAATGATTGACTTTGCATGAGGCACGGTCGCCACACTCATAAGACACGAGGAACCCCAACTTCCAAAAGTCAAAATGTTCTCCTTCGGCCAAGTGAGCTGGCATGACACTGTCGAAGACCGTCCTTCAAACGTCGCGTGATGGTCAGAGAAAGAATTTAAGTGGCTTATGAACGTGCAGGACCTTCTCACCATTGCCCAAGACAAGCTTAATAGTGGCGGTCCTTGTCAGATCCATGTGCTCCCACCAACGACCATTCAAGGGACCAATGAATGACACACGCCGTCACAGAGATGAAGACTTTCTCATGGTGCTCAGGTTTCAACACCCACTCCCCGCCTCTTTAATAACCACTGAAAACACTTCATATCAAAGCAACCATTTCAGTGTGAACCGCAAGGTCGTGGATTACAATTTTGTAAACTATATTCAGATGCGTGAGACAAACGGTACTGCTCTCTGAATGTAGTTACATTGCTGGTCGTCGGATGGTTCTTTGTTTTTTCACTCACTATCCCTCTTGTCTGTCTGCGAATTTTGTAATCGATTTTCACCCAATTCCCATCCTCTTAGAGGTCTGAAAATTTTCCCCAGCTATTCATTTCAGGTAACCATGCAATATTAAATCATTTTCAGCAGTCCACAAGTAGTAAAATATTTTCTTTTTAATTTTGCATAAGAACATATTTAGGCCGAAGTAGGGGAGATCGGTAATTAACTGCTGCTCTAGGCGATCTCCCTTACTTCAGCCTACAAGAAGGGAATACAGTAAAAACCTCGATTTCATGTTTCTCGAGGGACCCCCCAAAAATAAACGTTCAATCGAAGAAAACGTTCATTCAAGGAAACACCTTTATTGGCTTCAGATTACATCCAAATATGGGGAGACAATGATAGGCATCGCATATCACAATCCTGTCTAAATAGCAGCACAGAATGGCAAAATATATGGGTCCTTTGGTGGAAAGACATGGTTCCCATATACCTTCTATGTGACCCATATGTTTACGGCATTCTGTGCTGTACATTGTAACAGTGGAACCGTTGACCAGCATCGTTCTTACCGTTTTTTCACAGTACTTTTAATTCGCCGTGGGGATGAACTCATCCCAGGTAGCCTGTATGGTGCGTTGCACCCGTAATTGCAACGTAACATTTTCCGCATGGTGCAAGTGTCCGATGACAATACGTTCGCTGTATGTAATTGGAGTGGTGGTACCTGTACACTTGTACATTATATATACTGTAATAAAATGCATCCGTGAGTGGTGTTGCGGCATTTTCTTAGGGAAAATGCTAAATCGGAATCAGATTACATGCAATACGCATTGGAGGGACCAGGAAAAACGAACCTTATACCGAGGAAAACGATAATTCAAGGAACGTACAATCGAGGATTGATCAAAAAGCGTTGGGTACATGCTGGGGCTTTCGCCGGGACTGCCGAAAACTACCGAGGAAATCGTAGCATCAAAGATCGCAAAATCGAGGTTTTACTGTAGTCACAAAGTAAAACGAAAATGATCAATAAACAAATTCAAAAACACTAAAATGTTTTAAATAGATTTTTTTAAATTCTTAACTACGTACATATAACTTAAATAATAAAAGTGTGAGGTTGCCCGGTGTTCTAAGTTCCAAGAGTGCCCATCACACTTTTATATTTTAAGTTATATGTATTAAAGAAGATCCAGAGACTTAAGAAAAAAATTATTTTACCCTTTTTAGTACATTTCAAATAAGAGTGCGTTTTCAAAAAAATTCTTATATTCCTTTTCTTTCTTCTCCCATTTCCCGCGTGGAACAGTTTTCGTTCACCGACTCTTTTTTGATTAGTACGATGCCGTTAGATGAAGGACAGGTGACATCTGTTTTATCTTGATCAGGGGGTAGCTCACTGTGTATGTTTATAGTCCTGCTGTGTGTGTGTGCGTGTGCGCGCGCGCGTTTTCGGTGAGAGTACTTTTACTTAACACCCTACCCCTCTCAGCTGTATTTCACATTCATGGCCTGGTAAAGTGTAAGCGCGGAGAACCTGCTGGGATTCCGCCTAAATAAACATGATGATGAGGAGGATGAGGATGATGGGAAGGATTTAAATGCCCCACGTGGAACGCATCACAGTTACAGCATATATGTAATTATAATTTCTTCTGTGCTGCAATCCTTTTTTGCTAGGTGGGTGGGGAGGTCAGTTATTCGAACTCAACTCTTTCATTATGTTTTCATTGCACACAAAGCGCTTTTCGCATTAAAATGTGATCTAAAAACACATTTCTTTCTTAAATAGTACTTTTCCATCCCTCCCACCTCTTTTTTAAACCTGCATACTTGCAGTTTGCTATTTCCATTTCTGTATTTTTCTTTTCATTATTGCAACCCAGCTCTTACCTTTTTAAATTTAGTTTTACTCGTTTGCTTGTTTTAATTATTGCTTTGCCTAAACTATATGGCGCGCCAAGAGGGGAGTTTTATAATTTTCTCTCGAATTATACAATTCATTTTTAATTATAGAATTCATTCATTAGCTATACAAAGTGTAGTGCTATATCTGATTAACAACTGAACGAACCCAGCTAGTCCTCCGTTATCCACCAAGTCTGTGAAATCAAAAGAAATAATAAACTATGGAAAAGAAATTCTGTAGATAAAAGAAAAAAGAGGACCAGATCGAGTTGTCTGTGCAGCCTATATAGTTACACATTTCACCATCTAGGATTTAGAGTCTGCAATTGAGATAGAGATCGAGGGACAGAGGGGCGTGTAGTGGTTAGAACACTCGATCGTTTTACACCATTGTGGAGAGAGACCCTGGGTTGAGATCTCGTCTCGGGACACTCCCCGACACCTATATATTCGCAGGGCTGGCAGTCGGGGTTTTTCTCCGGGTACTCCGTTCCCTTCACCCATCGTTCTCCGCCTCATAGTACAAAATCACCTCAAGGTGAAAGCACTTTCCCATCAACGACCCAACAAACCCCAAACTTAAGAATCGCACAGTTAGATTGTTTTTAATTTTATTCATTTTTTGTTTATTCATACGAACAGGCCCGTTCTTAACCCCCGCGGGGCCCGAGGCAAAGGGCATGTGCGGGGCCCTCGACGCCACGCTCGCACGGTTTTTGTTGGGAATATAAAGACGCTTTTTTCCTCAGGCACATCTCGTCTTTTATCATTGACAGCACGCTGCATACACATTACAACATAAGCCTACGATTAATTTATTTGTAACATTCGTCAATAGGCTACAACGAAGGGAACCCTAGAATCTGCAGTCGTGGTTGAGGTTGAGTTGACAGGTTTGCATCCACCGTTAAGTAACACACGGCACACATACATGCGAAAGACATTCAGATTTAATAACCAAATAACATAGCAACACGTAAACATACGGCATAACATAAAAAGCAAGTTTTCAAGAATCCCAGACACTTAATCCCCAGACACTTAATCCCCTAGACTTTTAATCCCCAGACACTTAATCCTCAAAATGAAATTTCAACTAAAAAAATTATGAAGTGACTGAAAAATTTAATTCAAATAATTATTTTAATGTAAACATCAAAATAAGTTTGACAATTAAAATAATACTTAACTTCAACATTTATAACATTAGTTATAGTTCATGTGAGCTATTAAAGTCAATGTTTTTCAACATTAAGATATGAAAGGTTTTGTTAATCAATATGACAGGTAAGCTAATGATCGGAGGTGCAGAAGACGATCCATTGCCTCATATCGCTGTACAATGTTGCTAATTCTCATGGCAAATTCAGCCTACTTCCTCCTTGGACGTTTCTCTCTCCCGGCGCATGGCTGTAGAACAGATGCCTTGTGTAGCTGACAATCCTTACGTAGACCATCAAGGAAAGTCCACATTGTTGGATGGTGACAGGAGAAGAGAGATTGGAGGGCGAGATGCCAACCCTCCACAGCGTTGTTTGTTCGTGCAACACCTCCGTTCTTCCACCCCAAACAACACCTCTATGCTAGCACATACGCCCCCCATTCTGGCATAAGGGGCCTCAAGCTTGTCAGCAAGCCACCCTAGACCCTAATTGGGGCGATTGTTACGTCTCATTAGAGTTACCACGTGACACATTTCTCTTACAGTTATATTTCAAGTTCACAAAATAGCAGTTTTGAGTGTTGTGTCGCGATTTGGGGGCATTTTTGAGGATTAAGTGTCTGGGGATTAAGTGGCTATGGATTAAATGTCTAGGGGATTAAGTGTTGGGGATTAAATGTCTGGGGATTAAGTGTCCGGTCACCAGTTTTCAACACTAAAAATATTTACAAGTGAACTTTCCTGGCCTTCATTGAAGCAAAATCATCAATAAGTTCACTGATATATAATTGCCAAGAAACACTGTTCTCAGTTGAGAGTATGGCCAATTAAGTTCCTCAGACGATCTTGGCACATCGTTGACCGCAGGTACGTTTTAATTAGTTTCAGCTTCGAGAAACTTCGTTCTCCTGACGCTACTGTCTCAGCTATTGTGAGGGCAATTCTTAAGGCAATCCATAAATTTGGAAAATCGAATGATCATCTTTTAATGGAGAGGAAAGTTAACATCTTAAAAAGGTTTCCATGCACAGAATCTGGAAAAAAAGATTTCAATGCGTCAATTTCATTGGCAAGTATGTATCCTTCAACATTTCGGCTTTCTCCGTGTGTTAGCACATCTTCCCAATTCTTTCCACACGACTTCAGCACCGACTTTGGCAACTCCTTGAAATTGTAGATAAATCCAAAAATTTGATTATGATTCCGTAATTGTTCAAATTTTCTTTAAAGAGACAATATTGCTGTATCCAATATCATGTTGAAGCAGTTGATGCAGAAATCCTCCTGGGCATTTCTTCCTCCTTCATCTTCTCCTTCGTCTTGTTCGTAATCAAACATTCTCCTCCTTCTCCTTCTAATTCGTTTAGCTGTAAAAACTGGTTCTGTATCCAAATCCTCTGCAATTTCTCTTGCGTTAACCAGAGAGTTTGAACATTTATTTTGACGATAATCTTTCAGCCATGTGCAAATGCCCTCCAAGCCATTTAGTGCATCTGAAAAATCCGCAGTCAGACATTTAAGTTCTTTACTGACCCTGTTTATTCGAAACAACACGTCATACCAGAAGCACAAAGAAACAAGGAATTTGAAATTCTTCAGCTCGTTAGCCAGTGATTCAGTTTCATTTCGAGTTTTTGGATCGTTTCTTCTGACAGTTTGACCAATGCATCATAAAAGTTTCCAGCTTGATACCTCACAGCTTTCACGCTGTCTACACGATGCTCCCATCTTGCGTGGATTTATTTCCCAAAGACGCGCTTGGACTCCAGACTTTTCTCCTTTCATGTTGGGGCCGTTGTCATAACCTTGGCCACGTATATTGGCAAAATCTAGCCCCAGTTTTTCTAGCTCTTCTAGAAGGACATCAGTCTGAATCGTACCGTACTGTTAGCCACATTGGCTCTTCGTGGCTGATGTCAGGTGTGCAGTCTGGTTTCACACAAAAGTACTTTGCAAAATTTATTCTCTTGATGATAGTCGATTGCACCTTGTATCCCATGAGAGAAATTAGTTCATTCTAAATTCGATTTCCCAAGTAGTGATCGTGAATTTCGCCGGTCATTGCCCTTCTCAAGTGCACTTGCATGATCGGATCAAATCGAGCAATCAGCTGAACTGGCCGAAGAAAGTTACCATAGTACTGTGGCTCATACAGTTTGTCGACTGATCTACGGAATGCCATGTTGTGTTCTGCTAGGAACTGCACAAAAGCAAGCAGACGTTCAAAAATGCTTCGCCATCAAGACTTCTATTCGTTAATTATTTGCTGGTTAATTTTGTCCACTGTGCATTTCTTATCCAGTCGTAATTCAAGTTCCAGTCAATCTTTAATTGCTGTCATGTGAGATTCTGATCTTTCATGCTCAGAAAGACGAACGCTTGCATTTTTCCAATCATGGAATCCATCAGACGCTAAAGTGGAATTCATGTTTGCAAACAGCTTGCAGCAGAAACAGTAGACGCAGTCCTTCCATTTGAAGTACATCATCCATTGACGATTCCCAATTTGTCCATTTGGTAAGCTTCTTTTCAGGTAGTTCATTGAAAACCTGCGTTTTGTTTCACGGTTTCTCCGAAATTCCATATCTTCATTTTTTTTTTTCTTAGCACCTTTCATTACAGTGTACCAAGAAATCTCGATCAGATCGAAGTGCTTATAGGCAGTCAGGCCAAAATGCAGTTACCATATCAATCAAATGCAGATGCCTCGTTCGCCTGCCCCTAAGCAGGGCCCTGCATACGAAGAAAGTTGTAGACTGGTCTATGTGGGATGTGGGGAAAGTTTATTTCACGAGACTTAATTATTTGTGATATATTTCGTCTGTTGCAACGAAATATATCGCTCTGCTTCGCGTGACCTTATGACGAGAGAATGTACTGCATCGACCCGATTGCCAAGAAAAGGGTAGAAGGGGCTGAAAATATAGTTTTCATGTTTCTTAATTCATGTGTTTGTGAGCGTGTGTAATTATCGGAACGTGAAGCAGTGGCGGGGAGGGGGGAGGGGGGAGGGGGGAGGGGCGGAATTGGTGTTTTACGCTGAGCCAGCAACTAAGGTTATATCATGGCAAGGCAGCCAGCCAGCCCTGTAAACATATGCCATATGCAGAAAAAGAAAAGCGTGCCTGAGACGAAACCTGAATCCAGAACAGCCAACCTTTCAATGTATTGGTGACTGGCGACCGGCCTGCCCTCAGGACGTGAGGGCAAAGGAAAATAACTGTATAACGTTTCGTGCGTGTACAAGCAATGACTTTTTAATTATAACGTTCTAAGATAGAAAGACAAAAGTCGAAAATGAAAGTAATGTCACTTTTAATTAGGAAGTACGGAAAAAGTTAGAACGCGTTCATCGCTTCCATAGAGAGCGAGGCCCTGACCTTGAACTCACAAACCAAAGAGAGACTCTTACTGCAGAGAGGTCCGCAAGGCGTAGGGGAGATAACTTGTTACTATACGCCACTTCAGTGAAAATGGCTGACGGAGTGGAGCCACCCCCTTTTGTAGACGACGAACTAAAAGATGACGATGACCTGTTTGCTGATGCTAAGGAGGTAAGAATTTTATTTTGTGCACAGTCAGTTAGTTTTATGGTGATGTTTAAAAACGACACATTAGAAATTTGATTAATTCCTTTAGCTTTGAACGTAGATGTACCTAATGTGCAGAGTCGATGTGCTCAACAAAGAAAGTATAACGAACAGCAAAATTCTAGGACGTGTAGAATTCGAAAAAAAGTCAGGGTTTTGACAAGATAAAATTTTTGTCTTTGTGACTGCTTTTCGGCTTTCCTTAATGCTAAATTGTTAGAGGTTGCGACCTTATACTTGCAATAACTTGACTAAGTAGGTAGGCGTGTCTTGTGAAACCAATCATTCTCTGTAAACATCGAAGCTATTAACTGAAATGTGTAGGCTACATATGCAGTATTGCATAATCAAGAACAATTTCACATTTGGAACACAACATTAACTTTGGTAATAATCATAGTTTCCCCTGCTCATTAAGTTTAAGTAATTATATGTAACTTTATCAAAACTGCACAGTTTACTAACGTATAGTAGACGTTTATCATAATTCTGTTAAAAATCTTTTAATTATTGTTGCTAAGTCAAAAAAGTTATCATCATTATCATAAAGGCACCAAGATGATTCAACAAGTCTACTTAGATGTAACTTCTCATTCTATTTTTACTTCCATTTTCCTGTGTCTTTCGAAAAGATGGGTATTATTTGCAGAACTAAGTAAATCAAACTTCAGTTTCAGAATTCATGGCATATAAATTCTAGCAATAAGAAATAAATGTTTTAACACCCTCCACCCCTGCTGGAACCACTAGGTCCCACCATAAGAAACAAAGGTTTAAAAAGTAAATCCAAAAATTTGAATTTTGAATAAACATGGTGCAGGAGCAGGTTTTTAAATGCTAAAGCAGCATCCGCACCAACAAACTGTATCATTTGACTAATTAAAGAGGTATCTTTTTAATAATAATAATAATAATAATAATAATAATAATTACAGGATTTGTAGAGTGCATCTCCTCACTGTACAAGCGAGCTCTATGCACTTACTGTAGACTATGTACAGTAATGTTGGAAACTCATGGAGTGCAACATCCAACTCTGAGAGAAACACATAACACAAAGTTCATAGAAAAATTATTTATGAAGATTTATGAAGCATCATGAATATTCACTCTGACAGAAGAAGATTCCTTCAGAGAAAACCGGCCACAGAATCGCAGATGTCGGTCACAGAAATGTTATTAGCAGCAACAATATGTTTCCGCATGCCTGCTTAGTCCTTCAGCAAAGTATGGAGGTTCTGCAGAAATCTTGGTCAGAACATGACTAGGTAGCAGAGTAAAAAATTATTGTTTGTCAATCAAACATTAGATCCGAATAATGGAAATTAGATACAGTTTAACCAGAAAAATATTCTATTTTATATAGCACTTTTAAAAAGGTTTGCTCCGCACACTTTACATAAATAATATATAGACTGAATCATCAACAACCATGCACCCATATTCGCATATAACAGACATGGTCACTAATTTAGCATTTAGCACACACCCACTCATCCAGAAAGTAAAATATAGACACATGTTATGCACGCATATGGTCAGGGCAGGGTCACAGTGAAGTCGTCGTTCTGAAAAGATGCATATTAAGTTTAGACTTAATATCCTAGAGCAAAGTCAGTTATAGAGTGCTGGAGCTGAAAAAATTTATAACGGGCTGAAAATACCATAAGGAATACCAATCCAGCTTAGGAATAATACTCTGCACAACTCCTGGGGCAGGATGTAAAATCATCAAAGAAACGAAAATTATTTGAAGATTAACTTACAGGTACAAATGTATGACTTACCCGCACTCTCAACTAAGGACATGAAGAAAGCGCTATAAAAATCTTCACTATTATTTTATTATTAAATGCAGAGGAGCATAAACAACCGAAACTTGTATTTTTATTTTATGGTTACTCATAAAGTAATTGCTGTGTACCTTCCTTTATGATATGCTGACAAATTTGTTTGGTAGATATGTAAGTGTTATCAAATATGTAAATGTTATTAAATGGGTATGTAGTATTCAGATATGCTAGAACAAAGTAGTAATTATTCTCATAAAAATGGTGGGAATATTGCTCCCATTATTATTCCAATACTGAGGTTTTACTGTAATTTGAGATAAGAGATTTTTTTATATAATGATGTGATTTTCTTAGAGTTGCTTGTTTTCATCGGTGACATTGTATGAAGTGCATTTCTTGCAGAAGCCATCATCTCCTGACACCGATGTAAGTGGAAGTAGTATTCCAGCAAGGAATAACACAGCACAGGCTAAACAAGACATTTTTGATGATGGTATGCATATTTTTCTACCACTTTACTCTGTTCAATACAATAGCCTATTAAGTGTAAAAAAAAAAAAAACAGTCAAAAACTTGAGCTATGCCCAAATAATTCTTATCTGTATGTAGGAATAAAAGAGTGTGACAAAACATGGAAAGAATGGGTGAATTTGACCATGTTCGAGGGAGAAAGGGAGATATCTGCTGGCCCATCTTATACTCAGATTCTACCCTGCCCCTACTCACCCATTTTATATGTTTGCTCATTTCCCTCTAAAGGTTCGAGTGCAGTCATGTGCAATCAACTGACAATACACAGCATGATTATAAAACACAATATGATTACTGTCATAAAATGATATAATGAGGTTGAGATATACACACAAGCGTATGAATGAATAACCAGCATAAGGCATTTATGTAGGAACAGGTGGGTGACGAAGCCTCTGTCCAGGTTGTCTATGTATTCACAAACAATCAAATGTTAATGCAGCTTACTTAGTTCCCATTGAATTCTTAAAGTGAAACATGGTTCCACAATAGTGTAAACTATGCTGGCTGGCTCCAAGGTACAGATACACACATCAGCCCACACATACAGGCAGGCTAGGAGAAATGGCTGAGATTTTGCACTAGTCCAGCTATATCTCACCACTTTATGTCAGCCGTTGACAGTGTCAGGGTTGACCCTAGTGTATAAGACAAATGCCATTACTGTCTTAAATTACCCCCAGACAATGTTGCCAGCTGGTTTGGCTCTCTGCCTTCTCTCTTGGCATTTGTGACATCTGATAGACCATGCAGTTGTCATGCTCTGCGGTCAATTTCAGTTCAAGAATATCTCCTTGTGGTTGACAGTTGCACCAGACACATCTGACAAACTGTTCTGTTTGCAACAAGAGATGAATTTGAATCACAATAACAAACCTACTTTAGTGAGATGGACAAGACAGACTCCCAGCTCATGAGGCACTGAGTAGGTCGTTTGTTAACCAACAGATGAGATTGTGTGTGCATTGTTCAGTCAAAAATGCAGCAAGAAATAAGAAAATGAAACTACTTGAAAAAGCAAGCAGGAAGCAAAATAGTCAATTTTTTTATCAACTCGGACCAAATGGTCCTGAGTAAGTATTAAGGGACCTCCTCTGAAAAATTACAAGGTGGAACTTTTTTTTTTCCAAGTCTAGCCAGTGGTCTTGGGTGTGGCATTTTAGCCATCATATTCAAGTAGCATTAAGTATGCATATTCGGCATAGGTAGGCTAACCAGCTGGGTAAACATGTTTTATAAATATGGTCCATGAGGAGGGGGCATAAAAGAAAGTAGACTACCCTCTACTATCAGCTACAATTTTTTTTAATTATTTCCACATTCTCACGTGAGCCATCCCCCCCCCCCAAAAAAAAATGGTTGCTTTAAAAAAAACTTGATCACATTTTCTCATGGAGATTGCTTTCACCATTTCATGCTTAGCACCTAATTCTTTCATTGTGAAGAGTAGGTGTAGTCTAATGAATTACTTCTATGTTACTAATGGGTAGTTACAGCAGATCTTCACATTGTGTCAAAGCCTCATTGGCTAATGACATTTCTTAGAGCCTCATTTGTGAAAAAAGATGCTGATATTGACTCACTGTCAATGTAGGAGCAGAGATCAAACTGGATTCAGATGATGAAGATACACCATCATCTCCAGAAGGGCGGAGACAAAGTTCTGGTGAATACACAAGTCTTTTTGACTCTGGTTCCTCCACAACAGCTTCAGTTTCCAAACCAGCGGAAGAGACCCCACAAATTGCTGTATCACAAAGCTCTACCTCCTCGTCAAGCAAGGCTTCAGGAACAGCCAGGAATTCCAAAGATGAGGTAAAGAGTAAACTTACTTAATCTAATATGTAATATCTAATCTAACTCTAATATTTAATAGGCATGTTTTAACAATAAAAAAGCAGTTGATGATGTTAGGTATGCAGTCCATTTAGTTTCTTAGATATTGTCTTCTCAAAACACCAGCAGATTTGGTGGCAGATAAATCACGATGAACAATCTGAAGTCTTGAATAGGTAACAGAACTTCTAAATTATAAATTCTCTTTACAAGCAATATGTATGGGTCACAGATTTAACTTCCCCATAGAATGTATGACAAACAGCATTTGATGTAAGAAGGCATTTATATGATTTTTGTCCCTTTATTTCTTCAGAATTTATAACAGACTCCATAAGGTGTAAGTGTCTGTGTGGTATATTTTTGTTTTAAGATGGATGAGGAAGAAGAAGAAGACCAGTATGAGATAAAAATTACAGTGACTGAACCTCAAAAGATGGGTGATGGGATGTCAGCATATATGGTGTACCGTGTGGTAACCAAGGTAACACATTGTGCCTTCATCATTTGTCGTTAAATGTTGCTTTTGAGAAGCACATGTATGCTTACCTAAACACACTCGTCCACTCTAGAGCAGATAGAGCTTTACTTTCATTGCAGTTACAAAAAGTTTTATTAAAGTATGACTTTACAGAAGGATTTTACAGAAAATTCAAAAAGTCCAGTACAGTGTGGAGGCAAAAATAAAGGGGTACTGCTTTTTTTTCTCAAATATGAATTTTAAATGTTAGGTGCATGCAAGGGTGCATTATAGAAGGTCTGTATAATATCTGAGAGGGTATTAGCATGATAAAGGTATCAGCCCAACCATCACTATAAAAATAATAAATGCTTTCAAGTTTTAGTGCTGAGAAATCATTTCCACTTGAGTTTTTAGTCTGCAGCTCAATTTATGATAGGAAAAAATAAGTGTCTAGTAAGACATGTTCAAAATTGAGCTTATTTCACTATGTGTAGACTACTAACCCAGCTTTCCGCAAGTCTGAGATAACTGTTCCAAGACGATTCAGCGACTTCCTTGGTCTTCATGCCAAGCTAGCAGAGAAACACACTCCCCGGGGCATTGTGGTACCCCCTGCCCCAGAGAAAAGCGTGATAGGTGAGTATTGGATGCTCTGAAATGTTTTGCACAATCTTTATGCATTTCTGAGCAGTAATGAAAATGCTAAATAGAGACATTTCAGCTTGCATTTTAGACTGATAAATTTTTGCAAGTTGTTAGAAAAGATTGGTTATCTTAAAAAGATACTAGTTGTAGTTTTCAAATTGTTTTCTTTACAGGTATGACAAAAATTAAGATGTCAAAGGAGGAGTCAGGGTCTGCTGATTTTGTTGAGCGAAGAAGAGCTGCTTTGGAACGGTAATAAGATGATGATGAGCTTGATGACATTGACTGCTTGTGCTGGTGTGGCTCCTTGATAATGGTTGACTGTAAAACGATGTTTAAGAAAAGTGGGGTAGATATTTAAAAAAAAAAAGGCTGGAATGTTTTGGCTTTCCTTTCTCTTTTATGTTTTTTAAACTTTATTTGTGTTTTTTTGCATTTTCAGGTACTTGAATCGCACAGCTGCACACCCTGTCCTCCTTGATGATCCAGACTTTCATGAGTTCTTGGAAAAAGATGCAGAACTACCTCGAGCAACAAGCACATCTGCGCTGAGCGGCGCAGGAGTCATGAGGCTTTTCCACAGAGTTGGCGACACGCTTGAAAAGATTGCTTTCAAAATGGATGAAAATGATGAGGTCAGTGCAGTTTATTTTTTGTTGTTGTTTTTTGTCTCATGCTCTATCGTCTTAGCACTGAGGATTGTGTCTGTATCTACCAAGATGGGGTCATTAACAAACTGGTCACTCCTGTTCCCTGATACAACGTGGGAATGTTTTAAAACATAAAATGCAAAGAACTTAGCCGTCACTTCTTAATATTCTTTGCATTCTGATAATCATTTGGGCTGTTGATACCATTTGCATGTGATGACATTAAGTACCTGCACCTGCAATTTCTGCAGTTTTTTTGCATCAGTGAAGGATAGTGAAGGAATATGGGTGCACTAGTGGCAGCATGTTTAAAATGCAGTGTTTGCTTCATAAGGTAGGCTATATCATCCATTATTGTCTCACATTTGTCTTGTCTCATCCGTGAATTTAACTTTTGCTTATTTCTGTACCAAAAACTTGCGGCTTAATATTTTATATTTTATTAAATATTATAAAGGACATTATACTGTTACACTTTTCTAATTTATTTCTTAGGACAGTATTCTTTTTCACTATTTTTTTGAAAATGCAGCACCAAGATTTCCATGCCCAAATCATTAATTACTCTGCTTGATTGTTGACTAATAAGCAGGAAAAGGTTGTGTGACACTGAGCATTGTTGCTGACCTCAAGCAGACTTAAGTGTATTAGTGCTGCTACTCTGTGTTGCATTTTTCCTTTTGCTGTCTGTACTTTTGTGGTTTGACAGAATAGGCCAGTAGCTATCACTACATTCTGTATTTATCTGTTCACCTCTAACCTCATTCTCTTTTTCCATTTTTTTGTTTTTTTGTTTTTTTGTGGCCTTGCCTTTTAATAGAAATGTTTGTTACTGGAATATTTTCCCAGTAATTGGAATGTAACAAGAACATTGTGCTGTTAGCTAATAAATCAGCTGGGTATGTACTTAGGTACACATGTTGGAGAAGGGGTCGCTATGTCTGTGTGCACATGCATGCAGCAGCATTCTCCACCAGATTTCAGTATTTTCTCTAGAAGAATATATGTTGACCATTTGACAGTACCATTTAAATACCAAACGATATGTCATGCCATTAAATTCTTTTTTTTAATGCTCCAAAGACATATACTGTACATTTTCTCTCCCAGACACACACACACTTTTAAGTAAAGCTGCTAGCTGTTTAAATCAGTATTTATAAAAAAAAATAGTCATTAGTTACACAGATTATCTTGTTACATTCCAGTTAAGAACTGGTAGACTGACAGTTCTGATGTTTTACCTTTTTTATTTTTAGATTTTTATTTAGCCAAATTGAAATGATTTCAATATTTCAGAACAAAGGCTTGCATGAACATTACTAGACATAGTACTAAAGATAAAAGAGTCCTCAGTCTTTATGACAATGAGTTCTTTAATCCTAGAACAGAGATCGGTGTTGTCCTGTGTCTTCTTACCCTGATGGTAAAACTACCAGTAAAACTTTTCCTCCTGATTTAGTTTTTTTTAATTACTTGTTGAGTGCCCAAGAAGGAATGCATATGAATATTTAATTTTACGAAGAGAGCAGTGTAAATGATGCAGGAAATGCTTTATCCACTGTGTTATTCACAAGAGTACTATATAAATTCCTTATATGATTAAGGAGAACAAGCAGAAAGCAATTTGCTTTGAAAATTGTCGTTATGTAATAAAACATAGTACATGTACTAGCAATAAAGACATGCAAATAGACTAATGTTAGTGCAGTTGTAAATAAGGCACATTTTTTAAAGTAATATTGAGCTGTTGGCCTAGCTTGTTTTATGTTTCCCAACGCTGCATGCAAAGTTTGGTGTTTCAGATTTCTGGAGAGACAATTGTGTTGATCATGTGAAGCTTATACCCATATTCTTACTGGTATTTCAGTAGTATTTCAAATCTGCTGCAATATCAGACCTGAAAGCTCAGTTTTTCATATATTCCCCAATATTTCATCAGATGAAGAAAGTGAATGGTTCTTGTCTGGTGAAGAGTTATTATTATTGTTGAAAAAAATGTCTTGTTTACAAATGTACTGTTGCTGAAATCACTAATGTACTGTTGCAGAAATTGCTACACTACAACTTGTATGGGGTGGCCCAAAAGTTGTACTTCCATTTAAAAACTAAACATATTTTTTATATTTATTTGTTTTTGAAATATAAAATTTAGCATTTTTTGTAGTCTAATTGTAAAAGCGGATATAGAGGGTGGGTTCCTTACTTGATAATGGCACATAATGGCTCTTTATGTGTGCATAATGGACCATCCATTTTGAATAAAACTAAAATTCTACAATTTTGTTTCGTTGGGCCATGCTGTGTATATCTGACTTTTGGGACACACTATAGATGTACAACGACAAGCAACAGAATCTTTAAAAATAAAATAAAATGCTGCAAGGTAATAATGATATGTGAGATACAAAGAATCTGTTTGCTATTTGATACAAAAGTTTTTTTTTTATGTGTACAACTCAGTCTGGAGACTGACTCATAACTAAAACCAATTCATAGACATAAGTACCATGAAAATAGCACAAAGTAGCCAGTACCACTGAAGATAGTGTCTCAGCATTTGCCGTTTGACCCCCTGTCCTCTGCCAGTCCTTTGTGGTGTTGCTTGTGCCATCCTGTGTCTTGCTTCTCGCTAGAGACCTGTAGTTTGTTTCCCCACAATGTGTATTCTGTGCTTTGTAGCATTTTGTGTCTAGTTACAAAGTTCCTTTGCAGCACCTGTAGTGCTTCTTGCTCTTGTATATTGTGTCTTTGGGCTGGCGTCTGCTGCAAGTTACAGCATGGTTACAGTTCTGAGGTTGACTGCACACTGCCCTTTACCTAGATAGTTTGTGAGGCTTTTCATGTACAGACTTAAAAACATCTTCATTCACATTATTTTAGAACTCATTGTTCTAAAATTGCAGAGGAAATGAAAGTTCTTTAAAAACTGGTTACAAGGGTTGGATGAGTCAGTCAGTTTTCTTAGGCTTCATATCAACATGGACTTTGTAAAGATTGTTGGGCTACACTAGGTGCAGGATAATCTTGTCATTTGTGTTGTATACATGCGACGTTTTACATTTCTTGTGTGTCTCCTAACTTGTCTTTTCTTGACTTGCAAATATTCTGATACAGAAGAGGAGGAATTATTGTTATGTACTATAATAGTCTATAGTACATATACTGTATATGTACTATATAGTCTGCTGCCATCAGTTGATAGAGTGGATTGCACTTTAATATTTAGGTTGAAAACATTTTACAGTTGAGTAGAAAGAAAAAAGAGGGTAGCATAAGCAGCTGAGCAGGCAATGTTTAAGGTTAAAGATTATGCTTTTCTATCTGGTCTTTATGCTACAGTCTTGGGGGCTTTATCTTCACACTTATTTTTGCTCAATACTGCCTCCCTCCCCCTCTGAGCAGCGGAGTTTCCAGCTGGAGGTACCGTATCTCTTTTCGGCTTGTCATCATCTCGTTGTTGTTGTGACAACTCATATATTTGCATTGTGGATTTTGTGTTTTTTTAGTTTTTTTTTCTGTTAGTGACAGTAATGATAGCTTTCAGTAATATGAAGTTAATGGTTTAGAACCTGGAGGAGGAAATAACAGAAAAAAAACTGTTTGATTAACAGCATTTAAATACAGTTTAGTTGCACTGTGAGAGTGCTGGATTGTGCAGCATGCTTTGGGAATCCCAGACACTTAATCCCCAGACACTTAATCCTCAAAATGAAATTTCAACTCAAGAAATTATGAAGTGAATGAAAAATTTAATTATGAAGTAAATGAAAAATTTAATTATGAAGTAAATGAAAAATTTAATTCAAATTCAAATAATTATTTTCATGTAAACATCAAAATAAGTTTGAAAATTAAAATAATACTTGACTTCAAGATTTATAATATTGGGGGCATTTTTGAGGATTAAGTGTCTGGGGATTAAATGTGTAGGGGATTAAGTGTCTGGGGATTAAGTGTCCGGTCACCATGCTTTGGTCTTACTGCATGTGCTGTGTTGGGGGGTGAGTGGGGACAGTAGTTGTTTTTTATTACCCCTTTGATAGGAAGGCGCAGGAGGATTTCATTAAAATCTTAATCAAGACTTCATCAAGCAGTTTAACTGAAAATAACCACCCTTTTTGGGAATAATGCCAGGTTTTCTCTTTTTTTTTTAGGGGGGGGGGTAGGTTCCTGTTTTCTTAATGGAATGCCAGTCATGTCCTCTAATGTTTAGCAGTAGTTTCATGTAGTTGTAGTTACGTTTTAGAATGTTACAGCTTTTTTGTAAGTTTGCCATGCTCTGTTTATACCATTTTCCAGCGTGTGTCTTACTAGTTGATGTCATTCTGTTCACAGTATTATTCAAGCGTAGGGGATTATCTTTTGACAAAAAAGCATAAAAATTTTACTTGATGGAAGATGTAAAGTGAAACATGATGGGGAAGGGGATGGGAAGGTGGAATGGTACTTGTGTGTCAGTGGAATCAAGGGGTCTGTTTTGATCTTTTTTTTTTAAATCAGAGGGTAGGCAAACTTTTCTTTTTGCAGGCTGGTTTCAAAGTTCTAAACTATGCGGCAAATGGTAACATACCAAACACCGAAGCTAAATGACTACACAACACACCTACTGAAAATGGGGTAGAATAAATGCATCTATAATGGTCCTCACTTACTGAATTTTTTGTGAAAAGCGAAGCTGGATAATTTGTTCATGAACCTTTCAAAATCTGGTGGTGTTTCTGACGTGGCAATTCACAGAACTACAGCAGAGAACTCCGACGTCGTGCAAATAAAGGTTGCACTTTCTCTTCTTCGTGAGCAAAAAAGTCTGTTTGTACACATGCATTGATCCAAACATCACTACATGCTGTGCAGCATGCTGCCACCAGAGTTTCCTTTGAAGGCAGGCGCCACCGATGCTCTCTCACAAATCCAGCAGACACATCAACCATGTTAATTGTTATTTTTGTATTTTGTCTGTTATTAGAATTTATGGACTGGCAATTTCTAATGCTTTGATATTTGATAAATTAATTTTCCATCGGATTAACCTAGATTAAATCAAAAGAAATTGTAAAACAAGCACACTTCACATTTTAGCAGACGGGCTGGTCCAGAGTTGTCCGCAGACTGCACCTGGATCTTACTATGTCCACCCCTGGGGTAGATGAAATCAAGGGATCCATTTTGGTTTTTTATGCATGATTTATTTTGGGTGTTGGATATTCTTTTGCCTTAATACTTAGGTGAACACCAAGGGTTCTTATCATATGCTGGGCCAACACTCAGTTGCTATGCCAGGCACTTAATGCAAGAGGATTTTGTTTAAATCTGTATTTATTACTGCTTTCTTAAAGACATTCATATGTGTATTGGGTGGATATGCACCTCTTTGTATTCATTGCTTTCTTCAGTTGCTTGCATTTTTGTCAGGCACTTGATTAGACTAGAAACAAGTGTCTACTTTGATACTGCGACATCTTCATTTGTATCTGCATTGTATTGTTAGTAAGTGATTTATAATTTTTATTGCTTCTGACAGGGAGGGGGGATAAAAAGTTTTTATCAAGACTTGATAAGCACAGTTCAGTGACCAATACAAAGTTTTAAAACAATCTATGTCACGTTACTGTCTGATTATACTACACTACACTCACTGCATGACTGTTGATAGTTGACTGTTGATGCCTCAATCAGCTGTGGCTGAAAGGTGTGTAGACAGTTCATTATGTTTGTAACTCATTATTTGATCCAAGGATCTACTGTTTTTCAAAAGCCATTTTTTATTAAATGTACTTCATTGTTAAAAATTCTTTCCCATGTTAAAAAAACTTGTTTTAACAATAACATACATATGTCCACGTTTAGGATGAACAGTTGTTTTGGTTTTTTAAGAAAAAGGTAATGTTTTCCCCCTTGGAGGTAGAGTCTTTGTTGTCCTGTTGAGATCACTTTTTTTTTTTTTACTGACACCCCTACTCTCACTCCCCTACTCTTTGTGGACATTGAATGCATCTGTGCACCTCAACCCAAATAAGCTCTTTGCACATAATAAGCTTAATAAGCTTTTTCTCAGGAAAACACTGTGGTGAAATATGCTGTATGAGGTCTAGTAGTACCATCCTAGAAATAGTCCCCAGCTTACGTGGAAATATAGCAGTATCACAATAATTTAGCACCCTTATGGTACGCTGTCCAGTCTTTTGATGCTAAGTGTTTCTTCTGTAACAACAACATAATGTTCAGTTTATCATCATCAGTCCCTTCTGGAGCTTAACAAACAAGGATGTTATTTATGATCCTGGTCACTGGATGGATGTTTTTAGCATGCTGGAGTGATTCACAGCACGATACTCTGCAGAAGACAAATTTCATCACAGTTTCATTTAGCTCATGAGTTTTTGTTCTTGTTTTCAGTAGCCTGAGAAAGCATACTCACATTGTATTAGATTGCATGGAAACTGTGTTGACTAAATGATTCAAATTGTGGGTAGAATTCATGAATGGACATAGTAAATGTTGCTTTACCATACCCTTTTCTTTGTTAACAGTTGGACTAACATGGGCCTTCCTTTAATGTTTACTTGTTGGTCTTTATGTGTAATGTGTACTAGTGTAACTTACTGCAACTTAACAAAGGTTGAAGTGAAACTAGAACCATTTATTGATTTTTGATTAAGTCCCAGCCAAGAGTACTTTTGATGGATGGGGCAAGAAATCTGGGCCTCTGGCATGAAACTATAATTGAACATTAGATAAGGTTTGTCAGTTTGAAATGGGCTGGGGTTTTTTTTTTTTTTTTTTTGACTAAATAAAAATAGTAAAATGTGGATGCTGGGATCTGAAAAAATGATCTTACAAAATGTAGCCATTCTTGACTGCTTTCTTCAGAAAACATGAAAGTAAGGGAAAAAAAACAGTTGATAGTGGTTTTGTTTGTTTGTTTTTTTTATCATTGTCATTATTTCTGTTCAAGTTCTCAGTTTTATAAGGAGTACATGATCCAGTATGTGCATAACTGCAACTTCCAATAGTAGGAGGGAGAAGGAAAACATGAAATATCCATTAGGTTTATACAAATGTAAAGAAAACAAATATCCAAAATGGACAGTTTGAGCTCGTGTTTGTCACTTTTACAAATTTGTTGCATTATGCAATCAAACACCTACTGATACTCTTAGGATTGAAGTTATAAATTTTTTGTAAACAGGTGAAACAGTAAGTTGCGAAGGTTATATGGGAAGCATGAATTAGAGGGACTTTATGAGGCTTTTGAGTATACAACCAACTGCAAATGACTTGCATAGTATTTTGCCTAGTGCTACACTACAGATATTTTGTAAATGGGTGTGTATGCACTTCTCTGCATCCAGAGGGCTTATTCTATGCACTAAAAAAAAAACCCCTCTAGATTACAAATTTAAAATCTAAGAGGTATACAGGTTAATACATATTTTTGTAGTACTCTCATGTCTTTAAATAGTATTTTACTGTTATTTATCTGCAACCTATTATTTTTTGTGGGTTACAAAAAGACCCCTGGGCTCAGAGCTAGTAAATACTCCACACAGAGTTTACATTTACTTTAAAAACTCCTTTTGTTATGCAGCAGTTTATGTTTTTGTGATTGGTAGTTTTTGCATAGAAAAACAGTATCTTAGCAAGGGCAAGATAAGAAAATATGCGTGTAAGAGATGGTCAATGCATGGAATATTTTCGTTTTGTAAAAGTTGATCTACTATATCTGTATTATTTTGTGCATATAGTTTTGTTTGGTCTCTGTAGTAACACAGCCTGGCTTCACCTGGGATACAGCACTAAATTAATTCTCTGATTTCTGATTTTGAGAAAAAGTGGTAGTGAGAAACCTGATGTGTTTTAGTTTAGTTGATGACGTGGTTTGTCCAAGTGCTGTTGATGTTTTCAAATGCTTGAATGAGATTGATGCCATGAAGATTGTTGCTGTGTGTTGCAGTGGTTTGAGGAAAAGCAGCAGGAGATTGAAGCCCTGGATCAGCAGCTTCACAAGCTGCTTACAAGTGTTGAAGCACTCGTGGCTCACCGTCGTGGTTAGTACTTTTGGGCATGGGCTTAACTGCATTGTAGTCTGTTTCTGCATGTATAAGAGGAACGTAACTTTTTTTTTTCTTTTCTGCTTTTTCACTTTTCTTTATCTTCCTTCCATTGCCTCATAAGACAAGGCTGGATAGTAACAGCATGCTGGGCATTAAAATTCACACAAGCAGGTGTAGTGTTTTCATTGACTATTTAATAATAACAAAATGTTAATATACTGGGATCTGAAAAAAAGATCTTTCAAAATGTAGCCACATCAGTAGTGTTTTTTTGGGGGGGGAAGAATCTCATGATCTTCACACTGAATACCACAGGCAGTTGCATAAAGATCTCACAAGAAGTCATGAAACCGATGATCAGAATTGATAGCTATGTTCTCTGCAGTCTCACGTCACCGTTGAAACGTGTTACATCTCGGAGTCTTGGGAGAGGTTGAATGTGTGCTTTCAGTGTTTTGTATTCAGAAAATGTTTGTAAAGCGCATTGAGTCTACAGTACAGTAGAGAAATGCACTATATAAATCTGCAGCATTATTATTATTATTTGGCAGATTTGGGACTCTCAACACACGTCTTATTTTCAACTGAGTTTAGGTAGAAAATCCACCATTTCTAGAAGAAAAAAAAAACTAATGACTGATGAAATTTATTAGCCTTAGGCCACTTATCTCCTAGAAGAGTATTACAAAGTAGCGGGCAACTTTAACTTTCTCTGTTCTTCTGTGTATTAAAGGGCTTAGATGCAAGAGAATCTGGTATTTAAGGTGAAATTTACAAGTACTGTGTAACCCCTAGCAAGCATGACATTTTGAGAGCATTTTTAAAACATGGATGGAATCATAAAAGGGTTTTTCGTGGTTGAAAACGTGGGGTTTGTTTTCTTTCCATACAGAGCTTAGCATGGCTACAGCAGCATTTGCTAAAAGTGCAGCCATGTTGGGAAACATTGAAGAGCACACAACACTCTCACGTGCTCTCTCCCAGCTGGCAGAGACAGAGGAGAAGATCGAAGCCATACACCGGCAGCAAGTTGACACGGATTTCTATGTTGTTGCTGAGTTACTTAAGGACTACATTGCTCTCATAGGTGCTGTGAAGGTGAGACAAGTAGTAAGAATTTCAGGTCTAGAAGATGTATGTAAAGACATAAATCAAGTTTGCATAATCCACTCCTGCAGAGATCTGTGCGTAGTGTTTTTTTTTTTAAATGTGATGTAGATTGTGTCAGCAGATGCAGTTAAACTTAAGCAGCGGTCATCAGTAGCATCTGCAACACTTGATTGCCAAGGGGATCTTTGTCTTGAACTCTGCAACCTTTAATTACATTTTTCAGTATTTAAAATGTTATTGCAATAAAACTTTTTTCCTATGCACTTTACTCACATGGATATACCCCATGCATGTCAAGTACTCTTGTGCTGAAGTCATAAGATATTTTACACAAAAAAATATGAATCCTTAATAAACTATAGGAAACTTCTTGTATATTCCCTGAAAATTCCAGCCAGCAGCAATAAAGCATAAAATAAGCTTTAAAACTAAATGCAAATTTTCTCATATTCTTTAAGCTCCAGTCCTGTGCCATCGTGTCTCACCACTCTCTCCAGCCACAATGACTTCTTATTCAGAGAGTGATGTCTCTTTACTTTTAAAAGATTCATGTCATAAAAATGGGGGGGGGGGAATTTTAAAAACTATAATAAGTATGCAAAATGTAAAAGGCTTGACATTTATGATACCTGTTTGAACAGGAGGTGTTCCACGAACGTGTAAAGTCATACCGGAGCTGGAAGGAAGCTGAAACAATGCTTGCTAAGAAACGAGAGGCCAAGACCAAGTTTGAACTGCAGCACAAATCTGACAAAGTGGCCCAGGCACAGGGGGAGATTACCGAGGTACGTGCTCTCTCACTTAACGGCACCAACGAGTATACCAAGAGCCACCACTGTTATATGAGAGCTTGAAGTCAGGCAGTAGTCACAGCGCACAGGGCCACGCCCCCTTTAGGACAGTAAACGTTGCTAGCTGCTCACGCCTTTGTTCTGATGATCGTGTACTGGCAACACACACACAGGCGCACATACTTTTATACTTTTTGGAAATAGAGCTTGGAAACATATTTCAAAGGGGCAACTTCTGTAATTTAGAAGGAAAAAAAAAGTTTCAAGTCTACATTAGCATTGGTTTTGCGAGTAACTCTAACTGGACAGATTTTTTTCACACAAAGAGATTATGGTTGTTATGTATCTAAAACCTCTTTAAAAATATAAAATATGTACGAATATATTACGGATGTTTCAGTTTTAACATTTTTCTATTGTCTATTATTTTCTTTTTGTGCAAAATGCAGCCATATTTTTAAAAACAATTGAGCAAGAAGACTGCCTAGTTTGCATTTTATGAGCGAACCCGATTTCTGTTCAAAATGTTCCAGAAATCGAGCTCTTATTCGGTCCATGTGGAGGAGCTGTTCAGATTTTCTGAATATAATTTCACATTCCTCCACCTATGTTACCAGCTAAGATGTTACGATGACCAGCCTATCGTTAGCACGAGATACATAATTGACAACTGGGTCTCCTGTACAATTCCTTTTTGCTTTCCTGTAATAATTTCTTTACATTCGGGACACACTTTCCTTTGTACCTTTTTGGCAATGTAACCAGCAATGTAAGTTAAAATATTGACCTCAGGAATCAGTAGTTCCTCGGCAGAGTTGGTAAAAGCATAATAGGAGATTTCACATCTTTTGCTTAGCTCATATCTTGTACCAGAAATTGCTGAATTGCGTTGAGTACTGATGTTACTCAGCGTCAAGAGAGATCTTTAGTGCAGTTGCTCCTTTCACCGCATGACCAACCACCATTACCTGGCGCAGAAAGAACTAAAATTGCTGGGTACTTGGATTATCTCCATGTCCTTTCCCTCGTGTTAGAGAAAAGAGGTTTTCTATGCAGTTTCGGTTTAGTCTACTATTGTGGAAGACTTAAACCTCTTTCGTTTTGCAAAGATTATCCCAGAGTTCAAGCAGGCTTTGCATAGCAATTTTCCATCCAATCATACTCGATGAATTGCTTTTAAGTGTCGACAGCCATGACAAAGTTTCGTGCAAGAACTCTAGGTGACCCGACTTTTCCGAGATGGCATCACGCATCTTTTGGATGCTAAACATGCTAAGGCTGTTGAACGCATTAAACAGTTGATCAATGGATTCTACATAGAAAGCAGTCTCAGAGGCATCTTCTGATAACACTCCTAAAGTTACCATCATTGATATCCCAGCTGCAACGCTGTGCGACAGAACCTGAGAAGCAAACTCTACCCAAAGGGCTAAAAAAATTCTGGTAACTTAAGGTGTTTTTCTGAGGCGTGGAGCCATCCGGATACAGTTCTTTCTATCCATCCTGAAAAAAATCTTTGTATTTTGATGGATTCTTTACATCAAAGATGGTTGGAACTGCACACCAGATCAGCTGGCACTTCTGCACCCACTTCTTACATCAATGGAAATGACAACACAAGACTAGTAAAATTACTGAGCAGCAGCATATGTGGCAAAACCAAAGATAAATGCGACTTGTTAAATCTACTAAAGAAAGGAAATGCTGTTAACTGGCATCTCTTCCTCTTTCAGAAAAGAGAAAATCAAAAACCTTAAGTTTTGACATTTCGGTCCAGTGCACCATGACCCACCAGGCATCCTTGCGCGAACACTTGTAGTTGGTACAGAGGGGCGTGGCCACAGTCACATATTGTGTACTTAAAAAAAAATCTTCTTGATGGAGAGTGTTCAGCATGTAGATTTCTTATCAAAATGCATCTTTACAAAAAATGGCTTACGTCACCATTCGCTCTCTCTTCAGTGGGAAGGCAAGGTTGACAAAGGGCAAGAAGATTTTGAAAAGCTGTCCAAGACCATTCGGCGAGAAGTGCTCAGGTTTGAATCCCATCGCGTAACGGACTTCAAGGACAGTGTGGTACGCTATCTTCAGGCGCTTATGGAGAACCAGCAGAAGGTAAAGAAAGTGCATGTGCTTGTATGTTAGCTCTTTACGAAGCTCCTTTTGCTTGACCTTGTCAGACCACATCTGTACTTCTTTAATTCCATGGTCAGCTAGAAGCAGCAACTGGGGATAGTAAATGCATCAAGAAATGTTACATGCTGCCTAACGCTGAATATGTTGCTCAGTTAATGAAAGTACTCGGAACTGCTTCCCACACTATGGAGCTATCTTGTTTAATAATGCAAGTAAGCACAATTGTTTTTGTTTTTTTTTTGTTCTACACTAAAGCAGAAGGGTGTAAAATATTTTCAAAGAAGTAAATTCATTATTGCACAAAATTCATTTTGTTTTTGTCTTTGCAGCTTATCAAGTACTGGGAAGCCTTTTTGCCTGAGGCAAAAGCCATTGCCTAAAGTTCTGCCAACACCATTAACAACTCCAGCAACCTGGGTTGTGCTCTCTCAAGAGACATAAAAATGTGATAGGTCGTGAAAGATTTTTATTTGGACACTTAACAACTGTTCATATACATTCCTCTCACAGGCACACTTTTTTTCCCCCCCCCCTGCACTTATGTGTCGACATTTTTGCTAGTAAAAAGTACTGAAAATTTCTTGTCAGCTTGTTTCAAAACAGTTGCCCATGTAGTACTGGATGGTGGGTCTGGTTCCACCCAACCATCTGGCACTTGGCTGCTCCCTGGAGTTCCTTCAGGCACTAGAAATGAGTCCCAGGTCTCCCTAGAAAATATATTCATGCATTCTGTTTTTGTGATCAAGCCAACATATAGAAGAGACATTTTACTTGAACATGAGCATAGGAATCGATTTGGTGCTTATTATCTTGTGCACTTAAACCTGCAGGACATGCAAAAAATATGGCACATCATGTGTGCAGTAACGTGAAACCAAAGTTCTAACAACCAAAACTCGGCACAACAAAACAGCAAACAGTGATCAAGAAGTGATATTTTCCTGTGATCTTACCATTAGCTCTGCTTGAGTGGAAAAAAGGGTGTAAGTGAGCTTGTTTAGTGCAATAATAGATAACCCAACAAAAATTGCAACTTGGCACAAGAATCATGGTAGCCTATCAAGTGTAAGCCTGTTACAAGCCTATGTGTGGTGTGCCTAAAGCATATAAAATGTAGCAGTTTGTGCAATAGAAATTCTGCATATGCTTTGCACTGGCACTTTTACAAGGACCAATGGCGCTGCATATGAAATGCTAAAACATGGTGCATGTGATCACATTTAAAAAAACCATTTATATAATGACACTGAGGGGCAATGATTTTTTTATAATTTATTATTCCTTTGAATGCTGCATTAATATGAAATAAAACTGAGCAACAAGAAGCACCTGAAACAAGTTTCACTTGCCTGATGGCTAACAGAGAATGAAGGTTCAAGCATGCCTGCTGATAGAACTGCTCAAAGGGCACCATAGGGCTGTTGTTGAAGTACACCACTGAAACAAAATGATAATGTTTATAGAAAGAGAAAAAAAGACGTTACTAGCAGTAAGCAAACTTATTTGTTAGAACTGTATCTCTGGTGTTAAAAGATGTGATGAATCAAGTTTATAAAAATACTAAAATGCCTAATAGGTGAAGTTGTTATAATATGATGCTGCTCTTTGCAAAAATTAAAAGTGCTGAATGGGTGTGTATGCAGGAATGCATGCGATTATGCATGTGTGTCATCTGCAATGTACATCGGCTGTGGTCACATGTTGCCATGCAGATTAAAGCACCCTGCTGGCAAGAGAAGTGGCTTCATAGACATCTCAAGCATCGGTGTTTTCAATTTTGGGTTACTCTGTAGGACCAAATCAGAAATTAATCTACTTCTGAACCTAAAATAACAAAAACAACTGCTTGCAGTTCTAAGCACCGAGTGCACATGGCGCTGTTGAATGATAATGTGGAGGGTATTTTACATCCCACTTCAAATGATAAGAATGCATCTGCATAGTCAAGGTTCCTACATGTCTTTCATCAAAGCCATTGTGTAACACAAACATCTCTCTCCTTTTTTCCAACATCCTATAAGAAAAGCGTTTTTGGAATTTCATGTTTAAACCTACACACCACTGGAACCCAAATGGATGAGCAACGTCAATAAGTTTAAATTAATTGAACATACTGATCAAACCGTCATGTTTTGACAAGAACAAAAATCCAGCAAACATGACACCCGGTCATTAAAAAACTCACATGACAGTGATAAAGGGTGTCATAGTGAACCACAGGGCAAAATGGGAAAATCCAAGATAAATATCTTTTCTCCATGAAATGAAGAGACGAAAAAAAGTATTCTGGGATTAAAAATATTGAAGTTGCTCCTGGAATATGATAGGGCAAATGCACTACCACCAACCAAGAGCTCTGGGGAAAAATGATGGATATGCAGTGCAGCTCTACCTTCTGGACCAAACAGGCTGGTGAGATCCTCTTGCAAACCTTGCTCCTCTTCCTCTTTCTGGCGCTGGCGCTCTGCATTCTTCTCTTTCTCCCTTGCTTCAGCCTGCTCTGCCTGAACAATCAACTGAGGAAAGAAAGCCATGAGATTTATGACATCAGCAGTCTTAATTTTTCACAAATTCTTTATTATTTTTGTAAAGTGCTAGAGCCCCGAATCAAGTTTTCTCTCTTATTTTTCACTCTATTAATAATGATTATTTAAGAAAGGTGAAAGCAATAATCATAATTAGTTTATTCCTTGCTACTCTTCAAGCTGCATAGTGCTGCAACAATAATCCTATTGTAGAGGGCCACCCCTAGTAGTTAGATTCAGCGGGACTTCGCTCAACGTACATCGGCACAGCTGAAAAAAGCACTCCGCGTTGATTGGCTAGGGTTAAAGCTCTGAAATGCTGAGGCCATACAGGGGCATCCCGAAAGTTTAGGTCTGCAAGGGGTATTTAAGGACTGAGCTGAGATGGGACGGGGAGAGAGGAGTACAGATGTGTGGCATATAGGAGATGCGGGGAAGAGACAGTTTGTTTGTTTGTTAGTGTTTAACGCCGTGCCAGGGGAAGAGACAGCCCTGACTTTGAGCGCCTCTGACGACGTGATGCAGCCATGGCCATTGTAATGAAAAAGCCCCTGGAATAAAGGGCTGCAGATCTGCTGACTGTTCCTGCCTTTGTTGGAGTGTGTGTTGGAAGTTTGTTGCCGAGACACCAAAATACCTCACCACTTGGTTACACTATTATAGAGATATTTTACTTTGTGGCGTTTTTAGTTTGTAGTAAGGTTTTGACTTTATAATTAGCAGCAGACTGCATGAGTGGATGGATGAACGTCAAGCAGGATTTTAAAAAAAGCTTCACAACTGTTGATCATATGTTTACTTTGTTGGGGGTGGTACAAAAGAACGTGCGCTGAATCGCAAGTTATAGGCTGAATTTATAGATTTTGAAAAAGAATTTGAGATTCAATTACTAAAGTTATGGCCTATTTTGTTAAAAAGGGAGTTAAAGCCAAACTATATAGATCTATCAAAGCTGGGTACAATAACATAGAATGCTAATTATATAAATTGTACTAAGGGAGTAAAAAATGGGAATATGTGCAGTCTTTTTTTATTTTCTCTTTTTATTAACAAATTGGCTATTGAGATGATTCAGATTGGAATGCATGGAGCCTCATCTGTAGACAACTTGGAACCGTTTATTTTAGAATTTGTAAAGGAAGCTGATTTGATATCCGAATCTGTTACTGGTTTGCAAAATCAGCTGAATAATTTAAATATATTCTCATTTACCTTAGGCTTTAAATTTAAATAAAAATAAAATTGTAGTTCTTTTGCAACGGTAATGGGGACAAGAGAATGCGGGACCTACAGCCGGGTTGTAATGCCTGTTGTTAATAGCATCTCAGGTACTGTTAAAAAATATTTTAAATGAATTTCTATGCTATTTGCTGACAGTTCTGGCCAAATTTAAAGTAGATAGATTCAATACTGCTAACATACTGAAGGTGTGACAATGTGAGCCATTGTGTTGCAATCTTTCTCTCAACTGCATAAAAGAAGGTTATCTGACCTTGAGAGCAGCTTCCTCCTTCTCACAGGCCACAATTTGTTCAGTAAGCAGCTCCATCAAGTCATCCATTTTGCTGTTAAAATGCTCACCAACTGATGAAGGAAATAGCTGACCTAACACCGGGACAGAAATGCAAAAAAGTAATTAGGAATGAAGCATTACTATCACACCACTAATATTATTCGCATTTCTATCAGTTTAAGTTACTTTAATGGTCATGTCTATTGGACATAAAACCCTTAGTTATGGTCAGACTATCACAACATAGCAACAAATCTAAAACCCAATAAAGAAAATGGTCTTAAAGGGTAACATCAAATCCAGACACAATCAATCACATGGAAAAGGAACATGAAATGAAAAAGGATGGATGGATGGTGTGCAATTTGCATGGGAACGTGGGTGTAAATTAACTAAATTATTAACTGGAGAATATCTGATTAGTAGTACTGTAAATTTAAGCTGAATGATTATTGATTTTGAGGACTCTGCTTTTCTGTCCATGATTTTTTTCTTTCTGTGTGTTCTTTGGATAATGGTGCACTGGATTGAGAGGAACAGCAACTAGGAAATGAATGTTGTGTCAGTGTTCTTTTTATGCTGAAGCTCCAAATGGCAAACGATTCAAAGAGGACTTTCTACAAAAAAGGCCATCATGAAAGATTATCATCTTAAAGGGGGGAAATTACATTTTTTTTATGTGTCTATAAAATGTTAATCATTTTGTGTGTTCAATAATTTTCATAAGTATATTTAATTTTTAAATTCAGATTTCAAATATTACCCCTTTTCTCTGCTGCATCACTACGGATGGCGCGCAGCTTTTTCAACCCAGCCAGTGTGTCCAACATTTTTCGTGCCTCACGTATTTCTCGGACAACCTTGCCAAGTGTTTTGTCAGCAGTCAATTTCATTTCTTTTATCTGAAAGCCATATACCAGTTAGCATAAATGACCCATGACCATTCACCATGTAGTCTAATATTAATTACTCCAATAACAGATGCAAACACATGATCAACGCTGTCCACACACAGCAGCATAACTTAGACATGATACCCAGAGCTAACCTGCTTCTGCTTTAAATCTTTCTGCTGAATGTGGTGGCGCCACTGATCAATTGCCAAATGTTTTTGTGCACGTTCATACAGCTCTTGCTGTTCATCTTCTTTCGCTTCTTCTTTACGCTTCTTCTGCCGTTTCTAGTACAGAAATATATCAAAACAATTATAAAAAAATAATGCATACTAGTAGAAATGCATACACCTTTTTTTTTTTGCTACATTTTCCAAATAATCTTTACCTACTCAGCCTACACTTTAATTTGGGGGCTAAGACTTGCCTGCCTAAAGTTCAAGATCTTACTTCTTTGTAGGTAAAGCAAGCACTACTTTTGAAACAGTCTGAGGTTGTATAAACACACAAGCAAACTGTGAAAACATTTCTCTGAAGTCCAGTTCATACAAAAGGTTATGACCTCATGAACACTAATTTCAAAAATACTAATGACTAAATCGATAAAAGATCGACACAGCTTTTTTATCCTTGCTGAAAAAGAAACTTTGCATTAAAAACTGACCCTTTAATAATAAAACTAGCATGGCATTCATGTCATCACAATTGATTCAAGACATGGTGCATCGAAAACATAGTCAATACAACAAAACTTAGTAAACAAATACTGCATGTAGTTTACGCATTTTCTATGGAAAAATGCATTTTCTACGCATGGACCAAAATTACAGTTTTTGGCTGGTTTAGTTACAAAACATGTTTATATACATTAGATCAAGGTGTTTGTTTCATTTTGCAGATTTAATAGCTCTAGGATTAAATATGCAACACTAAATAAATCATGTTTCAAAAAGGACTGCAATGCATTTACTAAATGAAGTTTGTCTTGAGACCCTTGTCTGTACCATCACCTAGGGGTCATGAATTTTACATGTAAAGTCAGATCTCCCTACTTTTCACACGACTTGGTGTATGAAAGAAGAGTGTTTGGTATGCAAGAACTTCCAAAAGCAGGAGCCATGTAGCTGATTACTGTAGGCTACAGTAGTTCTTTATATCTGTGAGTCACAGTTATTTATGCAGGCTTTTTCTTGCAAAGGATACACATCCAATGGGTAGGCAAAGGATATGTTTTCTTGAAATACACAGAGGACGTCAAGCATTATGACAGGATATCAACATAACACACTAGGTGATAGATCAGCAACTGCTGGAGAAGTTCCAGAAACCCAGAACTGAAAGAAAATCAACAGAACAATGTTGACGACCGCATTCCCCTAATTACCAATAAATTGTTCCATTTAAGTTCTTGCACACTTCTCCTTCCCCAACCCTTATTTTATTCTGTGTGTGTGTGAGAGAGAGAGCATTTGTGACAATCTATGTGTCTGTATGAATACACGTGTGTGTGAAAGAGAAAGCATTTATGACAACCACTGTGTCTGTGTGAATATGTGTCTGTGTGTGTGAGAGAAAGAATGTATACATAAATATATGTAAATATGCATGTGCACACACTTGCATGTTCTAGCGTTAGGTTTGTTCTGCAGCATGCAGCTGCTTTCTAGTCAAGACAAAACAAGAACATTCCCCAGACAGTCCATTTTCTCACAAGGTACAGGTCCATCTATCAACCCTTTTTCACTTTATTTACTACCTGAGTCTTGGTCTTGTACTATCTCTATGCAGCAGACAATGAAATATGGCTTAGGATACCACTGTCAGCCACACAGCACAAGAGTTATTCTAGAATGTCTGTTGTGAACTGCTGGTTTTAAGTATGACTATACAATCCATCAAAATATAGCATAAAATAGCATCATCAATGTTTGGCGCACATTTTTCTGCATCGGCCTTGTCATGTTCCTCCACTGAGCTGCTCATGACACTTCACTGGCTTCCAGTAAGGGCCCCCAGAGTGAGCAAAGTGGCCTCTTTGTTTTCAGCACTGTGGTAGTTTTCTTAGCTAGTTATCTACTCTTATTTTCAGAAGCTGCAAGACCCAAAGATTGCAGAAGTCTTCAAGGCCACGGTTGGTGGGAAATTTGGCGCACTGAACCTGGTGGACTGTGCTGTAGACACCCTCGCTGGAAACATCAAAGAGGTGCTACTGTCGACAGCCCAGGAGGTTCTAGGGCGACATAGGAATAAGAAACAGCCATTGGTCACGAACAACATCCTAGACCTCTGTGACCAAAGGAGGGCCTTGAAGAGAGAAAAGAAAAGCAATCCAGAAGCAGCCACCAAATACAAAGAAGTGAACTGTGCTATTAAGAAAGGGATGAAGGCAGCTAGGGAGAGCTGGATCGAAAATCAATGCCGGGACATAGAGGATGGAATGGCACGAGGTGACAGCAAAAAGGCCTATCAACTTCTAAAGACCCTCACTAAGACAGACCAGCAGAAGATCTCAGTCATCGAAGACAGCAATGGTCACCTTCTCACAGAAGGCAATGCTGTACTCAACCGATGGACAGAATACTGCAAGGACCTGTACAACTATCAGCTGAAGACCGACGCCAACATTCTCCAAAACAACCAGACTAGAGACAGCGAACCTGCAGACCTACCAGTCCTACGGGAAGAGGTCGAAAGAGCTGTCCATAGTTTGAAGGGAGGAAAGTCACCAGGCGTTGATAATGTACCAGCTAAGCTGCTCAAGCAGGGTGGGGAAGCAACTACAAAGGCCCTAACTGTCCTGTGCCAAAGAGTCTGGGAGCGCAAGGAATGGCCCAGAGAATGGACGCAGTCACTAATCATACCCCTTCCAAAGAAAGGAAACAGCAAACAGTGTCAGAACTACAGAACCATAAGCCTTATCAGTCACCCAAGCAAAGTCATGCTGAAGGTCATACAGAACCGCATCAGAACCACCGCAGAAGAGCTGCTAGCAGAAGAACAGGCTGGCTTCAGACCACATAGAAGCACAGTTGAGCAGATCTTCAACTGTCGTCTTCTTATAGAAAAGCATCTTCAGCATCAGCGGGACCTTTACCACAACTTCATTGACTTTAAGAAGGCATTTGACAGAGTCTGGCACGAGGGGCTATGGCATGTGATGCGGAAATTCAACATCGAAGAAGGGCTCGTCCATGTTGTTGAAGCGCTGTATAACAGCTCAACGAGTACAGTACTGTTGAACAACCAAATAGGAGCTTACTTTCGCACCACAGTAGGGGTACGCCTAGGGTGCTGTTCAATATATTCTTGGAGAACATCATGCTTGAAGCTCTTCATGACCATCATACCTCCATTTCAATCGGTGGAAGACCAATCTGCAACCTACGCTTTGCAGATGATATAGATCTGTTAGCAGGTACAAACAAGGAACTGCCAGACCTCACCAACAGACTGACAGACAGCTCAAACGCATATGGAATGGAGACCAGCACTGAAAAGAGCAAAGTTATGATCAATGGCAACGGCAAAGCAGAGATCTATATGAACGGGGATATTAGCTCGAAGAGGTAAGCAGCTTTAAGTACTTGGGAGCCACCCTCTCCAAGGATGGCAGCTCCATGCATGACATCCGCATCAGGATCGCAACAGCAACAGCAGCAATGGCTAGGCTAGATAGGATCTGGCATAGCCACAAGATAAGGTTCACTACCAAGTACAGGTTATACAAATCCCTGGTAGTGCCAATACTGCTCTATGGATGCGACACAAGGACTCTGCTCTCCGAAACGGAAAGGAGAATCCAGGCATTCGAGAACAAGTGCCTGAGGAGGCTGCTCCGGATCTCTTACAAAGAACACAAAACCAACGACTTTGTAAGAAACAAGATTGCCACACTCGTAGGACGCCAGGAACCTCTACTATCAACAGTCAAGCGACGTAAGCTGGTCTTCTTTGGCCATGTGATCCGGCACGACACCTTGTCGAAGACTATCCTTCAAGGCACCTTGGAGGGTGGCCACGCCGCGGAGGACAGAGAAAGAACTGGCTTACAAACGTCAAAGACTGGACTGGTCGTCCTGTACAGGACCTGCTGACTATCGCTCAAATTTGGCAAGAGTGGCGGGCCCTATCAGCTGCCGCATCTATCCATGTGCTCCCCCCAACGCCAGGTGCCAGGCAAGGGACGACTGACTGACTGACTCTTATTTTCTAGCATAAACCCTCACAGGTCCTGAGATCAGAATGACTTTCTGTTCAGAATTCCAGTTCTCCCTTTCCACCTTTAGCGAGCCCTCTTTTGCAGTATTTGAACCCACAGTCTGGAATTCTCTACCAATGCACTTTTGGTATACATAGACACATGGATCCTTCAAAATATACCTTACAAAGCATATTTACCAAAAATGCTTAGCAGGTTGACTCCTTGCATAGGCCTGTGCGTGTGTGTGTTGTATAGATGAGTGTGGGGGGTGGAGCAAGTAGCTTCAAGCAAGAACCAGTTGCAATACAAGAATTATTTTTACATGGTTTAAGTCGCAACAACCTTAAAATCCCCCACCTAAAAGAATAAAACACAAATAATAAACTCGTAAAGCTTTCTGCTATTATAACTAATTACTAAATCAAAAGTAACATACCCTTTTTTTCCTCCTCACGTCCAATTTCAACTTTAGTTCGGACATCTGGCCCATGTTCAGTTGTTCTTTGGCGTTCAAGTAGTCTGTCTGCAGACATTCATCACAACTGATGCTGATCAACAAGAAACATCAAGTGCCTTTCTACACCCTCTAGCTTGACTTTCAAATTAGCAAAGTCATGCACAAGTGCACAAGTCTACAGAGTTAGGATGACTGGCTGTGAAGATGATGTTTAAAGGCAGTTAATGTCTGCTCTTCACTGTTGACGTTGTCCCCTGCCTGTCTGTGAGGGAAGACACTGTTAGAATTCTCTCACATCATATCATCCTCTGTGGCCGATCACTTACATCCTCTGCCATCTGCTTAAGGGCCACAAAGAGGTGGGATGAGGGGTGTGTCTGATGCTATTCTCACTTCTTTGGATGCTATTCAACATTTGGACACATCTGGCACCTACGTTTGGGTCTTGTTCATGGATTTTTCAAATCCTTTTAACACAGTCTAGCCATGTGAAATATCCAGATAGCATGGCCCTTGTGGCATACCTCAAGAATAAGGAGTCCTGTTACATCACCTTGCCTGTGTTTGGAGCTGGAGGACTGGCTTGACTGCAGCTTTCTGGAGCTAAATGTTGATGACCTTTGGTATGGGACATGACAGAGGAGATATGACTAACCTCTTCTATCCCGTCACTCAAAACTAAGGGGCAGCAGGTGCAGAGTTTGGCACAGTCGTCGATGGAAGGCTCTTATTCTGTGATCATGTAAACCAGGTGTACAAAAATGCCCAGCAGAGACTACTTTTTGAGGAAACTCTATAGTTTCAATGTCAGCTTGGGAGTGCTCAAGGTCGTATACAGATCATTTGTTGAGAGTATTTTTTTTACCTGCTTATCAAAGACAAGGTAAGGCTGGTCAGACTCGTCAACCAAGCAAGCAAAATAATTGGCAAAAAACAAGTACCACTCTGAAACACAACTCTTTTATGTCAGAGAGATGGCAAGTAACATTCCTGCAGACCTTACACACTCTCTCTAAACAAACTTTCAACTACTATCTTCAGCCAGTCAATACAAAGTCCCCCTTGCATATAGAAATACATCCTATAAGTCCTTCATACTAACACCTATCACCATCCTCAAAAAGAAACAAGGATTCATAGGATTATTTTGTATTTTCTTGTATTCTTAGCATTATTTTGTTTAGGAGATGTCTGTGTGTATGTGCGTGCATGTGCAAGTGCTCACACATATGTAATAAACTTGTGAAACGTCATCTTCACCTATAAGTGTTCTAGTGTTAGGCAAAAACAAATTTCTGCTCTGGACTTTTGCCTCATTCAGACAATAAGGACTTAGTGTCCGTACCTTTTTTCAAACATGTAAGAGTCCATATTTTTCAAAAAGTGAACAGGCTTTACATGCACTTTTATACTTGGAAAGGCAACATGGAGGCTCAGTCATACCACCCAGCTCTCTAGAGGCATAATAGTATTTGAAAATAGGTAATGTTTATTTCACTTTTTTTGCAGTCCTGTGGAGGATTTGTAACCTGATGGTTAACTTTAAAGGTCATTGATTCAAGGCCTGCTCAGGCCTGTGGCAGTAAAACTCCCCTTTATCACCATGCGGCTTTGGAGAAGAAATGGGCAATTGATTATCCAGTTAGGCAAGTGTGGCAGAATGAGACAGCTGGGCTCCACCTTTCATGTGCTATCCCCTTGATATCGTGAGCCCCTTAAACTATCTGTCCCTAGAGCTGCTAGTCTATGAGAGGGCTTTTTTTTAACCTTTTAATCCTCACCCATAAAAACACATTAATTTTTACCCAGAGGAATGTTAATGTATAAGGGTGCATTACTTTAAGCATATAAAGAGTTCTCTTTAAAAATAATAATTGTGACTTGTCAAAGTGCAAGACACACCTTTAACTGTGTTGTCTTGGCAATGGCCTCCTGCCATTCATCTGCATCACTTGTAACTGACTTTTCCTGCAGCTGCTGCAGAGCCCCCTGCACTGCTGCAAGGGAATGAAGCACTTGGTGCAGTTTCTTGTGAACTTCAGGGATCTGCAACCCCATTAATTTCAGTCTGTGATTGTAAAGTAATAACAAACATAAGAACCACATCCATGTTCCAATTATATAATATAAATCTTACTATGGTCATTTGGGTTGTAAGTGGATAAATGCAAAGTGTAAATCTGAGAATTTATTTTAATCAATGCCGTCGAAGTCTCTGAGACTTGCAGAATAACCAGTCTCTCCCCCATAATTGTAAAAGTCAATAAATTCAACTTGAAGGCACACAAAGGTCTGGTGCCATGTCAGTGATGTTCTAAGGAGACGATATAAAACCGCTTACCAATGAGCTACTTCTTTCATTATTAATTACTACACACAAACTTCTCTGTAGAAAATATCAATCGTGCTATAATTTAAAGTGTTGAAGAAAGTATTGTGTTGTTGGAAAAGTCATGAAGCATTTTGCAATATATGGCACTAGTTCATTTTTGGAAGTACTAGAGTTGTTCGCATCTATGTTATTGTACGTCATTTGACAGCTGACAGTTCAGTAATTTGGTTGAATTTTGGAGTTGAAGATGGAAGACCAAGCTGTACATTTTCATCATATTTTACTGTTTTACTTCCGTAAAGGGAAGAACATGCATCAAGCGAGTGAAAAGTTGCATACAGTTTAAGGTTACAATACTCTACAAGAATGTCAGTGCCAACAATGGTTCACGAAGTTCCATGGTGGTCATTTTGATCTCAAGGATGCTCCTTGGAGTCTCAAAGAGGTTGATGATGTCATAATAAAGGCATGGATTGAGTCAAACCCACATTACATGACACAAGAGATCGAAACATTGAACATTCATCATTCAAGTGTTTACAACCACTGGAATAAGCTGGGATACATAAGCAGGCTCAATATTTGGGTTCCTGATGAACTCAAAGAAGTTTCTACAATATGCTCATTAAACGCAAGGAAAACGATCCTTTTTTTGAAGCCTGATCACTGGTGATGAGCAGTAGATTGTTTACACCAATGTGGTCTTGGTCTCGACGTGACGATTCGTTTCAAACAATATCAGAAGCAGACATTCCTCAGAGGAAGGTTATGCTCTCACTGTGGTGGGACATTAAAGGTGCCATGTTTTTTCAAGCTCCTACCAAGGACCCAAACAATCAACTTGAATGTGTACTGTCGACAGTTGGGCAGTTTGAACGAATCTGTCATCCAGAAATGTCCAGCGCTCGTTAATTGTAAAGGAGTTGTGTTCCATCACATCAACGTGAGACCACATGCAATTAAGTTTGATCACTCATCAAAAGTTACTGGAGCTTGGATGGTATGTGTTGCCACACCCATCATACTCGCCTAACCTTGTGCTGTCAGACTTCAACTTGTTTTGCTCTTTGATGAGGCTCTAAATCAACACTTTGTTTCGCCGATAAAGACAGGTCTTTCTATGAACGAGGAATTATGAATATAACTGAAAGATGGCAAAAGGCTGTCAAACAAAACAGGCAATATATCATTGATTGATCTTTGTTCTTTATATAAATAAATGCGCTTAGAAAAACATTTTAAAAAAATACGTCATGACTTTTCCCACAACCCAATATTTTCAAAACTGTATATATTGGTAAACCTCACACTCGCTACTCTCTCCTTTCATGCATACAATGCAGGAATAGTGGACATACCAGTACTGTTTTTAGCTTCCTCTTTCTTTCCTGTTTGGGAGCTTGTGTCGATGGATTCAGACTTGATGAAGACTTGCCACGGAGATTTTCCAGCCATTTGTTCACCTCATCTTGACCACCCACTTCTTCCTTTTCCCCTTGTTTGATGTCATCATCAAGAGTGTGATGTAATCCTAGAGGTGTACCTGTCATGGTCTTGCAGCGATAATGCTGTAATGGCAGACTTGTTTGTATGCTGTCAGTGCCACTTTTGTTGGCTATATCCAAACTTGTGGGGAATCGTATTCTTGATCCAGCATCTTGCCCTTGAGAAACTGCCATCTGATGCCCTTCAAATGGTGGTTGTAGTGGCATTGGCAGCGGTGGAGGAGGAAACCTTGGCACTGGTACTGGTGGGCGTGGTGTCAATGTATTGGAGAATAGTGGAGGATGCAACTGTGGCAACGGAGGAGGTGGAAGCAAGTTTGGAGGTGGTAAATGTAAGGGTGGGGGATGCTGCAGCGACAGACCAAAGTGAGGCGGCTGAAATGGCTGTTGGGGTGGTGGTGGTGGTGGAGGCATTGTAGTTGGTTGTAAGGGAAACATCTTACTCATATTAATGTGAGACATGGGAGGATAAATATATTTAGCATTTTCGGTATTATTTTCATGACTTTGTACGCAATTTGAGTTAACAGACGAAGAGGCCCCCTGTTCCTTAAAACTGCTGCTTATGGGATTCACAGGTTCTGATGAATTCCAAGGCAATCTACCGCTTCTGGTCTCTGCCTGATAGGATTCTTTGCGGCCGAACGTTTGGTTTGAGACTTGATACGGGCGCTGACCTCTATCCTGCATGCTGTACCTATGGGGAGGTGGTCCACTTCCTCTTTTCATCGCTAGTTCTGAAACTGCATCCAAGTAACATGCGCGAAAGTACCCAATATGCGAGTATAAAATGTTCTCTAGATCTCAGTGCCACAATAATTGTCTCGCGCTCTCCGTCACAAAGTTCATCTGCATTGATGTGCTTGTTGGCGTGAGGGGGAAGCACAGGGATGGTGAAGTACAATACAATATAGCTGCAAAGGTATTCAGACTTCTTTTTATAAAAGTTATCTGGTGTACAAAGCGAATTCGTATACCTTAGGGCTATTTGCTTTCGATGTCAATTACGTTGTTAGTAGTGCACGCGGATACACATGCTTAGAATATCCAAATATCTATATTCCTAAATATTAAGATTCGTATATGGATTGACATTGGAAATGTAATCAAAGATGTATTAAAAAGTAGTTTTGGGTTATACCTATTTTTGAAACATCTGAGAATAGGAATAAATTTGTACTCTTGAAATCGTGTTAAAGAGTAAGTAAATAATTCAACATGACTCGAATATTTAACTTTCTTCTGTGAAAGGGTTCTTGAAGTCACGTGACCAAAACAAACACTATGGAAGATGCAAGGGGACGAAGACTTTTTTCAGATTTAAACCATGCTTTCAAGAAGGATCCCTTAATGTGAGTATTCGAAATTCAATTTATAATTCGTAGCAATAACGTATTTGAAATAACAATTTTTTTTTACATTCAATTGAGCTGAGGATACAACAGGACTAGTAAAATACTATAACGCTGACGACCAAACAACCAGGAGTAGGCCTATATGTTTAAAGTTGGTGTGTTCCTTCTGTTAGCAATAACGTATTTGATATAACTTTTTTAACATTCAGTTGAGCTGAGGATACAGTGAAATTGGTAAAATACTAGCGCTTGTGACTAAACAACCAGAACTATGCTAAGTTGGTGTCCTCCCTCTGTCGCAATAGTCCGTATGGTGTGTACTGATGATTTTTCATGTGACGTTAATATTATGCGCAGTGTGATACAATCGTAAAAATCTTGATAATTAACCTTTTTCAGTGTAAAAAATCATTCACTTTGTGTTTATATATAAATGTACGCATTTCATATGATAGAGATTTTGTAACTATAGCCTTCTAAGCTGTGACATCATATATTTAGTCAGTTTTTAAAAACATATAACTATGACTTTATGATACTCTTTTGTAAAACCGTCAAGTAACCAATCATACCTAATACAATGATGTTTCCTGGGATGGTTGGTAGTCAGGATGATGATGAGAACATGCTTCTGCTAACTAGTATTGCATGATTTCACACACTGGTGACAAAAAAAGAGATAGTGATCGAGGGAGGGGAGAAGAAATTGATTGAAGCACCCCTCCCCAATGACCGTTCCTTGGAACATGCTCCATTTCCAGAAAAAAAATCCATGTGTTTATGGAGTTCTGAACCCATGCTTAGGACTTTACTGTACCCTTCACCCCGTTGGTAACCAGCATTTTACCACTGTGCTACTAGACCGTTACTTTGCTTCCAGGGAAACTGGAGCATACAAGATTTTTTGTACATTGATGTGTGAAGAAGAAAGTAATTAATGACTTGTGACATCATATCACTATTGAATAACATTCATGGAAGGGTCTTTAGTGTTGTATTCATCTATAGCAGTGTGCTTTGATCTGCCATTTTCATGCCTTTTTTTGTTTGTATCAGAGACGAGTATGACTTCTTGCCTGTGAAAGAACCCCAGAACAATGCTTCACCACTTTTGCTAGTTGAACACAAACTTGGCTTAGAGCTTTGGAGTGTGAGGCTCTTGTTCCAATATGCCTACACCCGCCTTCTGACCTGGCGAGACAGGAATTGTCATTCCTTCTTTTTAGGTTTGTGTCAGTATTTATAATGGGGATTACACTTTAGGGAATAGGGATTTCTTTTGTGTAAATGGAATTTCAGACAGAGATGGCATATAAGTGAAACAAAATGTTTTAAAATTGGTTTATTGTTTTTCAGGGTGCATATGGTCCTTATATGTGCCTATAAGTTTGTCTTTTTTGTGGTGGTGGGCCTTAGAAGTGCTTATTTTGAGTGAATATGTCCTTATAAATTAGGTCCTTATAAAAAAAGGCGCTTATTAGTGCTTATTTTTATAAAGTGTGTTCAGATTCTTCTCACACTCTTCAGTTAAAAAACTCGTCATAATCCTGTCAGAATCCAGGGATACATAACTATTGTTTTTAAAGGCCAAACTGTTACCATCTCATGTTAAAAAAAAAGGTCTGACTTTGGGAGGGAGGTGAGGATACTTGACAGACCAGATCAAAGTGACTTTTTGGGTAACTGATACTGCATGTGGTCCTCACCTCCCTCTACCCTGTCAAACCATTCTGTTTTGCCATAAGCATGGATAGGAGTAAAAGGAATTAAACTTAGTAAGAATGAGGAGGAACTACAGGAAGCTTGTTCAAACAATTGTAGTAGTATAAGTTTTGAATAGACTTAAGAGGGATACCTGTCGCCATCCAGAACAGGAATCTCATGAGGATGTGGCTTTAAAGTTCTGACTAGTGAGGTTAGGGAGAATGCAAGATCAAAAGCTTGCACCCACCACTGATCCCCTGCCTTGAAAGGAATTGACAGCTGAAGGATGGTATTTGCTTAGGGGAAAGTAGGGGTGAGGAAAAGAAATGCAGTAAGAGACTGCTATTCAAAAAACATTGGGGTGCATGATTTCATAGTCTGTTGCTATTGGGCTCAGCATTAGCAAAATTGTCACAGGTAATCATTTTGATTCAGTTTTATTGAACTGTTTACTGTTCCATCCAGCCAATTATAGGAGTTGTTTCTTTTAATATGTGTTTTACCTGAAAGAATACTTTAAACTGCATCTTTATGATAGGTTTTTAAAAGTTAGGAAACTTAAAAAAAAAAGAAAAACCACAAAAACCTCAGTACTGCTGTTCTCCAGAACTTGTATATATTGTCATTAAAAAAAAAAGAAATTAGCATGATGTAGTGGGAAAATTGATGAAATTAGCTTCACACCAAAGAAGCTGTCTTGAATACGATGAGCATAACCTAGTATTTTTAAAACATGTTTTGAGAATGACATGTTCGGATCCTAGATATCTGACTAAAGTAAAAAAAAGATGTAAGTTTTTTGGCTTATTATTTTAAAAGAAACATGCACCATTTCAAAGGCTGGCTTGCGCTCTCTCTCTCTCTCATCTCTCTCACACACACACACACATATGCACACAGGAGGAAAAGGTGAGGGGATAGCAAAAAAGATTCTTTTTGCAGAATAGTTCCATTAAAAAGAGCAAGAGTAACTGTCTCAGATTGAAACAGGTCATGTCAGGAAAAAATCAAGGGACAATCTTTAGCTTTACTAACAAATGTGTTGAAGCACAGTTAATGTTATGATGTAGATGATCACAGCTTCTTTGAATATTGCTTCTATGGCTGAAGCTGGTGTAAAAACATACGTGAAAAAACATGGGAATAATGAGAAGCAACATAAAGTTTAAACATACTTCAGCTCTGATAAAAAAATAATAAAATTGTGCCCCAGGTTATTGACAGATGGCCTGTAGTAAGTTTTGCATTTATGTTATAAAAACATCCTCATATAGCCCTTAATTTAGGTTTCTAGGTCCTTAGAAGGTCCTTATTTTCAATGTGGTCAGACCTGTGTGAACCCTGCAATTATGAACTTAGAGTATCATTGTTACTGCCTGATCTTTTGTTATCTGCAGATCCTCAGGAACTGTGTCACCTCAGTAGGGCAGTCCTTCTTATCAATCCAGACTGCTACACTGCTTGGAACATCAGGTAATTCTTAGTGAAATAGTTGATCTAGTGATGTAAGTTTCCAGTTGTCATTAACTGGACCCCAACCATCTCGGATTGCTTAAAATGTATTTGTTCTTGCAGGAAGGAGTTAACAGAGAGTGGTGATTTGCCATTGACAGATGACCTTCATTTGGGCTGCCTGATCCTGACTAAATTTCCAAAAAGTGCAGAAACTTTCAGCCACAGGTAAGCATGAAGGAGTATTATCAGAAGAGGTATAATTTCTTGAAGACCTTCTGATTTGACTGGACATCTTGCTTTATGATCAGCCTTGTGCTGACCATATTCTTTTGTGGCACCCTTCAAACATGCCACATGGTATGGATGAAAAGGATTAATCGTTTCCTCTAGTGTCATACATTATAGATACCTTAGATACATAAACCAGATGTTTTGAAAGACTATATACAGTAAACAGCATTTTCTATCAAATAGAAACGTGACTAAAAATGTAAAAGAGTTTTGGTCAGAGATCTCATCGTCTCAGACATTGTTTCACAAACCAAATGTGAAAGCTGTTGTTTCATCAGTATTATGAGATGACAATGACATAGCATTACTTATATAAAACATGTCACTAGTAAATAACATTTTATTGACATTAAAGTATTTTACGTGTGCATTGATATGTGCTTTTCCTGCAACTGATTTTTAAAGTTCCTGGCATGTTTTTTAAAAAAAAAAGCCCCTAACAAATTACCTAAGGGTCTGAAAATCCTCGAAAGAAACATCTGAAAATCTCTTCGTATAACCCACAATTTTTTTCTGTTCAGAAAGTTGTTACTTCATGTTTCAGACGCTGGATTTTCCAGAAGCTTCTGGAGCACTGTCTGTCCTCTAGTAACGACAGCAGTGCTAGCACAGAGGCAAGCAGCGACATTGGGGGTTTGCTGTGCATGGAAGGCATTGACATTGCACTTGGACCAGATGCCAGTGTTTTGCAAAACTGTACTGATGGTAGTTTAGGTAGAAGAAGGCACACGGTCTTGTCCCTAGAATCTAGTCGACTTCTTGCTGAAAATCTGCAGCAAGAGTTGTCCATCTGTGAGCGAGCAGCAGACAAGTATGCCAGTAACTACCATGCCTGGACTCACAGAGAGTGGATTGTGCAGCATTGTTTCAGTTCATCGCTTCAGGTGATTGATTGCGAACTTGTGGGACTTCAATGCACTTTACTGTTTTAAAGTCAATGGCCAAAGTCCGAGACTAGACAAAAAAGTGCTGTGTCAGGGATGGAAAAACTGTAAGATACAAATCATATATCACCATGAATTTCTTTTTGCTGAAGTCAAAAAATAGGAAAAAGTTGATAATGCCTCCTGCAGACTGGATGCTTTTTCATCAGTGATATGGCACAAAGTCCAACACCTCGATCAAGTTGGTATGTAAAAATAGAGTAGGGCATTCTTCTCTGTAAAGGCCTGCTAATGGGGGTCTGGTGAAACTTGAACTGACCTAGAAACTTGGAAGTGGATCTCTCAATGCTCAAGGAAAGGAAAAGAGAGGGGAATGGGCAGATCAAGAAGGAAAAAACACTGAAACAGCACAAAGACGATGGGAATGAATACAAGATTAGTCATGATGGTTTGTGCTTTAGACATCAACATCAGCGGCATGCCACTCAAACAAATACCAGAGTTCAAATATCTGGGCAGCATTTTCACAGAGGATGCCAAGGTTGACAAAAAGACACTGACCCAAAATAGAAAATACAAAAATGTCAGCTGCTGTTTGGCTCTATTTATTAGACACCCCACCATTCCAATGAAGACTAAGCCACAGCTAATCAACACAGTATTGATAACCACACTAACATATCAGGGCCAGACCTGAGTACTGTCAAAGGACCAGGAAAGAAAAATATTTGTGAAATGAGATGTTTCAGATGGGCAGCTAACAAGATTTGAAATGACACCATCAAAAACAAAAAAACCCAAGCAATGGTGGGAAAATGCCAATCTACCAACACATCCAGCAGCAAAGAGTCAAATGGTTCAGCCACTTAATCAGGTTGCCAGTCAGCCAACCAGTTCTGAGAGCCTAAACTCAAAGATGCTCTGGTACCTGTGCAAAATGGTGACTGCAGATGCTTGTCACGTGGCCTTACCCTCAATAAGGCCTCATATCAAGCCATCATCTCCATCTCCCCATGACACCAGAGGGTACTAGCGGACAAAGAAGAAAAAGAATTGGCCATTTTTGCATAGTCCCAGACTTTGACCATTGTTCAATTTAATACATTAGGCTAAAGCTCTTGTAGGATGAGGAGATAACCCCCATCTGTTGTTGAAACATTTTGTAGAAGCAAAGGAGTTGGATGAATTTCAAAGGGCTGAAACAGAATATTAGCAAAGATGTCAACTCCTAATATACAAAAAATTAAGCAAGATACATTGTCAAAAAGTGTACAAAATTCAGTTTATTTTATTATCTAGATTTTATTTTTTATGAGTATTTTTTCTGATTATCATGATGAGAGCATTGTCTTATTCTTGTTCAAGGTGATGTTGGCTGAGCTAGACAGAACTAGGACATGGACATTGAAGCATGTGTCAGACCACAGTGGTTTCCACTATAGACAGTTCCTTCTTTCAAACATTTCAAGACAGGCTGCTCGTCTACACCGGCAGTATGCAATGTCAGTTTCCAGCCTCCTAGAAGCTGAGTACAGCTTTGTTTGTGATCTCATCAACTCTTTCCCAGGACATGAAGCGTTGTGGTACCATAGGTGAGTTCTAAGGTGCTGCTGCTGCTGTTATAATGTTTGGCTGACAAAGTGCAACTACACCTTTGAGCATCAAACTAATAATACTCTAGTTTTTGTTTTTTGTTGTTTTTTTTTAGTTTCAACATATTAAAAAATATTCTGAAAATGTTAATGGCATTTCTCACCGAGAATCATGAACAATTGCATAAGCTTAAGTTTTTCTTTATTGCTTTACTCAGCTACAGCATGACATTTTTTTCTTTTTGTCTTGACCAAAAAAAGGAAAATTTTACAATCTATGGAAATAAAAAGTTAGTCCACAACATTTAAGAACAAAAAACTTTAGCACATCTATGGTTATAAGTACTATGATACAAGCTTCATTTTGACGCTGTAGACTCTAGACACCATATTTAGTTTAGTAAGACTAATAAAAAAAAAATTCAATTTTCTTCTCTGAAAATAAATGCTACATCAACTTTAATTTTAAAAAATGTTCTGAAGTCTTCTTTACATTGCTTCATGATTTGTTTCACAAGGAATAAAAAAGTAAAATGAATATATGTGCATTATTAATACAACCACATAACCTACAGAAACAAATTAAAATAAAAATGTTCCTTTAGTCAGTTTTTTAATTGTCAGATTTGTTGATCTATTATAAGAATATGCATAAACACTTGCTTTTTTGTTTTTGTTGTTTATAAGGAAATTCACATTTTATGCCATCTTGCTTTTTTTGTTTTTGTTGTTTATAAGGAGATTCACATTTTATGCCATCATGACTTCAAGGCCTCAGCCTTGTGAGGAAACAAAAGTCAAAGGAGATGCACTAAATGGAGCTGTGCGCAAAAGTGACGGTCAAAAACGTTCACGCCTGGAGAGCAATACAGTGTCTTTACACATACAAGATGAAGTGGAGGCAGTGGAGAAAGTTGTGAATCAGAGCGGTGACAATTTTCAAAAGACACTTGCCAAGCGATATGTGGAGTGGGTGAAGCGAACATTTCCTGAATAGGAAAGTACAGATGTCACAGTTGTTTAATAGTTGATTTTGATGGTTCAAGACCACAGACTTCAATCAGTGTGATTTCTATAAGTATGTGGGTATCTGCATGTTTCTGGGTGAAGCTAAGGACATAGATATAGGATAATTAAGGATATAGCTATGACTGAAGTTAATTTTGCCTAGGAATTAGCTTGAAAGAAGGCAAAAGCACAGCTACAACAAAAGCACACATTTCGTTCATTTACGTCACATGAGCATAAAAGATCAGTCTCATCCTAATTTTCATATATATATATATAGTCATACCTGGTTGGTGATTCATTCATCAGCTTTGAACAGCAGTTCACACTACAAAGTGATGTTGGTCACTACAAATTTATATCCTTGTGCATTGTATCTGTGCACCTAAGTTTCAAATGGTTTTTATATTATATATATAATTATATATATTATGCCTAGTCAGCTGCTTGCTCATAGAGTTAGATGAGATGGATTACAATAGAATGACATGATAAACTAAGCGAAGGAAATTTTGCACAGCTAAAAAGGTGGATCACATTAGAATGGTGGGATAAAGTAAACGAAGTCTTGCACAGCTAAAACTCTGACAATCGGCCACTAAGCTATGGCCATTACCTGTAACAATGCAGACTTAATAAGTATTATGCATGCAGAAGTATGCCTGTATTTATGTATGTGTACATAAACAATATGCATGTGTAGATTTATGTAATACTAATATTTAAACAATTCAACTTTCAATGGCTGTTGTAATTTTGGTAAAGACTGACCTGATGGGTATCAACCTTTCAAAGTTTTCTGGCATTTTTTATAAATATTTCCTGGTATAGTTTGTTTAGAGAATCGATCATTTAACACAGAATCCTTCCAAACACTGCTTTTCAGTGTGGATGCAGAGAAAAACAACATCCACCAGTGGTGTCAGTTTTAAATTTATAGGTAGGGTTTTACCAACTTGCATTAAGTGGCTTTCACGTTAAACTGCTTGGGAAGGCAGGGTAGCGTAGTGGTTAGTGCCGCTTTTCTCAACCTGTGTATCGTACCCCCCAAGAGGGGGCGCAAAGTCGGTCATTTGTTTTTTAACTGGCACAAAGTGTTGAGCTTTGCAATTTTCATGGCAGTTTTTTATATCTTCTTATGGATAATGATAGATAACTTAATGGGGGGGGGGTTTGCTAAGAGAAACAGCACTTGTTTTCTATGGCATCACTTTAATTGTATCTTTGACATTGAGGTGCAGTTGAGGTATTTTGTTGTTTATGACCATTTCCAGATCATAGTTTTAAAAACCATACAATGATGCAGTGTGTAAAAGTGTAAAAGTCAGCTATGTCATTGTCAATCATTAGTCACCTTCCCGTCCATGGAGCAACTGTCTTTTGACGTTCGTTCACTTGCCATTTGCCTTCAGGAGAATATCTCACAAGAGTCCATCGTCACAGAAACAGGGACTATGTCTCACTCCAAAATGATATTTGTGTAAAAGTAGCTGGAAATACTTCTGATGAATCAGTTTCAGTCTGTGTTTATACTACATTCATTTGCATGTGTACAGCATAATGCTTACATGTGGATATATACACACAAATATAATAAAAACAGCATCGTAATAATTTTCATCATATTATAGTACCTCTACATACAAGTTTAGTCCGTTTCACAACCAAGCTCCCATGTCAAAAACCTCGTATATTAAAACTATTTTTCCCATATAAAATAAAGGAAATAGGATTGTTGCATTCCAGCCCTCCCACAACAACACAATTTATATGTAAATACAGTATAATATACAGTACTGTATAGTAAATGTTAATGGCACAATAATATAAATAATAATAAATATGTTATATTTATTCTTCTTACCTTGGAGGAGACGAAGACTGTTGATAACAGAGGTAGGTAGATGACGGGGGAGAGGGAGGGAGCCAGAGAGCAGACAGGTGCTGAATGAATCAACTGAGGAGACTATACAGTTTTTAACTTGAAACATTTAGATTTTCACTAAGACTACATTCTTTTTTTATGTCTTTACGCTACAACATATAAATGACTCGAGCTCGTATAACGAATTTACGCTCATAAGTAATAACAAAATTTCAAAAACTTTTTGGCTTGTATTTCAATTTACTCGTATGTTGGTTCACTTGTATGTAGAGGTCTTACAGTATTTCTATAGTGCCTTTCCCCACCATCATGGTGGGCTCAAAGCATTTATCAGAAAAAAAGATACAATAATAATAATAATAACTGCTAGGAGCCCAAGGTCATCCATTCTGGAACCAAGGAAGTAGGAGTTATCACAAGTAGTCAAGAAAACCCATGAAGCGAGAGGCACAATGAAAACATCTCTCATCAGGGGGTGGGTGAGTGTGTAGTTGATGTCCTGTAAAGGCACAAATTGAAAATCTAAAACATAACATAGAGGCTATCATTAATCTGCACAGCATTGAGATGTGTTTGTAGTCCCTAGATGATGCTAACTGTCATTATCAGAGTAAGACCAAAATAAAGTGTTTAGATTAATGCTTAAATTATCACCTTCGATTTCACAACCATGTAACACTTTAAGATAAGGAATCATTTAAATTGGGGTTTTTCCCTTCTTGTTTACATTCAAGATCACTCAATAGAAAACGTATCCCTCACTTTTTCCTGTCCCTTTCACTTATGAGTATGCATTTTCATCCATGTGTCACCAAATGTACTGAGTTTTCAGCGGTTGAATGTGAAATATATGTTTATGAGTTTTTTAATGCCACCTCTTGTCTTGCAGTTGCCACTCACCGATGTTTTTTAGCAGTTCAAACCAGTTAACTGGCTGAACTGTTTGAAACAGATTTTGATATTAAACTTAACCATTTTTTTTTTACCTCAGTCTCCTGATTGTTCTTAAATTGTGTTTAAATGTAGCCTAGTTAAACTGTATTCAAGAAGCTTTAGGAAAGAACAATAAAAAATATTTTACCTAGAACAAACACATAAAGGCATGATTCTGCTTAAACTTCATCAGGATATTTCAATCAAAAATGGGTAAAAAGTTTCATTACCATACAATCCCAAAAGGCACGCCTTAAACACCAAATTACTTTACCAAAGTATGCTTGTATACAATGCTCATAACAAAAGCACACAGGTCTTTTCTGCTTTGTGCATGTATGTGAGAGAAAGAGTGGGGGAGAGACGGGAATCATGCAACATCATAAATATAAATGCCACTAGTTAAATACAAATTAGGTACATGCTATCAGAAATTCAACAGAAAATGGTTCTATGATCATACAGTACACATCATGGTCATTTATACTCTAATTGTTTACATGATGCATCCTTTTCATTCAGGATATTTTTAAAACCACTGCCTCACACAGCACTTTTAAATTGTTTCTGATTGTTTTTTACTGGAACTGGCCTTTTTCTTCATAAATCCACGTACAATCATTCTGTTTCTGAAATCAAACATTTCTAAGGTCAGAGATTGGTGGCAGATCTTGCTACCCAGTACATGATCAATTGCCGGGCAATAGCCTCTTCTGGCGGCAAAAACAGGCCATCAGGATGTTGTGCAGCCAGCATCTGAGCCACTTCTCCCCGGGTGAACCAACGGGCATCCTCCAGCTCATTTGGGTCAACCTGAAAATGTACACCATTTTTATGCAGTCTTCCTTTGTTTTTCAAATGCCAAGCCATAGTTAAAATTATCTCTGAATGTTAACAAGTGCACACAATATAGAAGAATATCTGAATTTTCATATGCAATTTGTACCGTTTATATTGTTGCAAAGGCATGATTTTAATAGTTATATCTTATACAGAATCTCAGTACCTCATGAAAATTTAAGTCTATATACAACAGACCCACCAGTGCATCTTCCTCAAGTTAATGCAATGCTTCTTAAAAAAGTTAGCAACAGAAAAAGCATATTTAGCATATCACAACATAGTTTGTCAGTCTCAGGGAAACCAGCTGCAACCATATTACTTAAGAAATACTAATACCACAAGGATTTATGTTCTTCCAAGTCACAGAAAGGGAGATCAGCAAGGACCCTGTAACATTACCTACCTTGATTTCTTCTGTGCGAGCATGCGCAATACAGCCAAGCATAAGTGTTGCTGGGAAGGGCCATGGTTGGCTAGAGTGATAATCAACACGTCCGACCTTGACTCCACTCTCTTCCTCTACTTCTCTTCGACATGTATCTTCAATGCACTCCCCTTGTTAACAGAATGTAGCTAAAATCTTCAACAAGAACTTGACTGATGAAATACAAAACCAATATAAGATAGATAAATAGAAAAATAAAAGGATGAATGCATAAGTAACAGCATGTGGAAAGAGAGGGCTAATGGATTAGCAGTTATTTGATAATTGCTGTTTGCCCCTACACTAATTTTCCAATTAATAAATTATTAATCTGAAAATTTTCAGTGTCATTCCCATTTATATAAAACAATTAATAATGTTTTCTCAGAGAGAAGCCAACTGTCAAAATATTATTAGTCTTTAAACATAGTTACATGAAGCCCGCCCCTTTCCCTGTACGATTTTCAAAAGTAAAATCAGTTCCATTTCACCAGCATTTATTTACACTTTGTCTAGTCTTCGCCTCTTGAGGAAGAAAACACATTTAAAACAGAAACATAAAATGTTTACCTGGTTCCATGAATCCGGCAAGACATGAATACATCTTGGGTGGAAAACGCTTTGCCCTGCCTAGCAGGCAACGTCTGTTGTCAGCAGTGACCACAAGCATGATGAGAGAGGGGTCAACACGTGGATAGCAGGTGTTGTGTACACCTGAATAAGCATAAGGGAGACACTAGTTTCAGCTGATGTTTCACAGAGTTTGGAATTAACTGCTCTTTGTCAGTAACCAGTGGCTAGTGAATGACGACATACACAAGCTACAGGAACGTGAACAGTTTAAACAGGAGATGCGAGTCCTCTAACATGTGAATCAGCACTGAAAAGACAGAGCCCATGAAAGTCAATAGAAAACCTGGCACTCGACACTTTAAGCATCAATATCCATGGCATCTCGCTCAAACATCAAAGTTCAGATATTATTTTTGCAGAGGATTAACAGTGAGATACGTCCCCAAATTCAGAAAGCAATTTCAGTGATCAGTTAGTATACTTCTTAGACAACCCACCATTCCAGTGAAGGCTAAGGCACAAATAATGCAGTATTCATATGCACCATAACATCCCAGTGCCAGACCATGGGACTGAACAAGGTCTAGGAAAGAAAATAACATGAAATATGTTTCAGACAGACAGCTAACAAGACTCAAAGGCAGTGGCGTGCGGTGGGATTTCCCACTGGGGATCGAGAGGGGGGGGGGCGGTAAACTATGCGATTTCCTGCATTTCTCTTGATGCCTCAATATTTATCTCGTACTACGTAAATAGTACTACAAGAAAGCAGAAAACAAATCAGGTTTTATAATAATGTTGATTATAAGATAATGATTTATGTGAAAATAGCAGATAATTTTGTAGATACCATATATAAGCGTTAAATGACGTTAGAAAGAGGAAATGGTCGAAAACAAGCGAGACGATGTAACCTGTTAAGTAGGTTAGATTACACGCTATGTAAAAAATAAAAATATCCTCTTTCAAACGCAATAACTGTTATTACTAAGCTAAAGAGATTTCTATCACCTGTGAGTCTAAAATATCTTTATTTCGATATCAATGTATGATAGTAGAAATTAGGTAAGTGTCTATCGATATGACTTTACACAGACAGATTATACGGTTTCGCTTAGTAATCAGTGGGTCTTCATGAAAGGCTTGACAGAGAATTCATCAAATTTGAGAACCAAAAAAATCCCAAAACAAAAACAAAAAACACTTCGAATACAAACACAATACCTTTCAGAGAAAAGGCGCTGCGTGTAACCACTACACCATGCAGACATTGCTGTGCGTAGTGTGTAAACTAACCTACTTAACAGGCTACATCATCTTGGTTGTTTTAAACCATCATTTATTTCACCTTTACCTTTCATAAGTTTTAGGTATTGAGTTATTTTGCCTGTCACAATTTCACCATTAACTGTATGCAGCCCTTCATAATGTTTAAACGTCGTTGAGCTTAGCGCCATAGCAAGTTTCATAGCTGGCAAAGACTGATTGAAAGCAAGGTTGCGCTGAGCCATCGCAGGCTCCTGATGACGTATTGAAGGGAACAGATTTCTCAACCGAGTCCCCATCCATTTACAAAAAGATTTTTGTTTTCAGTCAATCCTGAGTTACGTACGCTCACTGAACACCAACATGCACTAACAAACTTAGGTTGGAGATTGTGACTGTGCAACCACGGATTCCTGGCGATCTGCAGTAGAAACTTTGCACCTAACTTGACACACGGGACAAGCTGGCGCTAACACAGGCGCTGAAGGTGTGAGGGGAACCATAGCAATGGTCCTAGTCCCCAGACCACTTGATCTACTCTATTAAACAGCAGGCAGAACGCGGTAGCGACTGCGAAGGTTAGTTCCCTGAGTGCAGCAGGCGCTTGGTGGCGCTACAGTTTGAAGAGAGGCAAGACGCATTTTTCACCGGCGCTTTTCAATAATTCTAAAACGCTTTATGTTAAAATATCGTCAAATAAAAAAATGATTACTTGTGACTCTTAGGGTGTCCATGGACAGCACGCCACTGCTCAAAGGGACATGTTAAAAAAGAAAACAATCCGAGCGATGGTGTGAGTCCCAGCAGCGGAGTCAAGCGGTTCAGCCACTTGTCCAGGTTACCAGTCAACCAACCAGCCCTGAAAGCCTATCCTCAAAGATGCTGTGGCACCCGAACAAGAGGATAACCTCACAAGTCCTGGATTGATACATCTCACAGGTGCTGGATTGACATAGACCATCACATGGCTTTACCATCAATGTCAAGGCCTTACACTGAGTTGTTAGCTGCTGTCTCCATCTCCCACTGACATCCAGATGGTCCGGTGGCAAAATGGTTAGCGCATGCACGTCATACAGTGAGGGATGACTGCCCTGGGTTCAGCTCTCATTTTGGGCATGCTGTTGTTTCTCTGCATGTGGCATGTTTATAGGGCTGGCTGCCTTGCCATGGCAGTTGCTGGCTTGATGTAAAAATACCAATCCCCCCGTTCCCCATGACATCCAAGGGTATTAGTGGACAATAAGGAAGAAGGGAAAAAAGTTATATTATGGTGAACTAGTCTGGCCCTGGAAACTGGTGTGCCATCCAGAAAAGACATTCACAGGAATTAATTAGTAAACAGTGAAACAGAATGGATAAATAAGAAAAAGTAGATAACAGGAAAAGCTAAGTTCCCTAAGGCAGGTTTTCATTCTACTTTCTCTCAGACAAATGTGAGAATATAATTAAACTGATTACCTTGATGATCAATATGCATAAGTTATAGCATGCCTTAATATGACACCCAATATCTCCTTGACAACAAAGTAAGAATCCTATTTCAAAATGTGGGTCAAAATCTCCAGTTTGTTGAGACATGACATAATACTTCATCTCAAGAGAACAAGAATGCACTGCTACAGCATCAGACCCAGGAAAGATCATTAATCTGAAGAAAGAAAAAGTTCCTACCAATCAAATAATGAGACCTAATGTAAATACATATCTCTTAAAGATTAAAGTCCAGTATTATTAAGTTAATTCATTCCAAATTTGGCATTTGAACTACAGGAAACTCTCATTTTAAAAGTATCTAACATTTTTATAATGATTTCCAGAATAAGGAGGTACTACCACTTTTTTAAATTCTGAAATAGGGCAATGAACAGACATTATATTCATTGTAATAACTGACATTTATTTTTTCTGGAAAAAATTGCCGACTTCATGAATCAAAATGAAGATTTAACTTGCCATTTTGGCTGCGACACTGGGTGTTGTTGCACACCTGTTTGTATCCGCCTTCTACCACCTGTGTGGAACTGCCACATGTTGGGCAGAATTTATAGCGATCCAGCCATGTTAAGACAGAATTAGCCTCTGCAAATAATCCTGCTTGTGTCTTCTCTAGCCTTAAGACTTCTCTTCCCCTTGGAAATAAGCTTGCAAAAATACCATCAGGGTAACTGTCTTTGCACACAGAGTTGTCTTCATCAGGAAGTCTGATAGCAAACCATGCTGAAGAGTGAGGATCCCATGTTTCCAACCCCAAAAATATTACCTGGGCTTTTCTGGTCAGACAGGAGACCAGTTGGCTGTAAGTGAACACAGCAAACTTGAACCTGTTTTCTTCACCCTGTAGAAAGAACGGTGACAGATCTGCATCAAACACAATGTACTTCGTGCTCTCTTTCTTCATCGCTGTTTCTAGCCATTCACTGTTTTTCCGGAGGTCAGAAGCCCGATACAAAGGATTCTGGGAAAAGTAGTTGCTGACCAGATCATATGGTGACTGAGTGCTGTGTTTCTGAAGATACACAGCACTGTCTACATGGTTCCAGAATGAGGCAATGTCTAGTGCTGTCTGTCCTGATGAGTTCATTATATTCACATCACACCTGAAACAGTACGCTTTAAGATGCAGCACTGCAGGTGAAAATTGTAACCATACAAATCTTAGAAAGATCTGACTTAATGTCTTGTAGGTTCTCCCAATCAGTAGGCAATAATTTATTTGCACTATTCAATAAGAAGTTAATTTTTTATTTTAATATAAATTCACTATATAAGTTCACTGTAGTATTATGATTATTATTATTATCATCTTTCTTTTCCCTACATGCATCTAATTTTGATTTACTCTCCTCCTTCTGTCATCTGCTTCTTGCTGCTCTTTCATTAAGATATGTTCATCTTTATAGACTGCATTTATTTGTCAAAAGAGGGACAGATGAGGTGGAAGAAGAACTTTCTCACCCTTTCTCTGTGAGATACTGGATGACTGGCAACTGCCCATTACGAGCTGCAAACATCAACGCTGTCCACCCTCTTTCATTTTTAGCATTGACAGCAGCTGTACCACCTAGAGTAAAACATAATCAGATGTTTAAAATGGCTTACTCTACTGATGTTTAGGGCAACCCATTGCCTTGCAATCATAGACATATGATTTTATGCCAACAGTACTATGAAGCTATCTGCTGTGTTGTTCACAGAGTTAACAAATCTGAGCAGTCAAGCAATTGTTATACTCAGCCATTATCAATAAGATTGATGCTACAAAACTGTTCATTTATGAAAAACTTCTTGCATCTCATTTACAGTATTTTCTAATCAGAATTTTCTTATTCCTCTGCAGCTGTTTGAATTACACTGATAAATCTGACTAAAATATACAATTTTTCTGTGAAAATGTATAAATGATATTTAATGTTAGCATCCACAAAGACAAAAATACTCCACGGATAAACTCTAATCTGCAGCTTAAATATTAGATTTCCCAGCCAATTAAATACTTACAGAGGAAACTGTCATTACATCTTTGGTCTATCTGCCAAGCCATAACCGACTAAAAGAAATTATATTGATTATCTACTTAACAATATCCTTCAGTGCTTTATTTTAAATTAAAATCTGCACATATTTTCTTAATATTGCATCTGTAATATTTCTTTGTAATTTTACCATTAAGTAAGGACTTGACTTCCTCTAAGTTCCCAGTGGCTGCGCTGTCAAATAAGCGGTCAGCAAATTGCTGTGTTGGTGCTTTTTCTGCAGCAGCTGCACTCATTCTGAAAAGTCAGCTGGATTATGATGCATATATGTCACCACATTAATATATTTATAGTTATTCTTGTAAGCCATGGGATCCACAGGTAGAAGCATATCTTGTATCTATATTAACACTCTTTCATCTGTGCAGTAAACTCACCTTTAAGGGCCTGCAAATTTAACACAGAATGAGAGATTAGAGACACTCTCTGACAAGAAGAAGGTAACTTGGAAAAACCTTTGATTTTCCCCCTTTCTTTTAAATTAAATTAACTAATTTAGCAGTAGACCATAAGGCTTTTCATGTTGTCATCTATATTAATTGTTATCTGTTCCATGAAAAAAATACATCTCAGCTATGTAAAGTATTTTTTATCTCCTATCGGCGATGTAGGACTAGGTTAATAAGTAGGCAAAGTGTCCCATGTCATAAATTAATGGCTGTAAGGGCTGACAACTGTAAGTGGTTCACTATGGTCTGGGTGACAAGGCCTGATCATCTCCTGTGATTTTTTTTATGATAAACCAGGTACCCGTGCTCTGGTGTGCATGGAGAATTTTACCAATACATGCAGACTACCTTCCTTCCACCTCTCTCTCTCTCTCTGAATATATCCTTGCCAGCAAAAAAATTTATGGAATCTGCCTTCACCCATATAAGGTATTGTTAATGGTAAGATCGACATGCATGCCAGTTCCACTTTCAAGTTCCCATTGAAAATGGCTTAAAGTGAGCAAAAACAACAAAACTGGGCACCAGCCTGGAGCTGTCACAGCCTGGAGATGTATTCAAATGTGTTAGCATGTTTTCAAGCCACTGCTGGATATGTCTTTTTATACTCTACATTATGCTTTAGTACATGTCATTGCAAATCGTAAATTAATGGTGTGCGTTGTTCACGTGGTTAATGCTCAGGTGCTTGAAAAAGGTTTGATCCCATTGAACCACGGACTTGTATTATACACGTCCGTGATTGAACTGATGGGAGTGGATCGAGCTTCGCAGATTTAACAGAGGGGAGTGGGGAGCGGATGTGTTTGCTGTTAATTAACTTCCGTTAATGAACAGAACAAATGACTTTTTCTGCAACTGTAGGCCCGGTATATATAATGTCCATGGTGTCGTGTACCAATAGAGTAACGCCTTTGTTGCATGGCATCTTTCTATGTATCCTGGCGTTGATGGGTAATGTTCACATCGCGGCATGGTTTGGGCAAACTGTACAGTGAACTTTGATCCCTATATATATATAACATGTATGTGCTCGGATCATGCCGAGTTCAAATATTGTAATTAAATAATGTTAAATTGTTTTGAAACATCGGTACTGAGAGAATCATCTTATTTTTTGTTTGTTTGCCTGCTTCTATTGAAAGATATCCACACTAAAGTAACTGTTTTGGGTTTGTCATCTGATCTGTCGTCTGCATCACGGATCGACGTGTGTACGTCTGCATTGAAGTCGAAAGAAACCCCCAACAGACCCTTTGGGAAGATTGTAATTCTCTGTGTATAAAAATCTTGTAGAGATACTGTTATAAAACTAGCATACTGATGTAAAAACAAAAACGTTCTAACCTTGAAACGTGCAGCAAATACGAGCTTGAGCGGATAAGAGTCTTGAGAGACATAAGCCACCAGAAGCGAATAGGATAACTCTAGTTTCAGTTTGACGCTATGTTTGGGTTGTTATCTACTTCCCCTACATGAACGATATCGTTACGTCAATCGATAAATATTTGCTAGTCCGCTCACAATCGAGAACAGTCAACAGACACTCCTTATTACAGAAATTGTCTCTTTTTATTACTTTTTTATTATCTCGCATACCTAAGAAAAAAAATAGGGAACAGCTTTGATATGGGGTAACTCGCGACGGCCATAACAAAATGGCTCCCGGCATTTGTCGTCTGCTCACTCCAAACTAACCCTAATCCTAACCTTACCCTACCTTACCCCAAACCCTAACCCCAAACCTCTGACAAAATAACATAGATCGGCCTATGACGTCACGAGTTAACTCATATCAAAGTTCTGCCAAAAATAGTACTTTAAAAAATAAATTGTGCTTTAAAAAATGTTGTAGTTGACGTGGGAGATTCGACGACAGTGATTGAGCCAAAACAAAATTAATGTGGTGCAGGCACGCACCACCATTTCATGAAGGTCCGAGGGTGTAGGAAAAATGTACTGCCTTTTTTTTGGAGGGGGGAAGAGGAACGACTTCATCCTGACAGTGAACGACGTTTGTACTCGCACAGTACGAAAAAAAGGAGGACGAGGAGGAGGTGGGTGAGTGCAGCGATGAAAGTAAACTCGCGTACACGGTATGGTAGCATCACAACATATGCTGCTTTCAGTGTTAAAACGACAACGCAACACTTAACAAGAAACAAAACTCATTGAAAAATGACTCAGTCGGTTATTGCAATCACAAGAAATTATATATGTAATATTCAGAATAAGATATTAACTTTATAATCATATATTAATCACATTCAAAGTTTGCAAGTCAGTGTGCCCCCCCCCCCAAAAAAAAGACCCCGTCTTCTTTGATTAATGCCTTTGTTTTGTCGTAGTGTTTCTTTTTTCTTTCTTTAGATCAAGGCCTAGATGTTAAAAAAAAGTATCAGTTTTGATTATTCTGTTGCCATTGCTCTCTCTCTGTTCCCCTAGTACCTCCTTTTGTACACTTTATGAAGAATCTCATCTCAAACAATGGGGAGGGGAGATATTCGATCTTACCCCCTTAGAATCTTTCTTGTGGAGGCGGCAGCCCCCCTGGTTCCTATAATTATACGCCACTGAATTAACAATGCAAATTGACGAGACTGCACTTGTGCATTCTGGCTGGTCAATCAAAGATAATCGAGTGTGGGTGTCACCTCGATCTGGTCCTTTCTGATTTGTTGCCATATGTGATCCAGCACGCTAGCTGGGTGACGTTATTTTAGGACCGACTATTTTGTTCGAACATTATTTGTTTGTCCGCAAGTTCCATAACTTCTCCGAGGCCCAATCAGGGCTGATGATGTAGTCTTTGTCCTTCACTCTTGACCAACTTTGATAGAAATGGGTTGCAGGGTCCAAGTTAATGACTTTGTACGGATACCGGAAGTTGGGACGTAATTCCTTCTCGCCCATGGCTGAGCCGAGCCTTAGAACTAGATGTGGCCTCTCTGGAACTACCCTGAAACAGACATTCTGCAGAAAGTAATTTTCTCTACAGGAAGAGGGTGGTTGTATGTTTCCCGATCACGTAAATAGCCTAAGAGAATTGGGTACACAGTACATTCACGCATTCCTTCATCTTCTTGCGAAGGTATCTGATGATTACTAATTGGGAGTGAAAAATGTTCGATCTTAGAGTGACAATTTGCTATGGTGACTTGTGACTTACTACGTATTCCTTGTATTCACTAACCTTCGCTACAGAACCCCAAACAGCAAAGAGGACCAGTCACATTATTCTCAAGGCCAGAATATATTAGCAACATCATCCATCAAAACTTCGAGTCCGTGCACTATAAATGATCCCTTTTCCTTCAGCCTGACAAAACTGGGGACATTTGTTTCACGTAAACAAAAAATAAACATTTACTTCACAATCTGGTTCCGCCATTCCTGGATGTCAAGACTCGTTGGAGCTTCACGTACATGCAGATGAGGAGATATCTCCAGGAGGTGTGGCAAAGGAAGACTGACCTGCGTCAGGGCGCGAAAGGTCGGAGATAATATTCGTGAAGGCCGCTTGGTAATGGCGTCTTGATCAGGGGACTGAGGCGTGGGATGTTGTGAAATGCTGGTCGGTGCAGATGACGTAGACGGTTGAGCGGGTGGCGGAATCGGCAGCGGTTGAAAAGAGGGCGGCTGAATATTAACAGTAGCAGGAGATGTCCCAGGGTGCTCTTGACTTACTTTCTGGGAACGAGCTTGGCCAAGGATCGGGACACGATGAGCCTCTCTTTTGAAATCGACCCCTACTCGTGTGAGTAACACGTTATTACGTCTGCTTTTCGCCCGCGGTCTGATCTGGTTCAGCCACCTCTCCCTCAGAGCCGCTGTCTCTGAAAAAGAAGTTCTTTGTCATCTGTCTTTGCCACATGATCTTAGATAGGTGGGAAACTGACGTCAGCTCCAGTTCCTTTCTTAATGTTATGTAATTGTATACTAAAATGTTTACCAAAATACTGCAAAACCAATGATGAAAAGTTAAACACCTCAGTGGTGCTACAAATATCCCCTTATGAGCAAAATGAAAAACAACAAAAACCCGCGATGTCTGTCGGTCTCTGCTTAGGCTTGTACCGAATAGGACCTGTAATTGTCATCGCATTTGTTGATCACATGCATCTCACGCACGCACGCACGCACGCACGCACGCGCGCGTGCCCACACACACACACACACACACACACACACACACACACACACACACACACACCACGGATCGATGGTCTTTCTTTTTCAGACCGAGCTACTATATTTTAATCTCCCCCACTGTCATGCGTGCATAGCTGTGTACCTATCTGGTATCCATCAATCTAGCTCTATTTTTTTTTAATTTTTCTCTTGCTTTTTCCGAAGAATTAGCGCTAAGGGTAAAAACCAGAACACATCGGTAATGTTTATCTTCTACGGAAGCTTTATAAAGGCAAAGTTGGCTCACCTTGCCTTCGTCGGCTTAGCTCTACCATTGCAGGATGGAAAATCCCAACTGACTGCGGAATTTGCAGCTTAGGAAGAGTGGGTGTCGATGATAGCATCTAAATAGAAATGATCATCTTTAGTCACCCACATTTTCATTCATGTCCTCTGGACAAACAGGAACAAAAGGGATTTTATCAAAGGAACACCAAAATAAGACATACTTTTATTAGAATGAAAGCAATGTGTTTAAGTGTTCACAAATTTCTGGGTTATGAAGTCGTCGTCTCATCATTTCTTCTCCGGCCCTCTTCTTCGTTTGTCGATCCCCTTAGTCAGTCTCGAGCACACTGGGGCTTTTGCCTCTGCATCTGGCACCTGTTTACAGGGCGGGCTTCTTTGCTTTATAGCTTTAGCTGCTGGCTCTATGTAAAATGTTAATCCCCTTTAAATCCCACTGTACATACATACATACATACATACATACAGGGAACATCATCAGCATATTTTCAATCTGTTAACACCATGACAACATAAATTATCAATTAATCTAAATGCGTAGTATAGAACAACGGTCGCTCCACTAAGCTAACGAAAATTCGAACAAATCAGGAGAGAAAAAAGCAATCGGTCACTGCGCTCTCAAAAAGGAAGGGTCTATTAGTTCATCCATGTCCCCAACAATGATCCTGATTTCAGGACGATACAATCGAAGGCCGATGGCGAGATCACTGCCGACGACATCAACAGTGGATATGATCTGCGGTTCGCATTGTATAAAGCTACCATAAATTTCACTTGACAACAAACATTTTTCACGCGTAAGTATGACTTGACAGTTTTATTTCGGCTCTGAGCCAGCCATCACTGTTTTCTATATTCATCTCCTGTTTGATGCCGTCAGGTATCCCACGAGGCTGCAGGGAGATCAACAGAAGAAAGGCCTTGCTTCGAACTATGACGATGACAAGGCAAAGAGACCATTTTTTTTAGTGACCCAGGAGGTCAGCTGAAGAATCCCATTCTATCGTCAGAACATGTCCGATAAACGCGATCTCACTGACTGTAATTCTATCCGTGACGAGAATTTCGTGAACAGGCAGTAGTCATTGCCAGACGTATGTGTTGGTATTAGAAGAAAGGTCTCTGGGTTCACGCTGATTAATTTATTGTGGAGAACAGTGTAGTTTGGGTTTGACATTTGCATCTAAACTCCACACCATATTTCGTAAATCACTACAGTTTCTATATCATGTCTTCTTTTTCCCGTTTTCTGAAAGATGATTTAAAGATGATGTACATCATGACCTTTACTTTATCGTCATCAAATTTTATATAGAAGAAAATATCGATATTTTCAACGTGGGTTCAGAATACTTAATCATTTCTAATGTCTAATGTATAGAATTTCTAATCAAAAGCATGCGCAACATTGCAGAAGCCCCAGGGACCAGTTGCACAACATGTTTCTAAAGCTTAAAACTGTTCTAAAGAAGAAAAATCTCTTCTCTGCCATTTAGATGCATTACACAAGAACATACAAAAAAATTGTACTGACAGGACGGAAAGTCATACTTGAACAACTTTATCTTACTTAAAGCAGTTTTAGTTTTAAAAACTCTAAAATTGTGGTGTGCACTTTAAACTGATTATCTAAAAAGATTTAAGGCTTAAAAGTGTTTAAAATTAGAAATGTGTTGTGCAGCTGGACCCAGGACTAGAGGAGATGTAAATTAGCATCGGAGGCAGCCATGGGCCAGAAGCAATGCGAGCTTGGATTTCACAGGTAAGCAGACTCCTACCGAACGCATACAGTAAATGCCGCCGGGGTCTGCTACATGGCGCACTTCCAGTAGCTGCAATTACTGCAGGTCATAGGTCAAGCAGGCCAGATACGTCTGGTCCCTGGTTTCGTCCCTAGACATCTGTTGCAATGACTTGCTTTCAATTTTCTAGTCTAAAGCAACATAGTGCCTTCCGTCAGCCAGGTGAGACACAGGTGAGACATGGTATTAATAGCGATCGATCATGCTCTCCAGCTCTGAAACTATTATTCGATAGTCTTTAAACATCGGCTGCGCGCTAAACTGCCATGGAACCCATACTGCGTTCACACTGTGTGTTAAGTTTAACATGGTCCCTTTTATTTGTGAATAAAGTGTATTCTCTTTGTTGTTTCTAGACTGGTATTTCGATCGAGAATATTAAGTATTCAAAATGTCTCTGGACCTCAGTGCAGTAGTGGCACCCTAAAATAATAACAGGATCTATATCTGCACCAAGATTTCAACCCGTAATAACGTAAATCTTTATAGCAATCTTCTGAAACCCAGAGAACTATATTATAGTTATTTTATTATGCACTGCGCGCTCAAGCGAAAAGGACGTTATCGCCTAACAAATAGCATAATTGTTCTCGCTTAAATGAACTCTTTGTGTCTGTGGCTAATGTATTGCTATGCTCAGCCCCACAAAGAGAACGTGCGGCTGTTAATGGAAATTTGCTCAGCTGTACTCCCGCGCACGACTTCTGAAATTCACGAAATCGGTCATTATATATTTGTCATACCACGGACTTGTATTATACACGTCCGTGGTCATACCCTTATTCTCTCTTCCTCTCCTCTCAGTTCTTCTCTTCCCCTCCCCCTCACCATCGGTCTTTCGTCTACAATACACATGCATATAAACGTGAATATGTTTCTTATTTTTACGAAACTTATCTGTAAGTTTAAAAAAAAATTGACAAATCCTTCAACAAAATTTGGAAATTTAGACACAATACCCTCTTCCTTTTACTCTTCTTTTGTTTTTTATAGTAATGACCAAAAAAACGAAACATTTTTTCGCTCCTTGAAAAATATTCTAGTTATTCTCTGGATTTCACTATAAATTTTTCTATGTTTGAGGGTGCAACAATGAAAAGACGGAACAATAAAAGATCATACCTGTGGCTTGTGTCGCTCCTTTCTGAGTATCGTACCGTTTTTAACATATTTAAAATTTTATTAATGTATAGCAGAATTTACAGTCTGATCCCTTACCTCTTGTTCCATGTCCATGCAGCGTCTTGCCATTTAACCCCTTCTTGCCGACCTACCAGCGGCAAGAAACAGCCGTTGACTGACGCCTCTTGTTCTGGTAGCCCAGGTAGATATATGTCGTCTTGGGTCACTGTGCACACTGGATCATATTCCTACAATCAGCCACCCGCATCGTGGTTACATGGCGCTAGGGCAGATCACCGACCCGTGGAGAGACGGTAACATGTTTCTATGTAGTAAAGACATACGACGGTAGTGTGCAAACGCTAGTACTGCGACGGGGGATTTTTTTCCATAGTCCAGGAAAATCTCTCACTCTGAATAGAAACAATAATTAACGTGTGCTTCAGGGCAGTGAGTCACAGTAAGACGTAAGACAAGATATCTGGCTTTGGTTATTTTCTGTTTGATGAGTAGAATGAAAGGAGCAAGATTGGAGACGTGACACGCGAAGGGAAAAGGAACATTCGTTTCCAGACAATAATCCTGAGGTGGACGACGCAGAAAACGAAGATTTTGATCATCGATCATTGAAAATGAGGAATATCGACTTTAAAATCTCCAGATCAAGGGAACGATCGAAGCTGGTAGGCACCACGAGAAAGGCTGTACGTGTCTGCGCACGCGCGTGCTTGCGGTGTGCCTGTGCGTGTGACGGTGGTGTGTGCGCCCGCCCACCTCAGCCTAACCCAAGCAAATATTAAATTAAGCTCAAAGCTGACAATGTACTAACCTGTCACATAAATACATAGAGCTTTTTGGAGATTTTTTTGGAGGAGGAGGAATACAGGTAGATTGACCAACTTTCGACGTCACTGATAGGTGCAGCCAATCCGAGAGCTTCAAGCATAACGGTAGACAGCGTTTGCGACTTCGTAGAAACCGAGTCCAACACTCTTTCCAAAACGCAAGCGTAAGAATTACGATTTTCAAAAGCCTTGCATCTGTTGAACAAAATAAATATATTAGAAACTTGTAGTGAACTAAATGAAGTTATTAAAAATAGTTTTGCACGGGGGTTTGTCTTTAAAGGTTTTCGAAAGTGAAAAAAGAACGTGTTTGGGCTTCACCCGACTTTATCAACATGTATCTATGAACTCAACAAAGTCATATAAAACATAATCGCACTGGGTACAGCCACACAGTAGCACCTGTAATCCGTGCAGACGGCTTCTTTCGATGAATATACCATGGGTAACATACTATGCTTATAATTAAAGAGTTCCTGTTAGATAGCACAGCTGTGTTTATTAAAGCGTTTAGACTTTAAGAAAAAGGTCATAAAAAGGGTTTTTCCCTGGGCTATAGGGGAAGGAAGAAACGTGGGTACGTGATGGTATTATCAAGACAGGTTTTTATCAAATTTTCGACTGTGTAATGTGACAGGGTAAATGCGTGTCCTGGTTGGTTGTGACTGTGCCGATTGGCCAGCGATACACGTCATGAACGCAAAGGGACACATGAAATTTAAATTAGCTGTAACAGGCGGCATATCAAGGTGTTTGTTTAGCAATAAAATAACCCAGGTAGACACTAGTTGCTGTGGAGAGGCATCACAATCAGGTAAATAAAATGTTAACTAATGCATTTGGTTATGACTGATATGGGGAGAAGGTGCACAGGGTACGTTCATAAAAACGAAAGTAGTTGTCTGCGCTCACCGGTTGATTCAACCGTTTACCAATCCAACCATGCAAGTCATTAGACCACAGCCCTTAGTCGATTCGTCCACCAGCCAGAGTCTTTTCGACCACTGGCCTCAGTCGATTCGACCACCGAGTACATAAAGTTACTATTCATTGTAATGTCGCATTCGTTGCTCGATGTAAGTAGGTAAAGCGAAACTACTTTTTTTTATTCACGTGATACATTAGTCAGCCGTCATTGTTATCAATGAAAAAGGGACGCTGCTCGAGGTGCTGTGGCACGTGGATATCTGTATCTGTGAACGAGAAAAATAAAACCTTCCTTGCTTAGTTACGCAGTTGCAGAGCACTCGGCATGGCACAGCCGTACGGCTGACACAAAGCACAACTTCGAATGGTTTGTAAAATTACACAGCATATCTGTTAGTCAGCCGCACAGGGAGTTTCTGGAAACTTGTTTAGATGGATTGAAAGCTATTTCACTGCGCTGTGTCAAGATATGCCTCTGACTATTTTAGGACCGTGCAAGCCCTTAAAAAAATTACTTCAAAAGAGCCTCTTCCCCCTCACACACACATACACCGCCACACGATAAAAAGAGGAGCAGGATCGACGTGCGCCAGTCAAGCATGAACAATAAAGGAGAGTACGTCAAATGTCACTCCAGTTGTCATAGCGCCTGTTGCTGCGTGGTGATGTGATTAATTGGAGTCCACCTTGTGACCCTGCACCTCTGTCTTCAGCAGTCCAAGGTTGTTTTTTTTCTTTTACGGGGTTACCTGTCCGGAGCTCATGGCCTGTGCATCCTGCCTTGTGAACACTTGGGGGTTATTTGGTGGGATCCCATTTGATTTGGGGAGGAAAAAGTGATTTTCACAGCGATTTTGCACTATGAGGGAATGGGGATCTGGGGGAATATGGGGAATGGAGGATGGGACGGGAAGTGGTTAGGGAAGGTGTGGGAGGAGAATCTCTGCTCCTTGACGCCGCAGGTGTTGTTTACTGTTGCTAGTGCACTCTTTTCCTGTTGTCGTCTCTTGCTCTTGGCGTCCAGGAGGTCTGCAGTGGTGGTGTACTATGCCATATCCCTTATGATGTCCTGTTCTAAACTTCTATTTAGTTTTAGGTACTATATTAGTTTCTGCTGTTAAAGGACCTTTAGTTTGATGTAGTTTTCTTTTGAAAATTTTGTCATTATAAACCTGGTATTTGTATGGTTTGCCACCTTCTTTACAGTTTGTGTATTTTTAATGAGTTTAGACCTTTATTTATTCAGTTACCCTACCAAGTTCTTGGTTATAGTTCTGGTATGGTTGAGGGAAGGAATCACATATCTCCTGTTGTTTAGTTTGTGCCAACAGATATTTAAATTTATTATATGGTCATGCTATGTTTGCAGTCTTATTAATTAAGTTATGGCAAAGTTTATTTTTTATTTTGGTTTTCGGGGATCCCACCCTCGTTGGACACATGGGGTATTTCCTACCATGGGTAGCAGTGCCACTCGCTAGTTGCTACCCCTTCTCGTCCTGGTAGGAACATCGCCAGTTGGTCCGCGACTGCGTATTCGTCCAGGTAGAACCAGGCTTATTTCGTAGCTATTCTCCATATCTGGAGGCCATTTTCCTCTCCGCTACCTGGAGACGCGTTGGGTTGAGGATAGTCTAGTCCCAGATTAAAATTAACTAATTTCATCGCCGAACTGGCCCATAGATGTGGTGGAATCATTGGTCGAGGTTGAATCGACTCGTGCCATTCACAGCACGTCGCTATATGAATCATTGCTCCCTGGAAAAAAATGCCGGGCCTGTTTGTGAGAGAGAAAGAAAAGAAAAATTGGGTGGGGAGGGGAAAGTTCACGTGCTGCATTTAGGTCAGAACATGTGACAGTGAATTATCGCCTCTATCATCTGATACAATAGCCGCTTCAGATACTTTTACTACCTATTATATATCATTCATCTATACTAGAAAAAAATTGACAGCAGCGATATGTAGGTCATCGATGTGACATTGAGAGGGTGTATATCTTTCTTGATCATATCTAAGGGTGTAATGGGTCTAGCACGTGTGGATTCGCCTCTGAGCAGTTTCTACCATAACTGCTGTGTGGATTTTTGTCTTGTGTGCATATCACTTTGTTGTACTTTTTATTGCTTTTCTATAAATAGTAATTTTTTACTTGCGTATTTAGTCACGCTCTTGTGGTTCGATTGGCAGTTGTCCATCTCTGGCCGGACAACTGAATGATGTGTGTGGTGAATCTGAATCTGACAGGGTGAGCGGATGGACGGCATCGTGTTTTACATAGTAGAAACATATCGTACTTTTTTAGTGTACATAAAATATATGCTAATTAGTAACAGTTTTTTAATTATTATTTCAAGTGCCACATATAGTTTTGATCTCAATGTATTGTCTTCTACAAATGAGCAAGTATTTTCATTATATCACTGGGGTATGACTTGGGGGAGGGGAGAGACGTGGGGGAAACGACGCATAATTGTTTCATTCGCCCTAGGCCGCCAAAGACGGTACCCTACTTTTCTTGATCAATGTTTCTGAATATGGATATTAGATTCTTGAGCTGACATATATGTAAGTTCGAAGACTGAACTAATGCTGAAGTCAGAGGAGAGTGGGGGCAACGAATACGGCAAGAGCCGCAAGACAATAGACAAGGATCTTGAATTGCAGTAAAGGGACGATAACCTCATTCATTCATATGCAACCTGCTCTAGAAACCTGAGCTGTCTGTGTGGATCTGCAAGAAAGATAATTATAACGGCGGTGTGTTCGTGTGTGGCTGAGTAAGAGAGAAAGCGAGAGAGATAGACTTTTTCATAATACCCCGATTTGTTCGCGGAACATAGCGGGCTGACTACAATTAAATCGGTGGCAACCAGTTCAAAAGTCAGGCATAGCACACACTAAAGACTGATAATGTCCATGATGAAGATGATGTCCATTTGTAACGCGCAGATATCTATTCAGAAGAATGCTCACTGCGCAGCGAAAACAGAAGAGAAGAAAAAAAACAACAACAGGAAAGTAAAATACATAAATAAATACAGAAGTGTTGCTTGGTTATAGAGCTGAATGGGTCTTCAGTCTTTTTCGAAAGGTGGTTGCTGAAGTGATGGTGGACAATGGCGATGGCAGGGCATTCCACAGTTTAGGCCTTTTGTGCTAACATTTAACTTCACAATGGGAGTGGTCTTTGATTTTGCTAGCTGAATACGCTAGCTGGTAATCACGTTGCTCGTGATGCTATGCGGTCCGTGGAGCGATAACGAACACATCCGTATCTGTGACAAGTCAGGTCGAGATGAGACTCAATCCTTAGAGGTAACACAAACACAACACACACTGTTCGTCAGACAATTCTTCTGCAAAAGATATACATCTCCCCCTTTTCACGTTTTACTCAGTTATAAATGGCACCGACTGGATGCTATCCTAATAGATCCGTTATTGCTTTTGCAAACAGAAGAGTTCTAAAGATATGACCATTCACAATTGTCTCCCTCTTTCCTATGTACATGTGACGCAGCAACCGAATGTGAACACGATGTCTGTCGCGAAATCTGTAGGCAATGAAGATTTGATACAGTCTATGCGAAATTATTTCATCTTTGTGTGTAGTATAAAGTTGGATTAACTCTTAACACCTTGTATTTCAATTTTTTCCAAACGTCAGACAGCGCCAGAACTCGTTGCAGTTGCTTCAGTGGCAGCTCTTTCTAACAATATATCTCATTTATTAGACCATGCTAAATGACTTACGCAGGTGCGATAAACTCATAACAAGTTAATCATGTGCCTAGAATCATGCGCTGCTCAAACCAACGCGTTACATGTTGCAAGTCTAAAGAAATGTCTATCAACAGACAAAGGCCCATCTATTGTCACATGGTTGTGTGTCATGTGATTTGCTTTGTTTACCTTTTTTCGTTGAAGAGTCAGTACATGGGGTCCGCCTCCTTTCTATTTCTATTCTGCATGTGACTGAACGAAAGAGGGATGAAGTTGATAAAAAGTTGATTGTTATCTTCTGACAGAAGAGAAATCGCGCGATCAAGACCGAATGCTTGCACAATGCTTTAGTCTTTAAGCTGTGAATCACACACCGTTTCAGGTCTTCTTTGATGATCAGGCATCGAGATTTGCTTGTGCTCTATAACTGAAGACTGTAATAACCATCTAGGTGTACCAGCGACTGACTCTTAACGGGTGAGTTTGAAATATTCAAGTATGAATGAATTTTTGTATTTCATTTTCTTTCATTCTTTATTCACTTTCGTTCATTTTTTAATTCATTTTCTTCCTTTATTTTTTTTAATAAAGTGGACAAAAGAAAACGTTTTAATTAATTACACATATATAGATTGCTCAACACGTGCTAAACACGTGTCCATGATTAAACTAAGATCAGTATAGAATAATTTCTATAAGCTGTCTTGATCTAATTTTTTAAGGTAAACTGATTTACAGTGCCCTAATAATAACATATGTGTTTGAAACATATGTTGTAGGTTTTCATAACAAATTCATCACATTGAAGTATATGTGTACAAATGAAAGCCAGCCAACAATTTTTAATTATTATACAAGATTTGATCAGGGTTTGCAAAGAGAACCTGAAGAGCAAGTTTTGCAAGATTATTAAAATGTAAAATGTTTTATCTCTGTCCTGTTTGATAAGTACTATTATTGTATCTTTTATCTGAATTCATACAAATCATCTATATTTGCCACAATGTGGCTTGTATGCTGCTGCTTGTGCTTCTTTGTTGTATAAGAATGTTGTTTGTAGAGGGTTTGTTTGTGCATAATGCATTGAATTTGCGTTCACAAAGGGAATGTAGTCTTCAAATTCTAGTATTATTATTGTATAAAATTCAAGCAGAATGCTTCTGTCCCAGAAAGAAAACTCATCATCTTTGAAGCCTGAATAAATAAGTACATTTTGTAGTTTTTTACAAATATTGTTAGATGATATTTGTCAATATGGTTTTACCACTTTCTAGGTAAAGCTATCCTTTCAGGCATGAGTTACATTTAGCACTCATATATAGTCCTGTATGAATTAGGTTAATTGTCTGTCTAATTGTCTTTCTGTGGAAAGGGTCTCCACAAACCAGTTATACTTACGTGACCATTAAGCACTCAATTAGTGTCAAGAGGGCTCAGTAATCTATGGACTGTAGCAACATCATGCATGTACCTTAATTGTTCTATATCCCATCTCTTTCTCATGAGAGGCATCTGTTCAAATGATGTGTACATCAGGTGACAGTAAAAGATACACTGCTAGTAGCCTAATATCCTGACACATGAGGCAGCAGCAGGAAAAACAATGGGAAAGGGGGTGGGGGAATTGGTGTTTTATGCCAATCCAGTAACTAAGGCTATATCATGGCAAGGCAGCTAACCCTGTGAACAAACTTTGCCTAAAGTAGTCAGATATTTTCCTCAATTATCCAGTGAAGAATGGCCTTTAGCAAGGAGAAGGGGGAATTTGTGCTTTACATTGAGCCAGCAACTAAGATCATATCGCAACACAACACCCAACTCTGTAAACAAGTGCCACCTGCAGAGAAAGAACAGCGTGGGAAACCAAAGTATCAAGTTCAAATAGTGAAATTAGTCCATTGTTATAGTCCATCATAAAAGGATACCCCTATTACATTGATGGATGACAAAATAAATTCTTGTATGAATGTTTTCTGATTATGACAGTTAAGTGTATGTGTGAATGTGTATGTTTGTGATTGACTCCCTTTTGTGTGTGTGTTGTGTGTATGGTGAGTAGCTTCTAGCTAGAACCAGGTGCAATATAAGAATTATTATTATTATTATTGGTGTGGAGCATGCACATGTGAGTTCTTTAAGCAGTGCACTTTCTTTATTCAAATAATGATTTTCACATTTTATCGTGCAGGTACGAGCGGTCATGCCTGTTGAAGAAGGCTGGGTGCCTTATCGACTTCGTTTGGCATACAGTGTAGGTCATATACAGAACGATCTTCATGCATCCGTATGGTTCAGCTATTTTCTCATCTACCTACACCAGGTATAGTTTTACATGCGCTCACTCTGTGTGTGTGTGTTTGTGTGTGTGTGCAGTGTTAAAAGCAAGTTTCTGAGAGATTCTCTAATTAGATTTTGTATGAGAATTTCTAACCTGATGTTCTTTTTTCAGACGGTGCAAGATTATAAAAAAGAAGTTTTTCACAGATCTGAGACTTGACTTTGCTATTTCCATATAGAAGCTAACAATTATGCTTTACACTGATTGTTTTGTTTAGCAATGTTTCCCACTTTATCTGTTTTGCTAGGTACCTTTATTATTGTTTTAAATGGTGTAAGGAATTTCGTTTATGCTTTTATGAATGTAGTTCATGAGTCTATTTGTTGCTTCAAATGGCTGTTTGTGACAGTAAGTGAAAATGTTTAATTATAGTGTACTGTATTATGCTAAATGTGTGATATACTATATTGTAGTCATTAGGTTTCATGTTATTGTACAAAATGTGCTTACCATCTGAATGTTGAGGCCAATATATGTGAAAATATGGTTTATGTGTAAAGTGCATATACCCACTTATGTATGGAAATTTATTTGCCTGTATGTAAAGGGGAAATTGTCTTAATTAATTAACCTTTGATAATTGATATCTTTTTTCTTATATTTCCAGGTTAAAAATTTAAATAATGTCTGGGCAGGATCACTATTACTGTTGGGCCAGATAGTTGATGCCATAGCCACACCTCTTATTGGATATGAATCAGACAATCGTAATGGCTGCTGCAACTATGGAAAAAGAAAGTCATGGCATCTGTTTGGTATGGATAATTTTCTTTTTCAGTATTTCAGCTTTATTACAATATTTCTACTGTGTACTGTAGTCCTTTTTTCAGTATTTCAGCGTTATTACAATATTTCTACTGTGTAATGTAGTCCTTTTTTTCTCACACATGATGCATGCAAATAACCTGGCACATACATAAATCTACAAATTTTATATTTGGGGGAATTGATTTTGATTTTTCAGATTTCATTTGTATGCATATTCACTGCACATATCCACTATTGTGCCAGACTTTAGTTATTGAACCAAGACTACCACCATTCTTTTGCAAAAGAAAAGCAATTTGTATACATTCATTGCAGTGTCAGCTGCTGTGCACCTCCCTATTCAGTCTGTCTTGGTCACTTTTATGCTCTCTCTCTCTCTCATGCTGTTAAATGTGTCCTCCAAGATATATAAGATATCAATATGATGCAACATACTTATATACATAGTTATTTTTTCATGTTAAGTATCATGGCCTCTTATAGTAATGTCTGATGTTTTCCAGGCATCCTGCTTACTGCATTTGGCTTCACCTTCATTTTCATCGAGTGCATTAATTGCACCGATCAAACACCTGACTATGTGCAGTTCATCTACTATGGTGCATTTGTCATCATCTTCCAAATAGGCTGGGCAAGCGTGCAAATTTCTCATCTGTCACTTATCCCTGAACTGACTTCCTGTGAAAATCAAAAAACAGGGCTTATTGGATGGAGGTTAGCAATGACATCTTCTTAGATACATGCAGATCTGTGTTACTTATCTTTTAGTTTTGTGTGCAGGAAAGCAGTCATCTTGCTGATGATGTATTTATAACACGTGAAGACACATGCAGGAGTGCAAATATGTGTATCTACTTGCTTCCATCAACTCATTTTGGTTCCATTGCTTGGCTGATCTGATGCTTGATGGAGTGGTTTTTGTACAGGTATGCAGCAACAGGATTTTCCAGTCTCCTTACCTATGCCATAGCTTGGGTGTTGCTGTCAGCAAGAAACAATGCAGTAACTACAGCTGGTTTGGGGCGAGGTGATGTTGACAGTTTTAGGGTAGGTAACTTCTAGGGATACAATATTAACCCTGCAGTTTAGATTATCTTGCTCATTCACTGAACACATATCAGTTTTGAACTGTATATGTTCAAAATAAACCGTAAAGAGTTAAGACAGTCCGCAAGAGAAACAGCGATTATCAGAGAATATTTTTGTGGTTACAACCATGGGGAAAATAAGCCCTGAAAAGGGAGTTTAAAATAATCTGGAAATTTTTCCATTGAAAGAATACAAAATAAAACTTGTAGAGGTCATGAGAATGTACTAAACAGTGATAGCTAATGTTACTATTATTATGTGATACAGATGACAAAGAGAATTAATAAAAAGAAAGCAGTTGTTTATAGATTAACACTAGGACTGGAAGGTTGAGAGGGGCTATGGCATATTTTAGATGAGACTGGCTTGTTGGTGCCTTTGAGGGGCTGCATAAAACTTTTCTCAAAATTGCCATGTTCTCGACATCACTCCTTCACCAGTGTCGACTCTCCTCCTCATTATAATGCTCTCAAACATATTAGGGTGTCCTGTGACAGTTGCAGATAATTTAATTTCAGTTCTTCAGCAGTATTACAACTGTTATGGAATTTACATTCCTACAAAAGAGGATGGAAGAACTAGCCAATTTTTACCTTGCAATCTTGCAGCCTGTGACTGATGAACTTGGTGAATTAAATTTTCAGTATTAGCAGTATTAAAATTTTTGTAGCATGTAGCATCTTTTTTCATTTCCTTAATTTTGATGCTTATTTTTATTTTGCTCTGTCTCTTTTTTTAAAACTAGAACCTAGCCCTGATTGCAACAGGCACTGGTCTGTTCTTTAGTGTCATCTTTCACTTGGGGGTGCCTGAGCCCAAACGTACGGGGGATAAACTTTGGAAGGTTACTGACGAGGATGGTATGGCTTCTATTGAACGATCAATGCTTCTTCATAACCGGAAAAGAACCATTTGCAGCTGGTTTAAAGACGTTCGTTTCTACCAGGTATACAGTATTGAAAACTTGCTTCATATCACACAGATGTAACTTTGATGTAACTTTAAATTTAATGATTCTGCAGTATAATTTGATAAAGATTTAGTGAAGATTAAAGTATTACTGATTTAATACAGTGTAAGTAATTTTATTGGCTTTACAGAAACTCTTAGTAAGGATAAGTGTAAGCATAACAGATGTAAGGAAAGCCAAGGACAAGAGTTATCATTTCAATGTCATTTTATTCCGCACCTTTATCCTGATATGGAAAGCATGAAAAATAAAGAATTTTTCAGATCCCATCTCAGCCCCACAAAAAAGTTAATACATATACATTATGAATCACCAAATTAATACCTCTGTGTTTGGGACATGAAGTGATAATATTTAATTATACTGTATTGTGCTGACTGTGTAATATACTATGTTGTAGTCATTAGGCTCCGTTTTATTGTACGGGCTGTGCTCACCACTTGAATGTTGAGGCCACATGGTCCGAGTTAATCAAAATTTACCTTAAAAATTTTCCTGGTGAACTTGCAGGTAGCGCTTGTCTACATGTGCACTCGCTTATATGTCAACATGTCGCAAGTGTATCTTCCCATTTATCTCACAGAAACTATCAATCTTGATAAGGTTAGTCACATATCTGCAGCTATATATTTCAGTCTATTAATACTTATAATTTTTTAAGGTTCTTAGCATACTATTTTGATGCTTTTGGTTCTCATAAATTAATAAGGTTATTAATTTTTGAGACCTTGATCATTATCCTTAGCAAACTATCATCAACCAATTGTGAGTAAAGGGAATGAATTGAAGACACAGCTAGCTTTTATAAATAGAAAACATGGCTTTTTTCATTAAATGGAAGACAAGCTAATGCTAATGAAGTGTAACAAATGTTAATTTAAGCATGATCATCTTATACAGCAATTACCAGTAAATATCCAGGATTAGAACTGTTATTGTCAGGAGATTTAAGAAAAAACATGGTAAATTCCTCCATTCTAGAAGACTCGGTAGAAACTAATCAAAACCAGAGGGAACTAATATGATGTACAGTGCCCTACATTAATAAATATTCATTTAACACCAAATTTGATTCCTGTTGCAGACAAGCATTGCCAATGTGCCACTTGTTTGCTATGGAAGCAGCTTTTTGACTTCCATCGTCATCAAAATGGTTGACAAGAGCTTGGGCAGAAAGGTATGCATGCAGGCACTTGACTGTTTCTTTTTGATGTAGCCAAAAAACAAAAAACACTCAGTGACTGAACTGATTAAGTCTGACAGTAAAAAAGAAGGAAAAATCACCATTTATTTTTGTGTTGATTTTTGACTTTGCTCTGTGTGTGTGAATTTCAACCTTGTTGGGAATAAATTCAGATGCAGTTCAGAGTGGACAAGGTGTGTTAAAAAGAAAAAAAAAGATGACTGAACAGTTGTTCATGTTGACCTCAAAGTGGTCAATCATTAAATTCACAGGCAGAGACTGCACAATGCAGAAAGTATAGTTTAGGTTATTGTTATATAACAATTAAGGGCTCATACTCTAGGCATGTTCAGGGTTATGACTGTCAGCATAGCTTTTCTTGCCCTTCTCTTTGTCCTGCTGTTGGAAAGTTAGGGTTTGACCCAATATTATTCTGCATTTTGAGAAAGTAAGATTTTCGCTCAAATCACCCAGTATTTTCTGTTCAGTAGAATTATAACATTTTGATAGTTATAGGATTTAGAGATAAAGCAACTTTTAAAATATTGTCGAGTTTGACCCACTGTTGTAACTGTTGTTGGACTGAAGTTTGTGATGGTGTTGCAGCTGTCTTATCTAATTGGTACACTTATTGCGCTGGGTGCCTCAGTCTTGCTCTATTTCATCCCATCTGGTACCTTGTGGATGGTTTATCTCACAGCTGTGATCATAGGTATAGGAGGAGCTCTGATGCTTGTGACATCCCTGTCCATTGTCGCTGATCTTATTGGGAATTCAACGGTGAGTCCTCCCAACACCCTCATTGAAATTTTTCAGCGAAGTATACTATGCAGAAGTTTGTTGGGGATTTCACAGATGTAAAAATATAACAATCAGTGATTTATTAAGCATCATTATGCAAATTATTATTAAACATTGCATGTTAAGTACATTTTTATTGAAAAATCACAGTGCACAAATGGATCATGTTTCAGAATTTTTTTTGGCCATTTGTGGATGGTCTTAGATTCCAGTTAGAGTAGTTCTGCCTATTCGAAATAGGGTCCCTTATATGTTTTATACACTAACAAGATGGGCTTCATATTTATTTGGATAAATCTTCTTCAGTGTGTTAACAGTCACCACTTGATGATAGAATGCATCATTCACAAGTGTAATCTTTGTGTTCCAGGATTCTGGAGCCTTTGTATATGGTGCTATGAGTTTTACAGACAAACTAGCCAATGGTATTGCTGTGGAAATCATTCAGATTTTTCATCCTTGTGTGTAAGTAACTGCTGACAGTGTTTAGAGGTCTTTCACAATTTAAAAAGTCATATAAGTCATTAAGGATCATTGCATTTTTATTGCCGTATATCAACAGCAATTAATGAAAGTAAAACTGTTGTAGTGGTAGCAGTTGCGTTAGAAAAAAAATGGCATTCTTTTTTTGCAGTAAATTTAAAATAGCGAAATGAACATTTATTTTGTTTTCTTGCATCCATTCGCTTTCAAATTCATGTATTTATTCATTGTTTATATTTGCAGAGGTTGTTGCCCAGCTTGTGGACCTTACTATCGCCACATTCTTAGCTTTGTGCCTGGAGGCTCAGCATTCTTTGCACTTGTTGGGCTAGCTTGGATTGTGTACACATCAGCCCGTACAACTGCCTGTGCAGGTGAGATGAAAAAGCTTTTGTGTAAGGCAAGCTTTATGAAGGCCAACATTAAAAAAAAGTTAGTTTGATCATTATCAGTAAAGATTAAAAGTGATGAAATACTTTGTATATCTGTGTTAAAGGGCCAGCTCTTCTTCATGACCCCACAAGTGGGTTGCCAGGACAATCTTATCTTGAGGAAAATAAAAGAACCTCCAGCATCAACAGTTCTGTGCCAACAGATTCAGATGCTAGTGACAGTGAAAGTGCTCCTCTTATTCAGAAGAACCTGCTAAAATCCTCAAATCAAGTAAATGGGTATGCTAAGATAGGAAAAGCATGAGTACATTGCACAACCTCTGCTGTGCAGTTTCTTGAGGTTGCAAAAGTTGACATAGCTTTTAGAGTAAGTTGACATGAAGATCTGATATTACATTACTTTTTTAAGTGACTTGGGCTGTTGTTTGGCCTCATAGTTTGAAAGTGAAAGTGGTTTCTCCTCAGGAAGCATTTTTGTAAAATGATGCTGAAAAAACCCACTTTTATTAGAAAGATAACCTTAATGTGCAATGTTTGTGTGTGTGTGTGAGAGAGAGACCACATGCTCATAGAAGAGAGAGAAAGATGGATAGCAGAGTGACAGGGCACAGTGACAGGCTTCATACTCATCTGAAACTTGCAGAAAAAAAGGGGTTGTGATATTTGTGTATGATAAAGGACTTTTTAACAGTTCATGTTAGAATATAAAGATTGTGAACATTTTAAATCTATTTTATCCTGATTTTCTGTTCAGAGAAGTGGAATTTCATTGGTAAACGTTTTGCACAAGTCTTTTCTTTACCGCTTTTAAAGTTATATTTTTTTTGACAGGGTACCCTCAGTTTTGCCAAATATTGCTTTATGCTGAAGTGTGTGTACGACACTTTGTAATTTAAGTGGCACAATTTTGCCAAATATTGTTTTATGCTTGACTGATTGTATAACAGTGTATAATTTAAGACTTCAACATGCTAATGAAACATTACAAATCTAAATGCAAACCACCATGCATACTTGCAAAACATATCACATGCAAGGGCTGTAAGCTAGTTTACCTTCTCAGGTGAGTCAAAGCCTTATCTGTTTTCTTTGTGTGTCTGGATTTTCAAGATGACAGCCACCTTTATCATGATTTATTTATTAAAAGTGACCAGATTTATTCAGTTTGCTTCCTAAAATAAAAAGTAAAAATGCAGTTGTTTGTTGACTGCACTTTGGCTTTACTTATTATGCTATTGTTTTGATACGCTTTACAAGATACCCGAGGATTTTTAGCTTGATTGGAATTTTACTGATATAGGTTCAGAAGTGCATAGAAAATTAGAACAGTGACTTTCCTTTATTCCACGATACTTACACTTATTAGCTGAACAGCATTTGTAAGCAGCAGCAAGCAGATAAAATCCTTTACAAAACAGAACTACTAACATTCCCTTCATTTATATATCTTATACAGTACTGTGCTGTGTGGTGGGGGCCTCATCATGTTTCTTGTTTTTGATATTATTTACTTTTTAAAAATGTGTAACAGGGTGGGACGAGGGTAACTTGCCCAGTCTCACCACAATAATCAACACAACACTGTCGCGGGTTCAGGTTTTACTTGTACGCCAGAGGATAGGTCTGACTAGGTGAAAGCATGTACATCAGATACATGTTCTCCCAACTGCTTGGTGAAGTGATGCTCCCACCTCTGCGCTCTCCTTCCAACTGCTTGCGCCCGCACGCCACTTGCGGTCCCTCAATCTTCCTCCTTCGAGGGTTGGGAGTCAGGTGTCCAGTCTTCCCATTGGTTCTTTCACTCTTGCATTTTCTCACAATACTTCTATTTCTTTACCTAGCCAATCATGCATGGTTTCCAGGCGGTCCACGTGGTGTCGCTACACACTCCCATAACCTATCAATCCTGAATAGACTGACCAGACACCCAGGAGAGACTTTGAGAGCTGGACAAGAAGTCCTTGCCATCTAACCCGGGTTGAGAAGAAAGCGAGCTGGCTAACAGGAACTCATTGCCTAGAGTACCGTCAGCTTTGCCAGCCATGGTGGCTTCCTTGTGAACACTAGATTAATGGTGTATGGGCCACGACTTGCGTCGGTATGTAGTCTTAGCCTTAGACTAAAATTCTAATTTGCTGCATGGAAGTTACAGGCAAGGAGCAAGCAGACACCAAAATTAATACTTACCCTACACCCTTCAGCTCTGCTCTTAACATTATCTCCATGAGGTGTGTACCAGCATGTTCAGTATAATAGGCAACCCCAGTTTCATGTATACACTAAAATTTATTTAATAATAAAACACCTTACAATGCACATTACCTCCCACCCTTAATTTTACCTGAAGAGGGGATGAAAGGTAGATCTAAAATTGCAATAAATGCTGATGGATAGTCTTCTGGAGAGTCTGCATTTTAAACAAGTTTGTGTTTCACAGTTTTTTTTTACCATAAATGTTTATTAAATGACTCTTTTCCCTTTTTCATCACAATGTACAGAGAATAAAACAAATTACCATTTGTTCTTACTTTTAAACTAAACATTTCTCTATTACTTTACGCTGAAAATAATTAATGGCACTGTAAGGATACTCTACTTTCTTTTTACAAGAATTATTGCACATGGGAGTCTTAAATACGTCAGTGAAAAGCGTACAAAACAAAATTTACAAAAACATTCAAGGTTGACATAACCCCAGTTGTTACATGCCACATAGCACATTCATTGTGTAATACATAACAGCTATAACAGTTATCAGCCTAACAGGCATGACCGTGAGTTACAGAATTGACAAAGTCCAGGCCTGTCTGTGGGTATAAGCAGACACAGACAGGCTCATGACGGCACAGTAGTCATCTTATGCCTCAACAGAGCTGTAGTAAATGGATAAGGATGAACGAAGCAAAGAAGTAGAAAGAGAGGGAACCTTTCACCAGCAAATGTTTGAGAGAATGATTAGGGTAACACAGCCACTGTCTTTATCTTCATAACTTAAACAGACAATAGCTAAGAAATCACTTGTACAAGTCAGTTTTTGAGGTTTCTTGACAATAACAAAAGCAGATGCTAAAATCCATACCTGGATCGCAGATGATTCTTGTTCATTTTGTCTTGTGCCCACATATTTTTCAACTCCAGTTCTCGTTCCTTAGCCTGTAACATAAGTCTGATGTTAAATTCCAGCCAAATAGTGGATGCAAAACATAAATTAATATAAAGAGAAGAAAACAACCAGTTCCTTACTTTTCCATGGATTCAAACTTCAAGCTAAGGCAGCCAGCCCTGTAAACATATCCCACATTCAGAGAAAGAACAGCATTCCAGAGCCTCAGTTTTTTATTTTTTTTATATTGTCTAATGTGTTGGTAAAACTGGCCTTTATTTTTAATTCACCTCGGAAATATACTTGGGTGGTGTGACATTGTACTGAATGTCATGTAAATGTTTCAGAAGTGTAGAAAATAGCCAGTAGGTGAAACACAAGTGGTTCACCATATTTAGAACATAACGTGAATAGTAGAGAGCCCAACCTTCTCACTCCACAGGTATTAAAATCTCTGATAGAAGGTGAAGGTAAAGATAAAGGTCATCCCATAACCTTTTCAGGTCGTTGGAGAGTGAGGTGTTAGAGACCTCACTTTTTTCGGGGCCAGCTTTTACATGAGGGTGGTGCCAATCTCCTCTCCCTCGCTGCCTTACCTTCCCCGACCCTCTATGGAGTCAGGTACCCATTCCCGCCAGCTGGGTCGACTGGGGGAAGTTTGCTGCGCTTATCGGGAATTGAACCAGCGCGCTCTCGGTTCGGACGCCAGCGCTCTAACCACTCAGCCATCCGCTTCCCTAAAAAAAAATCTCTGATAATTCAGATACCAATTTCTGCTGTGAGCAGGGATAGTTGTCCACATGCCCAGTTAGGCTTGAAACAACACCATTCTTCTTCCCAGTCGAGCACACTAGGCTAAATAGTCCTGAGAGGGGTGGTTTCACTCAATTTACTTTTTAGAGAAAACATGTGGCTAAAAAAAAGTTCCTGATTGTCTTTGGCCGCTTTCCTTATTTAGCCATTTTGTTCTTGCACACTGAGATGTATTCCAGTGACTTATTTATTTTCTGAACATGCATGTGAATAATAAGCAAATGTTTTGCTGGGTACCACACACAAACATCATTAACGATTCAAAAAAAACCCTATGAACTTAAGGCTATGCACTCACCTGAAACGCAAGGTATTGTATTTGGTTCTTGCGCCTCTGCTTTACTGGTGGCAGGTTTTCTTTCCTGCAGGGTTTGTAGGCAGTCTCTTCTGTCATTCTTTTCAACAAACCTTTTGTATCCACGTGATCATCCACTTTTACTTCGATGATCTCTAAATCATCTAGACTGAGTTTCCGCTTTCCCCTAAGTCTCTGGAACTGTGCAAAGGTTACAATGCATGTGAAAATCTAAGCAACAAGAGGAAAGAAAAATGTAACAAAACAGAGAGGATATTAAAACTATTCCAGTAATAATAAATTTATCAATATTAAGTAAAACCTATATGCAAAGTTTACAGTTGATCGGAAGTTATACACAATGCTTAATGGAAAACTGTCAACAGTCCAGCTTCCTGATGTTTGGGCAAGCAAAAGATGCATTACTGCTTTATATGCTGGTAGGTTGTGATACTTTCAATAACAAGTGTATCTCTACAATGTCATTCATAACTCAGAAACAACAGTTATATATGCTCATATTACTGTGGTAGGGGAAGGTTGCACGCAAACATGACTCCATAGTCATAATTAACCAATTCAAATATTTGCTCAGGTTCCCAACTTACCTCCAAGTTTTTAATCGACCTTTGTGCCATATTGTGCTGCATTTCATAGGGTGCCACATACAACTCTGAGGTCACTGGAGACACAAGGGGTGACGAAGACCACCCATGGCTAACTATGGCACCACTGTTAAAACTCAATGGTGCATCCTAGTTCACAAGTGGAATTTCAAACCCAGCCCTTGCCCTGAGACATGCGATGCACTGAACATGAATTTGTTGACCATAAAAACTAACTTTTCTCCTAAAAAAGAACAAAGCAATAATTGTTCAAAATAAATGAATGCGAAACTGAAAGTTATGGTACCGACACTGGTAAATAGCACTAGCTCCAGTGACAACTAACAGTGTCTTCAGTTCATAAATTATTTATTACATAGTCTTCTGGGGCCAGTTGCACAGCATGTTTTTAAACCTTAAAACTGTTCTAAAGAAGCAAAATCTCTTCTATGCCATTTTGATGCATTGCACAAGAAAATACAAAAATTGTACTGACAGGACGGAAATTCAGACTAAAACAACTTTATCTTACTTAAAGCAGTTTTAGTTTTAAAAATTATAAAATTGTGGTGTGCACTTTAAACTGATTATCTAAAACGGAGTTAAGGCCTAAAAGTGTTTAAAATTAGAAATGTGTTGTGCAACTGGCCCCTGAACTCTAAAATTCTGTATGATAAAACATCTAATTCCAAAAAATGAAACATTTCTTGTCAACTTACTGAGGTAGAAGCTGGTTGACATGGCTTTGCATGCTGCTCTCCATCCTCATCCTTCACAAAATTAATAAAGCACCACATATTTATTAGAATGATAACTAGATTGTAATTAACAGAAACCAGCATTATTTGATTACACTTGAAATGAAACTTGTATTTTATACGCACATGTAACAGAGTGGCCTACCACACGGCACACAACACTCAAACGCGCAGCCGTAGGTTGTTGGACCAGTTTGGGCGAGTCAGTAATGTTAAGAAAAAGCAAAGAATGATAAAAAGCAATTTCCTCAAAAAAGGAGGAGGAAGATTGATATTCAAATAGAATATAGGAAGATTAGTAACTTAACAACAACTACAATGAAAAGGAAGAAGACAAAGATAGAAGAAAGAAAAAAAGGAGAAAAGAAGAAAGAAATAGAAAAGAAAAAAGGTAAATATAGAAATAAAATGAGAGAAGAAAAGAAAACGAACCTTTCGGCAGAGTCTGACTTGTTTAATTATTTAAGGTTTACCCTTTAGTTTTTATATTGCAAGAAGACTAAAGAGATCACTTACGGTTTTGTGACTGCGACTGGGATCCGTCGACTATGGCGGAGCAACAACACACGTGTAGTCAGAATGTAAATGTAGCTTTCACCGACGATGTCTCCACGTCGCTGACTGAGCCTCGAATGTAATGTTGAACCGATTGGTCAGTAGCGCGGGCAGTTAATTAGCGCTGATTGGCGCGCGGGTTTGTTTCCGGTCCGGGAGGGTGGAGGGAACCGAGAGAGAAGGTCGAGGGGTGACACCCCTCAACCCCCCCCCCTTATTGGTGGACACAAACAGCGCTGCTCTCCTTCACGGCCTGGCATCCATGGCACATTAGCCCTCCCGGGGGATATATAAGGGAAGGGAGAAGCGTGTTGAAATCACCGAGAGGTGGAAGCACTTTCCCTTTCAAAGTCAACAACAACAAAAAACAACAACAACAACATGTTGAAGACTAATATCTACATAATATGCATTCCTTTTAACGTTTCACCTCTTCATCTTAGTTTGTTGTTGTTTAAACTAAGTTAATGGTAGCCGTTAATTGTGAAAGATGTTTATTTGCATGTTCAGTTTACTGTGGAAAATAACACATGATGAGAAAAATCATAATATGAAATAGTAAAAACGTAAGAAACTTATGCATTGAGGGGACAGTTGAAACATTTTTTGTGATATTTTTTCATATTTTTTAAACTTTTACATCGTGTAATAATCTTTTGCGCAAATTTATTACAAAGCTAAGTTAATTGCTATAGATGCGAATGTAACTTTTTTTAGAATGTTTTATTTTTGTCTGACCATTGCGCAGTAAGTGTTCAATTTTTGTAATCCTTTTTATCTTGGATTATTTAACCTTAGGTTATAGGTCGAGTCTTATTTTTTTAAATCAATCATTTTATTATTTTGTGTTACTTTATCAAATGTTCGCCTATCCATTTTCGCTTTTTCCCGAACCGCGGGCAGCGTCCTGCTGGGATGTGGGAAATAACCCTCTGAAATACCGAGAATGTTGCGAGCTAGAGCGCCTCGATCGTAACCAGCTAGACACTCGATCGGTCCCTGCGCGCGATACCGATAGGCTACAGTTCGGATAATAGCAATGCGAACAGGCTGGCCATGGGTACCCGGCCGTGAAGGAGGGAAGTGCTGGCTGTGTCCACTTAAGGTAGCGGGGGATTTGTGGGGTGTCGCCCCTTCCTTCTCTCTCGGCTCTCTCCACCCTCCAAGACCCAAAACAAACCCGCGCGCCAATCAGCGCTAACTACCCGCGCTACTGACCAATCGGAAGGTTACTGACGAGGATGGTATGGCTTCTATTGAACGATCAAGGCTTCTTCATAACTGGAAAAGAACCATTTGCAGCTGGTTTAAAGAGGTTCATTTCTACCAGGTATACAGAATTGAAAACCTGCTTAATATCACACAGATGTAACTGATGTAACTTTGAATTTAATGATTTCTGCAGTATAATATGATAAAGATTTAATGAAGATTAAAGTATTACTGATTTAATACAGTGTAAGTCATTTTATTGGCTTTACATAAACTCTTAGTAAGGATAAGTGTAACATGACAGATGTAAGGAAAGCCAAGGAAAAGAGTTATCATTTTAATGTTATTTTATTCCACACCTTTATCCTGATATGGAAAGCATGAAAAATAAAGACTTTCATATCCCATCTCAGCTCCACAAAAAAGTTAATACATATATACATTATAAATCAGCAAATTTATACCTCTGTGTTTGGGACATGAAGTGATAATATTTAATTATACTGTATTGTGCTGACTGTGTAATATACTATATTGTTGTCATTAGGCTCCGTGTTATTGTATGGGCTGTGTTCACCACTTGAATGTTGAGGCCACATGGTCTGAGTTAATCAAAATTTACCTTTATAAATGTCCTGGTGAGTTTGCCGGTAGCACCTGGAGGCTCATCATTGTTTTATTCACTTGTTGGGCTGGGTTGGATTGTGTGCACATCAGCCTGTACAACTACCTCGATCTGCAGGTGAGATGAAAAAACTTTTGTGTAAGGCAAGCTTTATGGAGGCCAACATTAAAAAAATTATTTTGATCATTATCAGTAATGATTAAAAGTGATGAAATGCTTTGTATATCTGTGTTTATAGGGCCAACTCTTCTTCATGACCCCACAAGTGGGTTGCCAGGACAATCTTAATTATCTTGAGGAAAACAGAAGAACCTCCAGCATCAATAGTTCTGTGCCAACAGATTCAGATGCTAATGACAGTGAAATGCTTTTCGTATTCAGAAGAACCTGTTAAAATCTACAAATCAAGTAAATGGGCATGCTCGATTAGGAAAAGCATGAGTACATTACACAACTTCTGCTGTGCAGTTTCTTGAGGTTACAAAAGTTGACATGGTATTTAGAGTAAGTTGACATGGAGATCTGATATTACAATACTTTTTTTTAAGTGACTTGGGCTGTTGTTTGGCCTCATAGTTTGAAAGTGGAAGTGGTTTCTTCTCAGAAAGCATTTTTTTGTAAAATGATGCTGAAAAAAATCACTTTTATTAGAAAGACAAACTTAAAGCACATGCTCATGGAGGAAAGATGGATAGCAGAGTTACAGTGCACAGTGACAGGCTTCATACTCATCTGAAACTTGCAGAAAAAAAGGTGTTGTGATATTTGTGTATGATAAAGGGCTTTTTAACAGTTAGTGTTAGAATATAAAGATTGTGAGCATTTTAAATCTATTTTATCCTGATTTTCTTTTCAAAGAAGTGGAATTTCATTGTTAAACTTTTTGCACAAGTCTTTTCTTTACCACTTTTAAAGTTATATTTTGTTTCACAGGGTACCCTCAGTTTTGCCAAATATTGCTTTATGCTGAAGTGTGTGGAGGACAGTTTGTAATTTAAGTGCAGCAAGCAGATAAAATCCTTTACATAACAGGACAACCACTAATGTTCTCCACATTTAAATATTCTATACAGTACTGTACGCCTCATCATGCTGAACTTTGTTTTTGATAGTCTGATATTATTTACTTTTTAAAATATGTAAGAAACATTAAGCCTAAGGAGATGACTTGAGTGCTTATTGTTGCATCAGCAGTACACAAGATCATGGGCAGGATCAGAGCAGTCACTGTGTACCCTATATAAGCTAAAAAATAACTTCTCTCTCAAGACACCGACCAAACAAATTACTGCTTTGTACTTTATAATGCTAGCTTAATTGTAAATCTAGGGGATTTGTGTGTGTTCGAGGCTGGCTTAGGCGCTCGTATCAGCAGCACTGACTGGTAAGCAGTCATATGTTGCTCCAGAGTGAGAGTAAGCAATGCTGTTTTCTAATACAGCTAACCATCCATGGCACGTTAGCCCACTCCCCGACCACCAGTGGGCTTAAAAAGGGTTGCAGGTAAAGCTCTTAGGTCCAAAGCTGCAGAACAACCCCAGAACCAGCAGAGACTTGGATAAAGAGTCCTTGCCACCTAGTCCGGCACCCGGGTTGATAAGAAAGCAAGCTGGCTAACAGGCACTCCTCGCCTAGAGTACCGTACCAAGTCAGTTTTGCCAGCCATCTGGCTTCATTGTGAACACTAGATGAAATGGTGTATGGACCACGACTTGCGTCTGTATGTAGTCTTAGCCTTTAAGACTAAAATTCTAATTTGCTGCATGGTCACACTGGAAGTTACAGGCAAGGAGCAACCAGACACCCCGATAAAACTTACCCTACAGCCTTTGCTTTTAACATCTTCTCCATGAAGTTTGTACCAGCATGATCAGTATGGTAGGCAATCTCAGTTTCATGTATAGACTAAGATTTATTTAATAATAAGACAACTCCCAATGTGCCCTACCTCTCATCCTGAATTTTACCAGAAGAGGGGATGAAAAATAGATCTAAAATTGTAATAAATGCTGATGTATAGTCTTGTGGAGAGTCTGCATTTTAAACATGTCTCATCTTAATTAAAGAGAAAAGTCAAGCCCAAGTTTGTGTTTCAGTTTTTTACCATAAATGTTTATTTAATGACTATTTTTTCCCTTTTGCATCACAATGTACAGGGAAAACAAAACACCATTTGTTCCATGCCTACTTTTAAACTAAACATTTCTCTATTTCTTTATATGCTGAAAATAATTAATGGCACTGTAAGTATACTCTACTACTTTCTTTTTACAAGAATTTATGCACAAGGAGTCTTAAATACGTCAGTGAAAAGTGTACAAAACAATATTTACAAAAATATTCAAGATTAACACAATCCATGGATTAAACAAAACAAGGTCTGCATAGGACTTTCACCAAACTGTTTGCTACTAACATGTACATAATATGGGGTCGTATGAAACATTTTTCATGCGCAGGTGCTTATCCTAGTTCAAGGACAGCCTCAGATATGTTAACTACTTTCCTCAATATTGCCAAATCATGGGTTCCAGTTGTTACATGCCACATAGCACATTCATTATGTAATACATAAAAAATTATCAACCTAACAGGCCTGATTGTATGGGTAAATACAGACAGGCTCAGGACAGCACAGTAGTATGGGTAGATACAGACAGGTTCATGACAGCACAGTAGTGCCATGTTATGCCTCAACAGAGCTGTAGTAGATGGATAAGGATGAATAAAGCAAAGAAGTAGCAAGAGACAGAACCTTTCACCAGCAAATGTTTGAGAGAATGATTAGGGTAACACAGCCACTGTCTTTATCTTTATAACTTGAACAGATAAAATAGCTGAGAAATCACTTGTAAAAAAGTCAGACTTAAGCATGAAACAATGATGTACTTCACAGAGACCTTTATCTCAAAGGTAAAACACCAATGCACCCTTGAGATAAGCATGTCAACAAAGCATTGTGTGTTCATGCTGTTAACTTTTTAGCATTATCTTTACAGTGAAACTGCTGTTCTATCATGACATCTTGAACTTTCTCTAGTATTACTTCCAGACATAAACTGAAAGAAACAAGTACACTACTAAAACCAATTCTGCAAAATCTGTAATCATTCTGTTTTAACATATTAATCAACCTTCTTATTCAGGAAAAGTGAACTTAAGATGAACAGTAGATCATAATTGGTGGTTGTTATTTTAACCAAGCAAGTTTTTGAGGCTCCTTGACAATTGCTATAGATAACAAAAGCAGATGCTAAAATCCATATTTGGATCGCAGATGATTCTTGTTCATCTTGTTTTGTGCCCACATATTTTTCAACTCCAGTTCTCGTTCCTTAGCCTGTAACATAAGTTTTATGTTAAATTCCAGCCAAATAGTGAACGCAAAACATAAATTAATATAAAGAGAAGAAAACAACCAGTTCCTTACTTTTCTATGGATTCAAACTTATTTGGAAAATGAACAGAAAACACATAACATTCATCTTATCATCAAGAGACCATTGTAGCTTTAATACAATATTGACTTGACAAAGTAAGCTAATACTCTTAGTCTACTCACAAACCAAACTACTTGTATGGTGACTTTTGTCAGAAGGATTGGGGCAGGGGTGGAGAAAAATTGTTGTATGCTGAGCCAGCAACTGGTTCCCAGTCGATTTGACTAGGGTCAGTTTGACTAAGTCGTTTCATCTAACCGTCGTTTCGACTAGGGTCAGTTTGACTAAGTTGTGTCGTCTATAGGATGCATGAAATGCTATAGGACGCATGAAATGGAAAACAAATTGAAGTGATTTGAATGTTAATAAACGATTTGAATCTATCGTGTAAATAGCGCTAATTGTCGCATTAAGCAATCTGACTCCACATGTTCCACTTTGGCATGCACGCTCTCAACCACACAGACTCAACAAGCACTCAAACGCCCGATGTCGGTGACACATCCAACCGTCCCTAAGTGTAAAAATTGACGCGCACACGGGGAAACAGTAAAAAAAAACCATACGTTTATGAAAGATAGAAGACAATAGTAAGAGAGAAGAAGAAACACTGCCAAGATAACACATACAAATAAATGTGCCTGCAGAATGAACTAATTAATGGAAACCTGCACAGCCCAGCACCGTACAGGGGTGCAACCACACGTAAGGCAAGTACAACATAAGACAACCCCCCTCCCCGATCAATGTCTGGGGCAACAGGCCACGATGGCGGCGGTTCCCCTTACGTAAGCGCCCGCGATTCCCAGGCTCAACTGATGCCAAGGGAGACCTGATGTTCTGGCCTTGAACACCCAAGTTATGCAGCCGCTGACTCACTTAATTGACAGTGCGGGATGGGGGCTGTAGATGCACCTTATAACGAAAGTTGAAGTGTGAGTTGCGAGGAGGCATGCTGTCATGAAGTGCCCCGTGTCCTATAGATGACGACCGTTAGACGAAACGAATGTTAGACGAAATGACTTAGTCGAACTGATCTTAGTCGAAATGACCCTAGTCGAATCAACCGGTTACCCCAGCAACTACGGCTATATTGTAACATAATATTATTATGGCAAGGCAGCCAGCCCTGTAAACATATGTCACATTCAGAGAAAGAACAGCATGCCCGAGATGAGAGCTGAACCCAGGACAGCCAACCTTCACAGTACACAGCCACCCAGGTCAGAAGGATATCAACTTAAAGCTATGCAACACTCTTTATTACAACAGCAAAAATAACTGCCAAGTGATAAACCTTTGTTGACAACTTTATTTATTACAAATTTTGTTTTTTTGTGGTCTGTGGAGACCATGCAATGGTGCCCGTGAGCAAGCAACTATGCATGTGTGCCTGCTCATATGTGTGTTTTGGTATCTATGGTGGCTCTGCAATGTGTGGATCATGTCCAGTCAATGTTGGCAGTGTCAGTGTATGTGCAAGAAAGGGAGTGTGGAAGAGAGAGCATGTGGGTAAAAAGGGGTAGTGTATGCACGTGCATCTGTATATGGAGGACATTTACAGGGGTGTATAACCAACAGTGTAAGCAGTAGTGTCTGCAAGTATGAGTGTGAGTGTGGTGTTTATCGAATAATTGGGACCCTCACATCAAATTCTTCCTGTACTATCACTTAGCCAATAGAGGAATTCTAGTTCTTATATATTACTTCCCCATCAACATATCTTACAGTGTGGATCTGATTGGTTTCTAATGCAATTTATGAAAAGTTTTGATAAATATTCATGATAACAAGGCATTGTCCCTGCACTGTATGTTTATAATAAATAAAGCATTTCAAAAGTGAATTTCCCTGTCAACAAGCTCAATGTGTTTAGAAATAAACAATCAGCTTAACAATATCTCATACGTTTTACACACACACACACATATTCTTCCGAATGGATACCTGCGCATTACAAATGGACATCATCATCATCTTACATAAAAACAAACAAACAAACAAACAAAACCACACACACACACATATGCAACCAAGGAGTGAAAGCTTTGAACAGAGAAAGCTGCCTGATATTTAAAGTATTCCTGGCAAAAGGTGGGTCTTAAGGCCAGATTTTTAAGCATCATAGGTGGTACTTGTGCGAAGTGAAGGTGACAAAGCATTCCAGACACCAAAGCCAGAGAAAAAGAATGGTGGCCAAACTTTTCCCTGATATGCCGCATGCAAAAGTTCAGCCAGAGCAGATTGGTGAGACTGGGCTGATTATTTTGGGCCTTTTGAAGCTTGTCAAGCAGGCTGTTGGGAAGCTCAGCAAACAGGGAGCTGAAATAGTCTGGCCAGGAAATACAAATTGGTGGAAGAAACTGTTAATAAAGATCTTATGTGGCTCTAGAAAAACTGGTTTACAAACAGCATTCCTGTGGTTCTCTAGAAACATTGGTGTGTCAATGGTCACACCAAGAGTTACATCTTCTGGGAGACAAGGATACGTACATCAGAAAATGTTGGGATGGAAAATAAAAGGCAATAGTATAGGTCGACCTGTGACCTTTTTCCAGTCCTTAGGGTGTGAGGTGTTAGAGACCTCACTTTTCTTGGTAAGGAGGGGGGGGAGGGAGATGCAGTTTTATGTGATGGAAGTGCCAATCTCCCCTCTCTCACTGCCTTACCTTCCCCAGCACCCATTCCCACCAGCTGGGTCGACTAGGCGAAGTGAGCTGCGCTACACGGGTATCTAACTGGTACACCTCTCAGTTTGGACACCAGCTGGCTATCTCAGTGAAAGGTGGTGTAGCATTAAGCTTACAATTACAGTTAGAAGAGCCTCAGTTTATTATTATTTTTTTATTTTCTAATGTGTTTTTCAGGGTATAGGTAAAACTGTCCTTTATTTTTAATTCACCTCAGATGCTTTACTGGCATATATACTTGGATGGTGTGACATTGTACTGGTTTTATATGAGATATTGTTAAGCTGATTGTTTATATCAAATGGTTCACTATATTTAGAACACAATGTGAATAGTAGAGACCCCAACCTTCTTATTCCACAGCCTTTAACTTCTCTGATATTTCAGATACCAATGTCCGCTAAGTGAGCAGGGATAACTGTCCACAGCCCCAATTAGGTCTTGAAACAGCAACATTCTTCACAGCCGAGCACACTAAGGTAAATAGTCCCGTGAAGGACGGTTTCACTCAATTTACTTGTTAGAGAAAACTTAGAAAAAAAAATCCCTGAATTGGTCTTTGGCTGCTTTCCTTATTTAGCCATTTTGTTCTTGCACACTGAGATGTATTCCAGTGACTTATTTATTTTCTGAACATGCATGTGAACCATAAGCAAATGTTTTGCTGGGTGCCACACACAAACATCATTAACGATTTTTTAAAAAAACTATTAACTTAAGGCTATGCACTCATACCTGAAAAGCAAGGTAGTGTATCTGCTTCTTGCGTCGCTGCTGAACTGACGGCAGGTTGTCTTTCTTGCGATGGGGTTGGTAGGAAGTTTCCTCTGTCATTCCCTTCATCAGTCCACTTGGATCAACTTGATCATCAACATTTGCTTCGATGATCTCAATATCTTCTAGACTGAGTTTCCGCTTTCCCCCAAGTCTCTGGAACTGTGCAAAGGTTACAATGCATGAGAAAATCATAGCGACAAGAGAAAAGGAAAATGTAACAAAATAGAGAGGAAATTAATATTATTCCAGTAATAGTAAATTTATCAATATTAAGTATATTATGTGCAAAGTTTACAGTTATACACAATGTTTAACAGAAAACTGCCGACAGTTCAGCTGTGCATTTTATATATATATATAGAGAGATATATAAAAGGCACCATGAGGCTTCTCACTCTCACCTGTTGATCAGAAATCATCTGCTGGATCTCCCTGCCAGTACTGCTGTCTGCTTCATCAGTGTCTGCTTCCTGATGTTTGGGCAAGCAAAAGTTGTATTACTGCTTTGTATCCTGGTAGGCTATGCAACTGTGATATTTCAGTAACAAGTGTATGTCTACAATGTTATTCATAACGCAGAAACAACAGCTAAATATGCTTATATTTCTGTGGTAGGGGAAGATTGCATGGAAACATGACTCTTTACTCATAATTAACCAAGTCCAATATTTGGTTGACAGGTCAGATATTTGCTCAGGTTCCCAACCTACCTCCAAGTAGTCTTCAACTGACTCTTGAGCCAGATGCTGCTGTGTTTGCCACACCTGTGCACTGTTTTTGCTACTGCCTTCAGAGGGTGCCACATACAACTCTGGGGTCATAGGAGACACAAGGGGTGACAAAGACCATCCACGGCTAAGTATGGCACTGCTAAAACTCAATGGTGCATCCTGGTTCACAACTGGAATTCCAAACCCTTTAGTGTTGTCAAAGCTATCACTGTCATCTGCTGCTAATGGCTGAGTGGTTGATGCATCACCAGATTCAACATTAGCAGACAATGCTGAAACTGCCTTTGTTGTCACCTGTTCAGACACAGTCTCTGATGAGGTCACTTTTGTCTGGGGTCTGTCCAAGGTATTGCCAGTTCTTAGTATGCCGACATCAGGTGCTGAGTCCTTTCCTGTGGAAACTGTAGATGATGTCAAACTACTCTGTTTTTGTTGGGAGTCCAACATAAAGAAGCTGCCACTTTCACCTTCATCATCACTGTCACTTTCATAACCTGTTAGTGCATTGAAGGCACTTTGATGTTTTCTGGAGGGGACTGTTTCACTCAAGGCAGTAGAAGTCATGAGCGAAGATGATGAGACAGTGCTCTGCATTGCACCAGGATGCTTGCTAGATTGTTTCTGGGTAGCACCAGATTGGTTGGTTCGCTTGGTGAGTGTGTGTGGGATAAGTGGGCGATTCAGTTCTTTCTTTGCTCCATGACTTGGACGAGGTAACAGAGAAAAAAGATCTGAGCCCTTGCCCTGAAACATGTGATGCACTGAACATGAATCTGTTGACCATAAATCTTTCTCCTATAAAGGATAAAGCAATAACTGTTCAAAATACTGACACTGGTAAATATCACAAGCTCCAGTGAAAACTAACAGTGTCTTCAATTCATAAATTATTTAAGAGGTATATTACATAGTCTTCTGAACTCTGAAATTCTGTATGATAAAACATCTAATTCAAAATAATGAAAGCTTTCTTGTCAACTTACTGAGGTGAAAGCTGGTTGACGTGGCTTTTTATGCTGCTCTTCATCCTCATCCTTCACAAAATTAAAAAAGCATCAGATATTTACTGATGATAACTAGATGGTAATTAACAGAAAACAGCATTATTTGATTACATTTGAAATAAAACTTTCATTTTATATGCACACAACAAATAAATCTTGAAAACAAGCTATAAAGAGCCCAGAATATGCTATGAGAGGATATGTGCAACTAAAAAAATAAAATAAAAGAACGTTTTTAACCTTGTATCTGAGACACTGTACTTTCTGCGTCTTTGTACCTTCATTAAAGCTGGTATCATGATCCTAGTAGGCTTCTTCCCAGTACAACGTCCCGGAGGTTTTGGCGCGTCGACTAACTGGGATTCCTTAGGCTTAACAAGCTCATCCAACTCGTCTTCTCTTGCAGCATCTACTATTCCCAACTCCCTTTCTTTTGGAGCAGGAAGAGCTGAACAACGTGACAAATAATATTGACAATCAAGAAAAAGAAGCGAACAAAATTGTCATTCTGTAACTTCAACGCTTTAAAGAATACTTCAACAATTATACTGCATGTAATAAGAAAAAAACGAACCGCTCAAAGTTAAAGGGTTTTGATCGCACTGCAAATAACCAGTGCCAGCCCTGGTTGTAGGTGTAGAAGAACTAGCGCTAGACCTTTGATCATTTCTGATCGGCTTATAGTCTTCTTCGTCGCTGATTTGATTATCAGCGTCAGTGCTTTTTGATACTACAGATTCTTCTGAATCACTATTTTCACTGTCACTTGCGCCGTATGCCACGAGTGACATTTTTCTTTAGAAGTTGCGTTTTTCGAGACGCACACCTTGGAAGGGAGGTCACTCTTTCTTTCCTCGGGTGCGTCAAAGCATCAATCGTGGTACTAACGAACTATTAAATAAAATGATCGTAGAGATAAAATTAATGCTCGTGAAGAACAAGAAGAAGAATGATTTCATTAGCTTATAAGTTCATTGAAATTAGAAAACAAAACAGTATGGACGATCTGCCATTTTATTATTTAACACACCTTTCCATGCTTTTCTTGACGATCACGTCTTCGCTTCGTTTTCTGTGGTGTCTCTGATCATGTGGGTGTCTTTGTTTTGTTACAAGTATTTCTTCATGCTGCTTTATGTGCAATCGGTGGCAAGAACAGATTTTATTATCATAATCCGAAAAAGCTGCGTTTGCCCGGAGAGTTCTTGAAACTACAAAAGTTGAATGTATTTTAATTCTACATTGGGAATGTGATGAAATAATATAGAGATTCGATATTTACTAATGAATATTTTATAAGCATTAATAAAGCATAAAAATACTGAAAGTAGATCAGTGTGATCGGTAGCAACCAAAAACGGGCATCGTCGAACTCGCTTAGCTCGAGGACGAAAGCGGGGTATGCGGTGGTTATCGCCAGTAGCCGAGGCGAGATCATAGATAATAAATATAACACTTTATTTATCCCAGATGGCAATTCGGGATAGCTCGATATAAAACCACAAAACATAACCTATTCATAAATCCCAGACTCATGCATTCATGTTTCAGACAGCTGCATTCATTCGCACTCAATACCACGGCAGAAAGAATTACGGACACCCTCAGTCTGTTGGTCCTGCGGGTGCAGAGGACAGCACGCTATGTGCAGTCTATAAAAGAGTTGAAGAAATTGCTCGGAGACAGAGAAAGATCTCAGTTTCCGAAGAAGGACGAGGCGCTGTTGAGGCTTATTCACGACAGTTTGAGTGTTGAAATCGCGGCAAGGTCTCCGGCCTGTCGAAGAATGTACCCAGGTATTTAAAAGCAGGAACAATTTCCACCTCCTTATCGTTGATGACACGGGACTTTGAATGTAACTAATGCCAGGATGTAATATGAAATAGAAGAAGGGACATTTTGTTTAATGGGTAGCATAATAATGTAAGATACATATATATCCCAGTATCTGGAATATTTTATAGGTTCAATTCACAAACCCTTGTTATTTAAAATTAACATCCTGATCAAAAATACTTCTGCCATTACAACATCTTATTGTCGCTGTTCTGTTTTACATAATGATAGTGAGAGTAACAGTAAAGCTGATTAATTATTTTCAAGTTCATAACCTGTGAAGGAAAAATGTTTTTTCAGTGTAAATCAACCATGAGGTCCAAGCTAGCCATGCATATCCCTCATTTCCACTGTAAATTTTACTCCCAAGCTAAGTAACCAAAAAAAAAAAAAAATGAAACCCAGTTATTTAAGTAGGCGATCTACATTGAAATAATGTTACATTACTTAACAAGGGAAAAATTTTGTTCTCCAGAAGTACCTCTTTTTAAAATAGCAGTATGTGGACACTGTAAAACAGCTAGAAGCTATAAATCCACTGAATACAAGACTAACCACAGCAATGAGCAATTAGGTGCAAACCGGTGTCCAAAATTTTGAATACAATTGGATATACCTATGGCTTTTCTGGATTTACAAGACACTGCTTTACAATGTGATGAGGTACTTAATGTTAATTGAACCCTTGTTTTTTTGAATGACTTATTGAAAATTTTCTTGGTGTCAAAGTCCAAGTTTAAGGTGTGTACCCAGACTTAAAATCTAAACCCTGGAATTGCACGGTCCCTTTCTGCAGTTTAATGATTTCATTCTGCCTTCCTAGATATCTTTACTAAAGAAACAAAATAGACTAATGGTTATGGATCGTAAGTAACATTTTGATTCTTAGATGATTTTTTATTCTTAAACTAAAGCTGTTCAGTATATGCCCATCCTGCAGAAGTTCAGGAAGAACAGTTGTTTGTGAAATTGGCACATGTCAATGTTTCATTTAACTGTTCTTGCTGTGACTATTCAACTGAGTGGACCAGTCAGCTTCTCATTAAAAGGATGCCAAAACAGGCAATCTGCAACTCTTAGCAGTCATCTTGCTTACAGGGTCACAAGTGGCAAAGGTTTTCTAAATGTTAGATGTGATGAATATTGCTCATCAAAGTCAAAAAACTTTCTACAGTCACCAAAAGCAATATCCGCATCCAACAATTGTCTACAAGTGGCTAAGGGACCAAGAAGATCTCCTAACATGGCATCTAAAATGGGAGGTGGTTTGGTACTTGCAAGGGATGGTAGAAGTGATTCACCTGGACATGCAGCTAAATATGGTGGTTTTAATACCATTAAATGTGGAATCAACAAAGTTATTGACATTCAGGTTGTGCAGGTAATATTTGTAATATTTTGTGAAATGTTAATAAAAACTGTGAATAACTATGCATAGTTATCATTAGTACTATTAGGTTGAGAAAATATTTAATACTATTATATGTAGTCTTAATGTCCACACACAGTATTCTGGCAATTTATGTATTCTCCCATATTTCTCCCATCTTTATGGGTTCTGGTTAAGATAGAAATTTACTTAAAACATATGATGTCTAGCAGTTAGCGCATTGTGTAAAGTGTTGGCAGATGGTTTCTGGACTCATGTTTACATAGGTTGGAGTGAGGTAATACATGATTCTAGGCTCTTTGCTTCAAAGTGAAACTACCACTATTTAAACGTCACTGACATTTAGTTTGGCACGTAATTTTATTGCAGAGTAATGAAGTAGGCAGCAGTGCCAGATGTAAGAATGCAGGCCTGCAATGGACCTATAAATTCCTGAAAGATGCAGGACTACATATTGACACAATAATAACTGACAGACACAAAGCCAATGAAATAACAATTCAGATGATTTTAAAGCGCAACAAAATCATCTTGATGTCTGGCATGTTGCCAAATGTATGTGTAAATATTTATAGAACACAACTTTAGTGTAATGTAATATAGGCTAATTTATGAGAAGCTTGTGGTTAACAGAATAACAGTCTCCATTGGTTCTGTCTGCTTGAATCTATGGCAAGCATAATAGAGGTAACATTTTGTTTAATGTCATACAAATCATGTGTTACTTGGCATGATGGTTTTGTGTTTATTTGAAAAGTCAGCTGTCCTTAGGGAGTTTTGACAATTGCAATAAATTTTATTTTACAGTGGTCACAAAGAAGCTAACCCATCTGTCAAACAAAAGAAAAATGGAAAAGGTTGCACTATGGAAAGAAATCAATTGTTAACCATCTACATTGGGGTAGCTGCTTCCACACCAGATGGGGATGCTGATAAAATGGTTGCCAAGTGGTTGAGCCTTTCTCAGCCACATTGGAATCGTACATCATGGACATGATGATCTCTTTCTAAGACTCAACCATAGTATAGTCTCTCTTTCTGAGAACCACTACTTCACAAAGTGGGATGATAAAACTCAGAAAAGAAGCTGCTCTAAAGTCGTTTTGTTTTTACTCCTATAGGCAATATAACCTAATTTAGATCTTGCTGCTCTTGTGCGCAGAAGCACCCTAGCTCTCTGTCTTACCAAGGGCCGCTACTAGTTAACTCCAAGTGATACTGTGCACTATGGGAAAAGACATCTCTCCGACTATAACTGTACAATAATAAACGAAATTATATACTAGTAATAATCCACCAAAGTATTACAAGCAAATAAAAAATGTTACTTAGAAATTAGCGTCATCTACGTGTGATGAAACACCTGTGTGTGTGAGTGAGAGAGAAATTTTACTTATAATTGGCGTCATCTACGTGTGGTGAAACACACCCCTATGTGTGTCTTTAAAACTAAAGGAGGCCCACGCATACCCCTGACTAACATTTTTTAAGCCGATCGTGCTCATGCGCATGTGTGTACATACATGCGGGTACGTTTTGGCAGGAAGAAATTAGGCACCCTAAGCGACCATATTGGAGTGAGCTGTACTCACCGTTTGTCAGACGCATGTTGTCTCACAGCTGGTAGAGCACGGGGTGTTTGTAACTGACCTTGCCAGTCACGCAAATAAGTGTTTTCCGACTCGAAAAGTGCCTCCTACACAAGAGTGGTACGAACTTTTGTTATGATCTTACTGTGACCTCGAATCCTTGTTCTTTCATCATTTTTCAGGTAAGTAATTACAAATAATTGTGTTTTATCTATCTACGCGCAAGAAGGACAACGCAGAAGTGGCGGTCTCCCGTAAGCTTAATAAATAGAGTCGTTTTCTTGTGTTCCTGATAAATTATTATAAAACTAGTCTATAAGTGAAATAAGAGGAACTGCCCAGCTAATAAATGAAAGTTGAAAACAGCTTGATTTGATTTGCTTAGAGGAATAGTTTCAAACTGAGGATTTTTCATTATCCTGTCACTGTACACAGTCGAAACAGACAAAAGGTAGATCGTTTGTGCCATTTATTGTCAAACTTCATTGTTTAGTTGAGTGTAGTTGGCATGGAAGCACAAGAAAGTGTCATTCTGAAGTTTGGAAAACGGCGAACTAGATTACTTGGCAGAACTTTGATATGGAGGGGGGGGGGAGACGTGACGTCACAGGCCGGTCTATGTTATTTTGTCAGAGGTTTGGGGTAGGGTTAAGGTTTGGGGTAGGTTTAGGTTTAGTTTATTAGGTACAATTGGGCAATTGAGTGGAGCGTGCAGACGACAAATGCCGCGAGCCATTTTTGTTATGGCCGTCGCGTCTCCCCCCATATCAAACCTGTACCGATTACTTTTGCTCGTCTGTTTGAAAATGGAGGTTTTTGAAGGTACAGTGATCAGTAAGATGTGACGTAATATTAAGGGCAGTGGTCATACGTGTGGTTTGCCAGGTGGTTTTAGCTGTAAACAAAGGCTTGTTGATCTCTCCTCAGGCGATGAAAACGGTGCAAAATATGACTTCGGAACGAAAAGACAAGACCAACACCTCCAAGCTGAGTAATGCCGACATCTACAAGTAAGAATGTTGTGTATCAACAACTTTTGGGCTCAAAGTTGACAAAAAGCGAGAGAAATGTCTAAGCTCGTGTTGGTAACAAGATTTGTTTTGCACTATAATAGTCACATGATAACTAACTTCATCCTAATTTATCGAGATTCGGAAAAATGCCTTAGGCCATTTACTTCTAATGTCTGTCAATATTTGTAGGGTGGCTTCCATTGTTATTACTGATGTTGCCTCCCATGTTGTTCTCTCGTAATGTGTAAGCGCCTTGTATGCAATGCTTGCATGGTTTTACATTAACATGAATAGAAATGGTATGAACAGTTTGACTAAAAATATCACTTGGTTTTTTTTATTACAGGAAGCTAATTTTACATTAACATGAATAGAAATGGTATGAACAGTTTGACTAAAAATATCACTTGGTTTTTTATTACAGGAAGCTAATTTTCCTCAAGAAGTCGATGAGAGCTTATAATCGTCGCGTCTTGCATCTCAAGCGAAGATTGCATTCTCTGACTAAAGAGGTTCGTACATAAATTTACATCCTCTATACACGTTTCCAGTTGAGTGAGGTGGGATTAAGTTCTGCTGAACTTTGCTGGACTTCTGCAGAACGGTTTTGTTGGAAACGCAAAAGTGACATTGGTATTGGATTTTTAAAGTATAAAATACGCGCAGATGGCTGTCGTTTAGTTCTGGGGATCCCGATTGTATAGTGGTTTGTTACTTGTCATCTCTGCAGTAGAGGTTCTGGGTTCAGGTCTCGTTTCTGGCCGTTCTGTATGAGACACTTGTTCACAGGACTGGGCGTCGGGGGTTTTCTCTTGGTACCCCGATTTCCTGCCCCCCACCTCCCCAACACCGTTATCAACCCCTTCCACCGTAGGAAAGCGTCTCAAGGTGGAAGCACTTTCATTTCTACTCAACCAGCCAACCAACCTTAGCGGTTTGCCTCTTTTTTATGGACGAGAAGGCAGATTTCGCCTGGGATTCGATATCCTGGTATTAGCATCAGAGAGTATAAATTTATCTTTAAGAATCTAAACCAATAATAAAAACAACCATAAAGGTATATGCAAACAAACATACAAACGTTTTCTTAAATTTAAATGCTTTATGGTGTGTTTTCCCAACTACAGTACTCCGAGTTTCTGATCGTTCGCAGTGTAGTTAGGTGGTAACAATTTCTTTCTAGTATATCGAACTGTTCGCATTGCATTCTGTGTGTCATTTCTGATCGCTTGCTTTGTTGTTTTAAAGGTGAAAAACATGAAAAAGCAACAGGAAAATCACATGCAGAAGGTTGGTTTACTGTTATCAGCATGTTTTCTTTCTTCGTACCATCCTGAACGTATGTTTTTATCAAGTTTGTGTGTCTTTTTTGTATGAGCAATATCATATAGGGGTCAGAGGTAGATGATTGAGAATTTACGTGCAAACTCATTGTAATGTTGAGTCAAGCAGTATACATTCAGTCCTTGCACAGAAAGCTAGAAGGCCGCTAACTGAAAAAGTTCTAAGGTATGGATTATTTATCCTTGTGTGGATGAATATAATGTTATGTGACCTTATATTTTTGTGTACTTGTGTACTTTTTTTCCATAAAACGCTTAGAGCCTGCAATAGAGTGCTTATTGTCGTCGTCGTCAGTGTCATCATCCCATCGCTCCGATATTTCATCAATCCACCAACCCATCAAAAGTCATCTCCAATTGTTATCACCAATCATTCTCGACATCTGATTTCTGCATGATGTGGATGCGATGTTTCAGATAAAGAAAGCAGAAAGGATCGAGCGACATATGGACTTAGAGAAGACGAAAATGAAGCAAAAGGTATTAAACTTTCGCCTATAGGCTCTTTATAACAGCAGGATGAAGATATGAGGATGAGACGAAACAAAAACAAAAGAAAAAAACTTTACTAGCCTTCTATTCTCTAATGACGCTTGGATGATTTAGTAATAATTCTGTCGAGCCTTTTCAAATAGTGTTGATTTTAAACTCTTAAAAAAAAAGGATGAACTGGACATGATTTTAAAAATACAATTTCGTCTACCGTGTAGTGTCTAGGGGAGGCTATTTCAGGTGTAGTGGCGGAATTCTATAGTCTTTAGAATTACCTCCCTGCGAACTCTACCAGTAGCAGTAGAACAATTGTTAGCTGCTGTGTATTTTCTGACAGTATGTGACAGGTACTGCATATTACAGCATCAGCACAACCATCGCGAGTCACTCTACCTAATAACGACAGACATCGGAACAAGTTAAATAATTTTGTCTGATGATAAATCTACAGCTAAAATTCATCTAATTTAAAGAAAAAGAAAAGGACTGCTTGATCAATATACTCACCTGCGATTTTAATAAGGAATGAGGAAAGTTATGTCATTATAGAATTTATAATAAGTTATTTACTCGTAAAAATATTACGTGTCTATTTGAGTGAGAGATTCATCGCTCGTATTCTGCTTTTTTAATGTCCATTAGTCAGTGATCAAACGCTTTAATTCTTGATCTTGATAGGTTCTGAAAGCCGACACCTCAGTGAAAATCGACGCCACGAATAAAGCCAGATCGAACCAAAAGCAGGATGCCAGCTCCTAAAGTCAAGCCGCTGCAATTATCGCGTAGTGATTCTCTCCCCCTCCCTCACCTCATTCCCAAAGTTAGTGGTAGTGTGATACATAAGATTCTAAAGTCGCATTAGTTTTCTGTAAAGCTTCACCATCACTTCGCACACTTTCATATGACTTAGGGGAAAATGAAATGGATTGCTGTAATTTAATACTATGTACTGTATGGAGCTGCTCTAAGAACTTTGCAGATTTGTGACAAGAGGTATGTGGAGTTGGGGTATCCCACAAGAAGTAATAAAACAATGTTTGACGATGTGATAAATGTCTTTCCCGAAGTGGAAGCTACAACAAAACTTCATCAGTACGTGGCTTGATGTCGCAGCGACTTTCACTGCATCCGAAGACTTTGTAACCACAAATTGCATGAAATGTGTATGGATCTCCGACGGCAAAATTAACAGCTACCTTTGGAACGGAGGTTTCTGTGTCGAATATTTAGGAATTAACGTCCTTTTCTGTTTTTTTCTGTGTGCTTTTTTCTATTACATGCCTCTTGGATTGCATTTGAATATTTCACTCGTTTCTGCTACAGAGTGAAAATGATATGCTTGTGCGCGTGCATGAGTATGTGCTGCCTGTTGCACGTGCACAGAATGACGACAGAAGCTATGAAGTTAAATTTATCTTCATTTTGATCACGCGCCGTGTTTACCTGAACTTCCGCAGAATGGAGCAGTCAGCCGATTGTTGGTGTTACGCAAGCATGAAATTGTAAGCAGAATCCATTGTACAGTAGAATCTACTAAGAAAATTAATGAAGGATTGGTCATAGGCCATTGCCAATCTATCGCGGTTTTTGCAAGATTTTACAGGGCTTTGCGAGTCATGCGTTCTACAGGATTACTAGAAATTTCTTGCGTGCTTTTTTATTTATTTTTTTTATTTTATTATTGGTAAATTCCTTAGGCTGAAGTTTCACCATGGGAAGAGCGTTTTGAGGGTAGCACGGTGAGGCAGAGATAATTTCAAAATGCTTTTTCTCCAAAAATAGCGCAGTATTGATCTCGCTTCTGGACCACGGACCTCTCTTGATTGGGCGTGACACCTGTCACTCTATGTTCTAACCTTCCTCATTGGCTGTAGCCATGACATGTTCACTTCCGTGCGTATCATTGAATAATTTCTAAGCTGCTTTGCATGTACATCGATGTTTAAGGCTTGTATCACAGGAATGGAATAAGGCTGTTCTGTCAGATTTTGGGACTCTTGAACTAGTCCGTCATTCTAAATTAAAACTGCAATTAGCTTTTTTTTTAATTGAAGTTTTTGAGTCTTGTCAGTGTAGGACTAAAACAGTCATGCTTCTGACTGTATATCATGTTTTATTGTCTCCTTTTTTGTTTTTGTTTTTGATTTTTTGATTTTTTGCTTTGTCTCATGCTGTTTCTTGTTCTCGTCAACATACAACTCTTCTTCTGGTGTACATTTACGTACAGCTGTCCGTTGTCAAGGTACTTTGCATGCAGTTTGAAGTAGAAACAAAATAAAGGAGTTTGTACTATATTTACCCCGATACATTTCGCCAGCGCAGCGCCAGCTGGCTACTTCAAAAATTCTGTCAACTATTCGTAAATTGCCAGACAGTTGAATGAAACGACGGGTGCACATCAAACCCACCAGCTGTTAACGTTAGGATTAGCTGATGGAAATGGGTTCCTTTGAGACTGCCTTTGAAGCCGGTTCATTTAAGTATAACATTCTGCGAACAATTGTTCTGGCGTTTTCCTTTACTTTGAGAAAAGTTACACTCGGTCGAAGCATGCGAAATATATATTTTGCTGTTGCTTGCAGCAGCGTCGTCTTTGCCTCTGTCCTCGTCAGTTCTGTCTCCTCAACTTCGCGCTTAAATTTACAACTTTATTTGTCTTCCCTTTTCTTTCTTTTTTTTTTCCTTTTGTCGTGCATGTGCACCAGTCGCCTTCGCTGGATAACGAGACTTCTCTGCGATCGGGGTCGAAGCAAACTTTGTAAATTTTGACTTTCTCCCCAAGAACCGAAATTTTTCTCTTTCCTTTTTTTTTTTTTTTAGAGAGAGAGCGGTTTCCCTGAAAGCGCATTTTGATCTCAACGGATGTTTGCTGACGTGTCTGGGCGCGGTGCCTGTGCGAGTGGTGATCAAGTGGCCAGGACGAGGTTGGATCACCCTGGTGCATAGCTTGACGCACCTAGAGGGGCACGTGCCGTTGTTTGCTGAGCGACTTGCAGCGCGCAATTGTCAGGCTGATATCAGGGATACAATCGCGATTGAAGCACAGCGCCGACCTGGATTTCCTGCAGCTTTTATCGCGACTTTGAGTGTGGTCTAAAAAAGTGGAAAAAAAACCACCTCTAGACCCGTTGGGATATCCTTGCCCCTTGAACGTGTGGTAATATATATTTCAGAATGCTAACATAAGAAAAATGTGTGGGTGTGTTGTGCATGCGATGTCTGTGGCAGCTACTTCTATCCTGAGTCTATTTGATATTTTTTCTCTTCCACTGTTTTACGCAAGAATTTTGTTGGCATAGCACATGGCGACACCGAGAAAGCCGGTAGCCAATGCCGAGGACAAACAGAGCAGAGGAGAGCAAACACGAAAGGTTTGTACTGCGCATGCGTTGCTCTGCAGACCGATTCAGGGAAAAGCGACTGCCGGGTCACGGGATCGGCGAATATGTGTGACGCTTTCGTCCCACCATCTCGACACGACCATTATTTTTAACCTTCCCCCTAACCCTCCTCCCCGAACCCAGCTCTACTAGTCGCAGACTGCACATCTTACCAGACCAGACGACCCATTTCTCTTAAGAAGCGGAGAAACATACTTCCGGTGATCGAATATTTGTAAGAAACTGAAGCTGGCGAGACGAAATTTTTAAGATCTACAAATGCTTTCTCAGGGGAAGAAGATGCCAAGACTAGATAGAAGTATAATGAAATACGCATGTATAAATATAACATTAGTCATGCCCCTTTGGAAAGGGAATATGTCTGATGACCATAGACTCACATTATATGAAAATGTACATTTGCTTATAGATTGTTATCGAACATGCTGTTTTGTCTCATCAATATGCTTGTATCTCCCCCATGTCAAAATGGCCATGAGTCATTGACATTTAAAGATGTCATGTCAAGATACCAAGATTAGAAAGAATGAACTGACCCTAAGATTTTCTGACCTAATTTGAGTTGCGAGCGATAAGTCGTTTTGATCAGCGGAGGTGCTTGTGAAGATGCTTCAACGTTTCGAACGTAGACACAGTTTAATTGAAGAAAAAGGGTGTCGGAGAAGGTACATCTGCCGCTTTCTGAGTAGGCAGTTAGGGAGCTCGAGTAGCCAGCTGCAGTAATCTTTGATTCTTTGACTCCGTTAACCTGACTTGAGGAGATCTAAAACTTAGTTGTTAAGTCAAAGAGGAAAAGAAAAAAATCCAGCCGGGACAACACAAAAGCAGACATGAACTTTTTGATGGCTGAAACTAACAAATAGGATCGGATGTGACCGATCCTGCGAAGCTCAAGAAAGGTGAGCTTAAAGACTGCATTGATGTGAGATTCATCAGACAATGATGCGTCTATGATTAAACCGAGATTTCTGACGGTCTGCGGACGAGAGCTCTTCACTCCAGAGTAAGCAAAAGTAGTAGAGGATGGCACACATTTCAGTTTATTTTGGTCCAGCCCTGCCTTAATGGTGTCGGATTTTCCCCAAAAGTAGCGGCAAAACACATCAGGCAGCTGTTCCTGAGGAATGGTAGGAGGCAGAGTGAAGGCACATTTGTGCTTGCCTAACATCTGGCCCACAATCCAGAAATATCCCTGCTTAGCGTTCATTGTTCTTGCTTTTCAGTCATTTGAAAGACTTTAACCACACCTGAGATCCTGAATTTCTCCATATTGTTTCCGTCACTTTCACATAAACTGGTGCACACACACACACACACACACACACACACACACACACACACACACACACATCAGGAACTTGTGCAGTCTGTAATTGATAGCGAAGCTGGTGATGTTGCTGAACTACATCCTGTCTCCTGTCTAGCCTGGCTATTGTCGCTGTCGCTATTGCAATTGTGATGCGGATGTCTGCAGTAAAAGGGTGGTTTCCAAGTTCTTAAAGCTGTCCACTTCATCGGGTTGTAACCCGTTCATGTAGATCTCTGGTTTGTTATTATTTACCACGACTTGACCCTTGTCAGTGCTGGTCTCCATTCCATATGCGTTCGCACTGTCTGTAAGTCTGTTAGTAAGGTTTTGCCGTTCCCTGTCTCCGTCATCACATCAAGGTCGTTCGCAAAGCACAGGCTGCTAAGGGGCCTCCTACCGATACAAACAAAGGTGTGATGGCCTTAAAGGGTTTCTCTCGCGATGTTCTCCAAGAAGATATTGAACAGTGGTGCACCATCGAAGGATGCCCACTACTTTGTGGAAGAAAGCTTCCATTTGGTTATCCAGTAGTAATGCCGTTATGAGCTTCGATGACTTGAAGTGGCCTCTTTGATGTTGAATTTTGACATCACATGGCATATGCCCTCGCGCTAGACTCTGTCCAATGCCTTTGTTTTAAATCGATGAAGTTGTGCAAAAGATCTCATTGGCGTTTTTCTATCAGGATGCGACGGTTGAACAGCTGTTCAGCTGTTCTCCTTCCTGAAGCCAGCCTATACGTTTAATGCGTTGAAGTCTCCGTAGTTTGTTTGAAACCTCACACGCGTTAGGCAAACCCTTCCCACCATCTTTATCGAGGGCTCGAAAAGGAAACCGATCTTGAGCGATGACATTGTTTCCCCCACACGGCCACACACCAGCCTTCCAGTGGGGACCTCCAGCTAATCGTCCTCGGCCGAGAACCTGCGTCCTAGAGAACGTGGTGATAGAGTTACCGGACGTTTCCCGACAAGTTTGATGGGTGCGGTGCCGATGAAAGGGAGAAGGATGAGAAACAAAAACTCTTCACGTCGGTTGAAAGAGAAGACGATTTTACTGTTTCTTTTAGTGACCATTTTTCTCCCCTCCAATCTCGAAACCTCCTAAGATCTGAAAAGTTCTGGGAGCCTATAAATTAGTCCAGTGGTAGTCGCGGGAGGAAGTAAAGAAGGTCCATGAAATAAGCGAGCTTTGTCAAGTGCGTCGTCGACTCGCTATACGAGGAGGGTTGTCATTATCTCCTTGTGCTGGCGTACCAGGCTCCCGGATTAGAAAAAGCAGATGGCGGGGTCATCGTCTTCTGCGCCGCCATTCCACATCGCTACGACAACGCGCCAAAAAGATTCTTTCATCGGAAAAACGCGACGACAAGAGTGATCCATCGTCTTTTCATCGACCCCCCTCTCTTCTCCTCCAACCTCTGCCTCCACAGAAAACGCGACTCCTCGCGAAAGGCGATGACATCTGGGCTCGTCTTTACAGTCGCACGTGCAGCTCCTACCTCAGGCCGGCCTTTGTGAGTGGCCTTCCTTTGCTGAAAGACTCGTTTAAGGTGGCGATTGCAGGGCTCCGTTGCGGAAACAAATACTGGGCAAAAGCCGTTGAAGAAATCTTTTTCTCAATATAATTATCGGCACGAGACGACAGTGGAAGAGGGAAGGGGGAAGAGATATGTGAGTAGAAGGCAGTGCAGAGCTGAGAGCAGTATAGCTGCAAAAAATACCTCCGTTTATCGAGCAGTTTATATAATTTCATGGCTTCTTCATTATTATTAATAATAAAGGGAATTTATAGAGCGCTTTACCCCTATATCGAAGGCAAGCTCAAGGTGTTTTACAAAGACAAAATATACACAGACATAATAATCATCATAATTATGGTATCAAAACAAAGAGTTCATTGTATTTTCATGTTGAGATGCCATCAGCATAGATAGTCACTACAGCTGCGTACTACTACCGAAATATCAATATCTAACCTTCTCTTTCTCTTTGATCGTCTTTTGACTTGGACCTGTGATTTTTAGTTGTAGTAGTATCAGTGGTAATAGTAGTGGTGGCGACGGTGGTGATGGTGGCAGCAATGACATAATTGTCCATTTTTGGCGCACACATGACTGTCGTGGAGGTTGCATCAAAACAATGGCAGTGAAGAAAATGAAAGAAGAAGGTGGCAGTACTGTTGACAAAAGGTCAAAGGGTAGAGTCCGCGCTTGTTGTCTCATATAGATCCAGAATCTTAAAACAGCGGGGAGGGGGGAATGGACGATACGGTAGAGCAGAAACCGTTGAACACCTGCAGGAAAGTGGAGAATTATTCCAGCAAACGAAAACCTAGAGTCTATGTGACGCAGATATGGCGTTTGAGATTGTTAGACGATAAGACAGCAATGGGATACGGAAGCAGGAAAACAGTCCAGAACAGCAGCAGGTGATCGCAATTAAAAGCGCAAATTAACAGTATTCAGCAGACACCAAACACCAGACGAAAATTCAAAGGACACCACAAAGGAAGTGTAGGGGGGGGGGAGAGAAAAAGAACACAGAGAACTAAAAATGTGGATGGTGTTAAACAATGAATGTCGAACGACCACAGTAACGAGTCTCTCTTTTTGTTTCTTATCTTCGCTTTTCTGAAGGAGGGAGCAGGCTGAGCTTTGTAGCCACGGGGCAGTGGAAAAGTCTGACGAGTTGGAGGTGTCTCGTGCAGGAAGCGGAAGACAGCAGCCACGCTTGAAAGCGCGAAAACACTTAGCTCGATGGTCTTGTACCGGAAGTTTGCGGCACTTCAAGACATCTTTTCGGCGTCTTGTAACTCACTTTTCCAGGCGCCGTCGACATCGGACCCCCGCGCAGCTTGCACTTCACACCTCCGCAAGCTCTCGGTGTGGTAACTACACTCTTCTCGTTCGGTCACATGGGTTGTCCCCTTTCGCTGTACTGCTGCTACAACGCAATTTGACGCCGCAAGAAAAAGCACAACCAACCGGAAGCATGACAATAGTCTGACGTTCCTTACAGGGCGAGGTGTGAGTTATACATGTGTACAAAGCCCTGCCTGCTTTTGCTGTTGCTGCAAAAAATAAGTAAATAAATGAAAAAAAAAAATCTTTCCGAGAGCACCTGAGAATCGAGAACTCCTTGGTGACCTATTTTCTTGACCAGACATATTTCATGGGAAGTAGGGGTCGGGATAGGGGTGTGGAGGTAGGGAGTTGGTTGTTTCCCTAGAAAAATACTTCCCCGCCATTGTAATCTTTGCATACTACAGACGAGTTTCTATGCGTACCGCGACCAAAGAGTTTATAGTCGCCAAGACCGCTTGAGACAGCTTGACAGCGACTAGAAAAACCATGATATTTCTTCAGTAAAATCGTCGTTCTAATACTAAGTACCTCGACATCTGTTGCCTTCAGTCAGTAGAGTAGGAGTGTAGCACCATTAAAAGAGGTAAACAAATAAAAGCGGCAGTGTTTGTCACACACTTAAGAAGACTTTTACCCCCAAAATGATGCTAAATCCCGTGAGACATGATAGCGAAAGATCTTTTGTAGATAAGAGAACAACTTTTGAGGCTAGGAAGTGAAATAAAACTCTTTGCAGTCGTGTATATGACGCCAGTGCCGCTTGTGAGATTTGCGGAGGAGGCAGGATGAAAGAACGGACGTGGCTCTCGGCGAGAGGAACTGAGTTCAACGCGGCGTTCAAAGCCGGGGCCCAGGATGGGGACGAGAACAAAACCTAGTTTACACTCGATAGGAAAAGTTGGTTGGCTGGTTGGTTTGTTTGGAGGACGTGTGTTTACTTCCAAAAGGGGATTTTACATCGCGGGAAAGAAAGTTACAATTGGAAGAAGTAGAACTGGAGTTCTCGAAAAAGATTCCGGACTGTGAACGAGTGTCACATATGGTGAGCACTAGCCTCCCCAAAACGAGATCTGAACCCAAGAACTTATTGTTAGTACTGCATCGGCGACAAGAAAGTCTTTTACCACTGCGCTTTCGAGCCGCCCATTCATAAAAAAAGAAGTAGGACCGGCTTTCGCTTTTCACGTTTAAGAGGACGCCAGGCATTTCAATGTCGGCATCTCTGGTCTCCCATTTATTTTGTGTTAAACTCGATAAATCTTCTTGCAAAACATGCTTGTCCACCGGTCTGTTTTCAGTATTGTCTTCATAGTGAAGCTGTAATATAGCGCTTCTCTAAAAGAAAGTAGAGAAGGAGAGAGTGAGAGGGGGGAAAAAACGAAAAATACGAGAGAGTAGAAAAAGATGAAAAACGCGAGAAGAGGGGGGGGGGGAGGAAACGAGGGAGGTAATTCATGGGGCCCTCCACTTCTTGCTGAAGTTGCGCGAAGCAGGCGCTATGTTGGCAGTCTTCGTCCCGCGCGTGGGCCGTTGAGAGTTTGTCGAGGGAAGAAGCTGTTCGCGACGACTGCCAGGAGCCGGTCCCACACGCGCTGGGACTGGAGTTTGTCTGCTGCACCGGCCCCCACAGCCCACACCACACAGCTGTGCACGCGGCGTTGTGTTTGCGTGCGTGCGTGCAAGCGCACGCGCACGCATTTTGGCCCAAGATTTGGGGGCCGTCAGCAAATGTACCGGTGGAAAAAAGACGCTTTCTGTTCACCTGTCAGCCGTGCGTTGGATTTTACCGCAAAAGGACACGAAGTGATATTAAACGGGAGGTAGTCGAACACAGGTGACAACGATGCTGCCGTTAAGGTAGGGTTTGCTCTATTTATAGCTGTTATTCCAGGTTTTTTTGTGTGTGTGGTCTTTTTAATACCGATTGTTCTGATATTTATTGACGGTAACTTTCTATATCCGACATTCTAACATTTCCAACAAAAAACCGGTCTTTGTTCCCCCCCTCCCCCCCTGTGACTTGGATAAGCGATTTGTATTTTTGTCGAAATTGTTCGAGGTCTCTCGTGTGTTTCGTTCACTCAATAGAAATTTATAGCGCCAGGTCACACGCTTTATGTTTCTCTAGAGTTGTGTGGAGTTCACGACTTGAATTGCATAGCTGATCCTATTCAGTTCGCACCCAGATGTGTTGTAAAAGCGCATTCCGGCTTGAACGTATAATAACACTCTAATGTCATGTCTAAAAGGATGAAAAGTAAAAAAAAAAAAAACTCCTTTTCATCATAATATTAGTGGCATGTCGTGCCGACGAAGGCTCTCTCTCACACTCACTCTCTCTCTCTCTCACACACACACACACACACACACACACACACACACACACACACACACACACACACATAAACACACACACACGGTTTTGATCACCCGCTACACACCAGTGAAACAGCGGGATCCATCTACGTCATTAAACTTGGCTTAACTGCCGTACATCCAGTAGAACTGGGAGACGTTTTTGAGGAGCCGAAGTAAACAACGGTCACTCGGTTTAACTGACATGGCGTTTTGAAGAGCTGAAAAAAAAATTCACACGACCAGTTGGTGTAAGTGAGAGGGCGTTTTGAGGAGCTAAAATACACGCGACCGCTAGGCCAAAAGACGAACAGCTGCGCGGCAATCAACCAAACCGTGAAGTTCCAGTGATAGGTGTTGACTAGACCCATCCCAACCCTTTGCCCCAGCCCCACGACAAGCACCCTGAAAGGGACACGATGAAAGAGACGCACTAAAAGAGGCCACTGACTGTCCTCAAAAGAAATAAGCCCCAACGTCACTGCGACGCTGCGTGGGCAAAGACCGAGACAGGTTGATCCCCGAGCCACCCGATTCCCGTCAAAAACCTACCCCTCCCCTTCTAGAGTCTCGTCTAAAAACATGTTTCACATGATCACATCCACCCCCTCTTCCCCGGCCCGAAAGCAGATAATAAATAATGTGCGACCTTTGAATCTCCGACGTCATGTGACCAAATTGACAATCATTGGGCCGTAGGAACACGGTGTCCTTTATTTATTATTATTATTTTTTTTTACAAACAGTTTTTAACAGACGCAGGAATGTTTCAAAATGAAAGATAAAAAAGAAACATCTCCAGATACAGAAAGCCTCCATGTCAGTTGCTTCATCATGAAGTGTTGCTGCTTGCCAAACAAGATCATATGCCAAGGGGAAAGGGTCGTCGGTTGTAGTGGGTGGGGGAGAAAAGCAGGGAGTGGGGGGTGGTGGTGATGGCGGCGGGGGTGTTAAAAATTGTAACGCATACCGAGGTAGTTTTCACTTGACGTACCCCGCCCCACACTCCACACAGCACCCGTCCCCACCTCACCCCAGCGATGGCGTACCTAGATGGCTGAGTCTCAGAAACGCAGGATGCATTCTGGATCGCGTTTCAGAGCATGACGTGTAGGCAACACTTAGCAAACCATGAGGAGGAGAAATAGATTATGGCTAGGACTCTGTCAATCGGTTCATTTCTCGCCTTCCTGTCTTTTCCTTTTGTCCCTCCTCTCCCACACATTTTCTTCTCTCTCCCTCCCTCCGCCAAAAAAAAAAAAAACAACTTCTCTCTGTATTTGGGAGCTTGGTATGCGTGTATGTGTTTGGGGTGTGCTGTGTGGGTTGGCTTAGTGAGCATGTATGTGTGTGCTTTGCTTTGTTTTGTAGTGTACGTGTGTGTACGTGTGTTTATTGTGTGTAGGTCGCCTGTGTACTACAGTATTTCACATTCAAAAGCAGCCTCTTCGCATGCACGATGATGTTCGCAGTTCGATTTCCCCTAACAGGGTTCTTTCGATTATTAGCGGGACGTTGAGCCATCAACAATCACCTGGAACGGAAACCGTTGAAAGAATCTTGTGCACGGGGTCGGTTAGTCCCACCCATCCGCATTTCCTCCACCTGCTTTTTTTTATTTTTTTTTTATAAAAAAGACTCAGGTACTCACCTGGCAGTTAGGTTCATATGTAAAGAAATCTTTCGCATGTCAGTTTTCTCGACTTTATATCAGTGGCCAATAAAAATCCCATTAGCTCAAGCGTTTATGTTCCCTTTCATCTTTCGAAATTAGATGGATGGGGGTATTCCTGCTAAGGTTATGGGATAACTGGATATGTTTGAGATGGTTAGCACAGGTCTGTCAGACTCAGTGTTAATGGAATTCATGTACGGGTAGGGAGGGGGTGTCTTTGTTGCTGCTATCATTATTAGGAACTTGGCTTTAGGCTGACAAAGTAGAACTGTACGTGTGTTTGAGGAGGAGACGTTTAAAGTTGCCACAATTTTCTTGCGGTGAATTATTTCCGCCACGCATAGTCAACTAAGCTGTTAGACTGCTCGACTACAGGAGAAAGAAAACTATCGGGTCTATAGGCAGTCAGCGGAGACTTATTAAACTATGAAAATAGTGCACGCACTGTCTGCGAATTTGTTTTTTGTTTGATTTTTTGCAACCGAGATCAACAGTGGTTGTTGCAGAATTGTCAAAGTTATCACTCTTCCTACCTCTCCCACTCACCCATCCACCCAACCAACCCTTAACAAATGGTAGCCAGGGAAGGCCGACACTGCACCCGTAATGTCGAAGTTACTGACAACTAATCCTAAGTAAGTGTAATAGCACTCATACAACCAGAAACTTCTAGAACAACAGCCTAAAATTATTAAAAAAATTAACCGACATGTAAGCTCCCTAACATCCCGCCGTCTTCAAATTTAAATACAAACCTTGCTCGTTTTTATAATAATGAGGTGAGGTGAAGCGTCAGTATGGTAATAATGACAATAAGACAGTCGGATTTATTTCTAGCAGCTGATGCATTATTTCAATGAGAACTGTTATGTTTTTGTTTCTATATATGAGCTTATAAAGCAAATACACACACGCACGCACTTACGCAAACGCACATACATCTGTCATCAGCATACTTTGATATGTAATTCCATATGAAAAGTGATATAAACATTTGAACGCTGAACCATGTTGACATGGCTAGTCATTTACATCGAAAAGTTCAACATTGTTTGATGGAAAATAAAAGGCTAGGGTATGAGAGAGCCACCTTTAATAGAAGCAGGTCTCCTCAACGTAAACTTACTTCCAGGTAAGTCCAGGCAGATCGTTTTAAGATTTTAAGAGGAGACGAGCCATCCATCCATTTGTCTTCTCACTACTGCATGTACTCTGCTGCTTTTGATCGCCAGGAGGAGGCAGAAGATGCTACAGGAGATAGCCTCCTCCATTTACCTCTGCATTTACCTGTGAAAGAGAGTGAAGTGAGAGAATTGGCGTGATGTGGGAGAGGGGGAGGTATTCCACCAATTCATGCACCAAAAGAGTCGAAAGAAGATTTGCGAGATATCGCGTGAATAGTCAAGATAACGGGTTACGTAAAGCGGAGTAGATCTTGTAGTCCGGCGTCAATGTCTCCGAAATTATAGAGCTGCAAACGTACAGCTCGACATTCATCCATCCATCCATACATACATACATCAAACATACCGATCTTTTTGGAATGGGTTAGTTAGATAGGTACAGTGTATGATTGCAACTGAAGTATTTTTCAGGCACCTGCTGACGTGTGTGTGTATGCACGCGCGCGTGTGTAGACGCCCGGCTGTGTGTGTGTGTGAGAGAGAGAGAGAGATTATCTTTGAACAACAACTGTCCATAACGTTCGTAAAAGAAATGTGATGTTTGTTTTTCTCGGGACTAGAAGTAGTAAATTTCCCTGATGAAAGACAGATAAATTCAGCGCATAGAAAGATATCTGACAACTATCGAGGAAGAAGTCATTCATTTTTAATCTCCTTATCTGTGGATATACGTGTGTGTGTGTGTGTGTGTGTGTGTGTGTGTGTGTGTGAACAGGACCTGTATGCTGCCTGACATTTAGGGCAGTGATCTCCTTTATGGCACACAGAATAGAGTTTTAGTTCTCTCCTTTTTTCCTCTCTCTTCTCATTTCCTCCCCTCTCTTACACAGAGAGAGAGAGAGAGCAGGCAGTGACACATACGTGCAATATGCACCTTAAAATTGTACACATTCTAGCAACGTAGAGCGTTAACTGTGTGGCATCTGTAAGAAAGAGGAGGCTACAGTTAAGATGGACGATCAGTGCACTGTTTGTGATCAGTGGATAGGTCAGCGGGTCTAAACAAAGATCAGGGAAAGCATTGACGCCCTTTTTTTCAAGTCATTCATTTCGAATTATTCTTTTTTTTTTTTTCTGAGCGTCGATGAGTGAGGGGTAAGTGGTCAGTTGAAAGTTCTTTCTGTTTGTCCATTTGTCACTTCATCCGCTGGCTGCTCTGTCCAACAGTCTGTTGGTTCGACTGGCTGGGTGGATTGGGAAAGTCGACTACGCAACTGTAGCGCGCATGCCTGATAGTGAATCTGCATAGCGTACATTGAGTTAGAGTTTAAATCCATGGTATCAGCAGAAATTTATAGAAAAAAATGATTGATACTTAAGGATAATCAATGTATTTAAATGTAGAGTTCGCTCAAAACTGGGCAAGTTAGCCATGCGCAGTGATGACCCTGTGACCTAAGTCAGCGTGACGTTTTTTCAATCATGACGTAATAATTTACGTAAAAGCTGACGTACACTGCTGTCGCCTGTGTGGAACAAAGATGGCAGCCACCGTCACGATTGTTTCCAGAGTCGCTGATTAATTGATAAATGTTTTGATACAGCGCAATATTTGGATAAGATAGTGTTTCTGGCTTCAATGGAGTGACTTAGGTCGTAAGTAATTATTGTGAGAGACATGGTGTCACGGTTAGATTACATTCTTTTTCCTGGCAGTTCGCTGTAGTCGTAGAGTCATGTCTTTATGTCTTCATGTCCTTTCCTTTTGATTTAGTTGGGCACTTGTCGTTTAATGTTTCCCCGCATGTAGTGATTTTACTTTATTTGTTCGTATTCGCTTATGATGTTTCAAGTGGATGACGTTTTATTTGCCTCGTTTTAAGTTTAGATAAAATATCCAAGAAACAGTTAAAAAATAACGTTTTCTCTGATATATTTTATATATTAAAATAGACAATAGCAACGTGACACTCACTGAAAATGTTCTCTCAGTTGTGTTAATTTTTTATTTGTGATTAATTATTAATTAATTGATTGGTGACGTTCTCTCCTTTTTACGAATAAGTTAATGTCAGGGCTCCGTGTGACTAGCGAGAAATGATCTGAAGACGACAGTAAAGAGAAGGGATCTCGCTGAATGAAGGGATGGACAAAGAACAGGACCACCAGGGGATCATTTTTTTTTTTTGACAGTCAGTTTGTTTCAGGAATCATCGATCAGTGACTGCCAAGGCGCATTCTTACGATACACGATATGCTGACGATATAAAATGCTGCTGAAACACATCGGCGAAAGGTGCGTCATGCGGAGCTGTAAAGCCGCTGTCACAATACGTTCTTTTGAATGTGAGGACAATATGGTTCGCGCTGGTTACTCCATAACGATACTACAAGCATCCCTCCCACTTACCCCCCCCCACCAACTTCAGACAATTTGCGCGCTGCGAGTGCACAAGAAACGGTGGAGGTTGGGTGGGGTGGGTGAGGGTACTGGTCTAAGGTACGGTACCGCATCCGGTACGACTGGTGCTACTCCACCTCTCGTTTGGTGTCCTGTCTGCCACATGCTTGAAAGCTAAGCCGTGATAGGAGAAACATGGGGGCCAGTGGGGAACCCCGACAGCGAAGTGGAGTGAGAGAACTAGAACTTTACTGAGTAGGCCTGAAGAGGGGTATATAAACCCTGAGGAGGGGGAAGTGAAAAATAGAATTACTTACAGGTACAACAACACTTTTAATTTATCATCATTATCATCATCGTCGTCATCGATCAAAACGTCAAGGGGGAAGTGGAAAATTTCTAGAACAACACCTCTGCAAGATTTACAAAAACGTCAACAATCATCATCATCATCATCATCATCATCATCATCATCATCATCATCATCATCATCATCATCAAACGGAGCTTCATGACCCGTTGTTTTGCCTTCTAGTACTTAAAACATGTGAGAGAATGAACGAAAAAGAGAAAGATAAAGAGAGAAAAGAGAGTGATTGTGAGAAAAAGCCTGAGAGTGGGATTGAGAGAGTGACACCGAGAAAAAGAGAGAGTCAGAGGAACGGCAGAGTTGGATCGAGAAAGGAATAAATGAGACTAAGAGAAAAAGAGAGAGTGTGATTGAGAGAGTGAGAGTGGATTGAGAGTGATAGCGTGTGCTATCCAGCATGCGAGTGAACGCAAAACGGAGAATGATAAGGAGCGTGAGAGAGAACGAATGTCAAGGAGAGGGCGAGAGAGAGCGAGAACTGGTGAGAGAGAGAATTGCGGGGGGGGGGATCATTGATGACGAAAACACCTGACTCTGTAGCTCACTTTTCAAAGACTTTCAAAGATTCTCTCTCCCCTACCCCCACTCGCCACCAACCTCGCTGTCTGCGTCTGAGCTGGCTTGGTGGCTTTAGCCTGATGACGGGTGGGGGGGAAGGGGTTGAGGGAGCTAAAGCTAACAAGACCGGCAATTCTGCATGGAAACGTCTGAACCTGCTAGCTAGCTGTAGCCTGAGAAGGGGGAGCTGTAGCTAACAAGCTCAAGGTCTGACAACTTGCAACGCCACTTGAGGACAGCTGCGAGTTATTGTTGGCTTTACTGGTGGAGGACAGGAGTGAGATGTGCTGTAAGCTCGATACCACTGCAGTCTGAAATGGTTAAAACGTTTTGGATGTATTGCTTCGTAAAGACCAGCCTGAATGGTTTTCGAAGTTTTCATATATCGGTAGATACAGGCGATATAAACCTAACCTGTAAATTTTAGCCTCCAAAACCCACCCGTTAATTAATTATCCGCTACGATTCGTACTTACGATCAACAAGCGTCGCTAACAGGGTACTACGTCACACTAGTGCACCATTCACAACACTGACAGCAGTCAACACCAAACAGAGAGAGAATGAGTGACAGCTCGGGTTATTTGGACGATGAAAGTCTTTATTTCTCGTGGTTTTGAAAAACTGCTACTTGAGCACGAGAAAAGCAGACTTAAACGTCCGAATAATCCCAACTGTCACTCTCTCTCTCTCTCTGTTTGGTGTTGACGGCTGCCAATGTTGTGAATGGTGCACTAGTGTGACGTAGTACACTTTTAAAGGCGCTCGTTGATCGCAGGTGCGAATCGCGTACTTTGCTAGCGGATAATTAATTAACGGATGTGTTTTGGAGGCTGCAATTTACAGGTTAGGTTTATATCGCCTATATCTACCGATATCTGCAAAAAACGCAAACCATTCAGGTTGGTCTTTAACCCCTCTTCGTTGGATCACGAAGCTAACAGCCTGGCGCATTACTCCTGGTTTGTGGTTATGCAACACTTATTTTTATGCTTCTTTCAGCGACGAATACAGGGCGTCAGAGAATCCATAGTTCTAGAAGGATCCCGAGAGGATATATATATATATATATGAGAAGCGCAGGTCAAACCAAAAGAAAACACACCAACGTGCTCTTTTGCTGTTGGCAAAGGGCGATAATTTGTACAGGTATTCGAGTGCAAATTCTAACCACATCATTGGTTCCGATGGAAAGGGGTGACAGTTTGACAAGGTGAAGCAAACGGTTAGGACGCCCTTATTGCAAAGGTAGGGAAAAGGTTAAAGGGTCACATAGTCTCGTATAAGTGGTTGAGCGTGTCCAGAACATGCCACTGCAAAGGGTCCAAACAGAAAATAAATCCCATCATTGTAAGACAACACGACTTAAAAAAAAGTAAAATAAATGATGCCCATTACCGACTACTTTCGGTTCTCTGGAAAGACCTGCAGTCTCATCGAACTCGCAAGCCTTAAATTTGGTGGTGGTACCCACAATTTTCACTAGGACCAAGACAAGACCATTGCCAGTCTGCTATTGATTGTTAAGAGGGGGGAGGCACCACACACAACTCGTCCGAAATAAAGCCTTACGCCTACCTTTAATTACAGCGTCTAATTGTTTGAGGGACTGGAGCTGTTACTGCGTTCAGGTGTAAGGGACTAGGGATGATATTAGCCTAGGGGGCTAGCGCGCTCTACTGCCAAAGCTGAAGGTCGCTGGCTCGGAACTGAAGCTAATTAACTCTCCTTGTCCACCCAGCAGCTGCTTTGCAGGAATGAGTATCTGATTTATCAGGGGAGGTAATAATGGCGGAAGGAGAAGGTTGGGCTCCGCCTTCCACATGTGGTCTTGACACGGTGAACCACTTACTGTTCACTAACAGCCTCTAGGCTATGGGACCCCAAAACGGCAGTAGAAAGTGATAGAGGATAAAGTTAATGCAACCAGAAGGGATGTGTGTTTTATAAGCGAAATTCTTTCAATAGATGTTGTTGTTGTTGTTTTGGTTTTTTTTGACATCTCCAACAGAAAATGATATTAACGTTGAACTGCATACAGATGTTGAATTTTGTGATTCGGTGCAAAAATTGCTCGTTTCTGAAGTATTCTGTGTTAGCTGGTCTTAATTCATAATGAATTACAGCCTGTTTACTGTTAACTTGTTGCTTATTCTGTGTGTGGAGGGGGATGTATGAGTTGTCTACCCGTTTTTAGCAAGACACAAAAACGCACCATTTAAGCTAGGTAAATTGGGGAGGGAGACCCAAACGTGTTAACTGTTAACTATTTGGTGATAATGTCACATTAAACGTAACATAACGGATCTTTAGGAAGCAAAATCAAACAAGACCTGCTGATTTGTCCTGTTCTGCATCTTCCGACATCAGGCACACACGCACGCATACATACACGTATATACATCTGCACATGTACCCATCTATCCAGATACTCCACCTTTTTGTGCTTTGCTCTCCTAAACACACACACACACACACACACACACACACACACACACACACACACACACACACACACATTGTATTTCTTAAGAATGTGTGTGTGTGTGCGCGCTAGAGAGAGATGATATTCATCAGAACGAGTTACCCGCCCCACCCCACCCATAACCATCCTCCATCTTTTTCATGCTACTTTTGATGGACAAGGAAACATTGAGGTAATTAGCGCTTCCTGGCACGTTTCTCTCTCAGACATAAATTTGATCTGCTCCGACTTGGCTAGCACGTGTCTTCTTCATCGGAGCAATACAGTAGCCCATTTCTGCATCCTACAACGATTCACAGCCTGACTTATTGGCTCTCTGGCTGCCTGCCTGCCTGCCTGACTGACTGACTCACTCGTCCTGACATCCTCTCAACTGACTGACTGGCTGTTTGGCTAGTTTGCTGACTGGTTGACGGGCTGGTTGATTGGCTGACGGTATGACCAGTGGACCGGACCGACTGACTGGTTGACTAGTTTGATGATTAACTGGCTGATTAGCTGACTGACTGCTTGATTGGCTGTCTGGTTGGCTGGCTGTTGACTGATTAGCTGGTTGACTGACTTTTTGTCTAGCTGGCTGGCTGGTTGGATCAAATAGGATTCCTCTTTGGTTGGATGACCCAAGACAGCCTGTTGCCACACAGCGTGTATAGTACATAAGGAAAATGAGGGAAAGCAATGACCCTAGAGGTCGGTAAAAGAACATACCCACGTGTGACGGAGTCCCATGTTTTCCAATAATTATAAGGAAAATAAAGTAAAAACTCATAATTTGTAAATTCAAAAGAAAACTCCCGAGAGAAAGAAAAAAATCAAGCTGTAGTCTGTTTAATTTCTTCCATAGGAATGCCAGGGGGATCTACCTCAATTCAACTGACATCTATATTGTATGTCACATTCAAATTCATTTCACGATTTAAAAGCAGTAAACAAATTGTTTTTTTACCATAATGAGTGAGGGAATAAATTACAGGCGTGACCAGGTGTGGAAAACGAAAGTTAGGATAGATACGAAGATAGCTATGCGCTGTTTGCTTGTTTTGTGTGTGTGTGTGTGCGCGCGCGCGCGCGTGCGTGCACGCAGATGAGTGTATGCATTTGTGTGTTTCTAAGTTCAAAATTGTGTGCAGACCCCTGTGTCTATAAATGTGATCTCTTTGCATGTGTGTGTAATACGGGTGTGAGGGTGGGTGGGTGGGTGAAAGGTTGACAGTGATATCTGCAAACACAGGAAGATCAGGAGAAAACAAAAGGTGACGTCAAAGCGGGGGCAAAGGTAAAAGACAACATCAAGGTGTGCCGTGGTGACTTCTCATCCTCCTGGAAGTCTTAAACATGCGGCAGGTATCACCGACCTTGAAAACTAGCTATTAGAGGCATTGTTTGGGAATGGGTGGGGAGACCTTTTCTCTAATAAACTACTCATACCCATCCAGATCGCAGTCTGCCAGAATGAATTATGAGCGGGTTGGACTGCCTTATTAGCGATATATCTGGGCATACACCCAAGACCAGAATATTGCAGTGCTGCAGAGATACCACAGCACTGGTCGCCAAAGAACGCCATGAAGTTATTCATCTCACTGGCATCAACCGCAAAGGAAGAAGCACTCCCCCCCCCACCACCACCACCAAAAAAATAATTTTTTTTCTTAAGGCCGCCAGGCGTATGACGAGAAAACTGCATTTTCTCTCACCAGACTTATTTTCGTTTTGGCAACCGCAGAGAGCCAACTAGCCAAAACAGTCAGACCTTACGAATTTGCTCTTGGAGGGGAAAACGACTGGATTGAAATTTAATGCCGATCTATTTTTAGGAACACACGGTAGTTTAAGTTTGGCAGCGTTCAAGGTGAAGATCACAGCAGAATCTGTAGCAATGACCGTCTTGTAATCGGAACAAAGCTGCCACACTTACAGGAGGAACCTGGCGCGGGTTTTTTTTCTTCTATTTTTGTAGGTGTCGTTAATGCTGCAGACGCTCACAAGTGTTTTATTAATTTATTCTGAAGCGACTTAGGGCTGTGACGATGTCTTTCAGTAGATGCTCTGCAAAAATCCCTAGAAGTCAACAGACGAAGGTTTTGCAATCTACTCCATCATCGCACTGGTGGTTAGCTACTCTGTCTGGGGCGAAGTTGCCTCCTGCACTTCCGGTCAGTCTCTCTCCCGCCATTTTTACCGTAAATTGAACACGCCTGAATGACTTGCCAACGACAGCAAATGATAACAAATGGCGGGCTGGGAAACTCGTCAGTTGATAGCCTACGGCAACATGACTTTTGGTTGTCAAGAATCTAGGCAGCGAGTAAAACCTCTCGTCATTTTTGTTGTTGTAAACAATTTCCTTAACCTGAAAGGCTCGGTGAATTCTTGTTCGGTGGGGGATGGGGGAGAGCAGTAAAAGCAACTCTTCTGTGAGGCTTTGGCATGAACTTTGTAGGAGAGTCAAATCAATGTAAGGGACCTTGGAAGGGGGTAGGGTGGGGGATAAGGAGAGAGTGGAAGGAGGTGTAGTGCGGGACGCGGAGTAAGGAGGGAAGGGGTTCAAGTTGTTTCGGAGCAGCAGAAACTTTCTGGCATATCTACCGTTCCACATGCAAGCACCCACGCATTCAAATATACAACACATGAGTATATCATCCCATCCATCCGTACTTACACATATGCATAACATCCACATGTGTCTATAACACACGCACACACACATATTCACTATCTTTCTCATGAACAAGGAGCGACGGAAGGAATCGAAAGACAAGAACGAAGAAAAGAAGAAGAAAAAGAACTGTAATACAAGAAAATCTTTTTAAAGGACTAATAGAGTAAAAATGTTTGTTTTGACTATGTAAAGGTTTGGAAAAAACCCATGCTCTGGATAAATATAACTCCTCCTTTTCCTCCGCTCCTGTAACAGCCGAGGTCTTTCAATCGGGTCACTAGGTCAAATATTATCGAAAAAATCGCAGATGAATATGTTGTGAGCTATGCATTTCAAAAGCAGACACTAAAAGTCTTTCCAATGTGTTACTGTTGGCTCACCTGTTGTGCTGGGGAAAAGGTTCCAACGAGGTGAAGGAGGCATACGTAGATGCCCTCAGACGGGAACCGGATATAGAATTACGTCAGCGAGATCCGATAATAATCTGTAACCAATCTGCCGGACTTCCGTATTGCTTGGGAGAAGGTTAGACAGTAAGGAAATAGAAAGAATGTGTGAAAGACAGACAGAGTGTAAGGAGAGAGAGAAAGAATGTGAGACAAAAAAGAAAGCTAGAAAACAGTCATCAGACAAGTAAGATTCCAACAATAGAGACTGACTGATCTCAATGCTATTTCAACTATGAAATTCATTGCGAGATAGCTAGTTAGAGAACGGGAAAATAACAGCTATATGACTATGGGAATAAAAACGACCTCGATCTATGCCATAAAAGCAAGGGTCACTACACTACTCGGGACATGTGCGAATTCTCTCACCAATGACAAAACCATTGATGTTTGGGATGTCAATGTCGTATTGTTTTAGATTTTTGGTCTTTCCCTATGACAATGACGATATCTCAGCTGAAGGGGGGGGTCAATTCCAGACATCTGACCCAACGAGGGTATTAACGACCACTAAAAGACTTTAAGTTAATCCTCCAGACAGTCGGTAGCTTTTCTGTAGACTGTAGAGGAACAGGGCAACCTATAAGGAAAAATGTGGACAGAGTTACAGAAAGATAGGTTAGCACTGAGCCCTCAAAAATGCGAAAAGAGAGAGATTTACAATTTTGTACTGAATATAAAACTTCACTGGCAACCAGTGAACTTGCCAGTGAAGAATCCTGAGCAAGGGTGTAATGTGCTCATGCTTTACAGAAAAGATCAGGTGGAGTCGAGTCTTTGGCTTTAGGGTCTTTCTTTCCAACTGATAGTTGTCGTTAATATGAAAGCGTGCGCAGAAAGAGTTCAGGGGTGCTCACGAGTATCCTTTGCATCTAGATCCTACAAAAAGTAATTCTTTAGGGCACGGGCAACTAGGACACGGGCTCGTACTTCCTTTTCCGAAGACGTGAGTGAAGTCACGATAACAACTCGCTCGCCGAGGCCATAGTTAGAAAGAGCAAGTCATTTTCCCAGGGCAAAGTCGGGAACTTAAAAGAAACCGCATTGTTTTTGTAATTGCAATGTGATGCATAGATCCCGCGGACACTTTCATATCGCTTTATCCCAGAGCATCTTTGCTCCCGCTTTATAACTACTGCTCCAGGGGTAAAACATCATCTGCAGGGTCTTGAGACCGCCTTATAGCTTCGAAAAAGTTCCTTTTCCTCAAGTTCCCCCCCGTAGCCTCAGGGCAACATGTCTTCACTTCATAACTATTACCCCTGGCGGTGTTTACAGACAGTGGGGTAAAGACCTTGGGTAGACGTCACGCAGGAAAGTGAAGCTGCTGCTGGATTCACAGGGTTCTCCTCTAGCGCCGGATGTGACGGTGATCTCTAGGGTGACCGACGGTGATATCACAGTAGCCTAAGACAGTAACTAGTGATGACCGGGTGACAAACACAACGTTGTCGAATTTGGGGTGAACACTCTGACCCCTCTTCCTCTTTCCAGGGAATGCAGGCATACGCCTTTCGAGGTCATTCACGTGGATTCTATGCCGTCCTGCCAGGTAAAGAACCTTTAACCCAGGCGTTACAGTTTAGTGCACAGTTCTTTGGTGCCTAAATTACACTCGCTCCTCACAAGAAATCTCCTTCAGCGCAAATCTATAGGTTACAGATTTTCCATTATTAAATATAATAATTTTTTACAAGGTGCAATTAAGCAAGTTAAAGTTAACACACATTCTTGTCACATTAACTACACATAATCACAATTTTCATTCATCCATTTCTAGAAAATAATACAAAAATGCTTGAACCTCACATAATCATAATTCTCGTTTACCCATTTCTAGATAGTAATAATACAAAAATTCTTGAACCTCAGATAGTCATAATTCTCGTTTATTCATTTTTAGATGGTAATAATACAAATTGCATAAACCACGCAAAATCAGAATTCTCAAAATCCATTATTAGAACATAATACACAAGAGGTTTTATCTCGACTACACAAGGTTACAACAGGCGTGATTCAGAGGCCGCGGCGGTACACGTATCACCAGCATGATGATTATACCCCTAAATGATCGCCAGTGTAGAGATTTTCCTATTCCCGCGCTGTGTGAATACTCTGATCACTCAGAGCGGACGAATGTTCTTTTTAATCCTTTGTACCCGACCCTGGTAGTACAATCACTCCCGTTCTCATTTCGAACAACATGTATTATGTCTTGTTGGAGTCTGACATGAACTGGTTTGCGACAACCTAATTTTCGGCCAAAAATAACATCACCGTTTGATGTTGGTCTCTTGTCGCACCGTTTCGGCCAGGCTGCATGGAAGATCTTACCTTCTTTTCTGTAATGCCTGTTTATGGACACTTTTACGTATGAAAATTAAATAAAAACACCTAGGAATTGGTTCGTTCAGAATCTTCTGAATGGATACCTGCGCATCATCATCATCATCATCATCATCATCATCATCATCATCATCATCATCATCATCATCATCATCATCAATGTACAGTGTATACCAGACTTTTTTTTTTTTAAAAGGCGTCTAGCTTTGGTAGAATGTTGTTCCTTAGATCATTTGTACTCCTAAAGAGGAGGCAGTTTTCTATGTTTGCTCGAGCGTAGACGCCATAGTTCTCAACTTAATTCCAGTGTCGTGATTTATTCAAAAAGCAAACTGTTCTGTCATTGCAAGTAGAAATTGAATCATTTCTTTTGACGTTATACTGTGGACACACACACACACATGTTCACACGTTCTTTCTCTCTCTCACACACACACACACACACACACACACACACACACACACACACACACACACACACAAATGAAACAGCACTCATGCACACAATGAAAGAACACACTCTTGTAAACTGTTTCATTTTAAAAATCTCAAAAAAAGGAAACCTACATGTATAGTGAATCTATACATATTTTTTATATAATAACGACAGCTAAATTTAATTACCATGTTAAGGGATCACAACATTTTTCCATTCCCTGTGATCTCAAAGACTTAGTTAGGCCTTTAAACCTCAAGTGAATTTGTCATTACTGCTTCTTCAAATGCAGTTCTTGCCGCAGCTTTTGTTAACGATGGAAGCTAAAACGCATCAACGTAACCCTATGAGCTAAATTTAGATTATTGCATCAGGGAGAGGAATAAAAGAAAAAGAGGGGAAGTTTGGAATGAAAAGGAGAGAAGAATGGTGCTTCACGGTAGGCCACCATCTGTACAGCTCCGTGAGCGTAACGTGGACGCTTCTGTTAAAGTACCTCATACAGAAACAGAGAAATTATGCTCCTCGCTAAAGAAGCAAGGGGCATGAGAAGCTGTAGAAGAGGAAAAATGATGATGATGATGATGGCTCATTGTGTTCTGAATAAGTAGCAATGTTGGAAGATCTGCAAAGAGACACAATGCCTGCGCAGTGAATGGGTGGGCCATCAAGTGTCTGGGACAAACGTTGGACAACTCATCAGTTTCGAGGAGGGCACAGCAAGACTGGCTGCCCCTACCCCCCCCCCCGCGTCAACCACCACTATCGCCACTTCCCCGTTCCTTCCTTTTATTTGAGGTTAGAGTCATGAAAAATTAGTGTCAAGCCATTAGCACATAGAGAATCCACAATACGTGCTGGTAATGTTCTGATCGTGGTTTTTAATGGGTTTTCTTTTGTTCAGTCATGAGAGACTAGTAGGGGGAATGAGAGTATTGAGGTGGGGTGAAGTGGAGCGGGACTTACTTTACAACCCTCAGGGAAAAAGTTTACACAGAAAAGGGTAAGTGATACGTTTCCTAGTAATCTCACCTCCTTCACTGCAATGAACAATTTAAGTCAGAACTTTTGCACTATGGATTTCATTAACCTGCTTTTTGGGTGATTTAAAATCATTCTTTCGTACCTCTAGGAAGGTACTTTTTTCTCTTCAAATGAGTTGTGCCGTTTACAGTGCAGATGTACGCATGTGCACATCGCAAAATGACGCATGCATTTAAGGCAAGGATGATACTTGAACATGATTTCAAGCAACATGAGATTGCTAAACCTAATTAGTATCATAATTAAATTATTGTTTGTCCTTTCTAAATTTCGCTGCTGACTAAGAATTCAGCAACTCTAAGCGTTTGTGAACAGCGATTGTTGATCAGGGCTGCGTTACATGAGCGTTCCTATCTCCTTTTACATTTAAAAGAAAAGCCTATAAATCTATGAGAGAGAACGTGCGCAACGGACACTATGTAGGGAAAGATAACTCATTCAACATCTGAAACATCCGAAACGCTCTCTGATTTATCACTCCTGACGTCTGTTCTATTTTTTCTTTTAATTCGCTTGGGGGATGGGGTGGTGGCATTAGCTGCCACAACAGTCCAGATTGTTTTCCTCCACACCTGGGGTATTGTCTACGTTAAGAAAAGAAAACGTCTTAAGTTCTTATCGGTCTATATTAATGCCATTCATTACCACACAAAATCTAAAAACACTTTTTCTTCTCGTGGATTTTTTTACATGCAGATGTTTTGTTTGTGTTGCTTAACCCAGATCAACATTAAACTAGGGTCAAGGAACAGCATGATATTCTTGTAAATAAAAGAATGAGCACTAATTGTTTGCCTGGAGTCAGGGTTGAGACTAGAATCATATGCACACCCTGTGGTAGTTACGATTTTATGTAAACAAGTTAATTTTTACTCAAGACTTAATTGGCCGGTCGGTCTGTTTGTTAGACTGGACGATTCTCTTTTTCTCTCTTCAACGCTGGAAAACCAGGTAGCGATTGTTTTGTTGGCTGAAGTTTCATGCTGTCATATTCTTGATAAAAGAGCCTCCATTTATCGAGATGGCATCTGTTGTCCATAGAAACCTGTATTTGCCAGACCATTATTGTTTGCAGCATCGATCGAGAATTCGCGAGGGATAGCTTCAGGGGATAATGTGAGACTAACCATTGTGTTTGTCATTTTTTGGTGCGCTTGCAATTGTATAAAATGTGTGCACGTGCTGCAATGATGCGAGAGAAGACGCGTGCGCGCCTGTGTGTGTGTGTGTGTGTGTGTACGCGCGCGCGTTTACGTTTGCGTGGATATTATGGATGCACACACGCCCATGTTCATACGTGTTGTATCTCTGCGGGTGTACCACCAGGGTCGGTTCTGTTAGGGAGTGGCATAATCTTGTGGACTTTATACCTCGATAACACACGAAGAAGACGTATGTGGGAAGACTTTGAAACCGACCCAATCACAGGTTTTACGCACGGCCTGATCACCACTGGCGCCTGCTTCTACACACAAACGCAAATATCAGCTTTTGCGATGCGGTGAACAGGCTCGAACTAATTTTTTTCCTACAAAAGCTGACTGACATACACCCCGAAGCCCTCGTGCGATGCGTGGTTTCATGAATATGAAATACGCTTAATCCCCCGAGAAAGCACCGCAAGTCCCCGGGGGGGGGGGATGACAACACTGGAATGTCAAAACTGTGCAGCATGCTTTGTGGGGGGTGGGGGAGGGATGAAGGGCCCTGCACGACTCTTGCACCATCCTAGTTGTTCTCAACGGGCCGCCGCTTAATGTTGTTGTCCGATCCTCTTCATTCTGTCGACGAGGGCCTGACGGTGGAGTTAAGTGTAGAATTCCTTCCCCTCCTCGGTCGTCCGCAAACACGCTGCGTCGCAGGCTGCGTTGACCTCTTGACTTCGCCATTCAGACGGAGCAAATCTCAGGTCGGGTGGCGTTTTAAAAATGTACGAGTCAGGCATTTCCACTCGTGTGCACCGCCGCCGAGCTACTTACTCGACCGAAGGGCTTTTTTGCACAACTGCGGTAACCTCTTGTCACGGGGCAAGTTATGCGACAAGTTCGTGACGCTGGGAAAAAGTGCTTACATCAGCTCTCTTTCTCCACCCCACCCCCGCCCCCCCTCTCTCTCTCTCATGCTCGAAGTGTGGGTATATATGTGAGTGACTCACAGACTTTGACGGAGCATAAACTGAAAGTTCAGAAGAAAAGTGATTATCCTTTAGATATTCTACAAAACTCGACAAAAAGCATTTGCAATTTTCCGAGCCGACTCGGCAGAAGGCATGGATCACGAATATGCGAGCACATAACTGTTTCCATCTCTAACCAACCCACCCTTCCTCCCTCCTTCAACAGCTTCCAAGCCAGTAATGTAGTTCAGTCTAGTCAGAGACTATGGCTTCGTGTGCGACTTTATTAGAACATTATCCTAGAGTAAACTCCTTTCCCCTTTGCCAACCCCCCTTCCCACCCGAATACCGTACCAAAAATGCACTTGCTAAAGAGAAAAACTTCGGAGAACATATACGAGTGTTTGAGGGTCAGGTGCAGAGTCAGGCTTGCACCGTGACGAATTCGGATGAAACTGGCTGGAAAAGTCAGAGAGGGGGGTTCCAGAAGGGAGCGCGGGGAGGGTGAAGTGGGAAACAAGGTGTCCCGTGTTGTCAGCGCGGTGCGCGAGGTCCAAGGTTGGCGTGACGTGATGCGGCAGGAGACTGAAGAATCTCAGCCACTTGCATCAGCCCTGCGGTTGTGCCGCTTCAGCTTTTGCTACTTTGCATTTTGGAATGCGCTTCGAAAGTCCCTCTTGCATAACTTTCTTCTTGTTCCTGTCTTTTCTTCTTTCGTTTTTATTTCTCTCTGTTCTCTTCTCCCTCTTTTTTCTCATTCTCTTTCTTTTCTTTTTTCATTTCTCGTCTTTTCATCTCTTCTATCATGCAGGTGATGATGATGATGGCCTAGAATTAAATGATCCTATTACTATAAACGAAGTAGTGCGGGCAGTTCAATCTCTGAAGAATAATAAGAAAGCAGCAGGGCCAGGCGGGCTGATTGGGGAACTTTGTAAGCATTCCTTAACTACTATATCCCCCCTTTTTTAGTCTCTTTTTTCAATTACCTATTTGATCATGGAAAATTTCCTGATGCAGGGATCGACTTAGGCCATCATTCAGCCCTTGATGAAGAAGGATGATGTTAATCAACCAGATGATTACCATAGTATTTCTCTTTTAAATATCTGCAGTAAAATATATAGTTCGATTCTCAACAAATGTTTAAACAACTGGATTGAGGAACAACAATAAAGTAGGTGAAGAACAAGCTAGTTTCAGGAAAAAGCATAGTCCAATAGATAACATATTTACTTTAATGGCACTCATACAAAGCAATTGGTCAGGCACAAAAAACTAGATGTACCTTACATTGAGTTTTATAAAACCTTTGACTCTGTAACGAGAGAAAAACTATGGCATGTACTCCAGAAGAATGTTAATCATGGAAAGATGTACAGAGCCATAAAAGCTATGTATGAAGTTGGTAAAAGGCTAGAGTAAGAGTTGGGGGAATTTGACCGACTATTTAACTGTCCTAGAGGTCTTAAACAGGGAGAAATTGGTAGTCCCATTTTCTTTGCCTTGCTTATAAATTAAATAACTAATGAAATTCGACAGAAAAGGTTTGCACGGCATTCAACTTTTGTCTGACTCGATTCAGTTGATCATTTTACTGTTTGCTGATGATATCTCCCTCTTGTCTGATACGGTAGTGAGTCTGCAAAATCAATGTTTTGTGTCAAGGTGTCAAACTCCTAGACCTTGTGGTTAATACAGATAAATATAACGTTGCTAACATTAAAGGAAGCTTTTCTGAAAATAATCTGCTAAAGTTTCCTGTATTACTGCAAGTAAATTTGCCCGCAAGATCAGCGAGGAAGTGTCTACATTTGAAAACAAAGTGTGACATTTTTGTAAACTGCCGTCATTTTGAGATACTTTGAAAATATGATGTTAGTGTGAGACAAAACGTTATATTGACACAAAATGTTATATAAAAATATATATATATATCACTACACACCATGAAGCCACCGTGAGACCACGCATGACATTAGCTTGATCCAAAATCTGGCTGCCACGTCTAGACGAAGAATGAAAAAAAGGACAAGGGGAAAAAACTTTAAGTCGACTGAATGCAAGCAGAAAGAATTTACCTAGACAAATCGAGCTCTTCACTTGGCTCCAGACACAATCTTGGCTGCGAGCATGACTTAAGAGCAGAGCAAAAACGTGGATCAGACTCTTGATGATGAAGAGAGAGAGAGAAAGCTGCAGCGACTGGGTGCAACTGCAACTTCAGAGGACTGCCAGCGCCTTGTCGCCTTTTTTGGGGGTGGGGGGTAGAAAGGGCAGGTTGTGAGGATGGGAGGATTCAGACGAAATCATTCAAAGCCTAACGACGACTACACTGGATGGAGAGAGCAAAACTGTTGCGGTTCGCGTCAAACAGCAACGGCAAGGCTGATTCCGCCATGACTGCATCGCCTGCGACAGACAACACACCCTCGTGCAAACAGCTGAGCCAGCGCGGCAAGCCAGCAGCCCAGAGTCTGGTGAACAGATCGCTATTGTCGTCTCACCGCATGGGCATCTTTCATCAACCCGACGGGTCTTCACAGTTTTTCTTCCTGTCTTCCCCCACCCCTCCTCTGTCGTGTAGCCCAAGAAACAGGAATTCTAGGCGTGCCCAGACCCCTTAGCGTTAACCCCTTCCCGCCGCCAAACACCCACCCTCCTACGGCAGTTGCGGACGGTTGGTCATACTAACTTTGGCTTGAAACCTGATACACAAAAGAACTTAAAAAAAAAGTTCCAGGAGGCCTGCCAGTATGATGTACGTTTGAAATAGATAAGCAGGTAGACAAGGCCGGAAAAGATAAATGTATGGCAGGAAACACGGAAAGGGGTGGGTAGGGGAAGACAGAGCGACAATCTGCGAGGGGAGGGGAGGGAAGAGGGGAGACAATGGCTGGTTGTATTGTTTCCGTAAGGTGGCGCACAGCACGAGACTTAGGCTCGCACTCGGCGCGATTGTGCAGTGTTAAAAAAAAACAAACAAAAAAACAGAGTGAGAGAGCCAGCACACAACAGCCTGAGTCGATCCTGTTATCAGGCTACGCTGGGCCGGGGTGGGAAGCCAATTTATCCTCTGTAGTGCGCGTGAGGTAGCACCTGCGTTTGTCTGGGTTAATCGGGCAGTCTGCACGTTCATGCACGCACGCATGCATAAACACACACGCATCCACGCATGCACACACGCACCTAGACATTAATTACAGAGAGATTTCAAACACCCCCTCCTGGAAAATGTAAGGAGAAAAGAAAAAAAAACAGAAGATACGGTTTCTCCCCCAATATTGCTCTTAATTAATTAGCGAGTAAATTTCCGACATGTTTACAAAACATACACATGCAGCAGAGAGACTTGAGTCGCGAGCTTTCTCTTCCTCAGCTATACTCTGCCTGAAGGAAATATGTTCTGCACGGAAGTAGCGGGCAAAGGCCACGAAAGAGGCTCGTGCAGCAGCTGGTCAATGGCCGCGCGGGAGGAAGATGGGGTCTATAACAGTGCAACCATAAACAGCGTTAGGGTTAGGGTTAGAAAGTTGTGTGTAGCCGAACTGAAGCAGGCCCTGCAACGTTTCAGAACTTGAGATGTGTTGTCTGCAAAACAAACGCTTAATCACAAAAGCATTCGTTCATTCATTCATCCCTTGTAGGAGACTTCCAACAAAAAAAATCCTGTAAAATTTCGAAAATGAAATATCAAATTTTGTGTAAAAGCATTCAATGTTATTCTTTTTTAAAATCTGTATGAAGTACATACTGTTTAGTGTCCATAATCATGAAGCGAGACTGAGTCGTTTTCTCAGGACATATTCGTTTTGTTTTCATAATTACAACGCGATCCCCAGACTCCGAGGGCACTACTTCATGTCTCTTTACCCTAGGCCCCTTTCGCCACCGCTTTATAACAATTGCTCCAGGTATTAAACAACATCCGGGGTGTCTGGACACCGCTTTATAACTTTGGAAACAAGACGCATGTCCTTAAGTTTCTCATGTTGCCTCCAGGGCAACGACTTAGTCTTGCGTCATAACTACGGCCCCAGACCAAAACACTTCGTCCAGACTGATCGATCGTATCAGAAAATTCCGGTTATTTATCGATTTAATTAGTTCGTTTCATGGTCCTCTCAGAGATTTATTTTTCGGGAAATTGGTTTTTCCCCATGTTTCTGTCAGTACTTTATTTACTTGGTTTGTCCAATGTTTCTTTCAGTTCTTAAATCATTTAATTTCGGAGATTAATTTATAGAAATATTGATTAGTCTTGTTATCGATGTTTTCCGTTTATTTGTTGTTTAGCACCATCTCAAGACCCTTCTTTGCAAAGATTGTTTAAATGCTGTTATTAAAAGCCTTTTGGCGATTTGTATTTGTTTCGGAGTCATATTCATGCGTAAATGATGCTGAAAATATTGTACAATTTTGTAAAACATCACTAAGTTTGTATTAGTCCCGTAATGTTCCCTTTTATCTGTTGAAACCACAGGGCAGTGGCGGTGTTTCTGGTGCCAGCGTTTGTGATCTCAATTCCAAAGGTAAGCAAATACTACTGACCACGATCCAGGATAGATATATAATGCCACTTACTTACTCATTCACTCATGCGCGAACGCAAGCACATAGTCCCTTACTCATTGATTCATTCACATTGATTGACTCACTGACTGTATGACTGATTCGTTCTCGCTCTCTCTCACACACTGATTAAGTGATTGACTTATTCACTTACTGGTTGATTTATCAGCTCACGCACGCACGCACGCACGCAGGGAGAGACGGAGATGTCTCGCTGCCTCACTCGTTCACTTACTCGCTCACTCACAGACTCACCCTTACCAACCCACTCACTCTCTCGCGCTTACACATACCAGAAAAAAAATGCCGGCGTTTTCCACTTTAAACGACTATCTTCGTTATCCTTTTCTTTCTCTCTTTCTCTCTGCATATCTATACCTCCTTTTTCTTTTCACCTTTGCGCAGCTACTGTTTTCCTAAAAGAAGATGACGTATGGCTGTTCTTGTCATGCTCTCTTTTTGATCCAGGGTGTATTGTCTATTTTTAGAAAACCCCAACTCTGAGTTTGCGCAGAGCCACACCGAGATTGCATTGATGAAATCTGCAAGCCTTCCCTGCTCACTTTCTTACAGCCCCCTTCTTGCTCTCTTCACCTTCTCCCTCCCTCCCAGCACGTTTCTCTCACTCCATTACTTTCCTTCCATTCCTCTGTCTCTCCCTCCCCCCCTATCTTTTTATGCTCTCTCTTTCTCGACTTTCCGCTATCCACCTACGCGCAAAAGTTTACCCCCCGTCTCGTCTGGAGAACCGTTCCATCTCACTCTGCGTATCATTTTCCTTCATTACATAACCTGTCTTTCATCTTTTCACTCTGGCCTTCTATGCACCTTCAACTTATCGCCCTTCACATCTTCAGCTTCCTGCTGTATCCCCTCCACCCACCCGCCGTTTTAAAAACTCCATTGACGCATTCACGTTCATAAGCGATGGCTTACTTGGTTTTTTTTTTTTTTTTGCAAAGCATAGCCCCATATTCTGGAAACATCTTCGGCTGAAGAACTCGATATCCGCATCACACAGGCGAGGACGAGTGGATTGTGATCCCTGACCTTGGCTCTGCCAACCGGAAATGATGTTAGGTCAAGGTCGTCAGTAAAGATCTTTCTGACATGCACGATAAATGAGTTTCTATTTTTTCAGACCTGCCCGAAGCTCGAGTACCTCGCTTTAAAAAAAAACTATGCAGTGCTATGCAAGTATATTTCTTTCTGATCATAGCAGACCTCTTCAGGTGCTGAACTATGCCATACTCTACGAGTAACTGGCTTTCAGAGTAACTCGGCTTTTCACGTCTGCTTCTTTAGATAGGAGAAACTAACTGGGCACATAGGCATATGAGAAGGAAACTGATTGATGGAAGATCGACCTGGTTCGAGTGTGGATTGAGCCTGTAACTTATAAGCCGATCAGAGCGATCAGGGATGAACGGGTGCAGCGAAAGGGGTAGACTGATCCCGTTCATCAGTTGAACCAAATCGTACGTAAACATTCTGATCTCTCTTTTTGGCGAAAATGCTGGGTGTGATTAATACAGGCAGAGTAGACAAGAAAAGAATATTGCTGCTGATGATTATTTTAAGTGTCGTTGTGGACTTTGGTGTGTATGCATATACACGGTATCAAGAGTATTGTCGCACTCTGTGTGTGTGTGTGTGTGCGGGTGGGTGGGTGGGTGGGTGCGAGCGCACAACTAAGCTGTGACGGCAGGAGGATGCTGTGCCCCACCATTGCCGCATCATCTGCCAAGCAGAATGCAATCGCCCATGTAGACCACGTAATAACTCTCTTTTCCTCTTCCTCCATAGATCGTTTCGTCTATCGTCACACTGTGCTTTCCCGTTATGCATCCTGCGGTTCGTGTGATTACTGTAATTTGCTTTGATTACTGTTATCTAGGCTTCCATTATCGACAGAATCCCCATGACGCCGCCAATCGATGTTCTGTGCATTTCCTCTCAACGTAATTATCTTCCCATCAGTGTCTACCTCCCGCAGCACTTGTTTATCATTACCATCAACATTATGACCGACGATATGATGTCACCGGTCGTCGCCACTTGCTTTTCTGTTGACCTGTGGGATGTTTTCACTTGCAGATCTCGTTGGTAGTGGTGGTGGTGGTGGTGATGGTGGTGGTGGTGGTTTGATGGTGGAAACTTTCGTGCACTTAATCACTTAATTTCCCCAACTTTCCACCCCACATGGTTGGTGGGTTGGTTGGTTGGGAAAGTGCTTCCACGAAGAAGTAATTTAGCGGTATGAGGGGAGAAGAAGGGGACAGGAAACCGGAAAACCCGTAGAAAACCCCTGACGGCTTGCCCTGTGAACAGGTGTTACATACAGTGTCCTGAGACGAGATCTCAACCATCGGTGGTGACAAGCGACTATTTTAACTACTGCACTACCGGGCGCCCCCTCTCACTTCATTTTTTTTTGGTCTGTCCCGCTTATGTAACTCTTGAAATTTTCAGAGCTCCTTACTTCCCCTGCAGCTGTCTGGCCCGTGTGTATTGTCACTCTGCGTTTGTTTAATGTTAACACTGGCGAGTCATCTCTTACGACAGACTGAGAGCAAGTCCGCCCGTTGTTGCAATAAACAGAAGTTTGGAGAGCGTTAGAAATCACAATGGCTGTCGTAAAGGTCTCTCCGGTTGCCCTATGCGAGTGACACTATCGGCGACCATCAGATATACCCACCAGATCTAGATCCCTCGCTGCTTTCGGACCCAAAGAGTAGAGAAATACCCTGAAAGACCATCTGTCCGATCAAATTCTCATACTTCGGTTTAAAAAATGAAGAACTAAAAAATTCCCAGCTTTGGTGTACTGAGTACAGACCTTGCATTGTGCGTTTGCTTGTTGGTAAATACAGCGCATGTTTCAACCATTCCATAACCCAGAATTCCCGGTCAGACCATAGTCTGTGCATCTATCCACCAGAGCATCAGATCGCAACAAGGTCGCACAGCCCACTCGCAGAGACTGGTTTGTAGAACCTTCTGTTTTCTGCACTTCCTGTTAAGACCATGTCCAGATCATTTTGTCTTTTGTGTTAGATCAGCGACTTTGCCTCATAGCTTCTGACATGATCAGCGAGCCTGCCTCACACCTGAGACCTGTTAGACAATTAGTGCTTTTGCCTGACATCTTAGTCTTTATTAGATGATAAATTCATCTGTCTGACAAACAAGGAACTACTTCCGACATCAAAAAAGGGACAGAAAAAAACCAGTTCAATGATACACCAATGGGTGATGAAATAAGGTATAAAGGAATAACTATTCCTTCTTTTTTCACCTATCACCTCAGGCGTGTTGTCTAAGTTATCTCGATTAAAAAAAACGGAAAAATGTGTAGTCAATTTTCAATGAAGTGTCTACTTGGCTCTGTATATAATCAAAACATTGCTCCAATAATGAACCAGAGTGACATTGTTGACAGACCTTGACTTTATCCTTTTGCCGTAAAGGGAGTGCTGCATGAGAGGGGCTGACTCGAATGCACCAGTGAAGAAACTGATACACACTAACAAGAAAACGGTCATCATGGAAAGTGCAGGGAGGACGTGAGAGGTGTTCTGTTACGGCAATCGTAAGGTTTTGAAGGCAGGGAACACGCAATGTCATTTTGGACACCACAAACAACACGGATCAAACTTAGAAACAGCAGTGGCAGAGCTCGGGAGCACTGTCGAAGCCCATGGCAAATTCCTCTTCTTGTATATAGTTTTTGTGTGCGTACTGCTCTTTATTCTTTTTTCGTTCTTTCAAGAAAATTTAGTTGCTTGCCGCATTGCATTTTGGGTCCGTACCTGCAGGGCGTGGTGGACCTGTGGGCGATAAAGCCATTACGACCGCGGCTGAGGCTGCGAGCGGTGTAGCGGTTGAGAGACAAGTTCCCGGATGATAAAACCTGGTGGCAGGCAGTGGACGGGTGCCTGGGTTAGACCAGGTAAACGGAGAGGGCTTGGGAACTTCTTTTATATTTACCTGGCCCCACAGGTTCTCGGCGTGTAGCTGTGCGAAGCACGGACCGAATGCTGTAGCGGGTTCTGGTGTTTCATCCTTGACCATTACCAGGGGGAAATAGCAAACACAGAAGAAAGTCTTGAAGGAGGGAGGGAGAAATGGGGAAACGGGAAACGGGGAACTGAAGAAAAGGGGATAACAGCAAGTAGGACGTCTGTGGGCGAAGCATCACAGAGGAATCTTTTTCTCACCTTGCTGGCGCACTGACTGACTGACTGGTCTGATGTTTCTGTGACTGTGTGCGTGTCTGTGTTTGTCAAGGCCTGTCCGTCTGTCTGTCACTCTGTTTGTCGGTATTCTGCTCGAGTACCTGCTTGCCTGCAATAGTGCGTCTGTCGCTAAGTATTGGCGTGACAGGTTTTTCTCCCTGAAAATTGAACGTCTACACAAAGTGGTACGTTTTCATTATTCATAAAGGTACAGTTTTGTTATATATAGTGTGGCGCGTTTTCGTTATACATATTGGTACTTTTTCATTCTGCGTAGTGGTACGTTTTTGTTATGCAAAGTGGTGTGATTGTGTTAAATAGAGGTACACTTTCATTATACAAAATGGTGTGTTTTCATTGTACACAGCGGTACGTTTTCCATATATATAGGGGTAAGTTTTCATTGTACAAAGTAGTTCGTTTTCGTTGTACATAGTGATACGTTTTCATTATACTCTGCCAAGCTTTTTCTTGTACTTTCTGCTGTTTTATTCTCATGTAGAGAGGGCTGCGGTGAAGTGCAGACCTCGGCACGTCTCTGCAGTCAAATCGCTGTTTATTTAAGAAATTCCTTTTAATCATAGAGGCATTTCTTTCTCCTGTTTATCTCTTATTTTTGAAACTGTAAAATACCTTGTTATCTGTTGCTTTTTTAGAACTTCGCAATTGCAAAAAAAGCAGACGCACTTCAAGGACTAGTGGCGGGCAAAACTGTTTTCCCAAATATGGTTGAATACACGCATTCCGTTCTCGATATACACACCTACGAACATCACTTTGTACATAAAGAGGTCAGATATAAGGATTGTACATGAATACGTTTTCGTTATGAAAGCTTCAACCAAAGAGAGAGTTAGGATCATAGTTAATTAAGGCGTATCTGTGTATAAATGGTATGTCATGACTTGGACTGCTTTTTTGTTGATGTCACATTTGCATGCGTGTAGATAGTGAAAGGAAGGAAAATGCAATTAACTAGATTTGGGGAAATTGTATCTTATACTGAGCTTTACCAAGTCATTGCTAAAACATTTCCACCCAACTAGTCTTTTACCAACCTCTTGGTAATCAGGTCTTGTGCTTGTAATTCGCTGGTGTTGCTGGGCTAAGAAGAACTGCCGATAAAGATTTGTTTACATCTTATGTTTGTCGTGCACAGATTATGGGATGACTTAAACAGAGAGCAATCTAGCTGTGTAGTCTGTAGTCTATAGTCAGTACGGTAGTCTTGGTTGTCAGAAACGATTAGCTACGGTAGTCTATGATGGTTAAATACAGAGGTATGCGGTGCTTATTACACAAGTCTGTGACGGTAGTCGTGTAAAAACGATCGTCCTCCGCCCCAACTACTCACCCACCCTCTTCACGACCCTAATTATCCTTGTTATCAGTCTCACTCAGCTCAGCTATTTCACCCCTAAACTATTTCACACATCAACAGCTTCACGCACCTCAACGGTTTCGCGCATTAGTAGGTTTTGCACGTCAGCAGATTCAGTCATCAAGGGCTTCACACACCAACAGCTTCATTGATAGCGGGCACTCAAGGGGCTCAGTGGTTATGAGGAAAAGGAAAGGTCAGGTGCGTGGATCCTGTGTCAAAACAAAATCTGTTGGCGATGTTTATTCTGAGCTCTGCACAGGTAGCCTAGTGACAAACTGCCATTCTTGTACAATGAAGCGCCCCTTGTCTGTAGGGAGAAACGAGAGAAAGAAAATCAAGACTGGGGCTCTTACACGGAGAAAGCAAAAACACATACCACCCATAAAGTCAGGGGGAAAAATGTGAGTGTAGGGTATTAAAGGACAAACCGAGCGCAACATTTTTTCTTTATGATCGGGTTAAGTTCGCTTTAAAATAATAATTCCCAAAATATGAGTACATAATTATTCTTAATTTTAAAGATATAAGCCTTCAAACATCGGCATTCTCACCTTCAAGTAGGAAGGCGGGAAAAAATACTCTTCTATCCTGAAGAGTTCTCTTACACGCTCTGAGTGTTTGTAACATCGAGTTTGCATGTCTTCTAGTCAAATGAAGAAACATCACTCAGGTTGTCATGTTCAAGAAGCGATTTTTTCCCCCCAAAAAATGAAACAGCTGAATTTGGAATACAGCCCTACAGATTGGAACTTTATTTAGAAACTTCGAATGAAGTTAAAAAATAATTAAATGGTCCAAACTGAATTCATTCAACAGACTGGTAAGTCAATCAGATCAAAATTTAATGGGCAACAATAGTTACAACTGACTGCTGATAAAGATTTTTTTACAAATAAAAATATAATGATAGTTTGAAACATGTTTATCGATGTAAAAACGTATTTCTTCCTCATTTAGCTGCATTTTCTAAACTTTTAAAATTTTCTATTTACTTACTGATACTCGCGCGTGTTCCCGTTTAAGCTCCTTATGTTTATCGCCCTCACTTCTTTTTTCTCCCTTTTTAGCTGTTTCGATCACGCACATCAATGGTGCCCCCACACTGTCAGTTGTTTTTAGCATTATGCTGGATAAAGATACGACTGATGATGTGTTTGTGACTGTCACACGATGTTTCTTGTAGACCAGACGGTGTAGAAACTGTCGATGTTGCACATCTGGTGCTTGATTTACCAGCAGTCGTAATTGGTTTTAACATCTCGTGCTTTTGTATAGTAAGCACTGCTGTAGAAATAAGATTTCTTCGTTTTACTGTAAGTCCAAGACTTGCTTGTACTGTATAAGTGACTGGATAACAATCGATTTTGAAATGTTTTGAGCAAATTCTTGATTCCAGTGTGGGGACTAAGTTCGCATGGCACGTTTGAACAAAGCAGAGACCTGTATATACACATCACTGAACAAAGTGAATCCATTGGCGTTTGCTGCCATTATCGTTAGGATTTATTTAATCAGTACAAACTAACTCAATCTGAGTGTCGAAGAGAACATTCAGCAACAGCACATTCTTTTACCGAGAATTGCATCTTTTCTCTTTTAGCTCGTGCAGACGACGCTATTTTTAGAAATACGTCCGTTTCGTCACTTCCTGTTTTCTCGACAAATCCAAGTGTGCTTAAGAGAAAAATATTAATATAAAATCTTTCATGCCTCTTTGTCATAAAATACCACCGGAACATGTTTTTGTGATACTTTGTGCTTTATTTCTAGCAATTTTCGCTGAGCGCTCGTGTTTTCCTTTAATCTTTCGTGAAGCAACAATAATGGGGTAAAAATATTGTTTCTACATTTGTAAATAAACCTATTTAGGAACCGCTGTGTCGATATTAATAGGTTTCGGTAAGGGAAGTTCCTCGGTCGCTGTGGGATGAGGTAATAGAGATCCCCTCATATGTCTGTCTGTCTGTCTGTCTGTCTGTCTGTCTGTCTGTCTGTCTGTCTGTCTGTCTGTCTGTCTGAGCTTCCTCAAGCTTGTAAGGCGCTTCGTCACATGGGTTTCGAACCTGTTGTCATGTTCGCTCCATAGGGTTTGGACACCGTTGCGTTAATCAATAGGCGATCCGCTTTCTCTTACTATTTATAGCAGCTACTCAAACACAGGAACTTGGTTCTCACTGAAGCAGAGAAGGACGTGGGAGGAAGATGGAGGGTGGGAAGGCGAGGAGGGAAGAGAGGGTTTACATGTCTAATTTAAACTTGCGAGATCTCCCACAGTTTCCGACCGAAATTTTTACTTCCTTTGATTGACTTGGTCAAATGTAAAATGTGGCTACCTCGATCTTCGGCTCCTAAGCCATGGGTGGCATGATTCCGTGATGTAGCAGTGGCAAAGCGGATTTTCACAGCACCAAAAAGTGTTTAAAAATGTCTGAGAAGGGAAGAAACCAAGAAAACTCTGGCATGTTTGGGAAAATTTGCGGAATTTGAGTCTTTTCTACCTAAAACCTGCCAAGTAATTTCATCGCATTGTGTGTGTGAGAGAGAGAGAGGTGGGGGTGGTTGGCTGGCTGGCTGGGTGAGTGAGTGGGTGAGCGAGAGAGAAAAAAAAACCGTCTTATTGCCCTAGGGGAGAATGGAAACGAGGCTGCTCCGTGAAAGCTTTAACAATAGGCAGTTGTGAAAGTTGTAACAACAGACAGCGGTCAGAGGTGTAAAAACGTACCTACATCTCTAGACTAGTACTAGCCGACGAGCCATTATGCTTGTCTGTGAGTACTGGACTGGTTGTCGGAGCGGGGGCTGCGTGGGGTGGGTTGGTGGAGGGGCTGAACAGATGCAGCGGCTGACAAAGCTCGCCCCTTAGACCTGTCTCGAGCGGTGGGGAACAGGTCCCACGTGGAACGACCAGGCTGCTCCACCGCGTTTGCTGACCGGTTCCTCCTCTTGGGGTTCAGGAGTATGCAACATCAGGCAGCGCTAAAACTTGTAACATCAGGCAGCTGTGAAAGTTGTGACAACACGTAGCGGGAACAGCTGTAACAGCAAGCAGCTGGGAAAGACTGCTGCTGGCGTTTGTCAACCGCCCTCTTTGTCACTTTCTCCCTGAGCGGAAAGATGCTCTCCCAGAGGTCAGAAACGAGCACATCCGGTTGAACTTTCTGTAATGATGGACCTGGGATACCCGTCTGTCCCTAATGTTGTTTTATCTCTTGTCTAAATATAGTTAGGGGAACGGCCTGCGTGAAGACACAAAAATGACCACCTGTTTCCAGGCCAGCTCCTGCTTGCGCCTAAGGAACCTCGATTTGCTTAATTTTGCCTAATAGCTGTCTCTGAGGTAGTTTTTACAGCTACTATAACCAAGGGTTAGAAGTAAATAAGTAAAATAAGAAGTTTTAAAAAGTAAAATAAGTTTGTCCACTCAGTTTCCTGACTGTTTTTTCATCGCCATTATTTCACGTCGCTAAAGGTCGGTTAACAAGCATCATTGCGAGGGCCTTGCCTGGTGTTCAAACACACTCAGCAAAGGTTGAATAAACGGTCTGGCTAGGAGTCTTTGCTGATGTTTGTAGAGGGATAATAAATGCTTCTGATAGCATGACAGAAACTCCACGTCTCTGATAGGATAGACAACATTTAGACAGACCGCGACGTGCGTGGTAGGCGTATATACCCCAAGTAGCCATGATGTTTCTCTGACAGCCGATTCGATCTTTAGCGCTTTTTTTTCATCGAGTCGCGTGCTCACGTGTGCAGGTGCAGACTGCAGACGTCGATGGCTTAGAGGAAGGAGAATGGGGCGACTGGTCGAGCTGGTCATCCTGCACGGTGGACTGCGGTGTGGGCCTCACAGTCCGCTCACGCCGATGTCAGCACCCTGCCATGTTGCCATTCGCTCAGTTGCTGTACGTATGGCACACGGTTACTTTCCCTCATCAAATGTCTTTGAACACCTTCCTTAATAAGTCACACCATCCCTCACCTTTCTGCTGTTAGAAATTCCCACATCTCTCAACCTCCCTTATTAAAGATTTCCACATCCTTCAGCTCCTTCCATTACGAATTCCCACACCCCTGAGATTCGTCATTTACGAATTCCCACATCGCCCAGCTTGAAAAGACTCTAAGTACTGTGGTTAGGGTTGTAGGGTTGTGTGTGTGTGTGTGTGTGTGTGTGTGTGTGTGTGTGTGTGTGTGTGTGAGAGAAAAAAAAATATAGTGTGTGTTATTTATATTGTGTGTGCGCGCAAGAGAGAGAGAGAGAGAGACAGTGAGAAGAAACATCCCTCATCCATCTCGTTTTATTCTGCATGCGTGTGTGTGGAACCGAGCGTGGGTACGCATGTGCGGAAGTAGAGGAGTCCCATTTCCAAATGCAGGTGCTGCATGTGAAGTTTCCATCCTCCTCGCTTAAAATGTTTATTTTCTGTTCTAAAACTGCCTAGCCCCCACCCCGTCGTTAGGGAGTCCGCCCACGGGTAGTAATGTTAGCGCTTGATGGGTTTCTGTAATAAACTGGCAGCCGATGAAGCAGACTTCAACACCAAGAGTGTTTTCGCAAAGGGTGGGATGGGGCAAAAAAGGTTTTTTTGTGCAAAGTGTAAGATAGCAGGTGAGTGCGTAGGTGGCGCAACCTCCTCACAGAAGTGTAGGGCCATGGCTTTGGAAGCCGAGATACTTCTGTGGGTTTGCAATCAAACAACTCGAAGGTAGTACACATATTGCAGGCCTGCCTACGTCAGTTACCATTACATATCTACATACATGGAAATCTACAGACCTTGACGGTAGTTTCGGACTGGACCTCTAGATACCATGGCGGCACAGCGTTCGCAATGGAAGCAAACTGGAACCCTACAATGCCAAAAAGATCATACCTCAGAGGTTGGCGGCTAACCCAAAGGCCTAAATAAATGAGCATTTCCAAGCATAGATGGGACTGGGAGATGAACAGTTGAACATGACTGCCAACGTAGGTCTGGGTGCGTTCTTACATTTCCTGAAAAGCTGAAAAATTATTATTATTATTATATGATTATTATTGGAATCGATCTTTCACACCTCATCTTCTCTATCTGTGTCTGTCTGCTTAAAAACCTAGAACATTTCCTTCTCATAGTCTCATATTCCTTTTGTCTGTAACTGTAATGAATTAGGTAGACAGACCTCCCTGACGGAAGTACGATGTTGCTTCATCTTTGCTTGCAGATCAAGAGAAGACAGTTCTGTGAAGTGCGCGGGAGCGGATAAGGAGACCAAAGTGTGCAATAAACAGGTACATTTGATAAACCACAAAACCAGGGTATGTCCCCGTGACGTTAGTCACACACCTCTGAACTTTGCGAGGGAGACTCTACTTGCATACTTATCCATCATAATGTTTTCTCACACAGACCTGGGCTTGCATGACAAATGTTAAAGGTCAACCCGAGGCAAAGATGAAATTAAGTTGCTGGAAACTGAAGAGAATATAGATCTGACATTGCTACAAAAAATTAATTTTTCAGGAATGAACATTTGGATTGACTTTATTTTTAATTAAATTCGAACTAAAGATCGTAGCTAATGATAGAACGTTAAGCTAATGAGGTGTTGGAAATCAGCAGTCCGCTTTTATGACGTCTGGATTAAATGAGGCCTTGACCTCTTTTCAGAACCCTGGAGACAACTTTAATGTTCAAATGTTTGCATCTATTCGACTGAACAAATTTTCCTCTCAGAATTTGGCCAATGGCATATTGTAAAGAATGAAACCTGTTTATTTTAAAATAACTAATAAAATTTAAGTATTCGAGTTTGCCTGTTGCAACTGTCGGTATTGCAAGTATCTTCTCGCAGGCTTGTTCCGGTGGACCGAGCTCGCTGAGGGAGAAAGAATGTGCAAAATACCGGACCAGCGTGCAGTCAGAACACAACTACACCTGGGAACCCTTTATCCACCGTACGTATCAAATCACATTGTGCCACATACTGCACTTCTCCATGCATTCTACATGACATTACGATTTACACTGCGAAAAGCTATTGAGTGTCAATACTAGTGACATACAGCTTGTACATTTAGATATTTAACAAAATTCTTGGTCATGTTAACTTAATTTTTTAAGCATTAGGAGTTTTATGTATTTTTTGAAGCAAAAGTAGAATAAGATTCTATGTGGGTAGAAGAAGGCAGTATATTCATCAAATGATCGTATTTCGGACAATGACGAAAATAATGAAGATAATTCAAGTAGAGAAAATGGAACACTTTTTGAAGATGCTCAGCTAACGACTGATTATCACCAGCTGATAGGGAAAAACAGTTGAACAGAAAGGTACCCGTACATACCAGAAACATGAATTAATTCTGAATTTATTCAGCTGTTCAGAGTTTTAAAAAATAGTTCAGTGATGTCCGCATTAGTCGCACAAAGTACAACGACCCCCATATACGCAGTTTTAACCTGTTAGCTGCCGTTTGCTGCAGAACATCATTACGTGACCCTCAGAGATCATCCATGATAAAAATGACTGAGCAGAACCCATCTTGGGTGATAATGAACAGTACTGCTCAGAGGCCTATTTTTAACTGAAAGACGTTTTAAAATATTCCATCTGAACGGGAAGAAAAACGATGCTAGCTGACTCTTCCTCGGTGTCAGGAACTGATAACCACTGTACTCTGCTCTTAACTGTGTTTCCCCAGTCCTACATCCCCCATATAAATATTCAAAAACACAACTTCCCACCAAGACCTTAAACTAACCTTTATTCACCTCACCTTGACTGCGAGATCTCGTACCTGTACTTTGATGTTGTGCTGCTCTCTCCTCGGAGATTTGTTTGGTGATATGTTTTGATCTATGTATCCCTTTTTGAGTGTATATCTATGTTTGTGTAGTTTGTTTGTGTGCATGCACAGCACATTGTAATACTTTAAAGTAGGGAAATGTGCTATTATTATTGTTATGCGTTAATCCTACACCAAACCCTAACCCAAGCAGTAAGACGGACCCTAACTCTAATTTATGCTGTAAGTTTTATACTTTTTAATGTAATAAGCTTTTAAAAAAATATTCAGAACAAGCGAACAAATTAACAAAACAAGAAACAAACGTCGAAGGTGTAGTTAAAATGTGAGCACGAACGTATCCGTGATATTACTATATCGATGCTTGAACTTATGACAAAAAGTTGAAATCACTTTTGTCATTGTGCTACGGACACTTCCCTGGAGTGTTGCAACAACTGAATCATATGATTGGATAATAAGCGTTAAGCATCCTTAGTTTCTGGTTCGGCGTAAAGTGCTAATTTCCCGTTTAATGCCGTTGGTAATGGAGACGAACATTTCAACACAGAAAGGGTTAACATCTTGTGTGTGGCGGGGTGGGGAGGGGTTATCAAGCTCTAGACAGCTGCACCTTGCCCCCAGCCACTGACTGAAAGACATACTCTTCAGCCCAGCGTTGGGGAGGCTGTTGTCCTTTCTTTTAAGCAACAGCTGAAACAGCAAATCGCTTTCCTTGCTGGTTATTCAATTGCGCGTCACCCGGTGCACCACGTGATCACCTACGACGTTCACAGTTGTCGCCTTCGCCTGCTGACATGCACAGACAGGTTCACCCAGCAGAGACACGCGGGTACAAGAAAGATAGACATCACCTTTTTGTTTTCTTTTGGTTTTTTTCTGGGAGGGGGGAATGGTTTTCACGTCTTCTGTTTGTGAATCTTTTAAAATTCCCCTCGTTTTGTTTCTTTTTTGTTACTTTGTTTGTTTTGTTTTAGGCAGTTGGTCTCCATTTTGCTAAAGGTGTGTGGAAGGCAAATGTGTAGTCTGACGATTTTGCATGCATGCACCGCGACACACACAGAGAGAGGTACGCACAAAACCACAAAATCACACGTGCACACGCACCATGAACACATTCTCTCTCTCTCTTCTCGCACACACACACACACACACATCACCAAGTAACAATCAACCTTTTTTCAAGGGGCGAAATCTTGAGGCGACTGACTGGCAAGCTGGCAGGAGTGAGGGCGGGGGGAAGGTGAGAGTAGCGTGACTCAGCCTTTGGGAAAATTTCAACAAACTCCAGCTCCTGTGTTGACTATCAAATCTTTAAAAAAATTCCTCTTTACGTAAGACACTCACAGTTAAGAGATGCCAAACACTGAGCTCGTTTTCTCTTTTTTTTCTACTTTTCTTTCTTTCCCATTCTTTTTCTATTTTTATCTGTTGTCTGTTTTTTTTATTCTCAATAAAGAGCGTTATTTACGACAAATGACAACCAATATGAATGCCACAAACAGTTAAAATTTTAAGGCTTGGAAACCCCTCCCTTTTTATGAATATATCTATATACATAGAGGAAAAGTCTAACGTTTCTAAATCGATGAAATCATATTGGGAATTATACCAGATTTCTAGCTCTCTCGACGTAGATGTCTAGCTGTAAAAGATGTTTAGTTTTCACTGTGTAGAAGCACTGTAGGAAAAGTCTAGTTGTGTAGGTGTAGAGGGACTGCGCTAGACGTCTTATATTTTATATGTAGGTGCACTTGCTATATATCTACATATCTGCATTTAGACACTGTACCTGGTGTCTAGTAATGTAGATGTGGATGCACTTGTTTGATTTCTAGCTGTCTAAATGTAGACAACTGCACTCAATGTCTAGCAATTTAAATGTACTTGCACTTGCTAGACATCTAGCTGCCTAAAAGTAGACCCGCTCGTTTGAGTGCCTTTATCTTTCCTGTTGACTGTCGAGTCCTCAGCCGGATCTGTCGACGGTCTCCAGGTAGACTGCTTGCTGTTGAAAAAACGAGCTAGTTTTGCAGATGTTGTCAGGCCTAACACACAAATATTTTACCTGCAGATTACAAATTTACTCGACGTTAGTAACATTTATCCCGGTGCACGCTTGCTTTGCTCTGGAGCCTTCTTAGCCAGGCACACTTTGCTGAATACGTGACTATATCTGGAAAAGTGTTTGTCTGACCGCCATGTAAACATTTACCGAACATAGTCAACACATTTGACAGTGTGACTCTGAAAGAAATATCTGGTGAGGTTTCGCCGAGGGTTTTGACACCGCCACACTATGCCTGTCATCGAAACGTCTGGGAAACACTTGGGGATTGTACAGAATTTCTCTCATAGTGTAGGTGTCCGATCCAGCTCACATTTACAGACAAACCCGTGGCCAAACCCGTGACGTCATAAAAGTCTGTAGCTACGCCTAATTAACATATGGTTCCATCCCTCCCATTTGGTGTTGCCTTGACAACGTGTTTCCAAGTGCGTTCATGATACCAGCGTTTTTTGGCCTGCTGGTGCTTACACGCCTTCATCTCAAGAATGGAGGTAATGAAGGTGACTGCTGTAATGTGCAGGTGGGGTAGGTTCCTCCCGATTTTGAAAAAAACCTGTTGTCTTTTACTGAGCTCAATCATTAGGAAAGAAATTGCCCTCTGTTTGCAGCCTCTGATCCCTGTAAGCTATCTTGCCGTGCCAGGGGACACCACTTCTATGCCAACCTTGCCGACCGGGTCGTTGACGGCACCCCTTGCAGGGGCCCGTCCTCCAGCCCCAGCGCCGTCTGTGTGCATGGGGAGTGCAAGGTAACTCGGTGTTAACTGTGGAATAGTACGTTACTTTGGAAGACCTTGTAGAGACTGCATTCAACTAGCCAATGACATCTTATTTTAGTGGCGAAGGAGCATCTTTTTATAAAAAGTTTAATATTTTATGGATTTATTTTATTATCAGTTTAGAGAAAAATAGTTCACGACTGAGTAGTAGTCCATAGTATGGTGTTCAATGTTTAGAAGGTTGATCGTTCAACTCAAGCTCCAGCATGTGGATAGAAAACTCCCTCTGCCCACTAAGTGGGAATTGGGTATCTGATAAATAATAGGTATTTGATAAAAAAAAAAATGGGTACCTGACATACAGTAAACAATGAGTGTTTAGGGTACCGCAGAAGCGGCAGAAAGAGAAGATTGAGCTACTACTCGACTTACCATAGACACTTAATCCACTTCACGTACTCCACTTGATGTTTAGTCAACATCAATGTTTCATTGTTCTTTTAAAAAAAATTGGGAAGGAGGCAGAAACGCCATGACTGCGTGCACTACTCCACATTGCAACAAAGTGCACGTCACCTTTGACCTGTGTCAACAGGAAGTCGGCTGTGATGACGTGCTAGAGTCGCCATGGCGAAAAGATGCCTGCGGCGTCTGCAAGGGTGACAACTCGACGTGCCGCAGCATCTCCGGCATCTTCACGCGTCTGCAGTTGGGAAGAGGGGCAACCAAGGTCATCACCATCCCTCCCGGCGCCACCATCATCAACATCACCGAACTCCGTCCCAGTAACAACACGCTCGGTACGAGAAGACAGGAAAGGGACGTAAGATCTGGAAGGCAGTAAACGCGCCAGAGACCAGGAAAAAAACCCCTAATTTCTTGCAAAGTAAAACTGTTTTTTTATAGTGCAAAAAATGATTATAGAATAAAAAACTGATTTTTTTAAAAGAGGGAAATCAGACGTCTTACAGTGTAAAAAATGTTATTTCTTATATCTGGATACTTTTTAAAAATCTTGTTATGATAAAGTTAAAAATTCAATGTCTCTTTCAGCTCTTCAGCTTTCAGAGGACGGGAACTATTTTGTAAACCCCGAAGGACTTACTTCATCCTCCGGGAATTACGAGGGAGCAGGAACTATTTTCTCGTACGAGAAGAGCACACTGTATTGTCCTGGCCAATGTATTCTTGCGCTAGGACCTACCGACAGATCAGTCAACCTGATGGTAAGCATTAATGCTGTTAAACCTGCTAAAACTGTTAACGGAGACAACATGCTCAAGGCTGCATGCACTCACACACTGGCGTAAATCACACACATACATACGGTTGGTTGTTTGTGTTTAACGCCGTGCCAGCAACACACATACATACACATACACACAAATACATACACCACACATATACAGGCATTCATACAATTACACATACACACATCATCCCATATATAAAACATAATAACAAACAGATCGCTTTGCGATGTCCTTACATGTGCTCTTTGTTGCAGTCTTCTTTCTTACTAGCGAAGCTGTATGTTGCAGATATTGTCCAAAGGGCCAAACCTGGGCGTCCTGTACAGCTTCAACGTTCCTCTCTCCGTAAACGACAACTACTTCCGGCGAATAATCTACGGCGCCAGTGACGTTGACTCCGCGCCGCCGCCTTCCGATCTGACGGTTACACCATCGCCAAAGCTGCGAAGCGACGACAAAAGCAAGAAAACCTCCAGCAAGGCCCAAGGCATCGGCGAACGACATGCAGCGGCACCCGTCCAGGATCCGAGCCATCCCGACATGGCTTCCGACAATAGAGCTTCCGACTCAGCTTTTGAAACCAGTAAAGAAGAAGTAAGCCACAATCAGAGCACCGCTGCCATTCTCGACGGCACGACTGCCAGTCCCTCGAAGGAGGAGGAGAGGGAGGGTAATGAGCAGGCGGAGTTCTACGACAGCGAAGACGACGACATCCCTGAGTGGGTGCTGAGCGATCCGGAGCTCACTGCAGTGGAGGGTGGTCGTACCGTTGGTGGCGGCGAGGTGAGTGGGAATCCAGAAAAAGGACAGGTCAAGGCCGGGCAGGGCGTTGTCATTGAGACAAGCAGGAACGAGACGCGGGCGACAAAGCCAGGGGAAGACATCGTAGTGAATCCTACCCAAGCGCCGACGACAGCTGTCTCGAATCGAAACGATGTGCAAGAGCAGGATGAAAGCGAAGATGAGGTGGAAAAGGCCGATGATCGTCCAGCCACTCAATCGGACGTGATGGAGATAGATAACAACACTACTGTGCAGGCAGCAGGCACCGACAAAACACAGCAGCCCCTCACGACAACAGCAGCCAATAATATTGAAGACATTGACAGTGACGCAAGCACCAGGCAAGAGGAAACTACTTCCCAGATAATGACAACTACGGTGACTACATCTGTTGTCACTTCGCTGCCCCCGAGCACTGAAGGACAGCTCGATGATGACGGAATCCAGGTTCACGCAAACAATGGAAGTGTACTCAAAGCGCTTCGGACTAATGACTCGTCAGTGGCAGACACCGTCAAACAATCCAATTCAAGCTTACCTCAGCTTCCAGAGATAGCCAAAGACAAATCGAGCACCGAAAAAGATAAAGAAAAAAGTAAAGACTCCAGTAGAAGAGGAGGAAAAGACCACCAGCCTTCCCCTTCCCTTCAGAGAGATGACCCCTCGGATTACGACCCGCGTATCGAGGACAGGCGGCGCTTCCGGCGTCCGCAGTATTCTCAGAGCTTTACCTTCAGGAGGCGGAACCAACAGGAGTCGCACGCCCCGGAATACGGCGAAGTCAGCGAGGACCATTTTGCCGCGGGGCGTGAGCCAGCTCGCGGGCGAGCTGCGGAAGTAATTCACTCCTCTGCTAGGCGACCTTCATCCGAGCCAGCAGTCCGAGAAGACGAGCAACGAGCTCTGCAGTCACGTGACGGTGCTAGACAGCCAATCTACGGACAGCAGCAGCAGCAGCAGTCGGTGAGCCACACTGTCCAAACTGTCCGAACTGTCCAAGTAGCCGTGCGACCCAAGTACGAACCGGTTCGCAATCCCCGGGGTCCTCTGGATCGGCAGCAGTGGCCGCGGCGAACCCAGGCCTTCGGCCAAGCCTCAAGCTCAGATGACGGTGCAGAGAGCCCCAAGTTGGGTAAGTCTACTTCCGGTGGGAACGAACTTGTGCCCAGTGGCCAGAAGCAAGAGGTGGTCGTTACCTCTAAGCCAGAAGCTCCTTCATCGTACGACAGACGGCAGGAGGAGTACCGCAGGGAGTTGTTGAGGCGAAGGCAGCTGTACGAGCAGCAGCTGGCTGCTCAGGAGGCAGAGTACCAGCGCCGCCTGCAGGAGCACAACCGACGGCTGCGAGAGCACCAACAGCGAATGCAGGATCGCGCACAGCAGAACAATCACCAGCGACAGCAACAACACTACCACCAGCAGCAACAGCAGCACAGACGCAGGCATCAAGAAAAACAACACAACGCGGGGCGGGAAGGGTCCCACCCAACAGAGGTTCGCGTCGACGGCGAAGCGGTGTCCTCGCATCCAACTGGTCAACTTCCGGCTGCGTCTGCCATGCTGGTGCCTTCCAGTGGCATCGTCAGCAGGGTGGCAGGTGCAGGCACAGGCACAGGCACAGCTGTACCACAGCGCACAGCGGGAGTTGGAGTAGTGCAGCGACCGGTGAATTCTGAAGACCTCGGAGCGAGGGTAGGGGGCGCTGTCGTCGTCGACAGGGGTTCGTCTGTGTCCGAGCCGGACGATGGTATGCCAGAAAGAAACGATGGCAGCGCCACGCCAGACAGGGGCCAGTTCCGGACTGTCCTTCCTCCCTCCGCGGACCCCAGGACCGGGCGACATCCGTTCGTCCCTACCCAGGCTCCTGTGTACGGGTCGCATGCGGGTTTCGTGGGCAGAAATGCGGCAGCCCCGCAATTTGTGGAAAACGAGCGGCGGCAGGAGGGCGGCCCTTCTCGCGCCAGTCTCACTGCCCACTACGACAGTGACAACAAGGTGCCTACCGACTTCAGCGCCAGCGCGCTGGGCAGGGTGGACGACAATCTAGTGCCGAGCCTGGTCGAGGGCCGGCGTGGAGGGGAGACGGAGGAAGGAGAAGGGAGGATCGAGAACAACTTCCTGGGCTCCTCCAGCTACGAGTGGCGGGTCTCGGGGTTGACGGACTGCACGCTGACGTGTGGAGGAGGTTTGTGCGTGCGTTGTGTGTTCATACGCAGTTATACATGTCTACAGACATGCGTGTCTGAACGTGTGTGTGTGTGTGTGTGCGCGCGCGCGCGCGCCCGCTTGCGTAAGTGTGTGCATCATTTGTGTTCGAGTATATATTTTGTTATACGCACGTGTGCTTGTAGTATAGCTATGTTCACGCGTACACGTGTGTGTGTGTGTGTGTGCGCGCGCGCGCAGCGTATGTGTGTGAGCACCTGAGACAGGCCTCAGTCATCGATCTATTTCTCATCTCTCCCATCAGTTCACACTATATTTTTTTCTCTACGTTCTACATCGCCAGGAAATATGACTCCACCTTGATCGATATTAATATTCTTAGTACACTTTTGTACAGTACTAGGTGACACAACACCTCTACAGACGGCTTCATTAACTGTAGGTCCCCCACGTTAAGAAATGTGGGCGCCACATTTCTGAGCCATTTGTAAGCTGTCGGAAGAATTTTCTTTCTCTGTTGTTGAATACAACACGCTGGCTTCTGGAATTTTCCAGACGAATGGTCAGATGCCAAGTAACCTGGTTTTTGTCCTAGATCGAGTCACTTCAGAATTATTGGCAATTAGGCGTTTTTTTAAAGCGAGTGATAGAAATCTTACAGCAGACACACCTTCCGTTCCGTCATCTTTTTTCAAGCCATGACCTGCCAGAGCTATGACAAAACCGTTAGACAATGCGCAGGAGGGCCAACTGGTAAAATCATGACGAGACAGTCCCTGGTACAGCCAAGCTTCAAACTTGTGGACAAACAGACCTTTTCGCGTTCCGTGTGTCCACCTCTGTGAGCAAACATCGCGGTTGACCAAAAAAATCTGACACCAAACAAAACCCCGGGCAGACCTGTGCAAAGACAGACTCGTGCTGTGTTAAATGTTCATTGAGAGAGGCTTAGATCACCGTTGATTAAAAAAAAGCCTAAACAGAATATAAAGAAACGTTACTACAGTCTGAAGAGACACCGTCTCACAAAATATTACTATTTCACCGATGACAGAAGAAAGCTTCTGCAAACATATTCTTTCAATACCAGGAAGCCCTTTTGATCTTATTAACAGTTTTAGCACCTTATAATCTTTTGCATTTGCGGTTTTCTGTCCCTTTTAAGGGCAGAAACGTCTTCTTGCTCAATTAGCCTTTTAAAGATCAACTCGCTCGCTGAGAAAATCGCTGGAAACAGAGCACAAAGTATCACAAAAAACCTATTCCGGTGGTATTTTATGACAAAGAGGCATGAGAGATTTTATATTAATATTTTTCTCTTAATAAGCACGCCTGGATTTGTCGAGAAAACAGGAAGTGACGTAACGGACGTATTTCTAAAAAAATAGCTTCGTTTGCGTAAGCTGAAGTCGATGAGAAAAGATGCAATCCTCGGTAAAAGAAAACTGACCGGGACACATTGTGCTGTTGCTGAATGTTCTCTTCGACACTCAGATGAAGTTTGTACTCATGAAGGAAATCCTAAAGATAATGGCAGCCAACTTGGTCCCCACACCGCACTCAAGAATTTGCTCAAAACAAGTCTTGGACTTTCAGTAAATTGAAGAAATCTTATTCATACAGCAGTGCTTACTATACAAAAGCACGAGATGTTAAAACCAATTACGACTGGTAGATCAAGCACCAGATATGCAACATCGACGGTTTCTACACAGTCTGGTCGACAAGTAACATCGTGTGACAGTCACAAACACATCATCAGTCATATCTTTATCCAGCATAATGCTCAAAACATTTGACAGTGTGAGGGCACCATTGATGTTCGCGATCGAAACAGCTAAAAAAAAAAGGAAAAAAATATTGAGGGTGATAAAAATATTATAAGGGAACACGCGCAAGTATCAGTAAGTAAATAGAAAATTTTGCATGGAGCTAAACGAGGAAGAAATAAGTTTTTACATCGATAAACATGTTTCAAACTATCATTATATTTTTATTTGTAAAAAAATCCTTATCAGCAGTCAGTTGTAACTATTGTTGCCCATTAAATTTTGATCTGATTGACTTATCAGTCTGTTAAATGAATTCAGTTTGGACCATTTAATTATTTTTAACTTCACTCAAAGCTTCTAAATAAAGTTCCAATCTGTAGGGCTGTATTCCAAATTCAGCTGTTTCATTTTTTCATCGCTTCTTGAACACGACAACCTGAGCGATGTTTCTCCATTTGACTTGAAGACATGCCCACTCAATGTTACAAATACTTCGATTGCGTTTCAGTACAGGAGAGTATTTTTTCCCACCTTCCTAGTTGCGGGTGAGAATGCCGATGTTTGAAGGCTTATATCTTTAAAATTAAGGATCATTATGTACTCATATTTTGGGAATTATTATTTTAAAACGAACTTAACCCGATCATAAAGAAATAATGTTGCGAGCGAGTTGACCTTTAAAGAAATTTATGAAAAGTACAGTTAGTGACTCCTTCTAGAATCTAGAATGACATTACTAAACTTGCTTACTTGGTCTTTTGAATAGTATAACATTTTATGTGAGATGAGAAGCGGATTCTTCACAATGCACAGCTTGGTCAAAACTTCTGACAGGGCTGTCTTTGACGACAAAATCGATAAAACTAGCGTTTGATCACAGTCGCAAGTGTGGTTAGGGAAGCATTTGATGTGCTGTGTGTATTGCAAAACATGTACCCGTAATGGGCATGTAAGCACTGTGTCCCATAGAACTTGCCATGACAATAGCGAACAGAGTTAAAGTACTCAGGACAGAGTTCTTCGGCTGGACAACCTGTTAAGTGGTTTACAGGGTTTACATGGAAATTCGATATAGCATTGTTTAGTAGGGGCATATATACTGAATGACAAACCGGTATTTCACCGTTGCTCTCAGGGATGTCTCCACTCTCAACTTGAGAAAGCTGCGACCGAAACTTAAACTGGTATTATGACCAAAGCTTTGTAATTGGCATGCTACGTTTACATCCCGGGGTCGAACGTTCGTTTTCGTTGTGTGGAGACTTCAGATCGAGGCGATCAGATTTTGTATCTCGGTTCAAAGTCAAACCAGATTTTAATCAATCAATCAATCAATCAATCCAATCCAATCCAATCAATCAATCAATTTGGTGTTTATTCCTTCCTCCCTTTCTTTTGGTTTGTTGGTCTCTTTCTAATCCTAATTTGGTCTTGCGGTATATTACAGGCTTGCAGCAGACCGTGGTGGTGTGTCTTCACACACGTACACGTGCTGTGGTGACCGACGAGAACTGCAGTCATGTACAAAGGCCCCGCTCCAAGGCGATCACCTGCAACACTCGCCCGTGTCCAGCCGAGTAGGTGCCACGCCGGTAGCCAAACTTTATTGAAATATACAGCAAAGTCCTTTAAGGCCTGCTGCAGAGCAAATTTATTTTCAAATCACTGGTTTGATCAAAGTAGAGGTATTATTTTCTCCTAATGTGGCGGAGTAATCTTTCTCCTTTCGCAAGATGCACGCCTACAAACTGTTCCAGGTGCACACACACACACACACACACACACACACACACACACACACACAAACAAAAGAGGTAAACAGCGCGATTTATGGTCTTAGTTTTCTCACTGCCTTGACAGATTTAGCGCAGCCATGTACGTTTCTGATACCATGGTATCAATTTTTCCTCGTTCTATGCGTGGCGATATTCTGTATCTAGAATAAGCGGATTATGAAATTTTGTAGACTTCGTTTTGAACTCAGCCAATCATTTGGAAAAGAAAGTTGCACCCTTAACTTTAATGAGCTTTAATGAATATTTACCTTTATATAAATAATGTTCAACTATCCCTGAAAGTTTGGTTTGTCGGCTATGCGCTGTCCGGCAGGTGGCAGCCAAGCGAGTGGTCCCACTGCAGCGCCACCTGTGGTCCAGGTGAGCAGACCAGGGCCCTCACCTGCATGGCTCGCATTTCTGCGACCTTAAACTTGACCATGCCTGACAGCAACTGTGACACTATCATCAGACCGGAGGGGCGGCGAGTCTGTCAGAACAGTCCCTGCAACACCTGGAAAATTGGCAACTGGTCAGAGGTGGGTGTTCAGCTAAACAAAGCACGACCGCTTGAGAGTCAGGGAGTGACCATAAACGTTGTAACACATTTACAGCATTCGCTATATTCTGAATCCAAAATAAAAATCAACTAGAAAATTGTGCATAGTTTCTAGAATGCAATCTTTCTCGTGCTTGGTAAAATGGTCTCACTGCACAAGGACTACAAATTGGTCATACGTGTCATGCGACTTCAATATTCTACATCCAGAAATGAACTGATGGTAAACAGACGAGAGTTGTCCGGATTTACCTAATAAATAACTTGAAAATTAAAGACATGTATAAGAGATAAGAATAAATATCGCTTCAAGTGCTCATTGGTGCAAGGGAGACGAAGGACGAGGAAATGCATGAAGAATAGACTGAAAGGTAAATATATATTTTGTAAACAAAATAATGATTTTTATTTTGAGAGTAAATGGCTGAGAAAAATGAAACGATCACCTAGCCCTGAACTGGGCCGATACTTTTAAAAACTTGTAAACTTGGAAGTTGCGTAATGCTAATAAATACTAGTAAAATAGGCACCAATAAGAATAAGCACTACACAAAATTATCTCAACTAAGTCATGCAACAGACAACCTGGATAAATGTGTATTGTTGCTGTTTGTCATTATTGTCTTCTTCCTTCCCTCCCTTTTCTCTCTTTCAAACACACGCAAGCACACACACACACACACTGTGAGCCTCACATAAAAAACGCATTTCATCTCTTCAGTCTTCCGGTTCTGCACGTGAATGCACATTTTTATCGGATAGGGGAAGGGGGTGCTTCTACCTAGGTGGCGATTTCACTCTCTCATGCTTATCGCCGTCTGTCGTTTGACCAGTGCTCCTGCGGAGAAGGACTACGAACGAGGGAGGTGCAGTGCATAGAGGCTTCCGGAATAGAGGTTGCGGACACCTTGTGCCCCCAAGCTCGACCCGCGGCGGAGGAGCGGTGTGAGATGGAGCCGTGTGGCAAGGGCTGGTACTTCGCGGAGTGGCCGGAACAGGTCGGTGTACTGTAATGACGTCATCAGCATGGCCTCGTGGCCGTGGCAGTTTTACTGTATATGCATTTGGAGCAGATGGTGACTACGGGCGTTGAATGTTGGTTGAATCCCCGTGGAAGCAGAGGCCAACAAAGGGGGGAAAAAGTGGACTTGATTGCCAATGTGTTGGAGAAAATAAAGAGAGGGAAGATGGTGTATTGAATCATTAGCCCAATGTCTAAATCAGTGAGATAGTAATCAAAGGAGTGGATGAACAGCCCACCGCTGGTTTGATACCTGACGCGGAACTGTCAGCTAAAGTCTGTTTAAAATATTAGCGTCTTAACTGACTGCCGTGTAGGTAGAGGCTAGCAGCGTAGCGTGAACCCAGCTTCAGATGGTATTCCTCTTTCTGTGCAGTGTCCTGCAAGCTGCGGAAGTGGTGCGATGACCCGACCTGTCATCTGTCTTGGGGAGGAAGACGGTCTTTTGCCGGACTCTAGCTGTGATAAGCAGGCACGACCTGCACACAGCAAACCCTGCAGGACGGAGGCGCCGTGCGGAGGAGAGTGGTTTACCGGGGAATGGGAGCAGGTGAGAGTGGGCGAGTTGCACAACACATTTCTAATTTTAAACACTTTTAGGCCTTAACTCTCGTTAGATAATTAGTTTAAAGTGCACACCACAATTTTAGAATTTTAAAAACTAAAACTGCTTTAAGTAAAATAAAGTTGTTTAAGTCTGACTTTCCGTCCTGTCAGTACAATTTTTGTATGTTCTTGTGCAATGCATCAAAATGGCTAAGAAGAGATTTTGCTTCTTTAGAACAGTTTTAAGGTCTAGAAACGTGTTGTGCAACTGGCCCCAGATGTACACGTCGGCATAGTAGCAGGCTCCCTTTTAGTTATTTTTTTAAAGCGTAGAGTTGCTTAAGTCAGCCTACATTGTTCTTTGGTCCTGACCAAGCGGAAGTCGTCTGCTGTGGAGGAGGTCCCCGGATGCAGGGATCTAGAAAAATGTCCGTTAAATAAACGGTAAGGTGCGATGTTTATTGGATGCTGCCTCTCAACCCAGTCCCTTTTCTCTTTGCTGAATTTTCTGCCATTTCTCTTCTTTTTCACAGACCTCTTACTCTAACACACACACACAGAGTCTCAACAGCCCAGTATCATTACCCCAGTCTCGGCTAGCCAGAGTAAATGTTTTACTTTAAGGGGTCAGTAAAGGTCACAAGTCGTGCTAATTCGTTTGCAGTGCAATGCAACTTGCGGCAGAGGCGTCCGGTCACGGGATGTCGTGTGCATGAAGGCCTTGCCGGGCGGCTTCCTAAGCATCGTCGGCGAAGAGAACTGCGCGCCCAGCGATAAACCAACCACGTGGCAGTCATGTGACCAGCTACCGCCTTGTGGACCACAATGGTATATGACGTCATGGTCAGAGGTGAGCAGGAAGAATGATTCAGCTGAATGATTGTTGCTTAACATTTTAGCTTCTTCTGCGATTCCCCCCTCCTTTTTCTGCTGAATTTTTGCTGAAACATGTTAGTTTATGCTGGTGTGTGTGTGTGTGGGGGGGGTAGTTATAGAGAAATTTATAATACAAAAGCATGAAAATTAATGAATATGTGTGTATTATTACATCTATTATGTGCGTATAATGTTTACGTAAATAGCTTGGTACCTAGACAGGTGTGCGTGGGTGCGTATGTAAGGGTGGAAATGAGGTTGTTAACGATGATGACAACAGACGGTCCTCCTTCCCAAGAACCGAAGCGGCTCTTGTGCCGATGTGGCAGCAGGGAAGGGCACGCGTCTGTCCACGGCGTTGGACGTGCCCCAGCAGCAGCAGCAGCGGGGGAGAGGGAAGAATGGTAATAGGGGTAACGAAATATCGTTGCGATTGGCAACTGTGCTGTGAAGGTGTACGACAAAGTGCTGCAGATGCTGTGCTGCCGCCGTCATCGTTTGTCGTACGCCAACCGGAAACGAAGGCCGGTTCTTCAGTTTTGTTCGTTGTTTGTTGCACTCAAGACGACATTTTCCGGCGTTTTCTCTCAGGTGCATGTGCAGTCTAACACAACAAACCTACTCTTGTTTTTTCAGTAAAAGGTCATAAAGCTGAAATTTCAGGATGTTTTTGTTTTCTGCTTTGTCTATTCTCTCCTTACTTAACGCAGGTCGGGTAGACAGACATAAATGTCAGAACAAGCAAACGAAGGATCTTCACATACTTTGGAAGAGGATTGCAAGTATGGTAAACCTTGGTAGAGTTCTAATATGTTTATTTTCGTATGTCCCACAGCATATCAAATAAAAATACTGAACTAGCTATTCGACTACATGCACGCGCACGGATTTTCTTAAAACATACCTGCCCGAAGGTGACCGAATGATTCAAAGGTTATAGATAAGGGGAGAGATACAGGGGTTTACAGTGGGATGCGTCTGAGAGTTAGTGCTAAGGGTGCGATTCCTGAGGTTTTCGTTTGATTTTGCTGCAGTGCTCGGTGACGTGCGGCGCCGGCCAGAAAACTCGGGAGGTCAAATGTCTGGACGTGCAACAAAACCCCAGCAGTGACTGCTCTCCTTCACAAAAGCCCCGCCGAGTTGAATCATGTAACGTGAAAAGCTGCGATGCTCCTGCTGCAGAACCGGGTGAGTCGAAACGGAAGAAACAATATTAATAAGTGAAGAAAGTAAGTGAAAGAAAAGCATCTGCCCCATTAGAACTACGAAATGGCTGACAAAAAAAAAAAAAAAATCATCCTCTCAGCGGTCCAAGGGAAGAAATTCAGAGTTGTAAAGCTAATGACACGGTTACTGTTCTTTTATGTGCGCTTCTCTCCCTTTCGCGTCAAAGTTTTTAATTAAAAAAAAAAGATTTTCCCCAAATAGTCATACAACTCAGTGGACCTATATATCAGCTATGTAGGTTCGTGTAAGAGATGATACAGCCCGTATTCTTAAAGTTCTAGTGGGGTACAAATATTTGTTTGAATAATTTGGCAAAGCTCGATGCAGTATTTTATTTTCCAAAAATCTCGGCGAATAATCCTCTTTCGTTCTTAAGATACATTTGTACACAGACACGCATAATTAACATACGGTCCCAGCTCTTCCACTATCAGCGAACTTTACAATGTAAATAGATCCATGTACAATCCCGATTTCTGGGTTGTTGACCTCTTTCTGTGCATGATGTGAAAGCGTGTATCTGCAGAACGGAAAGGGTGAGTAATATTCACCCAGCCTTGGGGAAATAGCACTGAGAATTGACCCAGCCATCAGAAAAATTGCTCCCCACTAGGGGCCGCATTTGCGAAAACGTAAGTTGTTAACCATGGTCAAAATGGAGAAATCAACCAAAAAATATTTCTCGTCTTCATAGCTATGACTGACTGTCTAGACTCCGCGGATATTGTTTGTGTTACTTTACCCTAGGATATCTTTGCTACTGCGTTATAACTACGCGGTGCCAGGGGTAAGGCAAGATCTGCGAAGTCTGAACATCCCATCACAGCTACGGATAAGAGAAGACGCCTGCCCAGGATAACGACTTACCCTTGTTCCATGAATACGGACCCTGATCTTTAAGGTGCAAGAACGGTCGCGCTGGGTAACAATCCACGGAGATGGCGTGAAAAGGCTAAAATGCCTTTGTCACACCTCAGCCTGAAATTTAAAAAAAACTTAGGATCTAAGATTGACTTTGCTCGATTGCTTTCTGTTTTCTTTTCTCTTTTTTACTTTTGACATCACGTTTTGTCTGGTGTTCCACAGATGCAGCATCCGGAGACTGCCGGGATGCGTTCGCTCGTTGCGAGCTCGTCCGCCACGCGCGCATGTGCCGCTACCCGTATTACCAGAAGAAATGTTGCGCCACCTGCTCCCAAGAAACACAGTGATACTGTCAACTGGCTGACCTCGCTTGCCCACCCCTCTCCAAGCCACGCTCCCTGTCAGGGCCAGCAGCGCATTCATGGTGCAATCAAGTCTTTTTGTTTTTGCTTTTTTTATTGGAGGGGGAGAAGGAAAAGAGATGGGAGGTAGGAGGAAAGGTGAATTTCTTGATGAGGTCCTCCTGGTCTCAGGCACGAAGCTTGAGCTGGTAGGAAGATAACTCCTTATTTTTTTATTTATTTTTTTTTTTAGCTCTCCAACCCACCAACTCCCACACCCTTTCCCCTTTGTGCGCACCATTTGCTGCGATACAGATGTTGATAACCTGAAAGATTCTGGGGCTGGCCTGATGACATCAAAAGTCCCGGTGAAAGAACATTATAGAGAGAAAGCCTTGAACAATGTGGGAAGAAAGTCAAGGCAACTTGTGGTCTCATGGGTGTAAAACTCACCCAGATCTGAAAAATCAAACATTATCAGGATATTTTTGTCATAATGATTACTCTATAATGTCATTAGCATTTATGGCTTGCCCACCTCACCGCTCATACCACAACTCTCTTGTCTGAAAACGCAAACCCTAACAATTTCCGTGAAGCATGTTTGGATATATTCCTTACAACCCTTGCCACAGAAGGTAGAAAACTGTTGTCATCTTTAATGGTGCTTAAAGAAAATAAACAATATAGAGTAAGAAAAGTAAAAGATCAAGTAAAGATCAAAAAAAGCAAAAGTAGGCATATTTAGAGATCATTTGCTTTGTACCGGAGTGGTTAACGTAAGGGTAAATGTCAACGAGACATCATGAAAAAATGCAGAAATCATGAATGTCGTGGATAGACGCAGTAAATGTACAAGGTATTAAACTCCATCTATGATATCAAATGATCAATGTGGTCAGTTTTTCAGTCCAGTCAGGTTTACCATCAGCGTTGCCGTCCTGGAATGCAGCGGAAGTGGTCGAAGTTTTCCCTCTTGTCTCCCGCAAGTGAGCACAAAAATAAAGGGAAAACTAGGGATAGAAGCAAACATCGACAATAGAAATTAGTCTTTAAAAAGATTATTGCCTATCCCCACCTCACACCTATCTTGCTTTCATTTACTATCAATATGTCGCGTGTTACACGAGATCATCATCATCATCTTTAGCCCCCAGGTCCCAAGCAGATCAAGTGACTGGTGTGAGACCACGGTGAGGTTCCTATATGGTGTATGCATAATGACGAATCTGTCCAAAAAATTTTACAGTTAAATAAGCATTTTTTCCAACTAATATTAAGGAAAATGCATTAAGAAAATGTGTGTATTTACAGGTCGAACTCAGTCCACGTAAATAGATAATCACAGTGCACACAGTGCGTAGGAAGATGGTTGGTTTAGGAGGGGGGGTGGTGCAAACTTCATGGTGATTGTAAACGACGTTCACAATCTTCCTTCTTAGTATCTTTTTTAATACCTCCCTTGTCCCTGCCAATTCTTACGCCACTGTGCATGTGTAAACGAAAAAGGACATGGCCGGCCTTTCCCACCAGCGCTGGGACTAGCTGATCACGTGATCTGAGAGTCCATTCGAAATGAAAGTTTGTGATCTTTATCTGACTCGGGTCAGCACGTACCACTCCGTGTGACCTCGATGTTACCAACATGCACGAGCACTCCAAGGTAGTGAAATGTGAATTGCTAACAGCGGACTTAATCATTTCGCTATTGTACAGGTAATGTCTTTACCTTATCCACTCAGCCTTTGTCCACTGAACATAAATATAGTTGGCGCGGTTTGAAAAAAATCATTAAATGTACATTTAAAAAATGTTTGCTAAGTGAACTGTATCGTTCTTGCTATTTATTTTCACGCCTCGATGATCCGTGAAAAGAGGCGAGAAGACCCGATTGTACAGCCTGGTGTATGATACAATCCTTGTAAATATACAAAAGTGACTTTTATTTCCGGATTTTCCGACCCTGCTTGCTTTGCGCGGACATTTGACCATGCCAAGTCTGAAAAAATCATGAGCAGGATTCACTATCCTTTCATCCACACTTTTAGAGTTAGATGCGAGACTGACGTTGTACACTGTTTGGTTTAAGCAGTTGTACTAATTTTAGGTTTGTTGTACATGTATGTCTAGAAAACCGTAGACCGCGTTGATGAAAAATTTTGAGTCGCGAGAGAAGTATTTCTGTTCTTAGAATCGTGTTTTCAGTGTTACTCAAGAGGCGATTTTAGGAAAAAAAACATTTTATTTTGTTTTATGAAAAAATGTTATGAAATGGCACGAATTGTTTTGTATTTAAAATGCTGGTTTGTATGTAAGATATTTTTGTACTCTAGCTTTCGATGTTAGGCACTCTTTGTTTAATGTGAACTAATGTCAGGCCTGTGAGATGTCCACTTATTTTGTGGAAGTGAACTGTTAAAGATTTCGTAGAGGTATGTGTGTGTATATATATATATTATTTGCCTTTTACTCCAGTCTTTACGGGTGGTCACGTTGTGAACCTGTATTATCTTCTTGTACGTGTGACAGCTATCTTCGAGTTAATGCTAACCTCTAGGGACCGTAGTTATGATTCCAGGGTAAGTCGTTGCCCTGGAGGCAACATGGGGAACTCAGTGACAAGTGTCTAAATTGTTTCTAAAGTTATAAACCGGTGTCCAGACCGCGGTGGAAAGATACCCTGGGGGTTAAAAAAACATTTCGCAAGTGTCCGCAGAGTCTAGGTATCATATTGTAACTACGAAAACAAGACACATTTCCTTGATTTCATGATTTTGCCTTGGAGAAAAGACTCTCGCTTCATAACTACGGCCGAAAGAAGCACGCTTGTTTTTTATCTTCATCGTTTCTATTCTCTTACTGCATGACGGCTCTCTCTTCCTTTCCACTGTGAGATCTGTTTGAAGTACGAAATTATAGGCATTAAATCTCTCGTGTTAAAGGCTGCTTACAAATTGTCATTTTTCCCTTACTTTCAAGGATGCTTGCAAAACTGTCTTTGATCCTGTCGTTGGCAGCCCTTCTTTGAATGTGGTCTTTTCCCCATCGTAGCATAATCTGGTATGTGTGAATGGAGCAGTGCGTATAGCTATGAGCCTTTAACTTACACCTAGTCTCTCAACTGAATGCTTTTATATCATATAACAAAGCGAGTAACTATTGAAGGTTTTGTTTTGCTCTCAAATTTGGTGAAACGTGCGAGAGTGAGTAGGAGTGTCCAGGCATAGACTGGCCGGTTAGTTTGCTGAGCACAATGACAAAAGAGCAAGGTCTGGTGAGTAAAGCAGGCGGTGAGTGGGTGGGGGGGAGTCTTAAGAGATGCTCACTGCTTACAGCCCGCAGGTCGGAAGAAGCAGCTAAAGACCTTACAACGGATTTTCGCCATTTGCCCCATAGCATCGGTAGGCTGCATGATGTGGGTAGTTCGATTGGATGGAAAGCCGAAGAACGGCATTACATTTCTCCATTTAACTCTAATCTCATTTCCCAGCTGAATGTCAGTGTTTATTTAAAAGGAAATAAATTCTTCTCGTTTTTTTTTAGTTTGTTTTCGCTTTTGTTCTGCTGTCTGGCGGGGTTAGATAAGCAATGGGTACAATGCATTCACGTCCTGGTAAGAATTATAAAGAAACGGGACCACTGCTTTCTGACACAGGAAAAAAAGATCCAGACATTCGAGACCGATTACCTGAGTAAACTGCTTCAAATTTCTTTAAAGACCATTTATACCTAGCTGTACATAGTTTGAAGGGAGGAAAGTCACCAGGCGTTGATAATGTACCAGCTGAGCTGCTCAAGCAGGGTGGGGAAGCAACTACAAAAGCCCTAACTGTTCTGTGCCAAAGAGTCTGGGAGCGCAAGGAATGGCCCAGAGAATGGACACAGTCACTAATCATTCCCCTCCCAAAGAAAGGAAACAGCAAACAGTCTCAGAACTACAGAACAATAAGCCTTATCAGTCACCCAAGCAAAGTCATGCTGAAGGTCATACAGAACCGCATCAGAACCACCGCAGAAGAGCTGCTAGCAGAAGAACAGGCTGGCTTCAGACCACGTAGAAGCACAGTTGAGCAGATCTTCAACTGTCGTCTTCTTATAGAAAAGCATCTGCAGCATCAGTGGGACCTTTACCACAACTTCATTGACTTTAAGAAGGCATTTGACAGAGTCTGGCACGAGGGGCTATGGCATGTGATGCGGAAATTCAACATTGAGGAAGGGCTTGTCCAAGTCGTTGAAGCGTTGTATAACAGCTCAACGAGTACAGTTTTGCTTAACAACCAAATAGGAGCTTACTTTCGTACCACAGTAGGGGTACGTCAAGGATGTCCCCTATCACCCGTGTTGTTTAATATATTCTTGGAGAACATCATGCTTGAAGCTCTTCATGACCACCATACCTCCATTTCAATCGGTGGAAGACCAATCTGCAACCTACGCTTTGCAGATGATATAGATCTGGTAGCAGGTACAAACAAGGAACTGCAAGACCTCACCAACAGACTGACAGACAGCTCAAACGCATATGGAATGGAGACCAGCACAGAAAAGAGCAAAGTTATTATCAATGGCAACGGCAAAGCAGAGATCTATATGAACGGGGTACAGCTCGAAGAGGTAAGTAGCTTCAAGTACTTGGGAGCCACCCTCTCCAAGGACGGCAGCTCCACGCAAGATATCCGCATCAGGATCGCAACAGCAACAGCAGCAATGGCTAGGCTAGATAGGATCTGGCATAACCACAAGATAAGGTTCACTACCAAGTACAGGCTATACAAATCCCTGGTAGTGCCGATCCTGCTCTACGGATGCGACACGTGGACTCTACTCGCCGAAACAGAAAGGAGAATCCAGGCATTCGAGCACAAGTGTCTGAGGAAGCTGCTCCGGATCTCATACAAAGAACACAAAACCAACGACTTTGTAAGAAACAAGATTGCCGCACTCGTAGGACACCAGGAACCTCTACTATCAACAGTCAAGCGACGTAAGCTGGTCTTCTTTGGCCATGTAACCCGGCACGACACCTTGTCGAAGACTATCCTTCAAGGCACCTTGGAGGGTGGCCGACGCCGCGGTGGTCAGAGAAAGAACTGGCTTACGAACGTCAAAGACTGGACTGGTCGTCCTGTACAGGACCTGCTGACTATTGCCCAAAATAGGCAAGAGTGGCGGGCCCTATCAGCTGCAGCGTCTATCCATGTGCTCCCCCCAACGCCAGGTGCCAGGCAAGGGACGACTGACTGACTGAATAACTAAGTACGGAGCACAATCGCCCTCCTGGTGGGTTTGTAAGCTCTTACGGTCACAAAAAAAAGTTCGTACGTCCCTGCATGGTATGGCCACGAGACTGAACACTCTAGAACCATCCTTCAGGGCACACGAGAGAGTCGATCTGAGATTCAGCGGTAGTGGTATGGGAACGGGTGGCGCCATGGAAACGTGCGCTCTACGTCGTCGGTTGAGCAATGGCCAGGCGAACCGCTACACGCCGTGAAATGTAGAAGCCCTGTCAAGTCTTAGCTACGACGTGTAAGAAAGATATCTCTCCTGACGTATTAGAACTTCAAATGAACACTCGCCCTTATTACATATGTTTTCTTAGAAGACCAATGTTTTAAACAAAACCACATTGTGGGAGGCCGACGGAGGAAAACTGACGAACGTGAAAAAAGTGAACAGAACTCTCTAACACTGGACCTTCTCAGCAAAAGGCCACTGTGGTCAGCTCCTGCTGTCCTTTTCGCCTGTACACAACCCTACCCTCTACCCGGACGAGGGACTGAACTGAACTGAAAAATTGATAATTACATTGCTACACTTTGGAGACACGTCATATTCAAGAAGCCTGCAATGTAGTAGGTTTTCACAGGATTTGGCGTTGAACAGATATGTGTTCAAGAATTAAAATACAAAAGGATCAGAAAGATGCACAGTTTTTTTCTTTGTATTTAACTGAACAGAAGCCAGAACCTCTTAAATCTTGAGGATGATACCAAGCATCAAACATAAAAGGCAAATCAGCCACAGTCAACAAGCAAAAGAGTGAACAGAAGATACATGGTTTGAAAATGTCTTTCTGAGTGGCTATAGCTATTATATAGAAAAACAGTGACTAGGACTTAGTTCTGAGCATATGCATCTGGATTCACCTCAAGGTCCACACTGGACCACATAAGACTGCTATAGTCGGTCCATTCACCATTTGATATACAGTAACAGAGACAGACTGTGAAAGGATTTACCTAAGCATTAGGAGCTCTCTAAGAACACGCAAACCATCATATTTATTTGCATTTTCATCTGAATTAAAATCCATCCACAAAAATGCTCCACAAGATGGCCAAATCAGTCTGATAAAGTATTCACAGCATACCCCATCATTCAAACATGATGTCCAAAGGCAGTGGGTTAGATCATTCACCGATGCATTCAGCTCCACATGCTGTCAGGGTTTTTACACAGAAGACATTTCACACATCATTCTGTTGCTTTTATTTTGCTTCAGTCCCCATCTTCACTGAAATATGCTAATACATTGTAGCCACTGCCTTTTATTCACATACAGTACATTCAGCAAATTTGCATAGCCATCTGCATGGCGTCTATATGAAAAGTACTTGCATTAAAATAACTTACATTTATTCTCATTCATTATAAAACAAACAGTTCTCTCTTCAAGCACGCATGTATTTAATTTTAAATTGTGTAAAATAACTAAATTTCTTTAATACAACATGAAAAATGATGGATAATTTTTTATAATTATGGGTGTTTGCTTTGGTAAATGTTATCACAGGAAGGTCATGTTTCAGAATTAACAATATAAACGGCATTTAATAGAACAATGCATGCACTATACACTCCATCCACTTGATTTACAAAGTGTTTCCCCATACCTTTTACCGATTTCTTCCTGTCATGTGACGTCCTAATGATGAAGAGCGACGTTGGAGAAATTAAAACTTCAACTGAGACAAGCTTTCCATTACTTTTAGACTTACTTTTCTGCACATATTAGTGTTCTTGGTTTTCTCAGTATTATCATGTAATAACTTTCTAGTTATCACTAGTTCTTTCTAGTTATCACTAGTTCTTTCAAGTTATCTAGTACTGTCATATTTGTTTTAAAAATTAGTATTTTTTTCACCGTTACTCACTTTTTTCCTCTGTTATCATGATGACATCATGCCCACAAAGTTTCCAAAAATCTCCCTCTCATTTTTCCCGCATATATATTTTTCACTTCATAACTCCAAGCCATACAACAATGGTGGCTTGATAAACATTAATAGAACAGTGAAGATAAAACCAATATCTTGCTTAAATTTTATCCATTAGTTTACAAAAGGTATTTATTTCTGATCCAGCTCATTTTATCTTGCAAACAGAAAAGACAAGTATACATAAAGAAATCTTGACATCAAATCAATAAATATTTATTTTAAAAAGTCCCTCTGCATTAAATCTGCTGTAAAAGCTATGTCGTGCCAGCTCAAAAGTCAAATGCATGATTTTTTTAAAGCTGACTGAACAGACATGAGATCAATATAAAAAAACTTCACACACTTTGTATTCTGGATCATAGACATGCTCAACAGGCAATTCACAGGTAATCATTATAAACTAAGAATGCTGGGATGCATTACTGGTAGTCACAATGGAGGAAGCTGCTGCTGCGGCTGCTGCACCAGAATTTGAAGTGCAGGAAGGGTTAAATCTGGCTTGGTACTGACCTATTTCGTCCTGAAAGTGGTTGATGGCTGACATTTTCTGAGAAAGTATAGCACCAACACGGTGCAGGTACTCTTCAAAACTCTGTAGAACAAAAGAGTCCTTCAGATTTTACTTCTGCTAATGACAAATTTCTCATTGCATGTCCATATTCAAGATGCTAAGGACCAATCTGAATGATTTGCGTTTTTTGCAGATATCGGTAGATGTAGGATATAAACCTAACCTGTAAATTTCAGCCTCCCAAACCCATCCGTTAATTAATTATCCGCTAGCAAAGTACGCGATTCGCACCTGCGATCAACTATACGTCACGCTAGTGCACCATTCACAACACTGGCAGCAGTTAACACCAAACAAAGAGAGAGAGAGAGAGAGACAGAATGAGCGACAGTTTGGATTATTCGGACGTTGAAAGTCTGCTTGTCTCGTGCTAAAGTAGCAGTTTTTCAGAACCACGAAAAATACTGACTTTCAGCGTCCGAATAATTTGAAATGCCTCGACCCGGTTCGTTAAGTGTGCGAGCGGGTGTGACTGACAAAGAAACTACGTTAATATGCTAACTAGAATGTTCGGTGCGAGAGAGCGCATACATGACTAATAGATACTATAGATGTTTTTATATGTTGTACATAACCCTTGAGAGAGAGAGTGACTAGAGTGGTCAAATGCCATATAGAGAGAGAAAGACAGGAACGGGGTGAGCGTAAAGAGAGCACGCAAGCATAGTCAGGTGTGTGTTGCCTTTGTTCGTGTAGGCATGTCGCCTTTGGTCAGTTTGTGTTTCAGTTTGCCTTTGGTATAGTTTGTGTTTCCGCATGTCGCAGTTGCCAGCTTGTGTAGCTGTTGCAAGTGTTGTAAGGCGTGTGTCGCCATTTATAGTCAGCGAGTGTTACTGCTAGTTTAGTTACAGCGCGTGTAGCTGTTGATCGTATTTCGGCGTATCTGCTGTCCACAAGTTTCAGAGGCCATTGCATAAAACTGTAAATAAATTATGTGAAGCGATCTTCATCTGCAAAGGGGTCTGTTTATTGGTGAGACTGGCACCATAGATTATAATCCAGGAGCCCCTGCCGACGACATAGGCGAATGGGTCTTGTGCATCGTCGTCAATTAACATCCAATATCCGCTTCACGGAAACAAACCCTCCCACTCTCATTTTATGGCTGGGAGCAGAGCCGGCACTGGGTGGGGGGTGGGCGAGTAGGGACGACCTCCCAAGACCCCGCCCCTGATGAGGGCTCCGCGTTAACAAGTGCACCGTCGGGATGTAAAAAAAAAAAAGGTAAAGGTCATCCCATAACCTTTTCAGGTCGTAGGGGAGTGAGGTGTTAGAGATCCCACTTTTCTCGGGGCCAGCTTTTACATGAGGGTGGTGCCAATCTCCTCTCCCTCGCTGCCTTACCTTCCCCAACCCTCTATGGAGTCAGGTACCCATTCCCGTCAGCTGGGTCGACTGGGGGAAGTTTGCTACGCTTATCGGGAATTGATCCAGCGCGCTCTCGGTTCGGAAGCCAGCGCTCTAACCACTCGGCCATCCACTTACCGTCGGGATGAGACAGTCCGTAATTGAAATTCTAAAAAAAAAAAAAAAAATTCATGTCCTTTTCCTTTTCAGCGGAGTAAATTCGTTTGCGCGTTACTGTGTGAGCCAGTTTTGCTACTCTTTTACCCTCTTATCAGAAAGCTGTCAAACCTGGCATCCTAATCCTTCGTATTGAAGACATGCGGTGGCGTAATGGCTTTCAAGGGTAGGGTAGTGGCTCCCTCGAAACCAATGTTCATTATGCATTATTCGGAACTTTCGGAACATTATTCGGCACTTTCTATTGCCCTGCTACGTATGTTGTGCCAGCTTTCAAAGGCCCGCAATTCTATTTGCCAAAGGCCCCGCATCCCCCTAGAGCCGGCTCTGATGGGAGACCCTAATAATTAACAAGAAGCAAAAAAGTGATTGTTCTCTGGTGCCAGGTTTTTATCTATGTGTATTAGTGTGTCATGCTATCACAACACTTACTCTCTGTCCCAGTTTCTTGGCACTAAGAAGAAGCTTCATTTCCTGCTTGCATAATGAGGTGATGGCTGCCAACTGGTCTTCATGATGTCCTACCAATGCTATCCTGTTGTACAATAGACAAGCATATGAAAATCTTGGTCATTCGTAATGATAGCTTTGTTCTTTCTCTTACATGAAATCTCATCTAACATAAAACCCAACAAGCACTGGCCACCTCTTTCACTTATTATTTCATAATAAGGAAACAAGAATTTCATCTTCTGGCTATCATAGCAATCTGATGGGTATCAGCTTTAACATTTCAGCTTGAATAGGTAATTTTATACTTCTGATGTAATCTTTAAAGTTCATTCTTTTATTCATGCTCATATTAAAAAGTCTCTTTGTCTGCTTAAAAATGGAAGACATTTCTTCATCGCATGATAGTGCTTTAACCCTTTAGCTATTGGATTCTTTCCCCCATCCCCGTACAAGAAAAACAAAGAAAGTAAAGAAAAAGTTCAAACTTCACTGACCTGGCTTGTTCTCTCTCACTATCGGTGTAAGTGGCACCTGAAGAACCTGTGCCACTCACAGATGATGATGCAAGGATACCTGTCAGAGGTTTTGGCTGAACAACACTGACGCTTATGCTACCTGGCTGTACCATGTTTGTGCTGACTGGATGAGGATGAATTGGAGAAAACACTGCCCCTGGCAGCAGCTTTTCTGTGGTGACTGCTGACGTTGTCAGTTTTGCCATTTGGAACCCTGTCCCTAAACAAGGAATGAAGTTTATGCCAGCATGTGTGCCTCTGACGTCAGAAACGGCTCTTTGCTTTTGGTAGCTCATCTCTCCCTTTGGTCTTTTCAGTTTGTGATGTGTGTTATGCTGTGATTGTGTTTCACTCTCTGTAGAAGCTGCTGACATCACTGGCTGATTTCTTCCATTTCCTGTAAGAAACTCTGCAGCACTGCTGTCTTTTTTTGTTTTTCCTGTCCTCCATTTTTCAACCTCAGTATAACCAGACCACTCTTCTGATGGACTTTTTGGAAGGTTATATGATTCATGAGGAATATTTTCTTGCTGGTCATGTTGTTGCACTCTCTGTCCTGAAGCTAAATCTGGACTGCCACAAGAAAGAGGAGAGAACTGTGATCTTACACTGTAACTTCCTGTCTTTTCATTGTTACCACTACTGACACCACTTGAACCAGTTATATCAGCCAGTTTGGGAGATGGCATTTTGGGTGCTCCTGAGAAGTCATCAACTTTTCTAGGACTATGTATTCTATCATTTTCTAGCCCAGTCTTAGTCTCTAATCTAATGCCCCTTTCTAGTTCAACTCTCATTTGGGACCTCTGAGCAAAACTAGTCAAGTCTGAACTAATGGCGGTTTGCATAGCAGGCAGCCCCATCTCCTGCAAGTTAGCCCTCTGCAACCACAGACCCTCTGATTTGACTGAGGGCCCACTGACATGTGCTGCTTCTTGTTGAGGAGGTCCTGACATCAAGGGCCCACCAAAAAGCATTTCATCGTCAAAGCTGTCAGTGAGATGGGGAGTGGTGATTTGGTGTTCTGCAAGTGGTAATGCTTTGGGTGGTTCTTTACTTGCTGCTTGAGTTTCTGTTGCATCTTTTGGAGATCCCTGATGACCACCATCTGGCAAGAAGCTGTCTGCCACTGAATCCTGCTTGGGTGTATCTGGCGGTACTTGCACAGATGGCACTGATGCATGCTTGGCTTGACGAGAAGGAGGTGTTTCACTTGAAGGTTTCATCTGTAAACCAATCTGCTTCTCTTGACAGTTGCCATTTAACTCACCTTTGCTGCCGCTGGCACAAGCAGCAGAATCCTGATCAGGTTTTACTTGAATTTCTGATAAACGAGACCTTGCCTTGTCCCCTGTTTGATTGAGGTCATTGAGCTGCTCATCGATGTTGTTAAAGTCAGAGGTTGGAAACTCAAACTCTGTGTCTGTTGACCTGATAACTGGAATATTGGGTTCTGATGGGCCAGGTCTTATGTCAGTTAAGTGGGTGATGTTGCATGAATCAGTGTCTGTCTGCTCTGATTCACTGGGCGACGCCTCAGGATGGGGAGGAGGCGGTGCCTGTGATGCCGCTGCTTCAGGCTGCATCCTTGACCTTGGCAGCCAGGCATCTTTTGCTCGAGATTTTGCGGGACCTCTACCCATAGCACCTAACTGCTGCTGCCGAGCAGATGACTTGGGAACAGTGCGCTGGGGAAGATGGTGACCCCGTATTGGTGTCTCTGCAGGGTCAAAAGACATGTCTGCAGTAGGGTTTGAGTGGCTGGTTCTGGATGGGTGTGGACGCAGTGGTGTTGATGTGGACAATACATTGGTTGGGTGAAAGAAAGAAGGTGCAGTGAGAGGTATGTTCATCAGCAGGTTCATAGCCTGACCCACTGAGCTACTCATCACATTTGGACTTTCTTTTTTCAGTTGTTTCACCCTGCAAAAGAATGTGCTATTATAGCTGCAGCGCTTCATAATGCTTTCCATAAAAGTAAAAAAGAAACCAAAAACAAAAATGTCTGCGCTCACAGCAGCAGCTACTGCAGCCTGATATTAGCAACAGATACACCAAATAACAAATCAACCTTTTACATTCTTTAATCAGTGTATGAGATGGTCTAAATTCCAAGATTATCAGTTGTTTCTATTGAAAAACAATATATTCCTCTGCTGAAAGCATTACTGACAAGAAAGTGATAAATGTGTAGTCTTTGAGAAGATTTTAACCACATTTTATATGCCCTAAGGAAAGAATAAACTCGTCCATTGCGGAACACATTATGTTTTGTACCTGTCTTACCTATCTGCATATCGCAATGTGTTTAGCGTGTGTTCACAGGCTGACTGTGTGGGGGACACATTTGCAATCATGCATGTGCGAGAATTCCCCACAAAGGCATCCTTCAGAATGTGAGTTAATTTACTTTGTCTGAAAGGGGTGTGGCGGCTCTCTTGGTCAATAGATCGTATGCATTCCTTCAACTGAAATGATCAGACTGTTTATCAGATGATCAAACATGTGCAACATCAATAACAACTGCATTCTTTATCAAACTCTATATGTTCAAAATACAAGGACGTAAAAGGGATGGTTAAAAGGTAGTGGAGCAGAATACAGTCCTGATTTTGTGCCAAGATGAAATTCTTAAAGAAAAAGGAAAAAAAAAAAAACCTGCTCCAGATTTATAACATGGAGATCTGTCAAGTAGATGTATTAATAAAACCAGATCTATATTTGAATTCAAAATGATGACTGCTTGCAAGGTGTCGTTGGTGATTTATGCACATGCAAGTCTGGCGATCACATTACTCACGGAAATATTAAAGAAAGTCAGAATACTTCATACAGATGTAGTGTAAATTTACCATGCTAATTTTTTTTTTTAAGTTTTAAATTTTTACTCTTAATTTAGAAAATAGTACATGAATATCCAGAGAACTGCTCTAAAAATTGAAAGTACTTACTGCAAGGAGACTTTGGTTGATTTCTGCACCCTCTAGCCTTGTCTGTCGATCAGTATCTATCATATCAGAGGCTCGCTCACTTCCAGCCAGGTCAATGAATGAAATTCTGTGCACAGTTTTAAGTTAACAATAATGGTAATCTGATCTATGAAATGACTCAGATGGGTCTTTATTAATAAAGCACTGTCTGATATATATATATATACATATATATACAGAATGAGCTGTAAACTATGAAAGCTAAGAATTAAAATACTTTTTCAAAATAGTATTTTGAAAACGAAAACATTCTGAAAAGGTGCAGCATTTGTAAAGCTATAGATGATTCAAAAGTGTACTGTAATATTGCTAAGTAATGTTTAAAATAACTTTTAAGGTTAAGGAATTTTTACAAATACTGTTAAAGGTACATGTATTCATATTTCATAATGGTTACTAATTTAGGTTAAAAATGAGCAAAATTAATGAAAAAAAGAGACCAAGTTATGAAAAAAATTTACAACTCTAGATGACATACTTCCCTAGCCGAGTATCATCAGCATTACGAATCTCTAGTTGGAGTAAAGCATGTGAGCGTGATGAATCAGGGTTTACACCCGTTGCTCCTTTGCTGCGAACAGAGTTTCCATAGTCAAGTATCTGTCAAACAAACACAAGCATATTTTTTTCATGGGAGTCTCTTAATAGCTCAGCCTCATATTGTTCCAGTCATGTGAAGCACTATGTTTAAAGAATACTGCAACATACCAGCATATGTTATCATAAAACTGATTTCGTGTCCTTGAACAGTCAAAGCAAAAAAATCCTTTTGAACCATACAGAAGCATGCAGTGGTGATGAGATTAGACTTAGTTATTTATTAAACAAGCAATAGGGTTCTTATTAAATCAGTCCAAGTCAAAGTTACATATCTTTTTCATTGCATCTTTTGTGTCATCTTGAATATTTTCTATAAGCCTTTCATCCTGATTTCAATGTACTTAGAAGTTTATTTTTCTAAATACATTAAAATACATTGTCTTTCTGTAATATTACCTGTATCAGTGTAGCTACATCTGTTGCCTCAGTCTCTGTCAATCCAGCAATGCATACACGGTGATTTCCATCTTCTCGTGCGACCAGTCTGAAGTATTAAGTAAATACTTCAAAATGCTAACAAAGTCAACACCTAGATTGTCTTAGTATATCTGTATCTTAGCATGTCTTTGTATCAGGTGATTATAAGAGCATCAAAGCACACAAGCTGTGGTTAACAGCCTGCTGCATTACAATAACTAGCAGGTAAATGATCCATCCATATGTAAGAAAGTTTTGTTCCTAGAAGCTGCTGATTTATTACGATCACTTAGAAACTGATCAGGATTTTTATAAGATGTATATGGTCATGCACTCTACACAATATGTTAGATATAGATCCAAAGCTCATGATGCAAACTTTCACGTTTAAGACATCAAACAAATGAAGTAGAATGTGTCATGTACAACTCATCAACATATCAATTTATCTGATGTACAATACCATACTCAAGGATTTGATTCCATGAGAAGAAACTAAAGAGTCTATAATCTATGAAAAAAGATTTCCATAAACCATTAAAATACACACACACACACACACACACACACACACACACACACACACACACACACACAGAGTACCTCTGCAAAACTAGCATGCATTTGCAAATACTTAAAAATATCCACATCTTAGTTCACATTCTGATCTTACAACATACCTGTTGCGGCGGTTGAGCAAGTCGAAGAGCTGTCCACAGTAGATTTCAAAAAATGAGACCCAGACATGAAGACTGGGTCCATGCTGGCCTGATGTAATTATACTGAAAACATCTTCTGCTGCTAGTTGATACAGGCCTGGAGACTCCTGGCTTCCTAACATAGTGTGTGTTTTACCAGCTCCTGTCTGACCGTATGCAAAGAATGTGGCATTGCTCCTGAACATACAATATCAAACGTCACCAACACCTTCAACATGGATATGCAGTTAAAAGAGAGGAAGTTGCAAAAAAACAGAAATAACAGGGCAATGTTATGATGATAAGTACACATTCTGTCAGTAGCAAGCACACCTGTTTATCACATAAAAAGACATTAACTTATTGAGAGAAAACCCCTTAAAATTGGAAGTGAGCATATAGCTGTATAATGCAAAATAGTTAATTTCTTTTGAAAAGTGTTGCTTTTAACATGGGAAAGGAAAAGTAAGTCTTCAATGTAATTTACATGAATAAAAAGGACATCGCACCCATGGAAGACTGTGTTGATGAGGGGTCGGGCAGCACGGACATAAACATCTTGATTTGAACAGCCCTCATCAAAGACTTCATCAAAGACAAACTCATGCTGCAATATACAGTGAAGTAGTTAATAAGACTAGTAAACCCCTCAATACTTGTGCACACTGTTACCAATTTAAAAAAAAAATGCAGATAGCATACAATGACAGCAGGGTGAATACAATCTTTAATGAGACTGAATATGTAGCCACCACAGATGACTTTCATCTTCAGCAAAAAAACTCATAATCATTGGGAGATTTATGCAAAATTATAGTTCCATGATTATTATTTGACCAAGTCTACATCATTTCAGTAGTCTATTTTAAAATGTATTTAATTTTTTTCAGCATGCAACTTTTGCAAAAATAAAAAGGTTGTAATAGAGCACAAACTGTCGCTATAGTACGTTGGGTTGGGGAGAAAGTCCTAATAGAGATGATGTTTATATAGCAAAATACATCCATGAAAAATGTTGAGGTCAGTTGTAATTGGGAAGGTCTTAATAAAGAGGTTTTACTGTATATGGTTATTGTTATCATTAAGGTGATATACAGTAATAAGAATGGATTAATGCTTTCACAAGCTACAGTTCATCCAAGAAACAGTACCAAGAACTTGACAAATGTTAAAATCCTTGATATCTTGGTGAAGGCCTGCATAAAACAACTTATGCAATCTTGAGTTAAAGAAAGCACAATCAACAACTGCAACCGCACACATTAGAACACAACTCACCTTCAGAGTGAAAGCTGTAAGGTCTACTGCCACTTTTGGCTCCATCACTAGAACTGTATTTGTGCTCTCAGCTACTACGATGTCCTCATCTGAACTTCTTATCTCTCGCCGATTTTGTGGGCGTTTGCGGACACACACACGAATCCGTTCATCTACCTTGCTTACTCTCCCAGAGCTTCTTGCTTTTATTTTGACAGAGTCTTTGCTGGAAGGAACACCATAGTTGTATCCCTTTGATCTTGAATGACGCATCTTCTCAGAAGAGGCTGCAGCCATTTTTCTCAGCGTTTTGTTTGACAAACTTGGAGCAGGGTTAGTGGTCCTAGAAGGTTGGGGTCCAGTCTCTCCATCTGAGGATTGTGAGTGGTGTTCACTAGCATCAGAGTGGCTGCTGTCTGACATCTCCAGCATGTCCAGATATGATGCTGCTGAGAAATTGGGTCCCCGCTCCCGAACACTTACATTGCGAGTTGGCTCAAGTCTGATTCCCTCGGTTGGGAAATATGACAAGTTACCTCCAGCAGCTGCCTCTATTGGACTTCCATTGTTCCCAAAAGAACTTCTGTTGGACTGAACCACAGTGTGAGGAGGTAGAATCTGTCTCGAGACAGGACTTGCAAGCCTTCTGTGTGACAGACTGGAGCTAGAATTACCACTGTTGCTTCTGCTCCTTTTCAAATAACAAAAAAAAAAATATATAAAGGACTCAATCATAAACTGTAAAAATAATTATAACAATAATAATAATTTTATGGTGCATCACACTGTCTCACTCTTGCATTAGAAATGGTCAACCCAGGAATAAGTCGATAACATAAATAGCAGTAGAGGCAAGATGCATATATGTTTACTTGTCCGTCTTCAAAGTTGATGTGAAAACTGACGTTGAAGGAAAATGACTAATATGGCAACTCTACAGGCTAATTAAAAAATATACAAACCAACAAAAACTAGTATAAATTATCACTCAAAAAAGAATGCCGATACTAAATAATCACATATAGTTCACACATAAACCAAGCTCAGATATGCATTCACTTATTCTTTTTCATGAACACACACACAAGCAAGCACATACACACATGTGCAAAAGTGCATTCACGCATGTGCATGCACACACACACACACAGACTACACACACAGGTACTCATACCTGCTGACTGTTTTGATAATGTTTACAAGATCTGTAAGGCGACGTCGGTCTTCTGTACCAGATATACCCATAGCAGCAAACTCTGCCATTGTTACATGAGCAAGCTCTTGTGAATGCATTATGCCATTGGCACGAAATGCTGCATAATACTTCTCTAGTCTTGCTTCACGTAGACACTCATATAGAGTTCCCATGCTGAATAGAAATCTCAGCTACTCTGTAAAATTTAAAGTAAAAAACACTCATTCAGATTAAAAGCCACATGAGTGAAATGAGCCAGATATTTCTGGAACAGCTAAAGAATTAAAACAGTGTTTAAAATATCAATGCAATTTATATGCTCAGAAACAGTTATTGTAGAACTCATGTGAACTTATTATGTTAATTATTGTGTTTCATTCTTTAATATCTCCACCAGCTGTTTGTACTCTTTTAATGCATTTTATTGTAGATAAAAAATAGTACGTCATTAAACATTGCAAAATAGGATTTACCAGTATTTTCAAAGTAAATAAATTAAAGGTATAAGGACTAATGAATAAGAACATTTTCAACAATAAAATAGTTGCACTTTACTGTGGAGAATTTTAAAAATAAACAATGCCATAATATAATCTACAGTATATACACTGCTCTCTATTTTTTTCATTAGATGAAGCATAAAGTGATAAAACAAAATAATGCAGTTGCCATGTGCATTGTGATAAATTCCTATGAATGATTTATTGTGACACTTATTTTATGATTTTATTTCTTGTAATATTATTAAGGACTCTTTGTAAGGCTGTCAACCTATAGCAATTAGTCTCTTGAGTTTAATTTGTGGTCATATGGAGAGGTGATATAACCTAGAGATAAAGCAGCTAACATTACAAGAACAACAGATGATGTAAATATATATATATATATATGGCCAGCATGTCAACTTTTGGTGATCCTGAAAGAAATATAACTATTATAAGCAAGGATACTCAAAAATTAATATTATGCTATAAAGATCTACCTGAAATACAAGCGCAGTTTTAGTTTTCCAAGAGCATTTATTATGGGGAAAAAAATAATGAAGACCTATACAGCTAAGGTGATGCAGTTACTATACAAAATTAATATTCCATTATAATAGAACTACATCAAACAGATCAATGTTTAATTTAAAATCTGAAAAAATTCCGTGAGAGTGTAATTTAATTAATATTCTAAACTAAAAATGTTCGTGTAATTTTAAAGAATTAACATGCAAGGTTTCATATTCCGACTTAATCAAAGGAAAATGACAAGTACACAATAATTTGTGATTAATCGTTTATATGATTAATCAAAGGTTACAAAGCTTTACAGAAAGTAAAACGTTGCCTAGAATTACAGAATGACACAAAGTATAATAATGTAATCTGATCTAGATGTTCACTTCGAATATGTATATAGCTGCTTGATTACGTTATAACTTGACGCCCTTAGACACCATTAGAAAATCTATATATCCGTGCAAAAAATAATACCAACCAGTCAGTCCATCTCAAAAGAAGCAAACGTCTTCAAAATGATTGAACTGTGTAATTGTCATTTATCAAAGAGCAACGGTGTTTCGTGTTAAAAGTATAAACAAATATGGCATCCATTTCGATAAACGTGCTCCGACTTGCCAGCTGTTGTCACTTGAGATTGGATGGTGATTACACGAGCACGTGTATATTTATCAATAGCATTGGACACGATTCGGCACAAACTTAAAGTGAAGAATCTTAAAATATTTGGTAATGCCTTTCTGAGGTTGTCATCATACAACAATGTATATGTGTTAAGACTGTGAACAGTGTGTTGTCAAGTGACGCCAAACATCTCTTTTTTTCGCCATTTTGAAAATCCCGCTTGACGATGCTCTCGCGAGAACTCAAGGTACCTATGGAAGCTGTCTGCACATCACCGATCTAAAACTAGTATTTTCATATCATTGCTGCAGATAGCCTAGAACCAGACGATCTGCTGTTATGGCAGCGGCGAACCAGAAAGGAAGTACTGCTCAAGTTTAAGTTTAAATTCAATTTCGGTTATGTTTACTATGAGTTTACTGGACACAGCGTGTCCTTGTAGTGTCAGATGTATCATAGATGTGCTGAACCGAGTGATGACACATTGAAGAAACACATGCTGAGTGTGGCCGTGGCTGATGGTAATTTCTCGAGCAGGAAGTTTGGTGACCTCGCTGAGCTTAGGCGTTATAAATTTTTATGTAAACAATAAACATAGGATAAACAATTTAGAAAGGGATTGCATTACTGCATTATTAAAATTATGGCCACTAATGTGTCATTGACAGGTTACAAAAGTTAATATTATATTTTTATTTTTATGTATATTATTTCTCTTATATAAAAACTGGAAAAGACACTCAACATGAAAATTCTTTTCTTATTTCACGCTGCATGTTGATGTGCAGATCTGCGGCTTGACAAACCACAGGCAGCATATGAGATAGAAGGGATTACCATGAAGATTTCTGAAAAGTTCAGATTTACCCACACGTCTTTTTATCAGGTATATGAGATGATGTAACCAAGAAGTTGACATTGGTGGTCTGGAATATATAAAGATTTTGTTAAAGTAACAGAATCACAGTATCTTGCTTTGGCTAAACAAAAAAAACTCAGGCAAATGGCACGATATAGCATATATCAGAGTCAGTATTTCAGATGCAGACACATTTAAACCAGAGGTTGGGAACCTTTTTTTCTGCCAAGAGCCATTTGGATATTTATGACATCATTCCCAGGCCATGCAAAATTATCAACTTAAAAATTAGCCTGCTAAATTTGGTCAAGTCTTAGTTTTGCAACAGGACACTCCCAGCCTGCCTGGCACTGATTGTCGAGTCATTACAATAGAGGCATACTGGCCTTGTGCAGCCGATGAAAAATATATATATCAGTCCTGTCATGTACTCACATGTTTCCCGTATATCCTGTAAGGGAGTTTCCTTTCTTGTCCCTTAAAATTTATGTTATTATAATGTAAATATAAATTTAATATAAATTTATGTTGCTTTCAAAAAAACTCATAGATTTTTTGAGTCCCGCATTCAGTTGCCTTGGCTGGGCCAGAGCAAATGATTTATAATATACAGCTTGCAGGCCAGACATTTTCCATCCCTGATTTAAATGGATAAAGTAAAGCAATTTTTTTAAAATTAAATTTATCCAATATTGTTTCCTTTTGCACTTTTAAGTTCAAGTGTTTAGAACATCATAATTCTTCTGCTCTTGAGTTTTACTTTTATTATCATACTTTTCTGATGTCTCATGATAGCTTAAATTTAAACAATTTTATTATTACTTTTCATTATAACAGCCCTGATGATTGTGCAAACCATCTGGCTGGTAGATTTATCATTTTAAATAAACTATAGTTAAAAATATTGTGTGGTTTGTCATAGTCTCATTTTTGTACTTGAATCACAATGGAAACTTATTTAAAGCTTTAGAAGTTATTTCAACATTTTGTTTCTTTTGTAAACAGGCGGACCTTATGTGCCTTACACTGAAAAATATAAATCTTCTGGAAAAGTATAACGTAAGTAAAAACTTTTAACTTCAGTAATGGACATTATTTGTTATCTTTACCTCTCTATAGTTTACTTGAACACATATAAATGAAGTCAAGATAATCATATCTACTTCATAGATGATCCAGAAACCCAAAACTGTTAAGGACTCTTCTAGTCCGTGGAGAGTGGGAACATTACTGTCTGTGCGTTTGTTCTTTCTCGACTTGACTACTGCAACTCCTTGCTGGCAGGCTGCCCTGACTACCTCATTCAGAGACTCCAGAGAGTACAGAACTCTGCTGCGCGTCTGGTGCTTAGAGCAAGGAAACGGGACCATGTCACTCCTCTCCTTCGTTTTCTACACTGGCTACCCATCCGTTCTCGCATTCAGTACAAACTGTCTGTGCTGTGTTTTAATTTCTTTGCTGGCTCCTGTCCTATTTCTCTGAACTTCTCATCCCTTACTCTCCGGCCAGACAACTACGCTCTTCGTCTGACGACCGTATCCTAACTGTTCCTGTCACCAGAACAACAACATATGGTCACAGGACTTTTGGCTACTGTGCTGCAAAACAATGGAACTCTCTTCCTTTCCATATCCGCCACCTTCCTACAACTGAATCTTTCAAATCTGCACTGAAAACGCACCTCTTCCTTGAGCATTTCTCCTAACACAGTCCGCACAATGCTCGTCCTTCTTAACCCCACCCCCTTCCCTCTTGCTACTTTACCCATCTTTCTCGCAGAATCACTATATTTTTCTGTTCCTGTTACTTGATGCCTTTTAATGTTTTCTGTTTCGTCAGTACTGTCGTTTTCTTTCGTCCCCTTTGTTCTGTGTCTACTTAGTCCACGTCTCTTCCTCGTTTTAAGCGCTAAGAGCATGCTCTCTATGAGTGTGAATATGCGCTATAAAAATCTTCACTATTATTATTATTATTACTAATAGTTGTTCTATGGTGTGGTATTGGCTACTTCCCTACTTCTCTTTCTCTGCAGAATCACGATACTTTCAGTTCTTTTTACCCGATTCCTCTTTGTGCTTTCTGTATTTGTCTTTTATTACTCATCTTTTGTTAGACATCCTTACTGTTGTTTATCCTTCCATCCTTAGTATGTTATCGGTGTTTTGTTCTTGTCTCAAGCACTAAGTGTGTGTTCCTTACAAGCGTGAGTATGCTTTATATAAATTATGCATTTATTATTATTATGATTATGACTGAAAGAATAAGCTTTTCATTAATCTTAATAAGATATGTTTACACTTTTGCTATGCCCGTTTTAGTTCTCAGTATTTTCAGTGTTCTGATTCACCTTGTCAGCATTCTACATTATTCCACTAAATATTGTAAGTGCTTGAAAAAAAATGTTTTCTTGTATTTTTTTCCAGTATGATTTCCGTTTAGAGGAATCAGTGTTGCAGAACATTGGGATGAATACTCATCAGGAGATGGCAGCTTAAAAAAAAGCCTCATGAAATGTACAAAATATTGTCGAGCATTTTATCACTGAACATTTTTAGATCATGTTTTTATAGTTTTTTATTTGTACAAGTAATATTTTATGCACAATAGGTTTTGAACTAATGTATATACTATAAATAATATACAAGAATCAGTGTGAATCAACAAATGGAATGTAAAGTGTTGATAATAAACACCCTAATGCTAACACCAAGAAGACTAATGGTTTGGAGATCATATATATTATGTGAATGTTATCAGCATGAAAATCAGTTAAGATTTTCAATGGTATAGTGTCAGATATGTTATCCATCATGCATGTCACTACTGTGAGTTTTATGATTTTTATTTTATGTGTATTAAGTTTTTAAAGAGATCAGACTGTCATCAGATTTCTTTTGTCAATTGGATGCATTTGCACTAACCTGTGAGTTGTTTTGCATTAACCATTTGCTTGTGCACAATCACAAGGCCCACCATCTTGAGCATCCATCATGATATCATGTCTTCAGTGATCACCAGCATTCATTCATTCATCCCTTGACTAGTACCGGTCATTGGAGAGAGCACATGGATAGATGCAGCAGTTGACAAGGCCTGCTGCTCAGACCTATCTTGGGCAAGTGTGAGCAGGTCCTGCATGGGACAGCCAGTCTACTTCATGTTTCTAAGCCATCTCTTCCTCTGGCCACTGCAGCATCCATTTCCCTCCAAGATTAAGGACAAGAGTGTCAAATGGCCAAACCAGACCAGCTTAATCTGCGTGACTATTGCAAGCACGGTTTCCTGTGTCCTATGAGGGTGGTGAGAGTTCTTCATACAAAGTCATTGTTGTTTTTTTTGTTCCCTATATGAGATCCGAAGCAGCCTCTTCAATCACCTCCCCAACAAGATATCTAACATTTGATCATATTTTGATTTGATGATAGTGCATGACAACATCTCTAGTTGTCTTCTTTTAGTTGTTTTTTTATATTCTAAACAGTCTCTGAAGCTGAATTAAAGATGCCAAACCAACAACTTGCAAGTTTGACTTGGTGCTTACCCACCTTGAATGGCTGGATATTTTACTTCCTTCACAAATATTTTTTGTCAGTTTGTCAACAAGTGTTTATCCACTTAAAAATGCACTGGTGAACCTACTTCTGAAGAAACCCACCTTAGTTATTAATATCTTCTACAACTGCCATCCAGTCTCCATTTTCTCCTTCTTCTGTAAAATAATGAAAGGATAGTTTTGACAAAACTTCGGCCTTACAAGTACCATTCATCCCCCATTTTGTCTTTGTTCTCTAAAACAATAATAAAATTTTTTTTTGACACAATTCCAGTCTTACTTCTCATCCCCTATTCTTAGTCAGCATAGTGACTTTTTCACACTACTGAAACTATCATTATGGTATCACCACTGTTATATACTGTCTACCCTAAATTGTGTTGATGTTTTTGCATTAATTTTACTTGACCTGCTTGCCACTTTCAACAGTATTAATCATGTTATACTCCTTTGAATACTATTCACATTCTGTGGCATTTCTGTGCTGCACTAGCATGGCTGGATTCCTCTCCTTGTGCCCACACATGAAATGCACACTCCTACATACACATACAAATACATGAACACTCTCTCTTTCACATTACACTATCCACTACCCACACATTTCAGATTGACCATTTGACTATGTGCATAGACCAACACACATATGTGAGCATGGGCATGTGCACATATACACAAATGGGCCACAGCTTTCAAAGAGATACACTCAACATTTAGTCCTGACTAAGCCATAGCAGAGTTCAAGTTTTCAAGGGTCTCTTGGAACAGTGAGTGGAAAGCTTTTCCCATTGTGCAAGCCATAAACAGAGATCTGTATACAGATCTACCTATCTCTGTAATGAGTAATATATCAGGGAAGGTAAAAGGCAAAGGGGAGGGAGACAGACTCCCTTTTATATCAACTGGCCAAGATATATCATGAACTGTTTACAATTTGCTGCCACTAATACTACTATAGCCACTTACCTAAGGGACCTTTACCAGTTTATCTTGACTTTTTTTTTAATTCAACCCCATGTATGTGATTAATGTTTTATGGGTTGCCTGTGTATGTGTGCAATTGCTCATGAGTGTATTTAGCCTATAACCCTCATGGTTACGTTGACCGCATTATTGGCAACAGCACTGAAAGCCCATTAATGATTTTATGATCTTTTTAACATCCTAAATTATGAATATATATTTTATAAGCTCAGTGGTAGCAGACTAAGTTTAGGTCTTTTTTTAATGGTTAACGTTGGAGCTTTTAAAATGTTTAACCTTTTAATAAAATGATTTTGCATTTTCAACATGGGATCTTAATGTCATGATCTTAATCATGATAGATATATTTTCTGACTGTACAAAGATTTTAAGAAAATAGTAAAAACTACACAAGAAGGGACATGCAAATGATTCAGTCTTAGAATCGGTAAAACGATATCTCTTAAACCATTGTAATAATGATCGATTGGTCTTGGATTCTTGTCTCGGGGGAGGCGAAAGAACAAATTTTTCTCTGGATACAGCACCCTAGCCTATCGCGATCGAAATTCTGACATTTTCGCGTCTGTGAAACGCATTTCTGCTAACCATGCAAAATACAGTGGAAACATGTTTTTTTTAGTAACCAACTATATAAACGAGCTTTTACTGACTTAACCCAAACCCAGTGACGTGGACGGCTTGCAGAAATGAGTGTAAACGTTGGACCATCTAAATGGATATTATTCCTTAAGAGATTGCTCGTTGACAAAGCGAAAAATGTTGAATAAGCATATAAATCGTAAGCGGAAGTCGTAGCGTTATACATTTCCGGTGCGAGTAGCGTTCTTAGCAACAAGCTTATTTGGTATGCAAAAGTGCGTTATGAGAGATTTAGGTTCCAATCGTTATTTACGCTAATAATTTTAAACTATATAATTTTTACCGTTTCGATTTTAAAACCAAAAAAAAAAAAATAGCGCTTGATTCTCCTGATAGTGTCGTCTGCTATATGGGTTGAGACAGAGATCGTCAGGTCTAGCTAATATATATATATATATATTTCTTTAATATATCTTTAATTGTCACGACTGAAGTATGAAAAAAGAATATTTGATGCAGATCCGTGTAGTATTTTGAACGTCTGATGATTTACAACAGTGTTCGGTCCTCTGCATAGCTTAATTCGTGTCGTAAAAAAAAGGGGGGGGGGATTAAAACATGTCAAAATAATAATCAAATTAAGTTTGAATAAAAATCTACTGGAAGGGTCGATTTTTTAACGCATAATTCAAAAAAATATGTATTGTTTTTACTTGGCATCATAAACAAAAATGAATCTAAATACATATGCACTCGACATTTAGAATCTTTGATGGTAGGTCCGAGAGATCAATATCCGAGAGACCTAAACAGACACCATTTAAAAGTGTTTATCCATATTTATCCACGTTCAATCACACTCAGATAAAATGTGGTGTAGCTATTTTAAGTAAAGATTGTGTTTATAAATATATAGTCAGATTGTATGTATAATTGTGTGTATATATAGATTTTGAATTTTGTTAAAAAAATTCTTGTGTGTGTGTGTGTATATATATATATATTGATATTTATTTTTACAGTACTGAGTAATGTTTACAGGCTTTTATGAGCAACATGAATGGACAGAGAAGAATTATTGATGGTGGCTTCGCACAAGGATATCACGATTCAGGAGGCAACAGTTTGCCAACAAATATAAATGAATTTTTAGCTGCTGAAAATCTGGTAATTTTTTATTCCATATTTTAATTTCACAGCAATGGAAGTATTTAAGATCTGTCACCAGCACATGTGTTTTCTTCCTTTTGTCAGAAATATTCGGTAATGTACAAATAGATGCAAGATCCTCAAAGTGAGTAAATAATGTAATTTTTCTTAGTGGATATTCTTTCTGCTGATTTATAAGGTTGCATAAGATTATTCTTAGACTTTCATTGATCTGTTCCATATGCAGAGTGACTGGCCATACCCTATGGCACTTGAAGGTCCTTTAGACTTTCAGGGTGAAGGATTACTTTTAGGTACCCAGGAAGACATTGCAGACATCCTTCGTGAGTCAGCACGTATCTTTTTCTTTGTGAAAAATGTGAGCAAGGCAACTTGATAAAATAGTCATGCATGACACTGGTGATAATTTTTTAAGTAATGGTTGTCCTCTCTGATCTTTTTCAGATCTTTAGGGAGTGAGGCACCAGAGACTTCACTTTTCAGGTGATAATTTTGGTAATAGCTGAAATGATTTGTCTATGTGTATATATATATATATATTTTTTTACAATTCATAATCTATCAAAAATGTTTACAGCATTATATATTATGCAGAATATCAAGTTGTCTCAATGATTTTGGGGAAGCAAATAGCCAAGTGGTTAGAGTGCTATGAGTCTGAACTGAGAGGAACAGCAAACTTAATTCTCTCAGTCGACCCAGCTGGTGGGAATGGTTGTCTGACTCCTTAGAGGATTGGATAAGGTAAGTCAGTGAGGGAGAGGAGATAAGCACTGCCCTCACATACAGCTAGCCCCGAGAAAACAGAGGTCTCTAACATCTCACTTACCAGTGACCTGAAAAGGTTAGGGGGCAATCTTTACCATATCATTGCTGATTTGCCTCCCATGATTTTGGACAAGATGCAGAAAAAAATTATATGCATTGCTAAAGGAAGCATCCATCTTATTATGACTGCACTAATGGTAAAACTGTTTTTTCTTTATGGCATTTTCCTTAATCCTGGTAACAGCTTTGGGGTTAGGTTTGCTTGACGACCTTGAGGATCGACTTCAAGATATTGAGGAGAAGCTCAATGCTTATGCTGTTCACATTGTCACAGATGACAAACGTCCCTCTCGTCTTGCAGAACGACTTTTCCACTCCCCTACTCGCGGTAAGGTGTTTTTGTCTCCCCTCATGTAAATGCTTCTTATAATCAGCTTAAAATTCTACAGTGTTGCTCTATTTTGTCAACTGAAAGTGATGTTATTCACCATTTGTAATATTAGTCAATTTGCAGAACCAGTTAAACACTGTTGCTTAAAGAGTTTGACCATTGACAAACTCATATCTATTGACCATCAGTTTCAACATATACCATTCTTAATGGCCATAAATAGCAGCAGATTCAAATGCATTTATAAACTTGTAAATTAATAATAATAGTCTTTTACTATTTGTCACCTTGCAGCATTTTTAACAGAATCACCAAATTTTGGTACTCTTACATCATGCTTTTCTTCCAGAGGGCAAAAGAGCATGGTGAGTAACCATTCAGAGAGGAGATTTCTCAGTTCTTAAAATACACTTTATCATGAAGCAGAGTTTAGCTCATTTTAAAATTTAATCTTCTATTATTGTTTTATGTCTAAAGTTTTATGAAAATCTTGAGTGCTTATTAAACATGCATATCAGTCAGTGTGTCAAACAATGGTTAGCTCTAGCATTTATGGAGAGACCATGCCTCCTTGCAACATCATGGTTATGCTGTGCCTGAAAGGAGTCTATGCAGTAACTAAATGCATCATCCTTTCTGTTCATAAAGAACATTTGTTTTCATTTTTAAGTCATGATGTGTATTTACTGTATTTTATTATGAAACTCATTTTTTTGATTTTTTTTTTTGGTGCAGGATTTTGCAGATAGCATGATGGAAAGCAAAAAGCGCAGTTTGGATTACTGCATGTTTCCTGGCTTTCGCCATGGAGAGCTTGTGGAATTGCCAGCCCAGTTAGAAGCTCCACCATTGTTGCACAAGATCACAAAAATACAAAAGTTTAATGTAATCTCACCAATTTAATGTTTATGAACCATTTATAATAAAGCTATTTCATAACTGAACAGACATGTAAGTCTAATGATAAATCTCAATGCAAATTTTTGTGTTAACATTAAAAAAAAGTTTTTAAGTTTCTTTTTTGTTGATAGGTTTGTTTTTTTTTAAATATGACTTTTACCATGTTTTCAATCATAAATACACTAAGTATCATGTGTATTTAAAAGTGAATCTACTGTTCACATTTCTTTTTGTGTATACCTATGTGTAAATGTGTGTGCACAAACATGTGCATATGTATGCTTATAATAATGTGTGCATGTGGATGTGTGGGTGTGCACACGCATACATGTGATGTTTCTAATTTAGTCAGGGTTTCGAAAGTTTTGGAAGAAACTTTTCTTATCAGAGGCTTCAGCTGCAATCATGCAGGACTCATTCTGGTGGATCTTCTTGGACAAGTTTAACAAAGAAGTATGGAAACAGTACATGACTTGACTTTATTTACTAAAATACTAGCATCATTTTTGAATGCACATAAACTACATCAGACCATTCTTCATATGGTACAAGAAAGCTTAAAACGACACCACCACTCACTTTCTGTGTTGTATGCATTTTGTGAAATTGTCCAACTTTCTGTAATGGTGTGCTCTGTTTAGAATTATTACTCTTATCATTTGACATAAGGGATGAATTTGTTATTCTAATAGGTTTATATAAACCAGCTAAATGTTTTTTGTGACTGTCTTGTCTTACCTCCTTGTATTTAGCATTACAGCACTATCTTGTGCAGGAAGGGTTGGAAGAAGAGAAGGATCTTCTTTTTGATCGAATTGCTGATAGTTATGTGGCGCTTTTCAGTAGCATCAACTCTGATGTAAAGGACAAATTCCTGTCGGTGAGATATAAGACATCAATTGAAATGAAACTTGAGCTATGATTAACTGAATTGCTACAAAATGTCGTTTTTTAAAAAACCTCAGACTATGATTTTCTTCAAGCTGTGAAGTATAATCTTCATTCCTTTTTTGAGAATATACCTGTAATTTTGAACAACAAATGTTATTTCACATAATGTGATGCCAGTGTATAAATATGTACTGATTTTTTCTGATTTATCAAGTGAGTAAAAGGATACTCAACAGATATCAGAGTCACTTTATCATCATCAATTCATATTTTGTCATCAGGTGTATCCAGACTCTTTGGCACAAACTGTTTTCTTCGCCTACATTACTGCATTCCCAGAATCTCGTTGGCGATTTGATGACAGTTTTAAACAGTACTTGGTTAATCTTGTCTGTGAATGGGTCACAGGTATGTTGTTGCAGGATTTACATCATGAGTGAGTGAGTGGGTGTATTTGCTGTCTCATTTGGGATGAAAATGTGTTTCTTTTATATGCTCATTCCTGAATTTTTCACTTTTTGCTGTCTTCATGTGTCCATAGACTTTCTCAGTTCTGCATGTGGAAAGATATGAACAACTTAGTGAAGTGCATTAGAACAATAGAGAATATTTTGGAATATCTATATATGTCTCTTCCCCTTCCACATGTGTGTGTGCACATGTGTGTGTGTGTATGTGTGTGTTGCTGTATATGTGTGCATGTGTATAATTTTTATGTAGATGCACATTGCTATGTGTACACATTTTTGTTATCAATGTTGATAGTGTAAGTGTGTATTTTTAGTCTTTACCTAAGAAGTGTTGGAAGACTGTATAACTACTGTGTCAGAGGTTCCTAATGTAGCCATGCTTGATATGCATTATACATGGAGAAAAGACTCTAACATCTATGGTAACAGGCTTGAAGCCAGTGCCAGGAACATGGGAGACATGGAACTTGAGTGGTCTTGAGGCTAGCAGTGGTGTGGATAGTGAAACTGGTGCAGCCGCCAAGAAAATGATGGAAGCAGCTGCCTTAAACAAGAAAGGTGGACAGGCTCGAACTCTGAACAGTAGTATAAATTTAAAGACAAAAAGCAAACATCCACATGTATGCTTAGTTCACATGCCCATGTTTAGACTTAAAATAGTTTAGGCAGTGTACAACCAGCAAGCAGTGTGCCAGTTCATATGGTGTCATGATTAGGTTGGATTAGTCATTCTGGCAGGAATGTTTTCTTTTTATGTTCCATCAAACTTTACACCAATTTGTGTGTCTGTATTTATTCATAAATGAATGTGTGTGTGTGTGTGTGTGTCTGTGTGTAAAAGTTCTGTGCTTGTATGAATATCTATATTATAAATACATGCATATTGAGTTCTGCTTGTGGTAATCTCAGTTGATGTCAGTCTGGATATGGAATCCTTTGAACGTCTTGTTGATCAGCTGGGAAAAGAACAGAATCCACTTCCTCTAGCTTCAGGGGAAGTCAGCAAGCCAGGAGGGCCCAGTTATACCCGCCTGGTTAATAGTTTTCCACAAATGAAGAAAACAGCAAAAGAGGTTAGGAAGTTGATAATAATATTTTCTGATATTAAATATATGTCTTAGACGAAACTGTGGAAAATGATCTACTGTCTTTCGTGAAAAAAATGACAAAATGAAATCTACTCTTCAGCTTCCTATTTATTATATAATTTATCCAAGTTATACCAAAAAATATTCTCAGACTGCAAATAGAACTTTTTTATATGTGACCCACATCGCTAAAAGTCTCATAGCAGCAAATGTGAATCATCATGTGTAGTAATGGCTATGCTCAACCCTCTTCTTACATTGCTTTTTTCCTTCCCCGAGAAATGAGGTACCCATTTCTTCATGAAAGCTTCTATATAGGCAAGAGTTTTCCAGCCATAGGCCCAATCTGTCCTCAAACAGCTAGATGACCTTCTGTTCTATATATTTATAAGAGCATTGACTGCCTCCCATGAATAATATGTTGTCCTGTACCATTTACTGATGCAGGTCTTTCATGAATTTTATACATCTTAATAGTCTAGCTTTCACCACATACAGTTATTAGGTAGATTTAGATTAGGTGACATATTTATTCTTAATTTGGATTATCATTAGAGTGGGTAGGGTTCCCGGTCGATTCGACTAGGGTCGTTTCGAATAAGGTCGTTCCGACTAGGCTCAGTTCGACTAAGGACGGTTCGACTAAATCGTTTCGTCTAACGGCCGAGTCATCTATAGGACGCATGAAATGGAAAAAATTGAAGTGATTTGAATGTTAATAAACGATTTAAATATATCATGTAAATAGTGCTAATTGTCACACAGACTCAACAAGCACTCAAACGCCCGATGCCCGCGACGCATCTAACCGTCCCTAAGTTTAAAAATTGACGCGCACACGTGGGAACAGTAAAAAGCACACGTTTATTAAAGATGGAAGAAAATTGTAAGAGAGAAGAAGAAGGGGCGAACATTGCCAAAAATAATGTCAAGATAACACATACAAATAAACCTCCCTGCAGAATGAATAAATTAATGGAAACCCACGCAGCGCCGTACATAAGAAAACCACACTCCCCTGATGCACCTTATAACGAAACTGAGAGTTGCGAGGAGGCAGGCTGTCATCAAGCGGCCCACATCCTATAGCATTTCATGCGTCCTATAGACGACTCAACCGTTAGACGAAACGACTTAGTCGAACCGACCTTAGTCGAAACGACCGTTAGTCGAACTGACCCTAGTCGAAACGACCGGTTACCAGTGGGTAGAGCTTTAAATAGAAGAATTTATCCATGTATTTTTTTTTCTTGTTTTTTGTAAACAGTCACATCAGATTGGACCAGGGCCAGAATACGAACGGGTAAAATTTAACACCCAGGGTCGAAGCCCTCTCATCTCACATTACTTGCACATGCACCAGTTGCGAGATTTCAAACAGCCTGGCAAAAAAGTCCGTCGCACAGAGATTGCAAAACTTCCATATCCTTCTATATTTGTATTGTATTGATAATTTCCACTTAATGTAATTGAAAGTAGATGTTTTAGTGCTTTCCTGATGTTAAAATTTGTTGACATCACATTTTCACTCAGGGGAATATTCTAAGTAAAGATTAGAATTTGTGATGGTTTAGTGTGTGAAATTTGTGATGGAATAGTATGTAAACATTTAAAGGATGCGTCCTTGTTTGTCGTAATATACATCAGTGATGGACTCCTGACTGTGATGGTTTATAGTGATGAGAGGCTGCCGAACCCGTCCCCAGTGTGATAACTGAAGAGCAGTTTCTGTTTTTATTTTTTCGGGAGGCATGATGTGAGCTTTTAAAGTTTTCCCTTAACCTGTAGTACTCTTCCTGGTCCGACATACCAGCAATTCATCCAGGAGAAAGAAGCAGCTTCTGACGCACTTTGCCGAGAATATACAAGGTTGCCAAATTATCAGTTCTAGATAGTCGTTGTGAATGATGACTACATTACTGTTTTTTTTGGCTAGAGCTGGGTTTATCGAGAAACTGAGCTCACTGTTTATCAGTTTTGAGGGTCATGCTTAATTCTTCAGCAATGCAGAAATTCCTGTGAAGAATTATTTCAGGTGTCAGAAAGTCGGGAATGTCAGGATTAAGGCAACCTGATGCATAAAATAATTTGTTCATTTTCAGCTTTTTCTGGTGAAATTATATATATATATATGAATCATCACGGCCAATAATAATACTGGATTAAGAATAAAGACTGCTCACAAACTTAACCCATTTTTTTTAAACAGAGCATTTTGTTTTTTGAAATGTGTATAGGATCTGTGAGGCCACTGACCAAGAGATCTTAGAACTTGAACTTCGCAAGCAAGAAGTGAACCGTACTATTGATGGACTGAAAAGAGAACTGACATTTTGTAAGAGTGCAGCTGAGCGTAAAGCCCTCCTTGAAAGATTCGAAGAGCTTAAGGTAAGTGACACAATCTGGGGGACACATTTAAGATACAAAACCCGGAAAGATATGCCATTACTGGATGTTCTGCAATTATGCTTTCATTGTCACCTTACATAATACTGTCTACATGATGATATTATCAGGAGCTAAGAGTAATATATGAATAATATACAGTATAAGAATTATTAGATTATACATAATTATAAATACTTACACACCACATTTCCACACTGACCAGTGAGTTTGGTGTTCTGGAGCAAAAGAGCAGCAAGAGAAACAAACACAGCAGCACAGTTGCAAAGTACAAAACAAAGGGAGGAGAGGGAGGATGGGGAAAAAAGGATAACACAAATTGGGGCCATAGTTATGGAGTGAGAGTAAGTCAAAATGGGGAACTCAACGTTTCCGAAGTTGCAAAGGAGCGTGCAGACACTACGGACATCATTTCATATTTTTTTACCCCATGACACCCTCGCTTCCACTTTATAACTATTGATCCAGGGGTAAAATAACATCTGCAGGGTCTGGTCACTACTTTTTAACTTCAGAAACACAATGCTTGTCCTTGAATCCATGTTGCCCCAAGGCAATGACTTACCCTTCTTTCATAACTACAGCTCCTGGACAAATTCGTGAACATTTCAAAAAGAACTGTGGATACCAGCCAGACCTTTTCATTTACTGCTTGGTGTTTTCTGCTTCTTTTTCATTATGATTATGATTATTACTACTATTACAGGAAGCAGACAAGGATGTTCCTCTAATAGACCACAAGGCTGAGGTCAGTCTGCAGAAAAAGGCCGAAGACTGACAAACTTGGACAGGGCATCAGAGATGTTTGTTGATGGACTTTCTTTGTTGATTTAGGGTTATCAACAGGATGAGGATATGACACGACAGTTTAATTGAGGTGACATAAAACTGAAATGTCCAAACAGTTCTCAGATGAGTTCATTTTTTTGGAGTTCTCCCTTCTGAGAACAAATCTCAAATACCTGGGATGGAAAATAAAATTTATTGATGGAGGGTGGGGGTAGACAGTATAAAAAAGTAAGAGGAACTGAACTTGGTAATATGGAGGAACTACAGGAAGACTGGTCAAACAATCCTAATAATGCAAATTCTGAATCGATTTGGGATTTGCCACTGTTAGCTACCACCACTTACAACGGGGAATTATGAGGTTGGGGATTAAAAAGGCTTTGAGGTTAGGCCTAGTGGGCTGGGATGCTTCTGAAGGTAAGATCAAAGCTCTTTGTCTGGAGGATCTAGAGATCAAGTTGACAGGTGAAGGGGGAGTGGTGGGGAGGTTAGGAAAAATAACAAATGAAAACAGGGCTACAGTAAGAGAAAGTTGTACAGTAAGAGACAGCTGTACAGAAAAAAATGAGGTGCCTAATTTCATAATTTGTTGCCATTTGGCTGAGTATTGGCATCGTCTCATTCTTACAGAATCAGCTTGACTTAGTTATGTTGAAATTGTGGTTCCCCTCCAGCCAATCATAAAATGTGGGTTGCAGATTGGAATAGAGCTGTTTTAAGATTTGTGTCAGTGCCAAATATTATCAGGAATAATACGTAAGACTTCTTCTTGTTATGGGATTAACAAATCAGGAAGTTGAAAAGAATCGGTGCTGCGATTTTCATCAGAAGCACTTGCCAGTGGCGTAGGAAGATGCTTGACTTTGGGGGGGCAAACTCCATGCTGACAATGAACGACGTTCACATTCTTGCCTTCCGAGCATTGTACTTCCCAGCTGCCCTTCTTGCCCCCCCTGTTCCTACGCCACAGCTTGCGGATATTGATATTTAAAAAAATTGAAATTTATAGCCTAGTGTGATGGAGAAGTAATGAAAGTCAGCTTCACAGCAAAAACGAAAAGGCCATCTCGAATAATATAGGCATATAGGTATTTCTTTTAAACTTGTTTTGAGAATGGCATGTTCAAATCCCAGATTTCTGAAAGAAAAACATCATTTAAAAGCTCTCACTCACTCACTCACACACACACACACACAGAAGTAGAGGAGAGCAAACGGATATAATTCTTTTTGAAGAAGACAGAACCAAAAAAATTTTGTTTGGTTAAGGGGAAAAAAAACGAGGCTGTGCGATGCAGTGCTTATGCATGTTGACGCTTGCACGAAAGTAATCTGCAGGTGTGTGCATGCTGATGTTTGTGTGTGCACACTGTACTTGGATTTTTAGCTGAGAGTACGACCACAGTGGTATATCTGGCTTTATTGGGGGGGGTGCAGGTCAGAAGACTATAATTGATGAAAAATCGGAAATATCTGGACTCCACTGATATTTCAGCGAATGCCCCATTGTAGCCCATTTTTGTTTTGATTCCCTGGTTGTTTTTTTCTTTATTTGATTTTTGTGATTATAAACTTCAGAGATGATCAGTTTATCAGTTTTGAAACAATTATGTACTGCTTCACAATTAAAAGCATGGTATCCAAGTTTTATTACTTTTTGGTTCCGAAAAAGGAAGAGATAGCAAGCATGCGTGAAGCTGTACATTTGATGCAATAATTAAGTAAGCTGAACAGAATCCTATTGCCGATTTTTACTGTTTAACGAGTTCAGTGTCATTCACTTAGAATCCCTTGTGTAGCGTTTTATCCCGCCCCGCCCAGCCTTCTAAACTTTTATGCCTGTCATAGTACGTGTTCTGAGCAGTACACAAAGAGCAACACAACCATTTTATTTTTCAGTTGCTTTAGTTGTACATATGCGAGCCACTCTTAACAGCAACAGGAGGGAAAAATGCAAAACATCAAATTAAATTCGGAAGACCGATCGCTTTGTTAACGGAATCAGTTTGATAGGCACAGTTCTTGGAAATGTCTACAAACTAAAGATATTTAAAAACGAAAGTATACATAGTCCGCAAAATTTCTGTTCTCTCTACTAATTTCAATGAAAGTACTAAGTAAAGAAAACATTTACTAGCAATAATGATGGGAGTCGTTATTCAAGTGTTACCGGACTGACCCACAATAAGCGGTTGGATTAAAATCACACCCTCATATTATATTATGTTCTGATGATGACAATGACATGCACCTGATCGTCTTCGTCGACGCCACCAGCTCGACCTCTCAAGAACTGGTGGGATACACCTTAACAAAGTTTATAATAAAATATCTATGAACCAGCTAGGAAATTTTTTTAAAAAAAAGGGTTCAAGGTAACTTCTACATCCACTAAAAGTGTTAAATAAATTTTTTTCATGTTACAGAGACCGTTTTGTCACCAAGTTAACTTAGATAAGGTTCGCGTTTGTTTGCGACAGTATTTAGCGATTTCACTAGTTTCACTTTTTAGGTAAGATTAAGGCTGCTAGAATCTAATGTATTTAAATGTCATCTATTCTTCAACGTGTACTGACATTGTGTGATGACATATTTTGAAGACACCAATGCATGCAGTTGCGTATCTAAAGGGCACTAGCAGGACATGAAATGTAAGTTTAATAGTCAATAAAATGCTTATTAAGCAGATTTGTACTCTAATATTTAATTCTTTTATATATTTTTAATAAGTCCCTATAATGTTTCTATTTAATAGTTGGTTCAGTCCCTTCATGTCTCTATACAGGGCTGGCTGCCTTGCCGTGATAAAGCCTTAGTTGGTGGCTCGGCGTAAAACACGTTCCCCCACCCAACCCCTTTCATGTTTCCTGTAATTTGTTTTCCACAAATTGAGCAAGTATTTTTAGTCGTGGTGACCAGCGACCCTGGCGCCGAAAACTGTTCGCTGTTGGAACACTCATATAGTCTCTCCCCTCCCCCTCCATCCTTGCTGTTAGAGCACATTCATTTCCCCCTCCTCACCATCGACACAGTTGGGAGAGGAAAAGAAGGAAAACAGGGGAACAAACTCAGTGTTTTTATCCTCTCCTCCCCCCCCCCACCATTTTGTGACGCCGTTCTGCGTTTCTGCTTTTGTATACTCCTTCTGGAAACTTTGACTGTACAGAGGTATGGGAAGGACATTCCTTGAAGAGTAAGACATTATACCAATAAATCTCCTTGTATGCTTACATGTAGTCTGTTTGCTCTACCATGCATCAATTAGAGACAGCTATATGCACTTCGATATTTTACAGATTATTTTTACAAGCAAAGCTTTTTTTTATTAGAGATGACCGGAAAAGAATGAATTGAAAATAATTGAATTCATCCCAGAACTATCCTAATTCGCACGGGGATAATTTTATGTGTCGATCTTTGTGCACAGAACAGCTAGGAGGTTTTTCACTATCAAAGCACAAAAAAACAACCATACAAACAAAAACAAAACCAAGACGAAGCACAACTGTAGCTCTAGAACCCACTGTGTACAGAAAAACGTGAAAAGACGAGTGCATAGCTTAATCCAGAGCATGCGCGTCGTAAGTTATGTTCCCGCGCATAAGATGGCAGTCCCTTCAGCGTCTATGGTGATGATTTGCTGTATTTATCGACTGTGAGTGACTCTCCTAACAACGATGAATCGAATATTTGTAAAACACACCCCATGCCCCCTTCTTGTCTAACACTGAATGCTGGGGTGAGCAGTTCTCACACTTGGGTTCATCGGAAAGTTGGGGCAACAAAAAAAAAATAAAAAAAAACTTTCCAAAATGTATTAGGCCCAAGATTGCTTGGGAAGGCAAAATTAAACAGTCTTCTGCTGGCTTCGATGGTTTGGAGGGAGACGCACAAGTCTACTTTGTCGCCGCGGTCGTTTCTGGGTCTGCATCGCCCACCAACGCCTGGTTCTCGGCGAACACAAAGCCTATAATGTCTTTAGGCATACGCATCTCGGGCGGGTCATAGCCTCGAATGTAGCGGCACTTACGGACTTCGCTCCAAACCTCGTCGCTTTCCTCTTCCCTCTCGGCAGAGACAGTCGAGTCTCTCCGATGTCTCTCGTCAGGCCTCGAACCCTCGCTCGCCGTGCCCATAGGGTGACTTTCTATCTCGTTATCTTTACCCGCTGCAGAAGTTGACCCTTCCGCCGACCTGACCTCCAGCTCCGACTGCGCTGTGTTGAGGAGGAGTCGCAGTTTGCTCGAGTCCCCGAGACCAGGTCGTGGAGGCTCGTTCTCTGTGCTGGCCGTTTGAAGTACCTTGGCCATCTGCTGCAGGAGGTCGCCCTCTTGGTCGTGTCTGGTGCTTAGGGAATGTGACCTTTGGTATTTTACCTCCCCTTCTTTGGTCTTCGATGTTACACCGACATCGTTAATGTGAGGCGAGGAGGTTAAGGAAACACGTCTTTCCACAGACACGAGAGGCTCTGAAACGAAGGGGAGATAAGACTTCAGTTAAAATCTAGCAGCGGACGGAGTTATGAAGCAGAGGTACTCTTTTCCCACGGTTAGCGGGTTCGATAATTTGAAAGGGATGCAGACACGTCAGCTGATAATCTAAGAGTCCCTTTGTTGTGTAGTCCACAAGCTATGCGGTCACAGAGCGTGTGATAGCCCTACCGGTATTGAACGGAGGTAAAGCAAGCCAGGGCAGTGAACGTACCTTTGGTTCATAACTCTAGCCCCAGAATAGTGTCCATTAAAAATAAAACTGTTGTCATTAAATATCAAATTACCAATACCCGTAGGTGCTAAATCTAAAAATAATAAAGAATAGGGTCAAACGTAGTCAAACCATTTTGATAATATTTTTTCAGTTTCGCCGAAAATCTCAGGTCTCTTGACATTAGGAATCTCTGAAAGGAGGAAGTGGGAAGAATCATGTTGCCTAAAGGGCTGGTGTCTGCTGAGGTGGCGTCACACGGTGCCATTCAGTTGAATGAAACAAGTGTCATACAATAAAACGGGGAGGGGGGGGGAACCCGTTTAGGGAGGCCATAGAAACTAGACGGACGCGAGGCCAGCTTAGTAAAGCCTGGACAAAACCATATCTTGCGACGTGCGGCGCTGCACGTGTTGTCGACTTACTCTGATTGACTTGCAGGCTGGTGGAGCGGCGCCGCTGCATGGTCTCCAGGTCCCGTTTGAGATCGCGAATGTCCTGGTCATGCGCCGAGGTGCTGGACAGCTTCTGTCGCTCCAGTGCGTCCATACGCTGCTTCAGAACGCGCTGCGCCGCCATGTCCCGTCCCTTCAACCGCTCCATCTCTGACCCTTGACCTGCGCGATTTCCTGGAAGAGCCTGCAATAGGGAACATATAGTATTGTTAAAGTGATTGTACGAACTCAGTAGTGGCGGTGTGGTTGCGCAACGGTTAAAAGTCTAGAAGGGTGCAATTTATTTTAAATGACTAGATTGAGCTTGATGCAAAATACTACATGTATTATATAAACTATACATGATCAACACATCCGTTCTCGAGGTACGGTTCGTCTAATATCCGAAATGTGTATGGAAACAGTTTCGTCGTCAAGGGCTAAACAGGTAAGATGTCTGTTAATTAGGTGATTCCGTTAGCATTTATGAAGTCACATTAATGACTATATACTTCTGTCTGAGGTGAAGATGTTTGTAGGCTTGTGTCTCGACAAGAGAGGGATTATGGGAAATTATTCAGATTTTGAGAAAACGTATTTTGAACCCTCCGTAATCCAGTTATTTTGAAAAAAGTGCGTCCCCTAAGACCTTTAAGCGATTAGTGAAAATATAATAGGTCGTCTTGGGTTCAACTTTCGTCTCAGGCACGCGGTTATCTTTTTTTTCTAAATGTGGCACTTTGCCGTGATGTATCTTTAGCTGCTGCCTCGGAGTAAATCACCAATTTCGTCTTCTACTCCTAGGCTGAGCTCAGGGAAGAAAAGCAGTTCAGTGTGTATGCGTGGGGGGCTGTTGTTGTTGTTGTTGTTGTTCGGGCTGTAAGCGGGCGAGAAGAGGTGATTGCTCATTATTAAGATGGGTGGGGGGAGGGTATTGCCATACATCCTCGTCTGATGTTGATCCTGCATATCTGCTGTGATTGCGGTCTCTGTCGTTCAGGTTCACCAAAGTTTGGCTCGGATAAGTTGCTAAATTGGGCATTGATGTGAGTTAGAATGTCTTCCTGCCCTGCCTTGCCCTTCGCACACCCGCCGAGCGCATTCTATACAGTCATTGCACGTATTAGCATGTGGCAAAGTCACCTGGGCAGGGGTTATCCATCGGGCGGTGATCTTTGCTCGTTGAATTCTATAGTTAGCCCTGGGTGCTTTGCATGCGCTAGCGCCGTTACTTTCTATCAGGGAACTGCCTATCTCCCCCTTTGTCATGCATTTTTCTTGTTACCAGCAATGAATAGCGAAAATAATACACGTGTGGACGTACATACAGCGCCCTAGGGTCTCTTGACATTGAGCAGTGGGTGCATGTCGAGCTGACAAGGCCATCCTGTGCTTTCACTTAGGACACTATTCGTTGGAATCCCATTGTACTCATTAGTTTTCTCGTCGCTGAACTCTTTGTGAAGTATCCTATCTTCAATACAGAAGCTAAGTCTCAACAGTTTCGGGATTATGTTTAATTTTTACTGGCCACCTCAGGGTTGTGATTGTAGTTTACAAAAGGCTCGATCTAGAAGGCGATGGAGTGCAAAATATCTCGCCGATCAAAAGAAGTCTTTCTTTGAGAGTCAAAAAATAAAACCACTCGGTGATGGCTTTTTTTTCACTGTCTGCCTATATCTCCACAGACTTAGATCCGTCTCTTGAAATTAATTGTTAAGGTCGACAATGATAAGGTCAGTTTTTCAGAGCACTGCAACGCGGTATTCGGTGGTCTGCCAAACAGTGCCACCAAGATAAAAACTGAAAGGCTTACTCTCGACCACCCCTCTATTAAGCAGATAGTGAGAGAGAGAGAAAAAAGAAAAAAATGACGCTGCATTATATGCCGTGACCGATTGCCCCTGAAGGCAAAAAGCCATATTCTCGCTTCAGGATGTATACAAATTTCTGAGCTTTGGACTGGGCTGCACCTAAAATTGTCTGCATAGTTAGTATGACTTGTACGTCTGAAAATTTAAGCAGGGCGAGAATATTAAAAATTAAGTTGACGGCCAGCGTCCATAAATCACTGAATAACAGGTTTGGGGTGTGTTGTCTTAGCGCCATTTCAATTTGGATAGATTTGTCGTTGTGATAAAATATAGGGTATTCTGCGATGAAAGTTATTTGTATAAATTGTTTCCGAAAATAATGACAATATTAAATCAATGCTTAGATTATCCTCATTAAAAATTAAGTAGAAAGTCGTGTTAATGTGTTTATTAGCAGGGGACAATCTTGCGTGAGATTAGTAGGAGCAGAGGTTAATCCAAACGTTATCTTCCACCGGCTCTCCAATCCCCACTGCTCAGTAACATAAGTGTCTTATCCCAGGCAGCTATAAGGCTAGATTTTACATTTAAAGTTATAAATTGTTAGACAACGTAAATATTATCACCAGTTAAAAATTCCGCGGAGATTCTGACCACGCCCACTTTTTAATTTGTCAACCCACTCCCTGAAGTCCGTCACTGTATACGTTTATTGACGTTAAAGGGGCAGTGAGAGCAATGCTTACACAAGGATCAGCCAGGGGGTTGAACTAATCGTACAAAACTGCTCTTTTGTGCTTCCTTTTACTTCATATTAGTGATATGGGAAGGGGGCTGCAGAAGGAGTATATTGGCGCGCATGTACGTGCCTTAATCGCACGCGTGCGCACGCGTGTCAGGCACGTGCAAATATCGCTATGTAAGTACATTTGAGTTTTCGTAAGACTACAGCTGCGAAAAAGGACTTAGCTCCATGTTTTGTTGCTCTTAGCAGATGGCACTTGCACTAGACGTGTTACATATCAAAGTTCCTTTTTTATAGACAAGACAAAAGGAAATTCATTTTAACCTGATCACTTTTGGCATGTAAGATCTGCTTCTTGAAATAAAAAAGAAAAAAAGGTCAGGCGGGAAAAGGCGGCTTATGAGCCTGATCCCCACGGTAACTTGTCGAAAGTTTGTCTCAAGTCGTTAAAAGAAATATATCGAAACAATTTTAAAAGTCGGCTGTTACAATCGTAGATTACTGCTAAGGAGTAAACACTTTTTCGGAGTTTGCCTGTAGTTTATTTGCCCTGACTGCATTTTCCTACAAATGCCAGACCCTACAGCCGTAAATATTACAGACAGGGCCAAACGTCTTCATTTTCTTCCCTATAGCCTGATTACAGGTTCTTTTTGGGTGATTTAAACTGACAATATTACTCTCCGCTGGCTAAAGGAATGGCTTAATATTTTTTAACCTTGCTCCACTTACACCACTTACTCTACTGTACTCAATGAATTTGCTGCAGGACAGCGGAATCGATGAAAACTTTAAAATAAAAGTACTTCCTTATTGAACTTTAGAGATTTAAGTGGTAGTTAAGTGAACTAAAATAGTTGTAAATTATGGTTCCTATTTTATACGGCGTGAAGTTGGAGTATCTAAATTTTGAAGATCAGTTGAGAACACGCTTTTTGTATTCGCAACATTAAGAAGAAATAAGAATTACTTATACAACAGTTTAGTCGATCTATAATGAGAAAGATAAGGAAGGGGGACAGAGACAGAAAAACGATGTTTTGATGTCTGTTTTTGGTTTGAGGCTTTTTTGGGAGGAGTTCATGAAAATGGTCCGTGCAAGGTTAAAGCAAATTTGAGCCGCTAGATGACTAGTGGGTGAACAGGTTTAGTGACGTCACGAGGGTTTGCCAACTACTGGGTTCCTCAGAACTAACAATAAATCTGTCTCACATGTTAATTTCCTGTCTTTGCGCGAGTCTATTATTACTGCTGAAAAACAGACAGCAAGCTATTTCTATTAATCCAAATGGCAAGACGATCCGAATAAAAAAAAAAACCCGCACAGAAAGAACCTGTATCTTAATATGCATGGACGAAGTACATAGACCCGGGTCAGTACAGGTGGTTAGTAATGGCACGATATCCAACACCTCTACTTTGATTGCTTGAGCCAAAATTGAAAATCCTACGGCCAGCGAACTTTGCTTATTTTGCCTCCCAATCTCTCATACTTACTTTCCTTTCAGATCCACTGTTTACTGCCCTATGAAGCTTATAGCGTGACTTTAAAATCCTTTTGTTTAATCAATACAACTCTTATTTCCTAATTATTGTTTAAATGTGTGTATATAATTGCCTGACTTGTCAGAGTTTTGTTATAACGTTGGATGGTAACTTTCTCTGTACTTTAACATTTATTCCCCCCCCCCACTATTATCTTTTTATTTACTTTTGTTATCAGTTCATAATAACTCTTGTTACATGCGCAGCATTGTAATGCAAACCCCTTCTTGTTATTACAGCCACAATCACACTCAACCCCTTGCTCGATCTGATCGCTGCAGTTCACTAACTAAAAGACTGTGGGACTGGGCTTGTCACCTCACATGAAGCAGCGAACAGACCTACTCCGTGATTTCCTCAATCCTCCTTTAACTTGAAAAGTCTTAGCCACTGTTAATTGAGCTCTGTGGAAAAATGAGTGATTTGGTGGATGGAATAGTGTTTATAACAGGCAGTCTTTGAACTTCTTTCTTAGCTGATGTGTTTTATTATTGAAGTTGATCTATTAAACTACTTACTTGGACTGCTTTGGTCAGGATTGATTGGTCTACTGGCCGTCAGTGACCGAAGGCTTCTTAATCCTTTTTTTTAAATCTGGGAAATTAACTTTAGTCAGGCTGCTAATCTGTTCACCTCTCTGATAAAGCAAGGAGTTATTGAAACAGGATTCACTTTAACATTACCACTCAGTATTATGGAGGGTGACCAGCACACTCTCATAATATATAATGTTTCATTAGCTAAATAAATTAACCTTAATATTTAATGCTGTTGATGCCTGGACAGGTGTGGTAATGGATAAACACTTCTTGGACACTGAGAATTTGGAGTCTTGCAGGTGTACACAGAAAGAAAAGAATTACTCTTCCACAAAACTCTGAGCCAGGGGAAGGGGGGAATAGGTGTTTTACGCCGAGCCAGCAACTAAGGCTATATCACGGCAAGCAGCTAGCCCTGCAAGCAGATGTCAATGCAGAGAAAGAAAAGCCTGGACGAGAGCTGAACCCAGGAGATCCAACCTTCAATGTATTGGTGACAGGCGATAACCATTGCGCTACCGGGCCATCCTTGAGGCCATGCTACTACTACTAGATCAGCATGAACACAGTTTTACGGACTTCTTTTGTTCATCTGGCAGAGTCTGTCCATGAACATGTTGTTTGAATGATAATATAATTATTATTACGGCTAGCAGGTGGAATGTCCGTCGCGCTGTATGAATGGTGTACATAACTGTGTCTGTATGAGCGCGCTTAGTACCTGTTGAACAGGCGCCTTATAAACGCTAGTCATCATTATTAATAATTATTATTAAAACAGTGCACGCAGGTATCATCGAATAAGAATTGTCTACAGATCTCATCATGATAGACAGTCACTAGTTAACGTCTACTCATTGCATATCCTGAGCGACTAGACTTACATTTACCTGCCTTCGACGACTGTGTAGACAAAATCTGTCCCTTGTCTCCGGCACAACTTGATACTGTTTCTTACAACCCCCGCCACCAGCCCGACAGAAATGCACCTGTCTGCGTGGCACGCGTCCGTTTTAACCTCGTTGGCAGCAATAAAAAGACACGATATTCTGCTCGCCAACACACCAAACTAGGGTGGAGGTAAAGGGCAAAGCAAAACCGACCTCGGACATTATGTTCTCGTGACGTACCGTACTATTCGGATTTACGGCGCGTGCTCACTAATGGGTGTGTCTGTTGTTAGCGGTCGTCAAGACGAATGTTTCATGGCATCAGACTTTCTAGGTCATGGCTTTTATAATCCATGACCATCTAAAACTAAAACAGGCCTCGGGCTTTTGGCTGTTTCAGTATTTATTTATAACTGTCCCACTAACAACTATTTGTTTTATATGCAGCCCTTGTTTACAAGACTGGGCTGGGTGGCATGTGAGATATTAAGCACAAGTTTTTTCGGCTTTATTTCCAAAAATCGTCGTTGGCTTGTGTGTAGATGAGTTCTTGAAAATAAGCTTTCTTAAGTCCCCGATTTCAAATGACAAGTCGGTCTTTCAAACTATGGTTAGCGAAGTCGACTAGCATTTTAGACTGGCTTTGTCAGATATATTTTACAGATTTACATGCAAACCAGCTCAGGCACCCAGAAACTCATTATTGGGTAGCGAGGAACCTTCTCAGTCTCTGGCCAGAGCGAGCCTCGAAATTTCGACTTGTTCCATCAAAAACGACTAAAACTAACCGCATGGCTATAACATAAAAGTCAATAGAGTTTGATCGGGTTTGAACATTTATCCTGAAAACCTTTCCGTATTCAGGGCGTAAAGCCACCTCCCAAATATATATTCCTGACAACTCTTAGAAATGGTTCTTCGGTATTGTGCGTTCACTTCACGGTGAGTAGTTTATCAAGCTAATTCACTTCTGGAAGTACGCACTACTGTGATTCTTAGCATTTCTCTTTCTACAGGTAAAGGCAGGAAAGCGCCATGTGTTATTGTTTGGAAGAAATGAAAAGCTCTTTGGGTGTGTTTTAGTTTCGGTGACTTTTTTTGAAAGCGCGCTCTTAAGTCGGTGCCTTTTGAAACCTTCGCAGACTTAGGCACAGGTAGCTGAAGCCGCACCTGTTGCGTGTTTTGTCCTCTACTGTCTAGATACAATATACCACGGTCACTGTTGAAAAAGAAAGAGAAAACATTTCGAAACTGGTTCACGCGCGCCTAGCTCTGCAAAATACAATCAAAGGAGAAAGAGGCACAAGTCGCAGACCAGGGGTCTAAAACTCTTCCCACTTCGAGTTTATTTTTATTTTTTATTTTTTTTGCTTGCGTGCGAGGCTGGTATCAGAGTTCAATAAATTATGATTTCAACATGTTAGGGAAAATAAGACTAAACAACTGAAATCGAAATGAAAAAATAAGAGTTTTTTACTACGTGCATGGAAATGTATTCGACTTTAAACAAAATTAGGAGAGTAAAGTGTGTTTGTTAGCTGGCACCCCTGGGAACAACAAGTATGTAGGCGATAATGACGATAACCACAATTTTGAGGAAGAGGAGAAGAAGTGGGAGGACGAGGGAGATGACGATGAAGAGGAGAATAATGATGATGAGAAGGATTAGAAGGAGAGCATAATTTTTTCGGTTCGTATGTTACGTTCGTGTTAGTCGCACTGGGATGGACAGAAGGACAATTTATGTGTGGTTGCATCGTCGTTCGGGTGAGGACTTTTGTGACCTTCATTTCTAGACCGAGACATGTAGCATGTGTGACAGACTCGAATGAAAACAAAATAGTTATTACAAAATACTAGCTCTCTTTTCTTGAACAAAAAAATTGATGCAACGTTGATTCAATTTTCTCCGAAATGTTTTCTCAGCACTTTACAGAGAAGGCTCATGGTATATCATCTATAACGAAGATTATGGCTATGGTAAGACAATGAATTAAACATACTTTTCTTGGCAAACTGTGGCTCTTGATCATTTGGTTCATTTGATTATCATACCGTGTGTGACTAGCCTTAGTTGAGCTCTGCACCAAAAAAGTTCTCAGTTGCCAGGAAGAACACTCCTTTACATTTTGTCTAAACTGCCTAAGTGCCGTCATGCTTACTACCCCAAGCTGCCAAATATAAATGGTATTTATCGTTTCGACACGCTCTTATCTGTCAACAAGAATTTCAAATGAGCCTTTAAAGTGTTCGCTTGATACTGCGCAGCTAATGAGGTCAAATGTCAGTCGTTTGTCGGAAGAAGTTTTCCTCTCGCCTTCACTGGGCCGTTATTGACATCTCGGAGGCACCGGCGAAATGGACAATACAACTGCGCCACTGTTGGTCGGGAAAACTTTCTAGCAGAGTTAAAGGAGGCCCATCCTGCAACTAAAAGAAAAAAGATAAAAATATTGGTCAGGGGGAGGTAATAAGAGATATTTTCAGAACTATTAATACCTATACGGCAGATACCTTTGTACAGCTATAGCCACAAAAGAAGAAAGCTTGTACAGCGATAACCCTGAAGTAATAAAACTTGACAGGGATATTCATAAAATAGGAAAGTTTTACAATAATAAATAAGAGTAAGAAAACTTGACGGCGATAATTATAAGTAAAGAAAGCGTGTAAAGAACAGTCATAAAGCAAGAAAGTCTTTCACGATGACCATGAGTAAGAAAGATTTAAACGACGGCCATAAAATAAGGAAAGCGGCACATGAAAGTCATAAAGTAGAAAAGTTTAGACGACAACTACAAAGGAAAAAAGCCTGTAAAAAATCGACAATAAAAAGTTTTACACGACAACCATAAAGAAAGCAAGGGTTACACGGTAAAGTGTGAAGATTTATAAAACAATAACCAGAAATGAGAAAACGTTCAAGAGATTACCATAAAGTAAGAAAGTTCACACGAAAATCATTAAAGGAACTAGTGGTGTGCAAATATTTTTCCTAATGATGGGGCAAGGCTCAATACAAGATACCATTTAACCAAATCTTGATGAATCCTTTACTTCCGTTTTCAAGATACACGACTGGCGTTGTGAAGGCCTCAGCCGATGGGACAGCTGTGACAGCTGTGACCATATGCTAATTAGGCGACTCTGTGTATAAAACGCGACGTCACGTGATGCTTGTAGGCATGTATCGTGATATGAAAGGAATGTATTTACCCAGATCTGGGATGTGTGTATTTTGTACTGAGGATTACACAAAGCAACAGAAAAACATTGTGAACCTTACTAATCATTTAAGTGAGAAAGCTTGTAAAGCGATAACCATCAAGAAATATTGCAGAATGTGGTTAGTCCCTTGTATTTCGTTCTAATGGAGAATCAAACAACTATTTTAACGCTTTGAAGAAATCCCTTGATGAACCGTAATATAAGGAAAACTAAAAAAAGAAAGCATTAGAATGCTCTGTAAAGACTGATCCAGATCACCAAACCATCCAATAATTATATAATACACTACATTTACATCCAATACAATTACATTGTAATATTTCAAGATCATGGTGAGGTGTGTATATACAGCGTGCTACGATACAAAACTCTATGCTTGATGATGTTTTCAAAATTGTGCTTCCTAATGTAATAAACAGCTTCGGGTGAACAGCGACTAAGCTCTGTTTACTGTCGTAGAAGTGACTGTGAAATGAAGAAAGGGAACAAGGAAGGAAAGTGCTATGAAGGAAGCGAAGAAAACCATTAACGTTTATCTGACGACAAGACGTCACAAGATTGAGTTGATGACGTGAGCACTGGGACCGATAAGGAAAGATAATTTTCCCACTGAAGACAACGCTTTGCAACAGGTGCTGGAGTGGATGCACTTAGGTCTGAACCGCTTCAAGGTAATTATTGTCACCTAAGTTCCTTTTCTTCTTTCATTTTCTTTTTTTTTGGGGGGTGGGGTGGGGCGGATGTGCGCGGAGTTTGACTCATCGCATCACTTGTGTGGTAGTCTCTGTAGGCATCCAACAGACAACAAACCATCCAGTGGACTAGATTGGTTTTCAGCGAGTATATTCATATCTAATGCGGTAGTTTTGCATTGTATGTTTTTGAGATAACTTTACTAGCAGCCTAGAGAACTTCAGAAATAAATTCCCCCACCCCACCGTCCCTAAAATTGAAGTAATTTTTCCACACAAGTAGTATACTACTGCATTTCGACTACACCGCATGCATTTCTTTAATTATGTTCAAATTCCAAAAATTTTATTTGAAATCAAATAACGGGATAAAGATCTAAGAATTACCTTATAAATACACCAGCATGGTAACGTTCAGAGATATAGTCCGTAACTGTGATGTCAACATTGTATTTTCTTTAAGTGAGAAAGGGACACGTTTTTGCAGCAGAGGCCCCCCGCAGTAAAGGAGAGATAACCAGGATGCCTGTAGGTCACACGACATGTCTGGCGTTTGTGTTGTCCCTCCTGGCGCGGGCTGCACTCGGTTCAGGTGAGAACGATCTTTCACGTAGCAACCACGTGACAGAGACATTGGAGGCTGAGCACGTGGGCAACGTTTTCTAAGAACGCTAACGACTCAAACAACATACTAGCGGTCTGTTTGGTGCTTTTTAGTACAAACTGAATTCACGCAGAGATCTGTACAGACAAACCTCTGATTCATGTTAGTGTCTATTACGTGTACCGCATCATGGGAATCAAAGGTAACATGATACCTCCTTTAATTTTGTGGATAAAAATTATTGTAGACCTACTACTCTTAAGCTACACAAAATCAGAAAATATTACGCACTCTTTGTAGTGTTTATATATTTATCTTTAAGAAAAGAAATCACACTTTTATGGAAAAATATGTTCTTGATCTCTTAACAGAAAGTATTGTGTAGAACTGGTATCACTATGTTTTCATTTCACTTAAATGGTTTCCAATAACTCATTAAATAAATATTTGGTATTTTGCACTGAGAAAATCGAGTACCAAATAAAAAATATTTGGTATTCATTTTTCTCAGTGCAAAAATACTTTTCTGGCCTTAAACAATTCTCTTTTTTTTTTATTTCTTTTTGCTTCTGTAATAAACTTTTACTCGTGTTCCCATCACACAGTTCTCTGGCTTACAGTTTCGTTTCTGGTTGTTTGTGCATTCCTTTATCTGCCTTCCCGTTTGGCGCCAGTTCGTCAGGCATCTTGACTACTACATTCATATCATGCATTCTATCCACCAATTAATCTGCCGCCCCCCCCCCTTCCACCATCCAAGCCGTCTGCCCGCTGTTTGACCATCTACACAGCTAATGGTTGCCTGCTGCATGTTGTGCAGAGTGTTTGAGCAGCGTGTATGGTGAGGACTGCACCAAGCTCTGTCATTGCAAAAGCAACAGCGAGGTGTGTTTTAATCACAACGGCCGCTGTCCAGGTGACTGCGCGTGGAGTTACGGCAGCTTCAACTGTCAACAGCGTGAGTTAGTGATGGGCACACCCTGGACTGTGCCTTGAAGAGTTCGTAATAAACAAGAGATGCCAACCTAAATGGCCAGACAGGCAGGCATGCACGCAGAGACATAGAGAAACCTACTCGGAGATACTCCGGGATAAATAAATACATTAGAGATATTCAGGCAAAGGTGTAGATACTCGGATATAGATACCGAGGTAGGATATATATATATATATTTAGAAATGAAAAAAGTGGAAAGACTTCCACTACTAACGACACAAAACTGTGTATAATGCTATAAACGAGCCAAAGATATGGTGTTTAAACATTTACATCTGTGGTGTGCAGACAACGCTGCCCTGTTCAAACAGGTGAACATGACCGGCGAGAAATTCTTCCCAGGCACTGGCACAGAGCTGAAACACCTGAAAGGTGAAAAAGTTGTGGATAGCGACCTTTCTACAGACCTCAGCAAGTGTGCTCTAGCATACAGGTAAGTGGATCGAGCAGTCGTTAGAAGGAATTTGATCATACGTCCTGTGGGAGTCACTGGCACCGTCGCGATGGTTTTAAAAATACACTGTCGTGAAATGCTGGGCTGCAAAACTTAACAGTCTCCATTTAACTTTTTGAATACTGCTGCATTTTTACCGCCAGTAATAACATTATTTGCAAGATCATTAATAAACAATGAAAACAGAAAAGTACCAGTTCACTTTGTTTTAAATCTCTCGGGCAGGGGTGTGGAACCTTTATTCCTCCAAAGGCCGTTTGGATATTTATAACATCATTCGCGAACCGTACAAAATTATCAACTTTAAAATTAACCTGCTGTGTTTAGTCAAACTGTAGTTTCTCTACATTGTGTTTTAATGCTTTTGCGTCATGTACAATCCCAGCCTGCCTGGCACTGTGGTCCTCAATCAGTCCTGTCAGGTCGTTAGGAAATGAAATGTTAGAGACCTCACTTTTCTCGGGACCAGCTTTACGTGAGGGCTGTACCCATCTCCCTCGTGGCCTTACCTTCCCAACCCCTCTTTGGTGTCAAGTACCCATTCCTGCCAGCTGGGTCGACTGGGCGTGTTTAGACGCCAGCATTCTAACCACTTGGTTATCTGCTTCCATATACGCTATTGGAGTTGGAATTACCGGGACTACTGGCACCAGACTCTCCCTCGATTCTTGTTAGAGGGTTTAAAGTGCACTCATTCCATTTACTGAGCCTCAAAAGAGGCGATATATCAGTTTACTTCTGAAAGAGTGTCGTCATCTCTCATCAGTGGCAGCTGAAAAAGCAATACCAGTGGCATTGGTAAGAGAATAGTATCAGTATTGGAATCGAACTGAAACTTCAGCCAGATCATCCCCACTGGCCGGTCATTATCTACTCTAACAGTGATACCAGTCAGTTCTGTCAATGTTGTTATGTGAAGCTTTCTTACAAGTTTCCGTCTGGCTATTGCTCCGTATGACGGGTAGCCTTCACTTTTTTCGTTTGCTGTACAATTTCTACAACTCACAGTGTTCAAGTACTTGATTGGCGCTAAGAGCATGATAATGTCAAAGAAGAGCGCTATACAAATATATAATTTATTTTTATTAGTAGTCTTATTTCTATTATTATCATTAAGTCCGATTAATTTCTCATTTGACTTGCTGCTACGGGTAGTATAAGCTGACTGCGGGTACTTAACTTACTTCGCTCAGGTTTGATGGCAAGGACGTCTTGACCATGACAATTGATATGGCTCGGTCAGTGCGGGTCAATCACATCACCTTGGTGGGAGTCGACAATGGTAAGTACCACATCACGTGTGCGTGTGTGTGTGTGTGTGTGTGTGTGTGTGTGTGTGTGTGTGTGTGTGTGTGTGTGTTCTCCAGAAACCTATTATCTTCGCATGCTATCTGACACATTCATCAGTATTTAAAGTTCCTCCACGACCACACGGGGCTTGAGTTTCCCTATCTGTGCAAAGTCCATTACTGCAAGCAATTAATGATTAAAAGCTATTTTAAGAGTCTCCTTGCTCCTTTCTTTCATTCTTTATTTCTTTCTTTCATTCATTCCCTCTTCCTTCTCTTTCATTAATTCTTTTCTTTTCTCTTTTGTATTTATTTCCTGTTTCTTTAGCTACGTCTTTCACTCTTTCTTTCTTTCTTCATTGATTATTACTTTTCATTTATTTCTTCTTTCTTTATTTATTTATTTCATTCTTTTCTTTCATTTCATCTTTATTTCTTCCTCCTTACTTTTTCCTTTTTCATTTCATTTGTTTGTTTATTTATTACTTCCTTTATTCTTCCTTTTCCTCTCATTCATTTCCTCTTTCCTTTCTTTTTTCTTTATTTTCTTTCTTTCTTCGTTGTTCATTTTGGTCATTTAGTCTGGTTTCTTCCTTTTTCCTTTTCTTTCAATCAATTTTTGATTCGTGTTTTTCTTTTCTTTTTTTTTCATTCTTTCCTTTTTTATTCCTTTTTCTGTTGATTTATTGTTTCTTTCTAACGCAGATCACCCACTAAAGAGCCGCCTGCAACTGGAGCTTGACGACAAGATGTGCCTTCAGCGAGACCTGCCGTACGCCCCGCCTCAGAAAGAAGATGTCACGTGTGATGGGGACATGATAGGGAGCGTCCTGAAGCTGACATCGTTCCACAAAATGATCAAACTGTGCGAACTGCAGGTGTGGGGTGAGCGGCAGTAGTATTTACAGACAATCAGTCGACGTGAACGATGAACCTCCATCCGGTAGTGACGTGTTTGGTTGTAGCAAGATCTCCCCTGGTGCTTCGTCCAGTCTTTGCTGTAACGTGTTTCGTAAGATGTCACGTGACAAGAATATACACCAAGTTTTGGTATGTTGACAAGAATCATATATTTCCCTTTTGCCTGCATGGCCAAAAAGTATTGGAAAATACATTTGACAACCATTGAATGTTGATTACTGCAAAATCTGTTAAGTTGATCTCACAGGTAAAGAGTAAAATCTAAAACTAGTAATCATTATAAAAAATGGATTAAAATATACAAAATGAAAATTCTATAAGAACGTAGGTTTAAGAAATCTTTTGCTCCGTGTAGGAGGTTTGAAGGAGTCTCCTAAAGCCTTTCATTTTGAAGGCTTAAATCCATCGCTTCGTACAAATTTATGGGCACAAGAGCCTTGTAAAGCCTGAATTTGGTGCGGAAGCTGAGACTTCTGCCTGCTTGACCATCGGTGCGGTCGCTGCCGTAATCCTGAGACGCGCGTCCTCCGCGTAGCTACCACCTTGGAAATGGTTGCACCCACGTACTTAATGCACCACACCTCCTTCAGCTGTACTCTCTTCATACGGGTCATTCGAATCTTTGCCTTGCTTGATTCAGTGGTGTTCACCATGACTTTGCTTTTGTCTTTACTGATCTTCATCTAGTGCGCGCTGGCACTGGTGTTGCCGGCAAAACGAAGGTTACTGAGTGATCCATACGGAGGTGTGCTGGTCCTGGGGAGTATCCCAGAGGATTTTCTCCTGGTAGATGTTTAACAGCACTGTGGACAAAAAGGCAGCTCCAGTGCATACTAACTGTGGGAAAGAGTCTAACCACTTGGTTGTTGAAAAATACTGACCACCTGTAGCTGTCGTAGTGTCTTGATGGTGGGTACAAGGCTTTCTTCGACATTCAATGCCCGTAGCACATTTCATAACCTCTCGTGCCATATTCTATCGAAGGCCTTCTTGAAGTCGATAAAGTAGAGATCCTTGTCATGCTTCAGATCCTTTTCAATGAAAACCGGACTGTTGAAGATTTGCTCAACAGTGCTGATGCCAGCCCGGAACTCAGCATGTTCTTCTGCTAGCAGCTCCTCCGCTGCCGCAGTTAAACGATTCTGGATCACTCTAAGCATAACCTTACTTGGGTGACTAATAAGGCTTATCGTACGAATGTTCTGACATTGCTCCGCGTTACCTTTCTTGTGCAGGGGTATGACCAGTAAATGTGTTCACTCTTCTGGCCATTGCTTGGTTGTCGAGATCTTGCGGCGCCGTGTGGTAAGCGCCTTTGCTATCTCTTCTCTGCCACCTTTTCTCAGCTCTGCTTGGAGGTTGTTATCCGAGAGCAGGCGACCCTCTCTGTTTTTGATCGCGGACGATTTCTGCTGGCCCTCGTTGGTGAGGGTCTTGAGTAGGCGGAAAGCCCTGCGGTTGTCACCCCTAATCGATCTCACTGCACGTGTCCTTGATCCTGGCTACCTTCATGCCTTTCCCAAAAAATTTTGCGGATGACCTTCCTTTAGGCCTCGCCTGCGTTAGGGTTCTTCGACTTCTTACTCTAAGGGGTGTGCTCCCATAGCCTTTATCTCTCCTGAGATGACCAAGGCAGTAGCACCAGACCGCCTGACTTTGGAAACGGGACAATTCCTTCAGACATAAGGTATAATCGTGACCAACTTCCATTGTGGGAAGTGTTCATCCACATGTCGTGTCGTGAGCAGTCTTCTATGTCTGAGACTTTCTTGCGTAGGAAGATGTTTTGCTTTAGTGGTTGGGGCAGGGGCAAACTCCATGCTGACAGTGAACGACGTTCACATTCTTGTAAGTATCTTTTTGAGGGGGCGGCTTCCCCATTGCCCCCTGCTTCCTATACGCCACTGAGACTCTGTTGATAACAACCTCTCAAGCTTCTATATAAATAAATAAATAAACAAACATGCAAACTGCAAAAAGCTTACTTGCTCAGACTTAGAAAAATGGACACAACTTTCTTTAAATGGGAGCTCAGTATGGGGTAACAGTGTGCACAGCTTGATTAGTTATATAACAGCCAGTAAAAAGTACAGAAAATAAGATTTAAAGAGAAATAGCAAGAAAAAACTACGTGCCGAGGAATCTGAAGTCACCATGCTTCCACTAAAATAATTAACAAGAGGATGCCTAATGTTCTTTTTAATACACTAAAATTAAAATGTTAAAACATAAAAGTTTGAAATGTGTGTGCAGTATTCTAATGAAGATTGACTTTTTTTCTGGACGGTAAGGAGTAATTATTAATGATTTAAGTCTTTAAAAAGTCTTCTAACTTTTATCAGTATCATTAAAAAAGAGGAGGAACATCTCTATCCAGCGCATGCACGCTGCAAGTAGTCAGTTCCCGTGCAAGAAACAGTAGTCTATGTGATTTAACTTCCTTCGTCGAACCTGATAAACTTTACACACATCACCTCACATGCAGCAAAATGGACAGACCGCACACTCCATCATCAAAATTATTCTAACTTTGCTGTCACGCGTTTCTCCATTATTGGGGATTCATACGGAACGATTATTATTATTATTATTCAGCGATATTTTGGCACCTGGGTTACAGAGTGCACCGCAGGAATGTTTGGAAAGCGTTGTGAACACGAGTGTCTTTGCAAGGACCCCGCAGAGGCCTGTGACAAAGTGACTGGCAAATGCCACTCCGGCTGCAGACTGGCACATCGGCAGAAAAACTGTCAGGAACGTAAGTGCACTCAGTCTCTTTCCCCTTCCAACCCCACCTTACCATCTCTTCTGTGGGCCAGAGTTATGAAGCGAGGGTAAGTCGTGCATTACATGTCAACAACAGTGAATAAAGTTCTTTTTCTCAATATATATATATATACATATAAATTATATATGTATCAAGAAGGTACAGTTAGTAAACTGTATTAGGTCACCTGATGCTAACACAACATTACGGCCAGTTAAACTGATCAAGTGGAATGAATAAGTTGCGGTAAAGATTTGTTCTTCATACAAGCAAGAGTGAAAACTCACTTAATCAGAAATAATGATACATCATGCCTCCCTAAGCATTTGCTTACTAAGTAAGACTGCTAAGTCACTTGGCTTGCTTCCGATGATGTAGGAAAAGATATTAAGAAGGCTGTTCCTGTTCCCTAGGTAGAGGTTGTGGAACCAAGATATGAAAGAAAAAGCGACGATACTCTCAATAAAGAACTCATAGAATGATTCTATGAGTCCTTTATCGAGAGTATCGTCGCTTTTTCTTTCATATCTTGGTTCCATAGATAGAGCTGACAGAGGAAGACCTGAGTTTACGGGCTGGCGTTGCTGGCCCCGACGGAGGAGCATATCAGTGTCGACCTCCCATTTAAGCTTGTTATCGAAGAAAGTACCTCAATATTTATAAGAGTTGACTATCTCGATCGCATCACCGTGAATAATACTCTTTTCTTTAGGCTTGTTCGTGCTAGTCCGGAGGACATCTTTGCTACTGCTTTATAACTACTGCTTGAGGGTTAAATTAATATATTCAGGGTGTGGATAATACCGCTTTATAACGATGGAGACGACACATGCCCTTTAAGGTCTCTTTTCTTGGTCAATGACTACGTCAACTCACGTCATAACTACGAATCCTGCTTTCTCTCCCACCCCAACTCCATAACTCACCCCAGACATTGTTTATCAGGAAAGGGGTACGCCACCTGTCAATGCATTGACCCTTAAGTAATTTGATTCTATTCTAATTGAGTTTAAGGAAAACAGGAGGGTTTTCTGAAGAAATGAAACAGCAAAGAAGGCGGATGTTGTTTAAGAATCTGATATGAATTCGCCTGACATTGTTCGAGGCCTTTGAATGGATTTTGCTTCATGTGTCGTGCATAGAACCTCCCATATAGGAAAGTCGAGCTATCAGTGACTATAGAAATTTGTCGAAGATTAATCTGCTTCTTCTTCGGCTACTTTGGCAAAGTAAGGGCAGACTGGCGCACCGCCAGCTACACACTCTACCCTTGTTTCCACGAACAGCGTTTAAAGGTCTACAAGAGTGCACAGTTGTTTTTCAATAGCTGGGCTGAGCTCGGTACTAGGTATTATTTCCATTAATCTGTGTGATTATCTTCATTTTCGAGGGACAGGCCTACGAACACCAGTCTGCGCAAAAATGAGTAAAAAAAATGACGCCATGAAGCAAAGGTTACGTTACCCCCGGATTAACTATGGACCAGGGGTTAGCTGCATGACATATTTCTAAAACTTAAAACTGTTCTAAATAAGCAAATTTTAGAAACGGGTTTGAAAAATCACTCCTATGCCTTTTAAACGCCTTTTACACAAGCGCAAAGGAAAATTTCTGCTGGCGGGAAAGAAAGTCTGGCTTAAACAGTTTTCTTTAATTTAAAAGAAATTAAAATTTTTTTAAAGTTCAAAATTGTTTTGTGGATTGTGCTTCTATAACAATTTTAAGGCATAAAAGAGTTTAAAATTGGAAATGTTTAAATGGCCCCAAAAGTATTGCAAGCGCAGAACTATGATGTCGACTAATGAAGTAGAGGAACGGAACCTATCTTGCACGATTCACAGATGTGGTTTCATAGGGTTTTCTAGAGCTTTAGGTTCTTAGCGAGTACTTGAGGGTACAGGAGTACCACAGGTTCATAACTACGGACCCCTAAGGCTATAATATGTTGTCCTTACATTGTCAAGGCTACAGCCTTAGAACATTATGGACACCTGGAAACTTAAATAGACATGCATGTCACATGTTTGGATTATTTCTGCGTATGTTCATGTTTCAGTGATTTATAATAAAAATACAGTTTCGCACTCTTTAATGTACAATTTTCCGGCCACTCCATTTTAGATTAATAATTCTACCTACTGACTGTTTCCATAAATTGCACATAAGTTTTCCGTTGCATTTCACTCATGGAATTCGTAGCGGTTTGTGTCGTTTAACGTTGCTTTGGCGAGGATGTAGAAGCAAAACTGTTGTGCATCAGGTACCTTGGTAAAGCATGAAAGCAATACTCGTTTGTGGCAGGTAATGTTGCTTTGGTGAGGAAATGCCAACAAAGCTCGTTTCGGCCGACCACTAGCGATACACCTGGAGGGTTTTGTCAGTACGCTGTGGACGGACTTCGCTCTACCTCCATCAGCTTCTGTGCGGAGACCCGCAACAGCCAAGGTGCGACGCACGTGGGAGATGGGGGACAATAAACCAATCGTTTTAAGGAACAACAGAGGGATTTGAGGCATTATAAGCAAAACGGCAACAAAAAAGACACATTTAAAATTAAAATGCAATTTGTCTTCGCCAGAACATGAAAACGCTTCGCTTTGTTTCTGAAATCTTCTTTGCGAGAAATTGTCACAAATGTGTCTTCTCTCCACAGGTGCTGGCTGGATTCAAGTAGACCTCGGCATCAACCGTTACGTCAGTCTGGTTGAAATCTTAGGTCATCAAATGCGTAAGTCAGGGTGGTCGATCTCAAAGGGAAAAAGACCTTTTCTTTTTACTTGCTTCGTTAGTGACTGTTGGTCCGTCTGCTTGTGTCTGATCGCGGCTTCAGAAAGTGCTTTCATGCACAATTTGCACTGCGTGCGCCACTGAAAACTGATGATGTTGGTTTGTGTGTAGACATGTCCAGACTGAAGGGGCTGGTGGTGAAAGTAGATGGCGCCAAGTGTGGTGAGTTCAATAAGTACCACATCAGTAACCCCGTCGTGCGTATCAAGTGTGGGTCAGCGATTTACGGGCGAGTCGTGAGGATCGAACGCATGTCAACAATCTCGAACGACAAAGAACTGACCATCTGTGAGCTGGAAGTCTGGGGTAGGCTGCTCATATCGTCCTTTGTTGGGTGTCTCATGGTAGAAGACTGATCTCTCCCTTACTTTTGACTCACCTCCTCTTCTTCTCATCTCTTTATCTTCTTTGTTCCTTTCACTCATTTAGTCATTCTTTCTTCTTCATTCCTTCATCCTCCCTGTCTCTTTTTCTCATTGTTACTGTGCAAATTTGTACAGAAGCTTTGAAAATAATTCTAAGAAATCCTTATCGGTATTTGCCGATTCATGATCAAACTGCTCTCCCTATATGGCAAAATAAGAAGTGAGCTGTCGTGTAACAGCTTAATAGCTTTTGAAATCTTCACGCCTAGTGTCAGTGTGTGTGTGTGAGTGCGTGCGTGCGTGTGCATGCGTGTGTGCAAGGGGGAGTGATGTGCAACGAAAAAAAGAATTTTCCACCTCACGGGAGCTAGTCATCGCTCAGATCCTCCCCTCCATCCCTCTTACCCATCCTTGATACTTCCTGAAAGAAACAGCTCTCTCATGGGACCCATAGAACGTTTGAGACTTTACGTAACGGCTTTAAATGTAAACAAATTCAAACCGTGCCGACCAAGATGTTGGTGCATGGCAACCCTCCCCCCCACTTCCCATCACCTTTATCCCTGCCCAGCACGCATCACACATACATCAGCATTTACTAAATGTCACTAAGAGCCTCTTAAATGACTTGAATATCTATATCCTTCAACGATTTGCAAGCAAAAACGAATTTGCAGACCTTCAGAAGCGTTAGACTACATCTTAGTCTCTGTATAAGCGCGAGGATGCGTACTGCGAAGCCTGTCCTATTAATCGAAACAAAAAGATTCAAGATTCTTTATTAATTCATCCGATAGGGACATTGAATTTGGCCGTGATACCTGCCCGGCATGTACCTGTCCTGCATGTGCCTGTATTTTCCTTTTGTTCAGAGTGTGTAGACGGCTCGTGGGGCCCAGATTGCAAGTACTCATGTAACTGCAACGACAACAAGGAAGTGTGCCACAAGGTAACAGGTGCCTGCAAGTCGAATTGTCCACCAGGCTTCAAGGGGATTAACTGCCAGATAGGTATACCCTCGTTAGTGCTTAACAACCTATGAATTCCAACAAACAGCTTCGTTGACATCCGGGAAAGCAATCAAACTTTTCTTAAGATAGACTTGCTTACCGGTTTTTATAACAGTAACCAAAGGGTCACCGTTAAAACAAGGTAACCAGCCTTGTAAAAAATAATTCTAATATTCTATTTGTTACCTTTGTACGTCAATAACGCTAGTCCACATTCAAGTCACATTGTTATGCAAATCTTCGGAACTGCTCTGAATGTGTTTGCAACCTGAGTATCGGTTATGGGCCTTATGTGTATAGGTTGATTGCGCGTATGAGTGCCTGGGTTATTCAAAGACGTACTCATGTGTCAGAGTGCGAGCCATCCACGTTTGGAGTGCAGTGCCAGGATACTTGCCACTGCTACGAAAACCAAGCGGTGTGCCGGCCCTCCGATGGAAACTGTTCCATAGGTTGCGCTCCTGGCTGGATAGGTCCCGGATGTTCCAAGCGTGAGTTGTGGCGCTTTCAGGATGGCGTGTTGTGGATGATGTGTACGATGGGTGTGCTTGTAAATGTTCTCTCTGTGTGTGTGTGTGTGTGTGTGTGTGTGTGTGTGTGTGTGTGTGTGTTTCAGTGGCGTAGGAAGATGCTCGGCTTTGGGGGCGGGGGGCAGCTCCATGCTGACAATGAACGACGTTCACATTCTTGCCTCCTCTGTATCTCTTTTGAGGGCGTGCCTGCCCCCTTGCTCCCCTGGTTCCTACGCCACTGTGTGTGTGTGTGTGTGTGTGTGTGTGTGTGTGTGTGTGTGTGTGTGTGTGTGTGTGTGTGCTGCGTACGTGGGTGCGCGCGAGTGCGTGTTAATCTGAGGTTGTGTGCATAAGTCATCCTTCTGTGAAAACTGCAAAGAAGGACGCGTTGCTCAGACTGGAAGTCTTTCTGAACGGAACACACGTTATTGAATTTATCCATGCGTTTGGCAAACGTTTTAGACGAGAGTGAATCTTAACGGTCTATTCATGCGAAGTGACTGAGTAAGATTCAGGGCAAGATACTATTTCCCAAAATGTGGGTGAATTCCCCGCTTTCATTCTCACCCCTACAGCGTCATCATATAATCAAATAAATGAAATATCAAAGAGGAAAAAAAACCATTCAACTATTCCACAGTATCCAAAATGTCTTTTATGAACTTCTCTTGCGGTTTTGCTTAATGCCTGTAGCGCTGTGCAACGAACTGTAATCCAGTAATCACGAGAATAACACACAGGGGCCGGATGCACAACTGGCTGCTAAAACACGTTCTTATTCTTAGTTAAGACTGCTAGACGCTAGCAGCCATTTAACCTGGCTGTGCATCCAACCCCAGGACTCCTTTCTATATAATAATAATAATAATAATAATGAAGATTTTTATACCGCATATTCACACTCATAGAGAGCATGCTGTTAGCGCTTAAAACGGGGGAATGAATGAATTATCATTAATTTTATTCAGAGCGGGGAGTTGTATATCCTGCCTTGTGGATTGTATACCTGGCTGTCTATTCTGTTGTTGCTGTTGTGCAGCTTGCCCGAAAGACAAGTACGGCATCGGCTGTGGCTTTGACTGCCCGAGCTGTACCCGTGACGGGGTGGAGGAGCTCCCGTGTGACAGCAGGAGTGGAGCATGCACAAACTGTACCCTGAATTCGGACGGAATGAGTTGTCGCTCGAGTAAGTACTTTGTTACCTCACACTCCTCACATGAATACTTTTCCTCCTTCCTACCACATTGCGTCTGCACGTGGTGGTTGATTTAAAAACTCTTGAACAGTTATCGAATACCTTTGAACGCAAAGTACAAAAGAGAGAAAATCGTTTTTTTTCCTGGAAAATAGTTAAAAACAGAGTATGTCTTTGAGCATTCTTCCTGTAGACTGCAAAAACACAAAAAGTCACTTAGTTTGCTCGGCTAGAACACAGTGGTGGTTCCCACCGTTAAAAAATATTCATACAGAATTATACTAATTATAGAATATACTTAAAACATGAAAGCCATGGCATCTAAAGCTGAATTAATCTTCTTCATCAAATTAGTGTTTGACGTGAACAAGAACAGAAACCCGATGAACCACAGCGAATGTTACTGGTGGACAGAAGTCAGATCCAGACTAATGCAGCAGCCTTAACTTTTCTCTACAGCAGCGGTTTTCTACTCAATAATAATAATTCTGTGTATGTCGGTTTAGAATTGAAGACTTCATCGCAAACTCAATTTTCGGTCTTTAAAATGTTTTCCAAATTAAAATGTTTTAATGAAATGAGCTAAAATCAAAGAACACGTTTTGGCAGGAGTAACCTGTGTGTGTAGGGTCGGGGACGGACAATTCATTCAATATTTATTTTTATTTATGTTTAGAAATTGTCTCTTTCGTCAGTTTCTTTTGCTTATGTGAAGGTCATAACGTTTTGGCTGTTTGAATATATAAACATGCAAATTTCATTTAAAAAAACACATTTCATTACCTTTGTTATAGGATACATCAAGCGATTATGTCCCTTATTTGACTATGTGTGCGTTCTGACGTGTGCATGTATTCGTGTATGGATATGTGTAAGTGCGCTGTGTGTGTTTGTGTTTGGATATGTGTGTGTTATTGTATATATATATATATCTGTGTGTGTGTGTGTGTGTGTGTGTGTGTGTGTGTGTGTGTGTGTTCAGAATGCGACGAAGGACAGTTTGGGAGGGATTGTTGGGTGAGTTGCAACTGTAAAGACGACAAAGACTGCCATGAAATAACAGGAGTGTGCAAGAAGGATTGTAAAGAAGGCTGGTATGGCAGCAATTGTCAGATGCGTAAGTACTGGATGAACAGAACATGCGCCTACGCTAATATACTTTTATTAATTAAGTCCCTTCCTGAAATCTCTCAGCCGTAGCCTTGATGGCGTGAGACTATCATTATACTTGAATGATATCACGAGCCTTTCTATGCATTTCTATCTTTGAAAGCTTTCACCTTAGACTAGCTTAGACTTCGGGGCTTGAAATATATACAGTCACATAAAAATAGATTAAAACTGAATAAAATTACAGTAAGCTAAACAAGGTACGTTTTAGGAAACTTAAACTCGTGAAAAATGTACTCGTATTTGCTCATACTCTAAGAAGGTAAATCAAGGCTTGAAGAATGTCTCGTGGAAAATAGAAATTTCTCCATCGCTCTGTATAGTTATCCCCACGGACTTGTATTACTGAACTGCTTGCAGACGATTTTTTTTTCAGTGAAGTCATAGAACGAGGCTGGTTACGAAATAGCTTCCGGTTTATTCACATTCATTGTTAAGGCTCGCCGAGACTAACAGCCGAGAACTTCGCAAGAGGCTCAGCGTTGGTCTCGGCAGACAGACAGCAATCCACCTGTACACGTCCGTGGTTATCTCTACTTTCTCACTGAAACATCTATTGACATCATTCGCTTTATTCAAATGTTCAAAAAGCAAAATAAAAAAGCGAACAGATTGAACGAAAATTTATAGTTTTTAAATATTAGAAATATCTTCTTGTCTTTTAACCAGATCAGTGTGAAGTATTGTAAAATTTAATGACCACAGGGTACTCCTACAAAAAAAGTTTATTTATGACTGACCGTTTAAACTTCGATACGAGAATGAAGAAAAAGAAAAAGGAAAAAATATTTTTTAACGTGAGTTTGTTTGTTTGTTTGTTTGTTTGTTTGTTTGTTTGTTTGTTTGTTGGCCCTGACAGATGACGTTGCGCGTGAGCCAGACGTAACGTTCTTTGACCACACCAAGAGTCCCTTGACTTACCTTAACGACGGCAATCTGAAAGGTGTCTGCACGACCTTGCGGGGCAGCGGGGCATTCATCAAAATTACCTTGGTGAAGGCGGCATACATCAACAGATTTGTGCTCTTTATGCCAAAGGCAAGGTCCAGTAAGTAAACACCATTCGTTACTTCAGTAAGTAAACTGTGTTTATTACCGCGGTAAGTAGAGTTTGTCAACGAACGCACTAAGTAGGCAAAGTTTGTTATCGCAATAATAAGTATACAGTTCGTCACCACAGTGGGTATAAACACCTCAAGAAGTCGGGAGTGTATATGTGACCGCACTAAACAACGTTTGTGGGTTGGATACGTAAATTATGTTTGTCACTTACACTGTTTGTCACTGTAGTACAACATTTGTCACCGCATTAAAGCAAACAGCCTTTGTTAGTATAGTACGCAAACAGCGTTTGTCACCACAGTAACAGTTGTCAAGTAAACAGCGTTTGTTGGTACACTACATGAACTTTGTAAAGTTTGATCCACATCAAAACTTGTTCCACAAAAGTCGATCAATAATCATTAAAGTGATTAACAATTTTAAATATGGAGTTTCTTTCCACCCGCTGGGTATATTACTGGATTACTAAATGTCTGTTTAATTAATGTCTCGGGTCTTTTATGCACCGTAACACGTTGTGATTCAACCTGCTGTTTCAAATATCGTAAATTATTATCTTTTAATGTACTTGTGGAATGTTGGCTGTACACAGTGATATGGGCAGATTGGTGGGTGCACCGCTACAAAACGCGTCACTAAGACACTTAAAATCGTGGGTTCTGTGTTCAGATCTCACTTACGGCACGCGCATATTTTCTCTCAGGATCTGACATTTTTTACCGCGCTTGCCTAAGTTAGCATCATATAACCTCAGCTGCTGTTTCGGTGTTTAAAAAGAAATCATCATCCAGCATACACACTTGTTTTTCTGGGCCACAGCTGCAGCTCAGAATACAGAACTATACCACATCTCCGTCGATGGCAAAGTATGTGCGGACAAGTTCAATTTGTTAGAGGAGCGTGAAGAAGTGAGATGCACCGAGAACTTGAAAGGCATCGAAATCGTCATCAGACGAGATGGCGGCACTCTAGAGCTGTGTGAGGTGCAGATCTACGGTAAGTGCATACTTTGATAACAAGCTCTGGGTTTCAGGGCCGGGAGATGTAAAAATAGTTTTGTACAAATAGTGAGACATAGCACCCTGCATTAGATTTTTTTTTTTTACATTTTTAATTATTTTTTTCTCACTACCCCTGTTGTCTGTCTGCGAATTTTGTAATCGATTTTTCACCCACCTCCTATCGTCCTAGAGGTCTGAAATTTTCACCAGTTATTCATTTCCGATGACAATACAATATTAAATAATTTTCAACAGTCCACAATTAGTACAATAATTGTTTTAATTTAATTTTTTTTATGAGAACTTATAGACTGAATTAGGGGAGACTACTGCACTTGTAAACTATAGGTTATCTTCCCCAACTCGGCCTACAAGAAGGGAATAGTCCCAAAGTAAAACGAGAAAAAAAATCGAAAACAAAATTGGGCACAACTATAAAGTTTAAAATGAAATAAGCTTTAAAAATATTTTTAGAACGCCCTAGAGTATTCCAATTTCCAAGAGTGCCCCTCACACTTTTATATTTTAAGTTATATGTATTAAAGAAAACGCTGAGACCTTAGGAAGAATATTAGTTTACTCTTTTTAGTGCATTTCAATTAAAAGTATGTTTTGAAAATTTTTGTTATTTATTTCATTAGGAACTCCATTGTGAACAGGCAGCGATATGTTCTCTAGCACGTGCACCACAATCTATTTTTAGGAACTCCACAGTGATATATGCAGTTCCATTTACAAACGCATAAGACATTCGACAAGTTTATGTAACATATCCTTGAGGAAGTTCAGAGAGATTTTGGCACTGAGTGGTATACTGAAGCAATGGTTGAAGCGCTTTGTCGGTAATACAGTGAGGGATCACGAGCTTTGGGTTCCAATCTCGTCTCGGGCACTCTGTTCTTTCTCTACATGTGGCACCTGTTTACAAGGCCAACTGCTTTGCAGTGGCATAGCATTAGTTGCAGGCTCGACGTAAAACACATTTTTTTAAAAGTTCTTGGGACTGACGATGTAAAAATCTGTGCCACGGGGACCATGATGAGTACTCGTGCGTGGACGAGCAAGAAAGTAGGATAAGACAGAATGACTATAGGACAGCTTTGTAGATGATATGCGATGACAGCTTCCTAAACAATATGCGTTTACGTGTCTCGTGCAGAATGCGCTCGGTACATGTGGGGCCCTGAATGCAGGCAGCAGTGTAACTGCGCCTTCTCCACGGATGAATGCAATCGGCATAACGGGACCTGCGAGCATCACTGTAACTCTCGCTTCAGAGGATCAGCCTGTCAGATCCGTGAGTCCTGTCTCTTACACAACCCCACAATGCCTGTCAGATCCGTGAGTCCTGTGTCCTGTCTCGTGCACACCACACAATGCCTGTCGGATGCGTGAGTCACATCTTTCACCTGTTCCAGAGTGTCTATCAAGTATGTGCTGTCTCTCTCACAAGCTGTGCGGGGGTGAGAAAGGGCTCTGTCTGCAGTGTTTGTCACACTCATGTCATGTTTCACGGGGTTTTGTATTGTGAGTTTTATTGGTTGCACATTCTGCTGGTCCTGTGAGTTCTGTTAAGCAGCGGCTAGTGCAACGGCTGTGGGCGATCTCTTATACATACATATTGTTAATACATCTATGTGTTTATGTTTGACTAATTTGTAATGGTACAGGTAAATTTGTAATGATGGTCTCGTAAAAAAAGAAAATTCATAAACATAGCCAATAGAATCTTTTACGTACCAGATAATTCTTTCAGGTTTGGCTTACACCGCATGACGAATCAAAGGCAAATTAAATTAATTGCCCTCCTGTTTACCTTCTCTCTCTCATTCTCTCTGTACGTTTCTCTCGCCTCTCTCTTTCAATCGCTCATTTTATCTCATTTTTTTCATGTCTTTTCTTGTTTGCAACAGCCTCGAAATTTTAGCACTAGGGTTGATTGTTAAAAAGGCGTTCTGATTTGCTTATCATCTTTAGGAATCGGTGATAGTTGTCTAACAATTTTCTCTCCTCATTTCAGGGAGTAATGCCTTCTCAGTTAAGATCAATTTGCAGCTGCCTACAGTATAGTTATTTCTCCTTTTAAAGAGATGGATAGATTACATTGATTTGCAAATTGTTTCACGTTTGTAAATAAAAATAAAATCTTCAGTAAAATCACAGATGAGGTGTCTTCTCGGGTGCTTAACATCTGCATCAGTAACAATCTTGAAGTTTCGAATATTTTCCATGTATGGCGACGGTCCGATGTTAAAAAAAAAAAATCCCCTCTCGGATCTGCGTCGCTTTCTTGCCTTTGTTTGCATTTGCTAAGGTGGGAGGTAAGGAGTATTTGGCTGTGATCAGAAGTCAACTATCTACTGACTGGGGTTGTGAAATTGCTTCAGAGAACGTGGCCTTGAATAAACCCACCCGCCAGTCCAGCCTGTTTTACCACGATGAGTCACGCTCACTCCAGTACTCTTTTCACGCTGTCGACGGTAACGACGACCCGTCCGCCGGCATGTGCGCCGTCACGCAGTCGTTGGGCGAGTCATGGTGGGAGGTGGACCTCCTACGCCATGTCTTCATCAACAGGATCTCCATCCTGGGTCAGAAGTACAGTACGTGTTACACAGGCATCAGGGCGTGCGAGAGACAAATATACGGATGGCAAGCAGTGCGGTGTATAAGCCGAGTTGGGTTTTTAACGTAATCCGTGGAGTATGTGTGCGCGTGCGTGCGAGAAAGAGATAGCGTACATTTTTGTGTGTAGGGCTGGGCACCTACGTCGGTAAGTACGTATACATGTGTGCGTGTATGGAAGGACTAGTGACTCCGGTAAACCTGACCTGTTATGTCTATCTCCACATCTTGTTTTACCTTTAGATAGCTCCCCCCCCCCATACCAGAAGAACGATAGAAAAACATTTTTGCAGGTGAAAAGAGAAAAGGTGGTAAAGTGATTTGTAGGTATGTAAGTGTGCGTGTTTGTGGGTCTGCTCATGTGTGTGTGTGTGTGTGTCTCTCTCTCTGTACGTTCATGTACTTGGAGAGTGCTAGCGCGCGCGGACATATGCATATTTGCATCTGCTTTCAGAATGCGTGCGCGTGTACATCTGAGTGCGAGTGCATCTATGCGTTAGCGTGAAGGTGCGCGCACGCGCCTACCCGCACCACCTTCTCACTTTTGCCGCAGGCACGTTCACAAAGAGGTCGCTGCACATTGAGGTAGAGGGAGAGCTGTGCTTCAAGCGTGTGGATGCCGTGCGTCCCGCTATTCAGGAAGACATTTTCTGCAATCATGACGTCATTGGGCAGGTCGTGCGCTTCATGGACCCCAAAGAGATTATACTGTGCGAGGTCAAAATCTGGGGTCAGTGCACAAACTCGCAGTCTTCTTGCGTATCAAATGAGTCCATTTTTGTATTCTTCTCCGCGCATGCGTAGTACGTATAAGTAATAATTAAGGCCGTCGCGTTATAATAAATTGTTCCGTGATAGGAACAAATCGATTCCCGACCGGGACCACTGTCTGTATGTGGTTCGCATATTTCACCCATGTCAGTGTGTGTGTTTCTACGGGCACTCCAGTTTTTTCCACATATGTGGCTGATAATTTTTTGATAAAAATATAATGCCTGTTTGCATGTATATCAATTAGCATATGATAAAATCAGGTTTATAAGCTTAAAATTGCATTTATCAAGAACCTATCGCATGTGCTCGAAGAAAACTTAACTGCAATACACCTGTCACACAAACCGATTCTCTATTAAAAACAGTTTTGATGCCTAGTTTCCTAAGTTGCACGAATACTGGCACCCGGAAGTGACGTAAATCTGGGGTCTCCGTTTCTCTGTCGTCAGAATGCATTGATGGTACCTGGGGCATTGATTGTGAGAAAGCGTGCAACTGCCAGGACGACAACGAGATCTGCAACAAATTTAACGGCAAATGCGTGGCGAAAGGTGAAGTTGGAAGTTGTGTGCGCCTCCTCGTTCTTTCTCGGTGAAAATCTCATTTTCCTTCTTCCCCAATTCATTCGATCTCCTCTTCCTCTACCGTTATCGGCGTTCCTTTGTGCATTTATGATTCTCCCTTACACACACACACACACACACACACACACACACACACACAGATGTGTGATCGTGGCGTGCGCACTGATGTGTAACGAACAGCAAAGATTTAATGCGTTGATAGGCAAGCTGGAACTGCATACATAATAGCAAGCTGGTTTTGGGTCTCGGTGACAGTTCTCATATAACTTTCAGTCACCACCCACGTGTGCGTGCGTTCTTGAATGTGTGTGTGTGTGTGTGTGTGTGTGTGTGTGTGTGTGTGTGCATATGTGTGGTCGTTTTGCAGTGGATTTTTACAAATATGAGGTGGGTGGTAGGATAGCCGCGCTGACAGCCTCTCGTGCGCACGTGGTGCAGCCATACAGGCTTCTCGGCCAAATCTTTTTCGTCATCTGCATCCGGGCTGTGAGCACCTGGACGGTGAGCAAACTGCAGCCTTGATCTCATCGACTCCGTGACGCTGCCACCAGTCACCCCGACTTATGTTCTATCACCTGCTGCTACCGTCACCAATAAAAAGGCTGCTTGTTTATTTCTTTCTTTGTTTTTGTAAGGTCAAGCTCTGGCCGATTGCGATTCAATGCAATTTTCAAGATCAAGGGCGCAATGTAACCAAACGCGACAGGGCCACCCTGAGTCTTTTCTACACAAACCCCTATAGTAGCCGTATCCACTGAGCGACAGTAAATCGTTGTCCAGAGTAAATCAAGAGGAAGCGTCTTGTCTCCCTAGTTAAAAAAGCAGTGTCTAAGCTTCGCGGATGTTGCCTCACCCCTGGGACCGTAAGTATAAAGCAGAAGCAAAGAATCCCTTGGGTAAAGCAACAAAAAGTAGTCTCCTCGGGGCTCAGACAATCCGTCGTATCTACAAAGATAAGACTTTTGTCCCCTGAATTCCCCATTTTGCACCTAGGTAACGGTTTACCATCGCTTCGTGAATACGGCCCCAGATTGAATACTGAGATTTCACAGATTCGTGAATGTTGCGACGTGGGATGCTATGGCAACTGAGTGAGCTTTTTAAGAGGGTTTGACATGCTGGCGCTGATAATTAGATAACAACACTATCTTGAAAGAGGAAAAAAAACAAACCTTTAGCATTGTGGCCAACGATTAACTGCCGTGCACAGGTATATACGAGAATGCCACAGGGAACAGCTGGCTTTGCGAGGTGATGTGCGCGGTAACAGGTGTCTTCTCAACTCTGATCTCTGTGCGATCTAACCAGTCTCTGCCGCGTGGTTTTAAGCCTAAATCAAGAGAAATACATTGGGCTCTGAGTGTATTTAATTGGCGAGGGGGATGGGTGAGTTACTGCAATTACGAAACAACCATTGAACGGGTATATGTGAAGAGAAAAACGAGATTAATTTTTTATATTGCTCAATGTCCAGTGATTCTCTCATCTGCTTTTCTTATTTTAAAGTGAAAAGAAATGCCAGGAGAATATATTATTGTATGAATTGTACACTTAAACTCATAAAGTATATTTACCCACTAAAGTAAAGCATCAAGGTAACTTCTGTCAGCTAAAAAATTCATGTTTGTGAAATAAACAGAGTATGTGATCTTTTTTGTTGCTCCTGCATTTCTTGTGTGTGAAATAGAAAGTAAGCTGTGAAAGTGTATGTCTCTAGCTATGTTTCTCTAAGAGGACATTTTCTATGCACAAGTACAATAACTGGACAAAAAAGTATATTTTGATCAGATCACTGCAGATTGCCAAGTCATTATCATCTTGTGCCTTTCAAGTGCAGGTTACCTCACACCGTAAGGCTGAATTTGACCTGCTGATAAAGGATATATTTTTTTCAAAAAGTCAGTTAAATAATTGAAGAATTTAATAAATCTAAGAAAAAATAACTAAAATTTCATTAACTGTATTACGTTCATTATTATTATTATTGTGATAAACATTCCAGCATGTCTCCTGAAACTATATACACAACAATTTTGAGTATCTTTCTGTCAGGGATTAGTATCTTCAGAAATCCTCATTTTGTCCAGTGATAAATTATTATAATACATTTTCATCAAGGAACAGTAATCTTTTATGCTGTGCACAGTTTTGTCATGGAGCCCTCTTGTCAATATCACCTGTGAAATTGTCCTTCATCTTCTCACACACAGCTTCAACACTGGTGATATGGTGGTTGCCATGGTTGTAGTGTTAGCATTAGTAATAACAATACTAACAATAAGAAGAAGAATCCCACCATGGGGCCAGACTCTCGATCGTGCTTCACAATATCATGCCCAGCATCTGGAATGCAGTAGTGCTCTCTCGCCAAAAACACACACACAAGGGTAAGAGAATAAGCAAAAGTTATGTTTTTTTACATCTAGGCCTCAGACTAAGTAGACATCACCCTAAAATAATACACGGGGAGCGGGGGCTGCGGGAGAAGTTTTAACGGAATGTTTTCGATATTTATTCAAAACAAAAGGAACTTAAGTTTGTCAGATATGCACACGAGTAAAGAACCCATGCAATAACATTAATTTATAACAAGGCAATGAAAACATAGAAATTATGATATGTACAACCTTGGTGGTTAATATCTGAATTGATAGTTTTTGTTTCGTTGTTTGTTTGCTTTTAAGTTGGCTGGAGTACTAGCAACACGTGCATGGTACATGTTTGCTTTGTCAGTACGAGTAATAGATGATTCATCTGGGTAGGGTGCCTAGGTAATCAAAGAATTTGGACTAGGTGTTGTAGGAGTCCCACTTTGAACTTGTACAGACTGGATTCCGTTCTTTGAAGATCTGAGGGAAGGTTGTTCCAAAGAACTGCCAGAATATTTCAGGCTCATCTTGAATAGGTCATGCAGTTCTCGGTATGGGAATATTGAGTTTGTGAGAGAGAGAAAACATACACATCTTAATCAGACAACCCAAAACTGCAGTGAGAATAGAGTTACTAAAAAAAAGTAATCGTGTACACAATGACCTATCATTATTCGTCGCTTAAAAATGAACGCAGATCGTCACTGCCCCCACCTCGAATTCGATCTGTACTTTCGCCCTGGACAGTTCGCCTAATGGTAAAGCCGGACCTGGCTATCACTAGTATTAAGTACTCATTTTGTATTCCTATTCTTTGATTTGTTATATCAACACGCTGCACATAAAATTTCAATACATTGAACTTCAATTTCCACGAGACGAACCATGCAAAAATATACAAAGAGCATTCAGTTATCAGTTGGAGATGCTGATAAGATATGAATCTGTAACAGCAAACAGGTATAAATTTCGAATTAAAAGCTTTTTATTGACGAAATTCTTGTGATCAGACTAACAAGTAATTAAGCACTTCTTTGTATTACGCGCAAAAGGTAACACCACGAAGTTACATAGCTCCAGAGTAACACTAGCACAGAATCTCACAGTTGTCTGCCCATCTCAGTGACGTCATTGAAACACGCGCAATATGGCGTCGCTCGTAGCATACCTGAATTATAAGTCATAGCATTGCTTTATTTTAAACGACGCAGCAGAAAAATCTCAAGTTAGTTTGTGTGGTTTCATTCGAGTGTATGGATACCTGACGTATGTGGCGGAAACATCGAAGGTCGAAAATCTTAGTGCATCATCTGTGATAAAGAAAAACATGACATCTACTGAGGCGGAGAAAGACGAGCTGAGTCTGACAGACGACGAAGAGGAGTTTGAAGATGAAGTGCTACCGGAGCTTCAAGGCACTCTAAGTAAATGGACTAACTACTTACATGGTTGGCAGGACCGTTTCATCGTGCTTAAGGATTTTACTCTAAGCTACTATAAATCTGAAGACGAGACAGCATTTGGATGTCGTGGGGCTGTCAGTCTCACCCGTGCCTGTGTGACGGTAAGCAAAGATCGCAGTGTTCGGCTTCGACGGCCACGTTTGTTCGTGGGAGGGGGCGTGGTCCGTCTCTGATTGCGCATTTTCTCCTATCTGTGTTTGTTTATTTCACTCAAAAGCTTGTCACCCTATAAACAATAATGGATGCATAATCTAGACGAGCTTGTATTGCGCACCCAAACGGCGAACACCAATTGGGGAGCTCGCTTTAAGCGCTAAGCGTGGCACGTTCACAAACACCACAATAGGCCTAAACAAAAAGAATTAAAACGCATATCAGCAATGAACCATTTGTAGTAGATTTCAGTGAAATTTTGATTTTTCACAGTAATTTTTGATGGTTTATTTTGCTGCTATCCAAGCCTTCCATAGATTTTTGGATCATAAATTACAGCTTAAGTAAATTTCCACGATATATATTTTAGAACGTTAACAAGATTTCATGTAAGCTTTTCACCTGTCACGTTTTGATACATACTGTAGATTTAAACTATTCATTTCAATTTCAGTGAACAATAATATGTGGGATTAAAAATAAGTCTGCCCATTTTCAAAGCTTATAGCAAGCATGCCTACAGGTCACTTGTAGGTTACCAGACCCTAAACAGTGGCCTGAGAATAAAAAAATAAAAAAATTTCCAGGAAATATTATAATCATTTTCTGCATTGGCTACTAATCTGCTCTCACATCCAGTACAAACTGTCCATGCTATGTTTTAATTTCTTTGCTGGCTCTTGCTCTATTTCTCTAAACTTCTCTTCCCTTACATCCCAGCCAGACAACTATGCTTTTTATCTGACGACCATCTCCTAACTATTCCTGTCACCAGAACAAAAACATTTGGTCAATTGATTTCAGTTACTGGGCAGCAAAACAATGGAACTCTCTCCCCTTCCATATCCGTCACCTACCCACAATTGAATCCTTTAAATGTACACTGTAAGCGTACCTCTTCCACCATTACTCCTAACAACAATCCACACAATGCTAGTCCTTTGTCACACCCTTCCCCCACTTTTCCATTTCTGTTTCCCTACTTGTCTTTCTTTGAAAACTCACTGTTCTCTCAGTCCTTGTTACTTGGTTCCTCTTTGCATTTTACTTGTTTGTCTTTTATTTGTCATACATACTGTTGTTTATCCTTCCGTCATTCATATGTTGTTTGTTTGCTCTTCTGTCCCTCGTATGTTGTCCATGTCTTGTTTTTAAGCACTACAAGCATGCTCCTTATGAGTGTGAATATATGCTATACAAATCTTGCATTTATTATTATTATTAATATAAGGTCAAATGGAGGAACTAGATGTTCCTCATTCAATAAAAAATTTTTGTCATAATATAGTTTTTTGATTGATATAGCTTTTCGTTGTCTTTGAAGAACTGTTCGCTTTATGACTTTTGAGAGGAATCAAAACAGGAACAGACATTATGGAAGCTATAAAAAAGACTCGCTAAACATAACTTCAGTTTGAAAAAGCTTCAGAGTTGGTGGCACTGAGCTTCAGCTATGGGATGAACACAAGGAGGATTAGCTGGATGCTTAAAATTTTTTTAAAGTCAAAATTGAGGAGAAGAATTGTTTATTGTCATCTGGAGCACTGTCTCCAGTTAACTGCCACTAAAATATGTTCCTGGCATTAAATTGTTAGTTAAACTAATTCATTAACAGAATTTTTCATAATCATTGCTTCAGTATCATTATAGAATTGTTTTACTATTGTATTTATTTTTAAGAGAACCAGTTCAGTAGTAGGGAGCATAGATCAACACTTGGCTTTAAATGTTTTTCCTCAGCTTGTCCTTGTTTTTATCTTGTAACCAGCACTTGTTTTGTTTGTGGTCTATTTTTATAACTGCCCACTGGGATTAATATAGTTGGTCATTGTCATTGTCAACAGGTATTCCCTTAAGTGTTCCTTCTGAAATTGAACCTTGTAAGCAGAATATAGAACTTGTTTGGGGTATTTCATGCAACACGTACCACAAGGGTTTTTATGAAAAATTTCTGTTAATATTGTTTGTATGAAATAGAGGGTTTTTTTGAAAAAAGAATGCTTGAAGACAATGAAGAGACAGAGTTAACTAAATGTCTTTATTAAATTGTTTATTATAGGTTTAGCATGTTTATTTTCATTATACTGACAGTAAGTAAATCAGGGTTTCCTCTCCATAAAATGCAAGGGCTTTTCAGACCCCCAGTTAAAATAGTTAAGCACCCCATAAATATTGACTATAATAAAATACAGATTAGTGTACATTTTTTAATATTATTGAGATCTTTATCCCTAATAATATTTTATATCATAGTATATCACCAATTTTTGATACTAAGTAATGATAGAAGATCACTTTTTGTGTGTGGCTTATCATAAAATGTTATACACAAGATCTATGTATTAAACTAAAATCTAAAATGATTTAAATGATGTAAAAAAAATTGCCTAAGGGGTCTGTAAACATCTCTGATTAGAAGCTCTTTTATGTGATGTATGAATGACATGGAATAAATGTAAATTCTCATCTAAAATGCCATCCTGTTTGTTTGCTTGTTTAAAAAGTACTGTTGAGTGTGAACTTAGTCAAGTTTATTTGTGACATTGTTACAGCCACATCAGTTCGATGAATGCCGATTTGACGTCAGTGTCAATGATAGCCTGTGGTACCTTCGAGCTTCTAGCAGTGAAGAACGGCAGCGGTGGGTCGATGCCATTGAGCTTCACAAGGTGATATTTATACAGCATTGTTGTGAAGTTTCATCTATTTCTTTAAGTATCTATTACAAAATTTTCTTTTTCCTGTACATTTAGTAATAATCTTATTACAGTACGTTTATACCATTTATACCAGAAATAAAAGGGACAAACCAGTCGGAGGCCTAACAGAAGGGGTTTTCAGATAAGACAAAAAAAAGTGGCTGCTTAGTCATTTTAATCTGATTACATCAATCTATATATACAGATACAAAAAAAATCTTTATTAATCCTTTTCAGGAAATTGTCTGCCAATGTTACTATCACATAATACATATATGGGCTACCTGTATAATGGAATCACATAAAAGTAAAATACATGAGAGTAGAATCATTAAAATGATTTATTACAAATGTTTTTTTTTAAAAATATTTAAGGATTGTAATCACAAGAAGATGGATACTGTTGTTGTCAGCCTGAGGCACACATTTTACATGCAGTTTATAATGCCATGGAGCAGTATGATCAAAAAAGAATAAAGAGATATCATTGGGGTGCTCATAGAAAAATGGCAAGTTTTAATGAAATGACAGATACTGACATTTTGAAAAGTTCAGGTTTTATACAGGTTTTTTTTAACCCATGGTTAATTAAAGACCAGATAATGAATGCGCCACTGTATCTATCTTTTAAGCCCATATTTTTTCCATTTTCCTTGTCTTTTATTTTTTAAATAAATTTTTATTGTAGTTCACATGCTTTTTAGATTTCAAGATTCAGAAATACCATTTATTTCTTTCATAATTATTTACTTTATCAGGGGAAAAAAAAAACAATTTCCCAAACAGGTTTTAGAAGTGGCAGCTTGCACCTTCTGCGAACAATACGTTTACTGATCTGTGTAGTCTCCCAGTCCATCTCAGTTGCAAAATCCATGTAGAAATGTTTGCCGGGTCTGCTCAGAAAACATCACACTTGTTATAAGTATAGTCCTGCTATAGGACTGAATTAATCTGAAGTAGATTTTTCTTACCCTGTCTGATGTCTTTATTCTGTCTCACTCACTCAGAGATTTGGTATCTTGTTACTCATAGCTCCAACCAAGCCAAACACCAAATATCTATGTGTGATAAAATAAATGAAAAAAGTTCTTTCACTTTATTCTATTTAAATCAACCTAGTGACTTTTATTCATGTCAGGAAAAATATAGACATTTATTTATCAATACTATACTGGTAAATACATTGTTGGCCACTTAAAGAAGCGTGCTTCCTATAATATGGACCAAATGTGGGTTACTTTTAAGTCTCCCACCCTGTGCTAGAAATCTCTAGGATATGGAAAACTAGTATGTTTTTGTGAGTTCAGTTTTGTGGGAGAAGATTTTTGAAAATGCTTAAGTAGCAATAAATGTGTGACCATTATGATTTCTGGGTGACAGCAGGCAGAATCAGGTTATGGCAGTGAAAATAACCTCCGCCGTCATGGCTCAATGCTTTCCCTCACTTCAGGCACCAGTCTTTCCACTGCATCAACTTCTTCCTTTAAGGTAGGAAGGCATTCTTTTTCAATATACCTTTAAATTTAGTTTAAGGCTACAATTCTCCTTTCAGTAAGAAATAAAATGTGTAATGTGAAATATATAGCAATTTTTGTAAAGAGAAATATGAAAACATTTGAAATAAATAGCACATTAAAAAAGACTTTCATTTGGGAAGCTTGAATCTGTGCAAATCTTATTATTAACCTATAAAACTCAAATAAATTAAGAAAAATCAAATGGCCTTCCACAGCTGAGTATGCTGTGTATTTCTGTCGGTGAATTTGTTATGTGTGATTGAATATTTCTTTTAGCTTTTCATGAAGAAAATTTTATATCCTTGAAAAAGTAATATAAAGTGGCAACACCAATCTTTAGAAGAATGCAGTATCACTACATTTTAGCTGCATTGCTTCTTGATGAGCCTTGGATTAAATGTTCTTGTAATATTGGTGGAAAGATGATACTGGAGACTGATATTTGCTCTGTTTGACTGGTTTTAGCATCTTTAAAGGTGTATTCACTGCATTTTGAGAAATTAATTGGTGTGGTTCTAATGATTAAAACAAAGCAAACTTGAGACTGTGTGACTGTCCACAAGGCATACAGAATGTTAGTTCGAGAGAGCTCTGTTTTGACTTTACAACAGGCACAAACACTTTGGCATGTGTCTGATAACTGCATGGAATAGTAGTGCTGTCTGTGGAGGATTTTATCCTGGTCATTGCTTTGAGAATGAATTATGGCTTACACTGTGTGTGAGAGAGAGAGACTTAAGATTCAAATTCTTTATTGTTTGACCATTGACCTACACAGTTGGATTCGTGTCTCCCACACCAGGATAACTAGGCAATTCCATTGTGAAAATTTTATTATAGTATAAGCAATGTAGCAGGTCCTTTATCAAATTAAACACAGAAAACAAGTTTATAAAGTGAAAAGTGTACTCTTAAATGCACATACATAATTATATCGCATCAACACTTATATGCACATACATGATTATATCGCATTAACTGCTATTCCAATTGTTGTTTAACTTGGTAGTATATAAATTTGACATTTTGTAAACAGTGGTTATCAGAAGATTTTAAGTACTTTGTGGTAAATGTTTCTGTATTTTTCAGGTAAAAATTTTAGTCTCAAATCATTCAGTGATGTGCACATGAATAAAAAGTGTATTTCATCATCAAAGGCGGACTTACATAAGGGTCATCTGAGTGACTGGGCTTTGGGAGCTAAATATCTATATTATACTATATCTATACTATATCTATATTATTTCAGAAGCACTGTTCCTAAATCGAATAAGAATGTCTCGTAAGTATTTATTAGTAATAAAGTCAAAAGGCTGTATGTGAGAGAGAGACTGTCACGTGAAACATGATGTCTGTCACAGTCACTGCTGAAACAAAGAATCACATGTCCTTTCTGCTTTGTTGGTGGTGACATCATTTGACATGCCTCCTCTTAAGGAGTGTGACTGATAACTGCTTGTCTGAACCTGCCATTCTAAAGTTCATTTTAAATCAGTGTGTGCGTGTGTGTTTTGTACGTACTTATATGTTTTTTGGGTCATAAATACAATTTGCATTATGAATTCCATTTTTCTCTGAGCACTTGTTCGAACAGCTTGCTCAGCAACATTTTCTTGACTGTTGATTCGAAATGTTTGATGTACTTTTTGGGATCCTTATGGCAGCACTTTGAGAACTATTTTTCCACTGCCATGTATTTGACACAGTAGTTTTATATGCCATTAGTCTTCAAAGTTCACTGTTCTTTAACCTGCAAGGATTAGTTAATGGAATTTCTAGTGTCCAGTTATGGTTGAAAATTTATTAAAATTTCTTGCTAATCAATGCAACACAGCTGCAGGCCATTCATTTTCATGCCTTGTTCAAAGTGCATGTTGCAGTGTACATAGATGTAGTTCTTCACATCAGCTTGAGCCCCATTGTTTTATTTGTGTAACAGGGCAGTCTTATAGCAGCAGCTACTTTGCTGTAGTTACCTTGCCACCTGACAGGCCAGCTTCGATGCAACATTAAGTGACTGATGTGGTGTCAGGGAGATGTGTTTTTTGGTCCATGAGATGTCACTACTGTCGAGGGCCTGCAAAAGAATCATTAGCTGTTCTTGAGTGATAGTTGTCAGATGATCTAGTTTTGTTTTCCAGTCTGTCTGTGAGATCAAAGAGTAAATTTGTGGTGGTTTTTTTGCACAATGGGAGATTTGCTGTCACGTCCAGATGTTTCAGCATTTGATAGACAAAAACTGATAAGAGATTCGCAGAATGCTGACTGTTCAAGGACTACAGGTAGAACTATGCAGAAATGCAAAGGCTTATGCAAGCATGTCACCTTTGACTCTTCTTACACTGACACCATCCTTGAGAGTTACAAATATCTCCATGACAGTTCAAATCTTGTGGAAGGAAATTCTGCCTTCCACTGCAGGGAAAATCGACCCAGTGGCAGCCTATTGCTTCCCAGTGAAAATGACATTACTAAATGGAACAGATTTTGTGAGGCTGACAGTTGTTCAGTACATGACCATAGTTGTATTAACTGTGGTGTCTGCACCAGTTGTACTAACAGCACTACCTGTGTGGCATTTGACACAGAATGTGTCAGAAGGGGTCAAGAAGCTGTCTACGTAACAGGGGTTTGACTGCATTATATCTTATGTGTGAAAGTAATTTTACAGTATGGTTGTGTTTTAAAAGATTGAGGTCTGCCTCTTAATATTTAGTCAAGAATCAGCAACACTTTGCTTAGACTCCAGTGTAGTAGTAACTGTTACTGTTTGATGAAAGCATTTTAAGAAAAGTAAAAAAATGCTTATTTATTCATTCTCTTCCATCCCTACTCTTTATGTATTACCTCCAACCACTTATCATTTATGTAATGTTACTTAAATACTATTTTATATATATATATATATATAGGTATAAGAGTACAGAAACATGCAAGTTGCCAATTATTTTATGTTTGTTGTCGTGCAGCGTGGTCGAGGGCTTAAGGAGAAGTTGGCAGAGATGGAGACTTTCCGAGACATCCTGTGCCGACAGATTGACACACTACAGAGCTACTTTGACAGTTGTGCCTCTGCCGTTGCTCAAGGTGCAGCTCATGAATGTAAGTTTAACCACAGATTTTGTTATACTTACGGAAGTCTAGTAATCACGTCATTTGATAATAACTATAAAGGCAGACTGCATAGTTTTAAAGCGCAAAAGTTGAGTAGTTTTGCAGCATGCATGTTTTGAGTGATAATACTGTTGCACCGATACAGTGAAAAAAGAATTTTTCTATGGTCTCCGAAATGCTAAACTATGTGAAGCTTGTATAAAAAGGGACACCACATTGTCATGAATATTTTTTTTTCCTAGTGGACCATGATGACCTGGAAGATGATATTGACCTTGAGCGTCTGGGACCAAACTCACCTGAAGTACATTCAGGACATAATGCAGGGGTTCGCCTGTCTGGAAAAGATTTAGGTACATGTCTGTAGTATGCATAACAGTTAGTTTAGCAGCAACTGTATTAGTGCTATTCATTATATTAAACAATCACCTGTTAAATGTCACCTATGCGGCTACGACTGGAACTGCTACAACTGTTTTTAGATGCTATTTTTTGCTTGGAACAGGTTGTTAGTACATGAAGCTACCTGCTGGATGAATGTATTTAGACTTCAGTTTATTTTTAGTACCATTTTGCTTTTTTTTTTTGCTTTTTTTTTTTGCACTTTACACATAAATGTGTTACGTCCCTTGCGGCAATTTTGTTATTTTATGTCACAATATATTAAAGAAGTACAAATAGCAGCAGCAAAGCCCACACCAAAATAAGAAACCAGAAAAGCAAAACACACATACACTCACTTGCTCTCAGATATGCCTCATTGAAGGTGTCATTACATGAAATAGCACTATCAGTGCTCATTCAACAGGTTCTTATATAATAATAATAATAAATGAAGATTTTTATAGCGCACATTCACTCTCATAGAGAGCATGCTCTTAGCGCTTAAAAACAAGGAGTTCCGCAGTGAGTCAAAAGCAGTTTCAGTAATTTCTAGCAGTCACCCATCAATTTTAAAGGTTTTTTTTTCAACTTTAAGATTCTTGTTTAATAAAAGCACTTACATTTAGCACTCTCCCTTCCACCCTTTTTATTTATTTTACAGCATCTGTTTTGCGGCAACATGGAGGCCATGCTGTGGACTTTAAAGGAGAGGCCTTCACCTTTAGGGCAACCACTGCTGGAATTGTTGCCACTCTTTCACATTGCATTGAGCTCATGAGCCAGCGTGAAGATGCCTGGAAAAAGCGTCTGGAAAGGGTAAGGCAGGCGATATCCTTTTATTAAAATGGACTTCAGGAAATGGTGAAAAATTAGGGGGAAATGGTCTTTACAAAAATGTGTGTTTTGCCTTCAAAAAAAACCCCACTGCTTGAGTGCCTGTCAAAATAAAGCACTTGAATCAAATTGATATTATCTTCATCTTTATTTACTGAGCTGGTGTTAAGCTTGAGTTACAGATTTCTTTTCACTTATGCAATTAGATGATGATGATGTCTTCGTGGACATGCAGTTGGTAACTTTGTCAGTTGTCAGATGCATAAATGCAAGTGTTAAAAGCAGTTGCATGTGTGTGTGTGCATGTGTACCACTCTATCTGCAAATGACACATAAGCACGCATATGTCCACTTGCATTAGGAGGTAGAAAGGAGGAAGAAATATGAAGAAGCCTATAAAGCTACAGTTGCTGACAAGAAGCCACACATTGTTGGAGGGCCAGACTATGAAGTGAGTCATTAAAAGTTATTATTATAATATAGATATATACAATCATTACTTTGTCAGGCCAAGGGTTCATTTGTTTTATTTTACATCTTTGATATCAGTACCGTTAACTTGCCACACTGACAGTCTCAACAGTCACATGTTAGTGTTCATTCATTTTAGAATGGTACTTATGGGACTTTGTGGAACTGGCAGCGGTTAAAACAGTACTGATTTGACATTTTGGAACTGGCAGAATTTAGATAGCCAGGCTTTGGGGTGACAGCAACTGACAACACAGACTCTGGTAAAGTGAGAAGAAAACTAGACATGAGCTCATACGAAGAGAAGTGGTCAGTGCTGTCATCAGCTCTACAGCAAGCTGACCTCCAATCACATCTTTGCCAGGAATCATGATATCACCCTTATCCAAGTTTATGCTCTGATTTCCACACATGAAGACAGTGAAGAGTTTTACAAACAGCTGGAAAGAGTTATAAAGCCAATACCGAGAAAGGACATCTTTATCATACTTGGTGATAGATGCCAAGATTAGCCTAGATGCCTTACAGCAATGGGCAGGAACTGGAGGTAAATTTGGCCTGGGTGAAACCAAAGACGGGGGCCTCAGATTCCTAGATTTTGCACAAAGCTACTGACTTATTTTCATCAATTCCATTCCACGACAGTACTGTTTTAACGTCTTTTTTAGAGAGCATCATGTAAGAAACTCTTAATGACTTGGTCTGGTTTGGCCATGTGACCTAGGACCATCCTTAGGATGGGGGTTGACACCAAGGTGGACAGAGGAAGAACTGGCTTGCAAACATAAAGGAATAATTGCATGCAGGACCTGATCACCACTGGTCAAGACAAGCCTCAATGGCAAGCCTTGTCAGCTGGTGTATTTATTCATTTATTTTCCCAAAAGACCAGGACTGGGGACAAGCATAGCCATTCCTCATTTGGTACCAGTCATGGGATGAATGAATGAATGTTGGTGCCAAATCACCAGATCATTTTATTTGAATGCCCATCTCAGATATGTTCATCATTTTGCAGGAGGGGCCTCACTGCATGATTACAGAGGATGAGTTTTATGATGCTGTTGATGCCACATTAGACAAGCTTGAGAAGGAAGAAGAAAAGGTGGGCACTAAGCATTTTTTACATTTAAAATTAGAAATGTGCTATTTCATGAAGAGCCATGCTTATCTCAGCTGATTTGTAGCTTTGTTGGTTATTCACCATAGACATTGTGTGTTGGTCCCACTTCTCTGTGTTGACCTCTGCCATGAGTATTAGTCTATATTGTCTGCTGACACGGTAACCACGACTTCATTAAAGCCATTCGGCTGAATTATAGTTTTTGATGAGATATCTTGGACTTCAGTATGTTAAGCATTTTTCCTAGTTCCCACGTATGTGTTCTGAAATGGGTTTTCCTTATTGTGGCTGTCATAGGCAAAATGAATACCTTGATTTAATTGTATTTTCAGAAGAAAAAAGAACTGTCACTTCCCAAACCACAGCAAGTGATATCCTTGTCACCAAACCACCCTCTTTATGGTGAGGTCAGTCCTAAAAGTGTGTGTGTGTGTGTGTGTTGTGCACACTTCTGTAGTTGTTTGTGACTGTCAGTTTTGGGATGATAAAGGAATCTTGCTGGAGATGACAGATTCTTGAGAGTTGTTCATCAACCTTCAAATCCACATTTCAGATTAATGAGGTGACCAGTGCACACATGCGACGGCTGCTGACAGCATCTCAGGAAGAGGAAGACATTTTGTGGACATGCATCACAGACCAAGGAGACCTCAAGGTCTTCACCAGGAAGTTGGAAGAGAATGGCATTGTTATTGATCCCCTCAAGGCTGTTGCTACAGTCAGGGTATGGCACAGTCATGCCTCTTACCATTAATGTGTTGATCTTGATGGCTTTGTCTTGCTAAATATGTAAATATTTCTTGGTTGACAGTTGTGTGAACCAGTTTGTGAATAATGCACCCAATGGTATTTCTATCAAACTGTTCCAATAAAAGCACACTTTTTTCCATGCTATTATGTTTTTTCTGTTTTCTACTTTCCTATACAGGGCATTACAGGGCATGAGGTTTGCTATTATTTCTGGGAGTTTGAGAATCGTTTGGAGTGGGAAGGTAAGAAAATAGCTGCAATGCATTAAATCTCCTAACGAATGATCCATTTAATACCACTTTCATATGATTGAATTCCCTGGCTCAGGAAAGACAGTGTGTCCATCACGAGGTGCACACATCAAAAACCAAAAAGACACCTTAAGATGCAGAAGAGGTGAACAGTAGTTTAACTTAGCTGCTGAAGGTGAGACTTCATTTTTCCTTGCAGCTACATTGGAGAGCACCCGCATTGTTGAGTGGCTGTCAGATGACACATTTATCAACAACAACGTCATCAAACGGGTATGGCCAGCCTCGCAACGGGATGCCTGCTTCTGGTCCCACATCAGACATATCACAGCCAACAATGACGAAGGCCCAGACTCGTGGATTGTTGTCAACTACTCCACAGACCATTCTAACTGCCCAGTAAGTGTCTTTGCCTGAGTGAAAGTTTTGTGCCTGAGTTTGATAAGTTTAGCTTGGAAATACAAATCTGAACTGCCTGAGGGAGAATGCATTCTTTCAATGGTGCAGGGATAATAATGGATGAGAAGATAATGTCCAGGAAGAAGAGGGAAAGAAAAGACTAATGTGTCTTTCTTCCTTGTGAACTGAAATCATTATGTTTTGTTGCCTTCAGACATAGTTAAAGTTACCATGTGAAACTTCAAAGGACAAGCCGAGTGCAACATTTGTTTCTTTAGGATCGGGTTAAGTTCATTTTAAAATAATAATTCCCAAAATATAAATACATAATTATGCTTAATTTTAAAGATATAAACCTTAAAACATCGGCATTCTCGCGTGCCACCAAGAAAGCAGGAGAAATTTACTGTCCCTTACTGAAGAGTTCTCTTACGCGCCAGTAGAATTTGTAACAGTGAGTGTGGCTCAGTTCAGCAAATTTTCAAGTCAAAAGAAGAAACATCACTCAGGTTGTCGTGTTCAAGAAGCAATTTTTTTCCCCCAGAAAAGGAAACACCTGATTTTGGAATACAGCCCTACAGATTTGAACTTTATTTAGAGGCTTTGACTGAAGTTTTAAAAAAAATAATTAAAAAGTCCGAACCGAATTCACTTGACAGACTGGTAAGTAAATCTTCTCCAGATCAAAATTTAATGGGCAACAATCATGGTCATTGCAGTTTACATTGTATTATTAATTCTCTGTTACTAAATGGATGCATTTGAGTTTTTCCATGTTTATTATTGTTAATAAAATATAAACACATTTCAAATATGCATTTGTCTAAGATAAACTCCTGTAACTTTTTTTTATTTGATAGATGGTTAATTTCTAATATTGCATTTTTATTTTATGGTTACAACTGATTATGACGTTTTTATTATTAAAAGTATAACATAATAATTTGATAATATTTATCCATATAAGAACTTATTTCTTCCTCATTTAGCTGCATGCTAAATTTACTGTTTACTTACTTGCACATGTTCCTGTTATAGCTCCTGATATGTTTGTCACCCTTAATTCTTTTTTTAACTATTCCAAGCATGCACATTGAGGGTGCACTCACACTGTCAGTTGTTTTTAGCATTGTGCTGGATGGATGTTGTGTTTGTGACTGTCACGATGTAGCTGGTTTTAATACCTCATCATTGTATAGTTGCTGCTGCTGTAGGAAGAAGATCTCTTCGTTTTACTGAAAGTCCAAGAATTGCTTGACTGTATAAGTAACTGGATAACATCCCTTTTGAAATGTTTTGAGCAAAGCCTTGAGTACCTGTGGGGACGAAGATCACATGGTGCATTTGAACAAAGCAGAGATCTTTACATACACATCTCCGAACAAAGTTAATACACTGGCTTGTTGCCATTATCTTTAGGATTTCCTAAATGAGTACAAGCTAACACCATCTGAGTGCCGAAGAGAACATTCAGCAACAGCACAGTGTGTCCTGGTCTGTTTTCTTTTACTGATGATTACATCTTTTCTCTTCCAATTCAGCTCATGCAGACGATGCTATTTTTAGAAATACTTCACTTTTTTTTCTCGACAAATCCAGACGTGCTTGAGAGAAAAATATTAATGTAAAATCTCTTGTGCCTCTTTGTCATAAAATACCTCCAGAATATGTTTTTGTGATACTTGATGCTCTATTTCTACTCATTTTTGCTGAGCAACCAGGTTAGCCTTTAACGCAGTGAAGACGAGCTAATCTGATGTGATGTGTTCCTCTATATGAATCTGAAAAGAAAAGCTGTTCATGCTTTTTCCAGCAGAAAGGTTTACAAAAACTGAGGTTTCATTGCACCTTTGTTGTGTCCAGTGTACTTAGATTTCCACCACAATGCACTTGTTTGTCATTCTGTATTTGAACTTATCTTCATGTTTGTGATTGCAGGCGAACAAGTATGTACGCATTACCATGAATGTGGCCATGATCTGTCAAACAATCATTGAGCCCCCGGCCAACGGAGGGGAAATCTCTCGTGATAATATCACGGTCAAAATCACCTACACCGCTGATGGTATACATTTTTCTTCTTAATTATTTGTGAGGGGAATGGGAATGAAGATAATTATAACTAAGTTTCAAGAGCACAGTTCCTCATGAGGAGGTGAGTTCATTGTGCTGCACACAAAAGACTACAAATGAACCAGCTCTCAGCCATACAACAAAGATACACAAACAGCAGCAAACAGATGACATGATAGGAGGTATAAAGTATAGGGATGATGATAAAGAACCAAGGATAAGCAGAAGACCTTGTTTCATTTTAAAAGATATTTCTTAAATAAGTGGGGTTTTGCTGGACTTTAAAGATTTGAACGTATAAAGAGAAAGGAGCAGAAAAAGTCCAAACAGTGGAGCCAGAGAAGAAGCACCTGGCAAATTTCTCTCATACATGGAGCAGAGAGGACAAAAAAGATTGACTTAAGTGGTGAGGTGTCAGCAGCTCAGACATGGGGTGAGGCCATGAAGAGAGCAGAAGCACAGTGTGAAAGGTGAAGGTCATCCCATGACCTTTTTTTTTTAGGTCTTTAGGGAGGGAGTTATTAGAGACAGGGCAGTGTGAGGTGTTTGAAACCTCACTTTTCTTGGGGCCAGCTTTACGTGAGGGTTGTGCTCATCTCCTCTCCCTTGCTGCCTTACTGTCTCCAACCCTCTATGGTGTCAGGTACCCATTCTCCCCAGGTGGGTGGGGGAAGTAAGCTTCACTACATGGATCTTGAACTGTTGCATCTCTCAGTTCAGATCCCAGCACTCTAACCACTTTGTTATCCGCTCCCCCGGTAGCACAGCGTGGCAGTATTTTAATCAGTCTGCCAGCCAGTGGAACTCGCAAAGGAACCTGCCATGGTTTGCTTTTTAACCTAAAGAAGATAATACTTCCAAGTTGCATGTAAAGTCTATTACATTTTCATATCCTTTGATAGTCTTTTATGGATTTATCATGTGTATTAGTGTCCACACCTTATGCTTTGTCTTGTGCATTATCCTAAGTGTCTAATCTGTTACTTTGTTCCTCTTACCGTATACGAATGAATTAGCAGTCCTTTTTGTATGAAAGAACAATTTCACATTATGAAGTCTTGCAAATGCAAATGCCTGGTCATGAATACCAGCTTTTCCTGAATCAGTTTTATCAAGGCTAAGTCTGAAGTACTGTGATGCATACAAAGTGCATCACTCTTTCTTACTTTGTAGAATGTTTTCTATTTAAATAAATTTGTGTGGTTTTGCAGTAAACCCAGGAGGATGGGCACCTGCGTCAGCATTGCGGACAGTTTACAAGCGGGAATATCCACGCTTCCTGCGACGCTTCACTCAATACGTGATGGATAAAACCAAAGACAAGCCCATTCTCTTTTAGGACCCATTTTGAAGTGGTCCCATTATTTTGTGGATTTCCTTCTTTTTTTTTTCTCCTTGCCTTAACTCTGCCTCATAGGTTTTGATGTTAAAATTATGCCACTGGAGGACTTTTTCCAGAAATTTCTGTGCTGTATATACTGTACATACTGTTCTTGGACCAGTTGCCCTAATGTTGGTCAAGACGTGCTGCAGCTGGCATAAACTTTCCATGGTCTGCATTGGCTCAATAATTGTGTACCCAGGTATCTGTTTTGTTTAAGTGGGGTTCCTTTTTCTCATGGGAAAACATGACTTTGATCTTCAAGGGGGATATCTATAGCTGCTCCACTTGCATTGTTCTGAATGTTCATAGTGAATATCTTTTGGATTGTCTTGCTGATTAATGTTATTTTACATGAATCATCATGTATTGCATCGTGTGAAAATAGTGGGTGATTTCTAATTTTATATCTGTTGAGAAATGTGAGCAGAAGGTTGTTGACATATGTATCAATTCAAAATCCAGTTTTTATTATCACTGAGTAAAGATGAGTCATTTCAAGAAGCCCTGTTTATGTTGGTACAATTTGACCAGTGTGATAATAAGAGATGCTAATATCCTGTTATCATTAGTTTGGGCCCAGATAATACGCATACACATGCACTAACATATATATATATATATATTGACACAGCACTCGCCTACTAAGATATAATAGTGTTAAATGCAGCTTCAATCAGTTTTGTATTTAAATGGCCTGTCATCAAGGAGGAAATTTTTTTTTTCAAAACAAAAAAAACTCCTCATCATTCATGTAACTCCTTGTGTCAACCCTCCTCTTGCAGTCAGCTTGGGAGTTTGCTTTTTGTTGATGGTGATGTGGATTGTCTTCATGGTCAATTTTTAGCGGCACAGATGAGCGACCTTAAAATAGAGGTTGTCTACCTTTCATTTGTACCATTTTCACAGGCCCAATCATCAGTGAACCATTATTTAGATTTTCTCTTTTGCATGCCAGGGTTATTCCCTGTCAGTGCACGGAATCGACATTCCATATTCAAAGGTTTGTATTGGCTTCTCTCAGAATTACAATACCAAACCAGCTATGGCTGCTGTTGTACTTGAGGACTGTGAACTCAAAAACCTTAGGATCCCTGCATATTTGTGTTGATTCTCACACCAGTATTATTTTATTCATTTATACAATTTCATTTTAAAATGTAAGGCTGTTTCCAGTTTCTCTCTGCAAAGGTAGATTGCTAGTCTTCTTGTTGTCATAAGGAACTGCCACATACCACTGCTCCTTAAAAACGATAGATTCTCTAAAGGTCTAACAAGAAAATATTTATCATTTTCTGTAAAATCTTTGATTTGGATAATTGTAATGTTTTCCCCCATTGTGAAGAAAATCAGTTCTGAATATTTGGTTTGTCATTTAAAATAGAAATGATGTTTTCCTTAGAAAGTGATTTCAGAGATTATTTCCTGATGGTTAAATTGCAGTGTGGTGCATACTATTAAAGCCTCTACCAGCTTCTTCTTTATGGGAGGTGGTCTTATTACACCTTCCTTTGACGTGTGTCATTGTGATACATACAAAATGCTCAGAAAGTGTTTTAATATAGATTTTTAAGACATTTCTTGATAAAATGTGCAGTAGTGATTTTATTATTAAACTTATGATTTGGGCATTTTTCAGATAATGTATACTTTATATTTCACATTTAGTGGCATACAGTGTTGTTTACTTACAATTTCACTAGACTTTCTGCACCAATAAATGAAAGTTATATTTTCCACCTTGAAAACTGCCTTATCATGTACTGAAAATCTGTGAGTTTCCCAGCTCACAGGTTCTTAGGCATCAAATAATCCTTCTCAGATTTGTCTATTTGTACAAAGGTTATTTATGAATGATCTATCAGATTATTTTCTCATAATTTCCTGATTTGGTCAGTAGCTACTGTCTATATTAAAATTATTTAAAGTAGCAAAATCAGGTCTCTGACTTAAACATTGTGTTGTAATCCTTCTGTGTGCATTGTCCACAAGTGCTTTTATTCCTGCAAGCTTTCATCCCATTTTGTACATCCTGCTCCGTGTTGTGGGAAAATCGCTTCCCTTTCCTCTGGCACAATATATCAAAATTTAATAAACATTGGAGAAGAATGTACCAGAACTTTGCTTCAACCTTGGGTATAATGCCCATTCCTCTCAACCACCCAACTCGCATGCCACATCCCCAGCTGGACCTTTGTTCCGGTAAACCATCCGATTTTTTGTTTTCAACGATAGTTTCACATTTATTGGTTATTGTTGACTTGCATGGTTTGAACATGTGCCAAATAGTTCTTAATCTAAAGTTGCTGATTTCTACACTTGATCACCAGGTAGAAAGATTTTTTCATGTAAATGGACCATTACATGCTGTACAACCACCTTTACAATATTTCCCGTAAATGCATGGTTATGAATCATTAATCCCGCAGTTCTCAACCTGTGGGGCGCCCCCCCTCCCCCCCGCCAAGTGCTGACAAGGGGGACACGAAGGCAGTCATTTTTCTCATATCCGTATTAGTGAAATTAGCTTGCTAAAGGGGGGGGGGGCAGAGGTACCTTTTTTCGTCTGGGGGTTGTCACATGTAAAAGGTTGAGAAACACTGCATTAATCAGTTGCAGATGTTTGAATATATATGGCAACCACATACATGGTAAGATTCGTTTTTACTGTGCATGGAACACAAGCCACGTTGGCTTTCTTTTCTTCATACTAACAGACGTAAAAATATCACTAATAGCATTAAACTGTCAAATGTTATGAAGTTGTATCGTATCACACAAATAGCATTTTGATCCTACATTTATAATGAAATGTAAATTTAAAATTAAGCTTTATGTCTGGCTTACTACACAAAGAGCCTTAAATCCAGCAACTAAAGTGTATAATGTGACTTGCATGTTAGGAAACTGCTCACTGCTAGAGCTTGCATAGTAATCGACTGGCAAGTGCTTAAGTGGCTAGCCCATATTCACGTTAGGTAAGCATAGCTTGAATTTTGTTTCTGAAGCCACAGCTTTCATATCCATCATACTGGTGTATGAAGAACAGCTAATGAATGGATGCTTTTTTTCCAGGGAAGACTGGTGGGATTAACTCCAGGAGCCATAGTTATTAAGTCATTTCCTTATGGGGAACTCATTGAAAAGCATCTCGTTTTTTAATAACTACAATACAATGTCTAGACCCCATGGACCCTTCTACTTCACGTTTTTTTTTTATCCCTGGGCATCTTTCCTAATGCTTTGTAGCTACTGTTCTAGGAGTAACACGTCATCTGCAGGATGACTTTGGAAAACAAGATGCTGTTCTTTATTAAATCCCCATGTTGCCTCAGGGCAATGACTTACCCTTAATAACTACAGCCCCGGTCAGGAAGTAACATTCCCATGTCCTGTAGATGTTTTTTAAATTTGGTTTCTTAAGAAACAATATCCAAAGTAAAAATGAATTGACCTTGTGCTTTGCCAGTATTTAGTTGTCATGTGCAAGACTCATCTTTGATGCAGCAGTCGTGAGATAGCTCTAGTTTGTATTCTGAAGCATTACTTTGATTCCTATGAACACCAGTAGTCTGGTATAAGTTGTACCCTTCCCGCACCAGTGGGAGTAAGCTGACCTTTCACTTGCCTGCTCCCTTACTGCTGTACAAACAATTGTTATTCTAACACTTCTTTGACTATTGTATTTATAGTTGTTAACCTACTAGACTTGTATAATCAGCTGTTGAAAACTTACTGCTGGTGATAAAAATATTTATACAAACACTTCACCTCTTTGTACAAAGGATGTTAGTTACTTCTGTCGACATGATCCTGTGTACTGGCATTTGCTGCTATTTTGACATTCAGTGCTGTACAGCATATGATGTTGGGTCAGTACACAAGTCCTAGAAACCAGCACAAGTAGAAACACAAAAACAGCTGGTGCTGATGTGAAACAGCAGGCACAGAGACTTCTGATGAAGTGAACCCAACCATGATTTAGATGGTAAATAAGTGTACAGCCAATTGTGTTGCCAAGCCTAGCCAAACCATGTGCTGTTACTGTGTTAACATTTATATTAGAATTACTGTACCAGGGCTATAAAAGCTTTGTTTGTCACGGCTCACGCTTTACAGCTGCACCATAAATCATGTAGCTTATTGCCAGCACGCCCGGTATTTGCATGAACACTCCACGTTTGTACAAAATGGTATCCAATCTGATGAGGTTTTAAAGTTGTTTACATAATTATATATTCATTGATTCTATTTGAACCTGGGCAGACCTGCAAGTGTTGAAGTGTTTTTGGGGGGTTCTTTTTATACTTGTGTGTTATGTTGTACAAAAGAAGTTATCTGTTGTATGGTTTTGGCAGATGTTTTACAGATTTGGCCACTGTTCTAAATATTAAATCCATTTTACATATGGAAAATGTATAAATCTTTTCTAACCCATATCAACAGATATTTACAAAGTATGTATATAGTCTGTGTTATAAGTTGCTACATGCTCATCCTCTAAAAATCCTTTCCCAATATCCAGCATACAAGAGGCGCTATTTAAAATACTATTTTGCTGATTTAACATTTCACACCATTACCTTGCTTTACTACTTTCTTTACAAATAAAGTGTTTAACTTTAAATGCAAAGTGTTTAGGTATTCTATTCATGGGAAGTCTTCAGAGTTTATTTTCATGTTTTATCATTATTAACAGTGCGTGGCATATTCTGGACCAGGATTGCAGAGGCATCTGAAAACCCCAAATCTATTACTAATTGGTCAAAAGGGTGGCTGTGAAGTGCTGATAAAAGCATTCAACAGCGATACCTAGACTCTGTCCAGGCTTAATTATTACAGGTCAAACCCAAAAGCATTCTCAGCCAGAAAATAGAATTTTTGACAGAACAAAGAGTATTTTTAGTGACAGCACCACATTTCTGGCAAAAGTCATTTAATTAGGAAAAAGGGAGGGCAGGAAGTTGTTGGCTGAAAGAAACGGGAATACCCATTTTATCACGTTATCACAATTTCAGCCTCAGATGAGCGTCTTCCTCAAAGACCAAGCATGTGTGATGTAGAATATCTTGGTGAACTGGTCAGGCTATTATCATTCAGACCATTAACGTAGAGCTCAAAACGAGCAGGCTGGAGTCAACAAGATGTTTTGAAGATAAAATGTCTGTAAAACTGTAGTTCTTGTATGCTCTCCTTTATGTCTTCAAGTGCCCTGAAAAATGTTGAATTAGTTGTTCATCAGACAACAGGGAGAAAAGTATCATTAAATGTAAAATCATAACTGTCCATAACATCTGTAGTTTTAGGCTTTTTTGCACGCATCCACGCACATATAGATATACAAAGATGTAAACACACCTGTGGGTCTCCTTTTTCTTAGGAGCTTTCTTAAACTGTTCAGGAAACCACCTCCTAAACAAAACAAATGCAAGCACACATGAAACTAAGAAAATGGAATGTTTTCACAGCATGTAGCTCATTAGAAATATGTAAATTCTGACACATTTATATTTGAAAATACCAGGGACAGCATGATGTTGCATGGTTTTCAAATCAAATTTGCATGGCTATGCCATGTTTTTAGTGTGTGATGTGTATATTTAAGAAGCTTCGACCAGAGAACTCACCGACACAGCTCTTTAACAGAGCTCACATCCACTGTGCGGTAATGAAGGTGGTTAGCGATTTGTGGCATGTGCACCTGCAGAAAGAGCCGGTCCATGTACACAGAATTGCCAGCCAATGGCACAAGGCCTGGCTCAGTGTGCCGCTGCAGAAACTCCAGGACACATTTTTCTGCTTCTCTCTCTGTCACTCTACTTTCCAGCACTGCCCGGGTCAGCCCTGACTTTTAAGATCAAAGAAATAATTTATCAAAAATTGAAGAAATATACACGAAAAGACTTTAGAAAATAAAGTATTTTGCAGATGAAGAACATTTATTCTCTGCATACATCCACATGGATATGTATAAGTGAATGCACACTGATAATGAGCTCTTCTGGTGATTCGAAAAGAGATAATTTCCTATGTGGCAAAATCTGAGAAGGGTTCCTATGCTAACCAATGACTGGTTCAGATGGAAAGGGGAACAATGTTTCACAGGTACAAGAAGCATTCGCATGAGCTCATATTCATGAAACAAATTTACCCAACCTATTACCCTACCCAAACTAGCCTTAGAAAAATGGCAGAGGTAAAATTGATCAAATCAAAAGGAAGTGAACAGGATTTTTCAAGGCCATATAAACAAATAGGCAAATATGATCGTATGGAATGGATTAGTTAGTGCCGTTTTGTTGAACTTATAATGTGTGCCTCAAAGAATCTTGTAAGGAATAAAGAAGACATACAAAACATACATTTACTTTCTAATATCTAACTGCTATTGAAAAGTACTGTTTTGCTTAGCATTAGAGTTTGTTACCTCTCCATGATGCTTTACACACCACTCATTCATAGATGACATGACTTTTTCTGATTGGTGAATTACTATGTTAGGACCCTGGAATAACATTTTTCATCACATGAATATTACACCTATTTCTCAACTTTCTCATGATTGTGGCTTTACAAATGTTACAATTCTAAAATTATCAGTTATGTGTGTGCAGGAATGCACACACAAACACACATCATTACTGCCGTATATATTATTAAAGGCCTAACTATTAACGCCGCAGTTATCTCAAATGGGCATTATTACATCAAATCGTTTAATTTCGTCTATCAAACTGGGCATACTGACTATAGAAAGTATTTGCCAAAATAATGTACTCAAAACGTAAATTATTGTTAGTACTTTGCTCAGTTTATCTTTCTCATATTTGTATGTGCATGGTCTTAGCTGTCTACAAGATATTGCAGTTTTAATCTTGTATTCCTCCGATAATTTTACAATAAAATTTAATATATATATATATAGTAGTTTACTTCAGCAACAGTGTCCAAGTTTCCGTTTGTAATCATACAGGCAATCTCAATTATCTTGTCTTTAGTGATGTCCAAGCCCGTCATCTGCAACACATTGCAATAATTGATTGAAAACTGTGAAAATATGCGGTTATCCAGTTACTGTTAAAAAGCGAAAATCTGTGTGCAACTCCTGTTACTGGTGATAATATTTCATAAATATTAACAAATTTAATACCTCTAAATCAAACCAGATAAGTCTGTCATGTGGACTGACTTCATCCACTCTTGTCGTCTGCAATCTGTGGTTATTCATACCGTAAACTTGACCGTAAGAGTACAAGCGCTTTAGTTGCCGCCTAAACAAACCTGACACATGCACCATTACGATCACCAAGGGAAGACAACTTCAAGTGTGAAGTAGCTCCTTCGCGACTGCGAGCCAACTTTCGAGATATTTCGTCAAACGCACAAAAAATGCCGCCAGTATCCGCAGCACAGACTTCTGTGATGTAAAGCAACAGCTCTGAGGGACAAAATGAATCAGAAATAAACCTGAAAGAACCGCTGACTTGCTGAGTTTATTATGGACATACAAAGTCTAATAATACCCAGGACCACACATGGCCATTTATTATCGTCTGCTACCACGGAGAAGTGTCTGGTACACAAGCCTAATAATATTACCAACAAAAAAAAAGTGACAAGCAACATTACATTTAAAGTTTAACAAAGGTTAAGACGATATTGTTTGTACACCTCGTTTGAGTTTTTACATAATTTTGTCCAAATTTTGTAGTGTTCATTGATATAGTCCAGTTTCTTGTTTGTGCACATCGACAGCGAGATGAAACATGTTCATTGTGGCTAAACTTTTTTGATGACTCGAGGCAGCAAAACTGTCTACATTTTGTTTGACATGTGGAGGTTTATCCTCAGCATTCTTCATCTGTTCTTTCTGATGACTTCTCCGATGACAAACAATTGCAGATCTAAACTCTAAATCTTCGGCGGTGAAACGTGTCGCCAGTCTCCTCAGACAAATCTGGTCTGCAGTTTTCTTCTGTCGCCAGGACTTATTAAAAAGCAATTTATGCAGTTATTTTAATTTCATAGACTCCTTGGATAATGAAGTACCGTATTCTTGAAGTTATTTATCAGATAGCACTACAATTTTGTATTATTGTTATTATTCCCTTTTCTATGTATTATCCCTTTTTCTTTCCTGTCGTCTTGGTTGGTTTCTTCAATTTCTCCCTATCATGATTATTGTTGTTATAATTAGTATTATTTGTAAAGCGCCATGAGCCTGCTCTTAGGGCTGGGATATGGCGCTATAAAAAATAACCTTTAATAATAATATTAATAATTAATCATATTGAAAGTTTCACTGTTCGATCTGCAGATGAATATAATTGTATACTGTATACACAGGCCTGACGAGAGGGGGGACACGGGGGTCTGGTGTACCCGGGCCCGCAGTTGTGAAGGGGGCCCGACCTTGATCAGTGGATTTTTTTCCTTCTTTTCCTTTCTCTTTTTCTTTTAAGGAAAGGTTGACGCAACATTTTCCTCACTCTGGGGTTCTTTTTCTATGGAGTGGGGGGGGGGGTACTACAGGTTTGATCCTTTAACATCATTTTTCCTCATTTACTAACCCCTAACCTGTAAACAACTCTATGTTCAAGTAGTGATAAAAATCTTAGTGCACTTGTCCTAATTTTTGTAGTTTATGTTACGTTACTGAATGAAATATATTACATATTGACAAATTACAATTGTAAGTATAATATTATACTGGGAAAATAATTTACGATTACAATTACAAAGGGGCCCGGCCAAGTCATCTGCCCCGGAGCCCGTGCTGGCTCTCGGCGGCCCTGTATATACAAACGGTCTTTTCCCTTTCCACGGTTGTTACTATCAGCGTTATTAGATCAGTGTTTTATTTGCTTCGTATGTTATTTCATAGTGCATTAATTGTCGTCGTGCATAACGGCCAGCATCATCGCGTTCTCTTCAGCCGCCAGGTTAAAAAGCGCTATAGGTCAATTAAGTTACTGTTCATTAAGATTATCATATTTTTCTTAGTTTTAAGTAAACTTCCTATTTGCTATCTCTCTGCCAGACGAAGTGGTCTAACTACTGACACCTGCCGGCTTTCTCTTCTTCATTCATTGATTTTCTAGTTATACGCTTCACAAGGCCTCCGAGAGCCCGCTGCACGTACGGGCTCCGGGGCAGATCGAGAACCTTTACGGGACCCTTGTCATTGTAATTGTAAATTATTTTCCCAATAAATATAATAATATGCTTACCATTCGATTGTATCTATACATTTCATTCAGTAACGTAATATAGACTGCAAACATCAGGACAAGTGCCTTAATTAGGATCTACATCGATCAGTACTACTGTTAGTAAATGCGTAAAACTGTTGTAGAACCCCGTTCCATAGACAAAATCCCCAGAGTGAGAAATGTTACGTCAACCTTTCGTTAAAAGAAAAGGAAAAGAAGAAAGAAAAAAATCCATTAACCAAGGCCGGGCCCCCGGCCATCACAGTCGTGGGCCCGGGTACATAATACCCCCTCTTCCCGTTGTACGCCATTTCTGTGACGCCTCAGTGCACAAGACACGTAACTGATGGGGAGGGGTGGATCAGTCACTTCAATCGTACACCTATAAAAGAGGTCCTTGTAACAAAGCCGGCGCTAGATCGAGGGATGCGGGGCCTTGGGCAAATAGAATTGCACGGGGCCATTTGGAAACCAGCACAAAAGTGCCGGTTGTCTTCCGAAGAATGAATAATGAACATTGGTTTCGAGGAGGCACGGCCCTGCCCTTGAAAGCCATTTCGCCACCGCATGTCTTCAATACAAAGGATTAGGATGCCAGGTTTGACAGCTTTCTGATATGAGGCCAAAGGGTAGCAAAACTGGCTCACACAGTAACGCGCAAACGAATTTACTCCGCTGAAAAGGAAAAGGACACGAATTTTTAGAATTTCAAGCAAATTACGGACTGTCTCATCCCCTGCACTTTTTTGCGCTGGGGCCCCCGTCAGGCGCGGGACCTTGGGTGCTCGCTCTCTACCCTACCGCCGGCTCTGCTTGTTTGTAGATTTGGAGGTGAGTAAAAAAAAAAAAATGCTTATTTTCAGCAAATATGTCCCTGCAACGTGCAGTCGGAACCTTAAAAAAGGTGCTTTGTTATTCATACGTACTTTTGTTGTGTAAAATGTATTGAATATTCTTTTCGCACTCGATCATGGTTCAAAAACTCGTCAAAAAATAGCCCTACCAGATTCTATTGGAGATTACTATCACAGTTTAAAAAAATTAAAATTAGACTTAACTTCGCCGACGTGTATAGGTCCGTATGTTACAAATTCGTGGTCATACCATTCTTTCCTGCCTGTGGTAATGGTGAAGGGGGAGTGGGGAGCAGGGCTGTGGTAGAATCGAGCTATACAGTGGGGTCATCTCATTCTTACTAATAATCGTTTCAGCTTAGGTACATTGAAACTGCGTTTTTGTTCCTTCCAGGCAATTATAGGATGTGGTATGCAGATTGATAGTGATCATTGGGGCTGCTTCTTTCAAGATTTTTGTTATCAGGAATAGCACTTAAAAATTCCTCCTTATGGTAGGTTTTTTTTTCACAAATCAGGAATGTTAAAAATACAGTGCTGAAGTTTTTCTTCAGAAATTGTGGTTATTAGAATTTTAAAAAATGGAAATCACCAAAATGTAGAAACCACTTGGACCGCATTTTTCTGATGATGATGTCTTGGTTCTAGACACAGCCCTGGCATGCACCGTTTCAAAGGCTTTCTCTCTCTTTCACACACATAAATGTGTACACAGAAGAGAAAGGAGTGAGAGAAAAATGGTTCCAAAAGAAAAGAGAATCATTAAAAAGAGCAAGAGTTATTTTATCTTATGCTGAAACAGGTTGTCAGATAAAGACAGAACTAAAATCAGTTATGAGCAACAGATGACCTGTTGTCATTTTAGTCTGCTTGTTATGAGAACAGCCTCAAATGGTCCTTGTAACAGGCTTCCAGGGCCCAGGTCCTTGTTTTCAGTGCGGTCACAGCTGTGTGAACCCTAAAAACCACTTTGCCCCAGAGTAAGTTTGACCCTTTCTATGACAAGACCATCTAAAGTCTTAACTGACCCTAACCTAGAAGACATGTAAATAATGACACATGAAGCTAATCATGTCAAATATTACCAACAGCCCCATTCTTTCACTTACATGGGCAGACCTTACAGGTTCCTTAAGCACACACCATAATCCCAGTGCTGAACAACTACATGGAGATGACTCCCCAAAGCAATAATGCTTAAAGTGGTAATGTGTACATGCAAAAAAAAGTTTTATCACAACTTGTGATTCATACTGATGAAGATTGGTGCATTCTGAATGGCTTTGTCATTGCTGTGTTATTCATTTTATTTCACAGTTATTGCAAGGTTTCATTTTTTATTCTTGATATCCCATTTTTTAATGACCAGTCACTAATATAATCAGTAAAGGCCTTAGCAGTAGATGGGGCCCTGGGTGAGTGTCACATGCCGGGCCCCGGGGGCCAAGAGTCGTAAGTGTAGGCTATATAACATATCACAAGAATCTCCTATTATGGGGCCCCCCTCAGACACAGGGTCGGGGGGAAGGTTGCCCCAGTTGCCACCCCTAAAGACTGCCTCTGCTAATAATTGTTTTTGAAACTGTCATCATTCATCCATCATGTTTTTTTTTCATTTTGCAGACCTAAGAGATATACTCTAAATTGTTTCCTCTTGCCATGTTGGTTTACACCTGATTAACAAACACTTTGGGAGAGGGTAATCAGGAAAGCAGTGCTACATATAAGCTTCCAAAATCTTTATCCTTCTGTTGTAATGCAACATGACAAGTTCACCTTCACATGAGGAAATAAGAAAAATACTCTTCATTTGTGTTTCAGGAAACAGTAATCAATGTCTGAACAAAGCAAAACTTTAAAAAAAAAAATTTTTGGATTCATCCTCTACACTTTTTCACAGAGACTTCTTTTCTAATCCCTAGCCTTTTAAGAAACAGCAGGTTTCAAAAGTGGAAAAGTTAAAAATAAAGGCCCCCAAGACAATGTGTGAAGTTTCCTGTTTTGAGGCTTTGTGACCATCTGTTTTGTATTTTCTCTTCTGATGCCCAACTTCAACCTTCTTTGGGCTTGGGCAGGTGCATCCCTGCATGCACACACACACACACAGGGGAGAGGAGTGGTGGGGGGGGGGAAAGAGATGCAGAATAAGAGTGATTACGTATTAATTTCTGGGAGAATGACAAAAGAGACAGAGATCGAAAGAAAGAAAAAGAATGTAATGCATGATTCAAAGCTAAAACAGAAGGTTAGGGATATGCTAGCTGCTCAGAACTTCATGTGCTACCAGTAGTATGGGTCATGTGGTACAGGAACAAAAGTGACTTCCTGTTGGGCTTTCCACCTCCCACCCCTTACTGAGTTTTTTTTTTCTTCTTTTCTTTCGCCTTTCTGCTGCTAGTGTATACTTTCTCTAACAAAATACAGTGCTGTATGCATGCTCTTACTGCTAAATAAAAATGTAAGAAAATATTAGAATTATTTCTTAAAAATAAATACTTGGTCAAAAACAAATATGACAAGTAATCACATTTTCATACCAGGACCATAACATTGCTGTTATAAGTGATCTACCACTTTTGAAATGCTAATTTGTGTCAATCTCCAGAAGTGACTGGATCTTTTAATTGTAACTATTTTAACTATCATGTCATTTACAAGAGTGTAGGGATGTAGGATTTAAGTGTGTTCCTTAAGAAAAGTATAAAACATTTGAGTAAGTTTCTTCTATACACACATAACACTGTGCCTTCCATGTACTTTAATGTGGGATCAGTGGAATGCAGTTTTCTCATTGTAACAGACAAGAACTTTTACATAACAGATAACCCAAAATAAATGTTACTAAAGTGCATTCTTAATACACTTGGACACATGAAGCCTTGATAAATACATCAATTAGAGATTCTATGCATTGGCAGATCACTGAACAGTTGATGACATAAATTTTGTTTTGGTGTATAAAAATTTTCCAGGAGAGAAAACTGCCATAAACATTGCAAGTAAATAAATAACTGGCCTTTCCTGCAAGATCAGATTATTACAAATTTTAAAATATTGATATTATTATGACAATCATCTATTAAAATGGCAATTTATTTTTACATACAACAGCTGACATGACAAAGCAATGTTCATAAACATCAAAGAAGCTAGGTCAGTTCCACTTAAATGGTCTAAGAGATGCATTATGCAGAGGTGCAAGGCACAAAACAAAGGATGCCTGAAAGAGAAGGAAGTATGTATAATACAGCAGATGAAGGTCTGAACAACTGAAAATACTTCATGATGATCTAGTTTTGGGGATGAGGCAAAAAAAAAAAACAAAAAAACAAGAGAGAGCAGTCAGGTGAAAGGCATCAACTAGCTAAATTTTGCTTTTCATGAATGCATCCATTGCACAAATTATGGCCTTGCTGTGTCAAATGTACATGAATTATTTACATGATATATGACAGGTCAACCCAAACAAATGTAACTATTGCAACAGTTTTGGTGTATACTTCAACAATAACATGCAGCGAGGTAGCAACTGTCACTCACAGACAGGAAAGTCTTACAAGCCTTCCAATTTGCACTAAGCAAATGTCAGATGCTGAAACGACATCATCTTTTCCCAGTATTGAATGACAGCAAAACATTGTTGTTCCCCTCCTTTGGCCAACCTAAAACATGTTTTTGCTCTTGCTGGAAAAGTTGATTCTTTCTTGTGTTTAATCTGGGAGTCTTCTACAAACATATTTCATTTAAACAATCACTAGTAATAATTAACACAGGAAAAAAATCAGCAAAACTTGTAAATAACTTATTATAAAATAAAACAGTAAAAAATGAAGCTGAGACTACATACAAGATTAGTCTGTCAGTGGTGAAAGCATGCACTACTCTAACAAACTTTCTTTGTTTCTTTTCCACAGTCTGTAAATGTGACATGAGATTATCAACATGAAAAATAATGTAAAGGCAGATTTTGCGGTGAATTAGGATTGCAGTTGAAAACAGTTTGATACTTTTACAGTTGATGTATGGCAGTTCCACAGCATCATAGTGGGGTCAGGTAGTGGTGGCATTAGTTTTTATTTACAATTTGAATTTTTTACTTTGTTGCTGCATCATTAGCCTCTGGTACCAAAACGAACTATGAAAAACAACATTAATATTTCTGATTATGTTACAATGCAGCATTTATGTCTTGTCTTTTTATGTTAAGATGGACCTACTTTGATGACAATACACGATGTTAAACATCCTGGACAGTCATAGACTGCTGTCATAAGACATTACTGATATTTATTACTTATTGTAATGTCATGACTCAAAAACTAGTGGTGATTCTAGTGGTACATTGATATGAATTAGTATCATAAATTTTTTTTTAACATAGACAACCAAATATATGGCAACTTATTGCACTTAAACTATTTCTGGGATCCCAGTTGTGAGTGAACCTACTTTAGAGGTGTTAATAGTGACAGTGACAGGTGTTTATAGTATGCAACAGGTGGAAGACTAGAGTGCTAAAGTAAGGATCTTTATATAAATATGGGTGCTAACTTCTGACTGGAGACATGTAAACCTAAAATGATGTCAGGCAAATAAAAAAAGCACCAAGAAACATCATGTATCTACCTCCAAAATGCCTTAACAAGCTTTTGAATTGTCCACAGAATTGCACGTCAACCTATGCAGGCAGTCCAATTTACACATTTGTTGTTTTGTTTTTGTTTTTTATACTGCTCTGCTGAGGAATACTTTCACAGTTAAGTGAACACTAAAGTAGAAAGGTGAAATCAACAGGCACGAAACTAAGGAAGCTAGAAACATCAACAACAAAAAGCTGCACAAACCTGAGTTACAGCATTCTTGGGTTTAATCCACAAACTTATGCAGGGCACTTTGTGTTTTCTGAAACCTGAAAGTTTGGATGAAGGCTTTAGTTAACTACACACTTCCACAAAAAATACTGTAAGTCGCACAGCTAGCTTTTGATGATAGGCATTTGGAGCTGTGAACTTAGCGAGCTAAAGTTATGCCCACCTCTTCCATATTGTTATTTTCATTTTCCATCAAAGGCTTTAAAAGAAGGTAACGTACAAGACAGGGTGGAAGAGGCAGTTCCTTTAGAGATTTGTGGAGATTAGCTCCCTTCACACAGGTTCGGATGAAGACCCGACAATGATGCTTGAGGCTTGCAGCTTGACTGAAGTGGTTCTTGACAAGGTACTTTATGGGACAGTCTTCACTAAGCTCATTTACAACCTCCAGGTCTGTTGTCAGTAACTGATACCCTGCTTCCAACAAAAGCTGGATGTTCTGAAGGTCCCCATGCGATATCAGATTTGCGAGAGGGGTACCTTTACCAAAAATAGAATTATTGTGAATGCAACCAGCTTGTACCAGTGCACCAACAGCAATAGGGTCCCCATGAAAAGCAGCATAATGGAGTGCGGAGCATCTGAGACGATCCACTTGGTGGACATCTGCACCAGCCAATACTAAAACCTGCACAGCACTTTGGTGTCGGTGCACAGCGGCCTGCAGCAGCGGTGACATGTTATCACGGTCAAGAGCATTGATGTCAGCACCTTGCTTTAGGAGATACTTCACAATAGTGGTGCTTGGACCCATGCTTGCCCAGTGCAGAGCATTTCGGCGAAGTCCTGGGTCTTGGAGATTAACAGATGCCCCAGTCTCTACCAGATATTTTACCATTTGCATGTTTCCAGCATAAGCTGCAGTGCTCAAGACAGTTGTGCTTTCCCAGTGCAGAGGTGAATGTAAAACAGCATTGCAGCCTATTCCACTGTTTACCAAGCGTTTAAGACAGGGGAAGTTACCTGTAGCAATTGCTTCACAAAGCATCACTTCCAAGTCCTGAAGTGTGGCCATCACTGCTCAAAAGTTCGCTTACAAACTTCAAGGCCTAAAAAGACAAATTAATACTCATAAAGCAAGCAGACCAGTTGAAAAAAAGAAATTCTTAAACTTGACGTTGACTAAAACCTAAAACACAATTACCCATCCACTGGTACAATTATGCAAACATCACAACTGATCCTAAAAGCTGTCCATTAGAAAAAATGCTGCAATGGAAATTTTCCTTTCCTAGCGATGTAAACAGTGTATGTAGTTCAAATTAGAACACTGAATAATACTTGGTCAGACCACAAATAAAAAAAATAAGCAATGGTTACTAACATTTGTAAGGCATTAAGTCTACTCCAAATAGTCACTACATATTTGCAGCTACTCATAAGAATTCTTTAATCAAACTTGATTGTCAGACAAGAAATACTGCTTTCCTTTGAAAAATATTCTGTCCATATTCCTATTCTTATTGGTATGTCACTCAAGGAACTGGACAATGATCAAACAATATTTAAAGTGCAGTCCTTGACCAGATATTAAGCACCAAAAAATAAAGATTCTTTATTTTAATGATACCAATTACACCTCAATAAAAATACGAGTAGAAAAGTCCCTAAGAAATAATTAATCAGCCTTAGACCAAATAATCATCATAGATAAAAAGATATATGTAATCAAACTACGGTCCGACGAGAGGTAGTATAGTAACAATTATTTTAATAAAAGTAAAACCACTCGAAAGTGTTGAACTATAAAAAAATATAATGTTAATTTTGAATATTTTAACAAATTTACTATTCTAAGGAAGCATCTTATAAGGTTTCAAAATAAGTGAAGTAACGAACTATATCCATAAACTAACCGCAGAAAGTTGTCTGCTAGCGCTAACTACTGACGCAGCATATTTATAGCCTTAATCCTAGGACTAAACAAAAACAAAGTTTCACTATTCTTGCATAATAAACGAAAACACTGAAATCGAAGGAGTTCACAAACATTACCCGTAATATCAGAATGGACAAAGTGCCGAACTGGGACAAAGCCCTCCAACACGCTTAGCGGTAACGACTGGTTTCCATTATCCACAGACTCAGCACCTGTCATCTGCTTGTGGAGCTCGGAGTGGCGTCCCCTGAAATCACGTGACAGTGTACCGCATGCTGTATTAGACGTAGTTAAGCAGGAATCTCAAAAACAGTTAAGACAGACTATTATAAATATGATACCAATCAGTAGGAATATCTTCACGTTTTTTTCAAGTTCATGATTTAAGATGCTTCATTTAACATAACGATACGAGTCAACGCGGGAACCTCGGAAGTCACATTCTTTCCTTCACAAAACTGAAAAAATGGGTCGCATGTGCGTTGTGTTTGGTTGTGGTTTCTTACGTTTACTCAAATCTGAAGTGGCCACGTATGATTTTCCGCCAGTAGAGAGTCCTTACAGACGAATATGGATACATTTTGTAAAAATGACTCGAACAAACTTTTCAACACCGACAAAGTATGAAGGTATTTGTGAACTGCACTTCACAGACGACAGTTTCGAAGATCAGCACACGCACATGCTGAAGCAACAAACCGGCATGCGGAGCAGTAGAAAGTTAAAAGTAGATGCGGTCCCAAGTATTCTTACAGAAGAATGTATTACTGTATTGTCAGAGCATTCTCCAGCACAAACAACAGTTGCCAGCATAAAACAAGCAAACACCATGAGAGAAGGAACAAAGAGAGAGTTGATGAAGGTAAGGAAAGGTAGAGCTTTTTTTCAATGTGGAAATTATAACATTGAGAATAGAGATTTAAAAAGTAATTTTTCAATGCTGCAGTAAGTGCCCGTGCCTGTGGTGCAGCACAAATGGTTATTTGATTGTCTAGGGAAGGTAAAAGGTGGCGGACCAAGAGTTGTCCACCAGACGCCCAGCTTTAGTCACGGTGAACCACTCACAGGCATGCCTTGCCTCTAAAGCCACTAAACGCTAGGGCATTCTTTGCCCATGCCATTAAATACCTTGTCTTATGAAAAGAGCCATTCTTATGTTCACAGACGTTCTTGAATTGTGTAGCACAACCTAGAGAAACAGTGAGAAACTTAATACTCTTATTAACTCTTATGGCTACACACATTCAGCAAATTTTATGTGCATTAATGCAATAATATGGTATGTAATAATAATACAATAAAATAGTTATCAACCTTTTCAAAAAAAAGTTTCCATTTGTAAGATCACTATATCCACTGATTATATGAGTTTATAACAGTACTATTTGGTTTTTGGTTCGTATGTCATTCATCAGTGTGTCATACTGGCACAACAAGTATCAACAAATATCACTATGCACTAATAAATTGCCTTAAAGTAGACTTTATGTTACAGGAAAAGAACGTTCGGAAGCGGGCTTACACAGAATTTGAACAGAATGAAGTCAAGAAGAATGACACAACAACCTGTAGTACCACAACATATGTCAGTAATACTTCAGCAAATGCAGCATCCAACATGTTAAATGAATCAATTAAAACTGAAATGCCATCTACCTTGTATCCTAAATCAATTAAAACTGAAGTGCCATCTGTGTTGAATCCTGAATTGATTAAAACAGAAATGCCAGCTGTTTTGACTACCGAATCTATTAAAACTGAAATGCCGTTTGTGTGGAGTCCCGAATCAGTTAAATCTGAAATGCCATCTGCCTTGAATTCTGAGCTGAAATTTACTGTAGACATTGGTGTTGGAACAAGTAAACCACAGATGTTTGATTGTGGTTTGATGGTAAAGAAAACACCACATAAGCGCAGCGTAGGTAAGGCAAATTTTTATGGACTGCAATATTTATTTACATTTATTTTAATACTCAGAATGTCTATTTTTATTTTGTAGTGGAAGCATTGAATGTTATCAAAATTCCAGTAGATTTTATAGTATTTAAAATTACTGTAGATCTTTTAAGTGGTTTTTGTTGGTGGAACTGTTATATTGATGTCTGTCAAAATGTATCCTGACATTAACATTTTTAAAATTTCCTACTATTGCTTTTGCTGCAGCAGTTTTGGCTAAACCTTCACAGACAAGTGTAGGAGTACAGTGTCTTAAGCACAAATGCGACTGTAAAAATGCAGCCACCCACCAGTCTTCATCATTTCGGCCACCGAAGTTAAAACGTCCCCTAAATTATGCCTGGGACTCAGAAGTGGACATGCAAATGCATCTAGAATGTGATAGTGATTGAGTCTGACAACCATTCATGACAGATTATTTCTGTCCCATCAGCAAGGACATGAGGCAAAAGTAAGTAATAAGCTATTCCTTGCAGACTGATAGTCCTAACTGAAAAATAGTCTTTTATTATTTGGATGAGGAAGATATTGAATGCAACATAAATGAAGCAACATTTGTGGTACACATTTGTAATTATTTATTTCTTGATTAAGCATGTTAAATGATTTATTTCAACAGCTTGACTTGCCATTTGTGGCTCCTCATAAAGAAAGTATATTTATTTGAATACTCCATGCTGAAGCTTTTCCAAGTTTACACATACTGCTGAGATCCAGGAAGAAATGTGCCGTTTCACTTGGCATCAATGTTTTTGCTAATACAGTTTTTATTTTTTAAGTGGTTATATCTTTGTGTAGGCCACACAGTGAGTAAAATGCTTCACTGAGGACACATTTCAAAGAAATTGTTTTGCATAAATACAAATGTAGCCCTTTTGTCATTTTGTTGTACATAATAAAAAAATTAGAAATGACACGTTTTTACTCTGTATGTGTGTGAGAGAGATCCGTGAAATAAGTTTATGATTAGCCAGTAAGATATCACAGCATACACTATTTTATATAGATTACAGCACACTCATAATTATGATATAAAGAGGGACGTTAATACATAAAATTACGACTTTGCTTAGTTACATAAAATGGGCTACAATCTTCCTTTAGAGTTTAGAGAAATTTTTATAAAACCGGATAAATTGTTGGTTTTCTTGGTCATTAAACCAAAGAACATAAACATGCATAAACTCACATCATTGCACTATGATTCTATTTTTATTTAATAAGATGGCAGTTGTTGGTAGGGAATCTTATCGTAAATAGTTCTCAAGGAAATGAGTACCTGAAAGTTGAGGATCGTAGCCGCGTCTTCTTCCCAGTCCTATAATGTCGGTGGGAGTCGCTAGTTCACGTATTGCCACAGACTATAGAATTCTGTGGGCATTACCTTGTATTAAAGGGGGAGCACTTCAGTACAGCACTGCCAAGTTGCCAACCATCCGTTTGCTGCTCAATAGTGTATTCAATGTCTTCGGCACTACTGCATTGTTAGACTCGTTACTCGATGGCTGTGGTACAGCTTTGTGCTGTGCAAATTTATAGAGGGGCATATTTTACTTTCTTTTGAGCTATCTCTTTCTCCCCCAATCGGTCTGTCATGAGTAAATGGGTGGCCGCCCTCTTTAGTCCCTCCTACCCACTTTCTAATTTGTTGGTCTTTCCTTGTGTAGGGGAAGCGGATAATCGAGTGGTTTGAGAACCTGGAGGCCCGCCGGTTTGATACCCGTGTAGCGCAGCCAACTCCCCCAACCCCCAACCCATCCAACTGTCGGGAATGGGTACCTTACTCCATAGAGCGTTGGGGAAGATTAGGCAGCGAGGAAGGGGGAGGTTAGAGGAAGTTAAGAGATGACCTTTACCTTTCTTCGTGTAGTGATTTAAAAGACAGGATGCAGTTGCAAAGCCAAGCATCAGATTCTAGCAAAGACCGATTTCAAACACTTGCTCTTTTCGTTGAAACCCAATCCCCCTCTTGACTTTAAATCATACGTTTTCTGGTAAACTTAATTTTTTTTAGATAACGTGCACAACAATTATTGCTCCTACCTCCTACCTGCAGCTTATCTAATATAGTTTTATACTATTTGTTTAGAAGTTTCACACTCTGATATTTTGCTTTTTAAAGCGTTTCGTCGAACTTTGCTATTCACTGGGGTTTTTTTCACAATGCTATAGTGATCTGGGGTCACCATAAAGTTGTATGATACGGAAATCCTTCAACTACGATCACAAAAAGCGCAAAATGTATCTAAGCGGTTTTATTAGTTGAACCTTTTATGTAAAATAAGTTAATTGCTGAAGCTACGTCAAACGTATTCTAGCGTATTTCTGCACTGGCCTACGAAAAGTGTATTATATAGGGTCCAGCAATTCTGAAAATGTACATCAGAGGTTAAGGCACAGAAGTTGCAGCCCTGTTTCTTATTTATTCGATATATGTCACATGCAAGTCTGCTGCTACTTTCAGACGAGATTGAAAACATCAACAAAAATCTGAATGTGAGAAACATAAGAAAAATTCCCGTTTTACGATAAAAAGTCTTTCGTGAAAATTCACTCCTGTAGAAAGTCCGCATTGAAGCCCCCCCCGTCAGATGGGAAGCTCCACCATGAAAGAACACCGACGCTGCAGTCTTTTCCTGGCTGCCACCCATCTTGAAGTCCAGCAAGATCCAGTCTACAAAGAACACAGATAAAAGACAAAAAAATGGACATAAAAATACAATCCTTAATATTTAACAAAGATTCAGATTTAAATTTACTGTACTATTAATTTAATATTCCCCAATTATATCCAGTATAAAAAAAACCTGCACACTCGAAAAGATTCAAAAATAAAACTTGCACAGACTCACCTCAACAGGTTTTCGCGTGAATAATTTACATACACTCTTTTAACGAGCCTGATCAGGACTTTCCCACATAGCATCAAGACTATGAGGTTCCCTCCTCCGGTCCCGTTCAAGGACACCGAAAAGCCGCAATAAATAAACAAATCATCCCTTTTATCTCAGCCCTAATCTTCACTATGCATGCTAATGGAACTTCTCAATGACGCCGTTACATCAAAGAAACAGTGGCCGTCAAACCCACGTCTACCGATGAACATGCAAATCACTCGTCATCCGCCCAGCTGTTCCGTTTCCCGTTCTCATAAAAAAGACTATTTATCCCAGTAGCGTTCAGGGCCCAGTTGGACAACACTTTTCTAATCTGAAACACTTTTAGGCATTAACGCTATTTAGATAATTAGTTTAAAGTGCACACTACAATTTTAGAATTTTAAAACTAAAACTGCTGTAAGTAAGATAAAGTTGTTTAAGTCTGACTTTCTGTCCTGTCAGTACAATTTTTGTATGTTCTTGTGCAATGCATCTAAATGGCAAAGAAGAGATTTTGCTTCTTTAGAACAGTTTTAAAGTTTAGAAGTATGTTGTGGAACTGGCCACAGAGGTCGCACGATCGAAACAACAAAGGACAGCCTCATTCTGTTGGGAGGTTTTAGAAGGATCGTGCGTAAATAACGCGAACAACGTGAAAACAGTTTTCTTAAAACTAACAATTGGCACTCTTTGATATTTTTCGACTCAGATTTAATTTTGTGTCACTGCATTGATCACATGGTTCATAATGCGCTTTTACTTATAACCAGAGTTTTTATTACACTCTCTGTCGACGCGTGACATTTTGACATTTCGCCCAGTAGTCTCTAAAAAAGAGAGAGTGTGTGTGGGTGGGTATGTAGGTTTGGGCTCGTTCACTGTCATTTGTGACATTCTATGCTGGTGGATAACAGGAAATCGCTTAGAGTTATAGCAGGCATCAAAATCAATCAATCAATCAATCAATCCTCTTCGTGCTATTTGCACATAAGACTCAACCAGAGCCCGCCACTGATGTCGATCGGCTGAAACCCGCTCCAAGCGACCCCATGTCCTGCCCTTTCCTTTCATCTCCCTTTCCACTGTTCTTCTCCAGGTTTCCTTTGAGCGGCCTCGTTTTCTTCGGTCATCTGGAGTCCATCGTAGGGCGATTCTGGAGAGGTCTGCTGACTGCTGGCGAAGCACATTTCCAATCCATCGCCAACGCCTTCGTTGAACCTGCGTGGTGATGGACTCGGTTTCAGTTCTTCGGTGGAGTCCTTCATTGGTGATGGTGTTTGGCCAAAAGGCATCAAAAAGGGTACAGAAAACTCAACATGAAGTAGTTGAAACACTAATTAACAGAAGCTGACACACACGGCATCGCTGCAAGAAACGTTAGGCTGTTTTTCTTCCCACTCCCCTTCCCCTGGTATACAGCTGCAAATCGGGTTATTTTATAAATTCGCGTGGTTTGAGCACGCGTGTATAACCACACATCCAACTAGAAGAAGAGGTACAAATACCAGTGACTATAATCAGCAGACATGCAGGAAGTTGACAATTACGAGATGCGCCGATGATTGTAATCCGACTGTGAAGTCAGAGCGCGAGGGCGTCACACTGTTGGGGTGACATCAGCGGAGATGTGATAGACAACTGACAAAAGGTGTTTTGCAGAAGTGGCGGTGGAGGCTGAGATTGCGGCTTCCTCCAACCGTAGCTTCCTACAAAGCAAATAAAAAACCCTAAGAACCCTTAAGATCAGGAGTGCAAGCAGGTGCCGTGCTCTCTTCGGATGTGGAGACAGGAACCCACATCTCTGCGTGTTGACTGCAGTGCCACTGATTTTTCTTTTTTAACCTTTGCTGGTCTAGCTGCGTGCTGCCTTTCCTGGCCATCCTTTTGAAAGTATCGTGCTAGCGGAGATGGGATCGTTGTCGTGGCTCCTCGTTTGCTGTTGCCTGGTTGCGGCTGTTCTGGCGCAGAACGCTATTATGGACATTTGCAGTGGGCGCTCGAATGGGACGTTCGTAGAGCATCCCGTACGCTGTTCGGCGTTCTACAGGTGTGGGCATAATGGGCAACAACACCTGTTTTCCTGCGAAACTGGCCTCTATTTCAACACTCAGGTCTGGTTGCATGTCTTACTGTGCCTCATATAAGGAAGAGTAATCCCCATATACTCCCACCCTATACAGAACAAACCAGACAGATTTGCGCATAAATTAATAATTACTCTAGAAGTCTGGGCGTATGCACATATTTCCATCTTCGTTTAACTCTGTTTGTTTGTGTGTGTGTGTGTGTGTGTGTGTGTGTGTGTGTGTGTGTGTGTGTGTGTGTGTGTGTGTGTGTGTGTGTGTGTAACATAACTAAATATGGAGTGCATAAATACTTCAAGAGAATCTCTAAAAGATACACGTAGTGTACGGACACATAAATTAACTGTTTCGTATACGAATGCCTGCCTTACCACATCGCGTGTGCATGAGGCAAAATTAATCGATTTATGATGCTTAAAGTGGTTATTGTCTGATGGGTGAGACGTGTTCGTTTGTAAAGTGCAGATAAAAATCAGGGCAGAAAAAATAGCATAAGGCCTCGCATTTTAAAACTGTGTTGAAAGGAGATTTGCCGTCCATATGAGAGTGCCCGAGAAAACGTTCTGTCGCGTCTGTGCAAGCTCAAAAGTGTCATTTGCGCGCATGCGGTCGGTTGCGAAAACCACTTGCTCACAAAACGACGTGATTTTTCAGTTACATTTTGCTGTTACATAGAAGCTACATTTATATATATATATATATATAGAAACATATTTGAACATCGCAGATATTGGAGTTAGCGGAAAAAATCCTATTTACATAAGTGATTCCAAAATTGGCAGTAGTAGTATGCTTTTAAAGTTGTAGTGGGCTTTTTAAAAATCTTATGGCTGGGTAAAGCTCAGTGCAAAATACTGTGTCTCCAGATATGTGTCAATGTGTTCCCCTATTTTAGTTTTTGAGAGCTACGCATACAAAAACAACCATGCACAGAAAGAAGTCAAACTCAAAATATCACGTTTATCTACAGATATGCCGTGTTAACAAATGATATCAGCTCTCCCATTGGTTGTATCCTTGACAACGTAAGCTTATTCATGTACAGTCCCAATGTCTCAACCTCTTTCTTTGCATGGTGATATTTGTAGAATGCGTCTCGAGGACAGAAAAAGTGGGGGAGGTGGTTGGAGAAGAAGGGGTGTACACCTAGATATTAAGAAATAGGAACTTTCTTGGTCATTAGACGAAAACTGTACTCTACTACACCCTTAAAGTATGCGCATGCGCTCGACAAACGTTATCACGAAAACGTCTCTCCCTTCATCGATGACGTCCAATGACTGGCTGCGTTTCAGAACCAGAAGTGCGACCCCCCTGCGGATGTGGACTGCACAACTCGGGGCGGCTACGATTATTCTGGGTCTAGTGCTCGGGATAAGCACGAGATCGGTCGTTTCTGGGGACCGGCCTTCCCGAAGGAAAGCTGCCGCAACGTCTTCTGCTTTGTACGGTTCGAGGCTGCAGGCTCGCGGCCGTTCCAGCCCAATGACATCGACCCGCGCCTGTGCACGCACTTGCTCGTAACTAATGTCAAGCTGAGCGGTAGCGCCGGTGTAGTGCCTGCCGGGTTTGCACAGGAGTCCAGCAACGACATTGAGAAGGCCTTTCAGTCTGTCATCAGGATTAAAGAGGTCAGTTGAGGTTGCATACAACAGTAAACCTTGTTCTCCCTGATTCATTTTGCTCTTTTTATTTTGCATATCTGCTGCTTCACTGACATTAATGACCATGCACATGATTCTAAGCAGCTGGGGCCATATTCATGAAGCAAAGGCAAGTCGTTACCCAGTTGCAAAATAAGGAAAATCAAGGAAAACCTCGTCTCCGTGGTTACGACGGATAGTGTAGGTCCCGCGGTTATTGCTTTATGTTTATTTTCATCCAAGGGAATCTTTGCCGCTGCTTTATAACCACGATTTCGGGGCTAAGGCAACATCTGTGAAGCCTGGACATCGCTTTCTTACTATGCCAGGCGTGCGAAGAAGAGCTTAGTCGCCATGAAACACCATTTAACACCTGTCTAAGACAAAGAGGCTCATGTGTTCTGTGACAGTGTGCTTTGCATTCAAAATGTAAAAATATA